>OY728139.1:737588563-738838563 GCA_963277665.1 Viscum album | reverse complement strand
AATAATGTAAATATTGTGATCAGTTTAATCATAATGAATGATTTGTTCCCTCTCTTGAATATATATCTTTTTTATTTTCACACTTTTTATTCTTTTTCAAAGAACCTTTTGATTTTTTTCTTTTTTATAAAGTTTATGATTAGAATAAACATCACATCCACCACCTAAACACATGTGATAAAAATTATAGGTCAATTTATTTTTATTTTTAGTTTACCCAAATCACAACCCATTTTTCTCATTTTTTGGTTCTTTTTGTCATTTTTATTTTTATATATTCAATAGGTGAAAATCAATAGGGTACAATGAATGATTCTACAATTGTTTAAAATTACCACAAAAAGAACCCCCATACTTCTTCCTTACAATTTTAATCATCTCATTTACCATGATTCCATTCATTCCCACACTTCAACTTTAAAATATCATGAAATTATGAAGAGTGGGGTAGGAATGGATAAAAATGGCTTGAAACATGACTCATCCCTATAATGGTAATTAATGTTCTCTATGGACTAAAGTATGATCAATGTAAATTTTGTCTTTTAAAGATATGTGGTTTATCAAAATATCCATCAATCACTACTATAAATATGGCTTATAATAGCACTAAAAACGGCCTTTTACAGTTCTAAAAAAAGTGCTGTTAATCTCGGTGAAGATAAGGGGGGGGTACCCTTTATCAGTGCTAAAAATAGGACTGATAAAGGGGGACTTTTATCAGCACTAAAAAAGCTCTGATAAATGTTCCCCTTTATTAGCGCTAAAGAGGTGCAAATAAAGGTAGTATTTATTAGTGCTATTTTTAGCGCTGATAAATGTATAATATATCAGCGCTATTTTGAGTGCTAATAAAAACTACCTTTATCAGCGCTCAAAATAGCACTGATATATTATCCATTTATCAACGCTTAACTAGCACTGATAAAGGCCAAAGATCCTGTCCAAAACCAGAACCTGCACAGAACCTACCCAACACTAGCACACATTACATCACCTACACAGAGTCCAAACAACATTTGCACACAACACACACAACACCCACACACAAAGCACAGAAGAACAAAAATGATACATATATTTACTTGAAATCATTAATACTAAACAAAACACTTCTATATACATTTCAATCAATGTTTAATTTGGTTACAATTACATTTATTCAACAAACAGTTAAAAAACAATGATGTTCCATCCTTTTTTGCATCCATCTGCTCTAAAAAATTGTCATCCATGGTGGCAGTTTCTAAACAAAGCATTCGAACTGAGGAAAAATAATTCACCTACTTAATAAAAAAATGTTATGTTAGTAATACAATAATGAAATAAATAATGGGGTTTCTAAATGGAATTATACTAGTGAGGCACAAAACATAAAATAACCAATTAATGAAATTTGTGTATGGTTAGGGATAATCATCTATAATAATCAAATGTCCCAATGTTTAGTAGAACATGTTCTATTTAATGATATGAGGGGGAATAAATAAACCTATAGTTTGGTTATAAGGTTATGATAGTCTCACATTGATGGTTAATGGTTTGTCAAATAATGTGATGAACTTGTTTAAGGTATGAGTTTTGGTGGAAGTATCTCTATATGGTTGAATAATGGATTGTAGGCCACTCAATGAAACTATACAGATTAGAAGGGTGTGTATATTGATTCCCACATTGTTGGAAAATGATTTACTTTACCCTTAGGCCTAATAATTCACCTAATTAATGAGTGGAATTAACAAATTTTCACTATCAACCATTAAAGCGGGTTACCCTTATATATCCCTCATTACAATCAACAAAATCCTTTACGCGCACTCTCCTCCTTCTCCCTTACCCCATGGGATATCTCCCTTACTTTTGGGATAAATCAAATATTATCAATTACATTAAATGAGTGGTGGAATATCTTCAACCCTATTATCCTCCTCTATTGGATACCAATAATGGGCCTTTTGCAACGACATTAAACCTTGGCTATATACCTATAAACATAGTTAAATACCATGGGTATATGTCCCCCCATTCCATAAAAATGAAGTACCCCTACCCCCTTCTCCAGCACACCCCCTACACACTGCCCACCCCCGAGCACACCCCCTACCCCTGCACACTCCCTACCCCTGAACACCCCGTGCCCCCTTCCCCTGCACACCCCTGCCCACTGCACTTCCCCCTGCCCATTGCACACCCCCTTCCCACCCCCTACATATTTCAAAAGAACCCATCACACCCCCTACCCCTTCCCCCTACCGCTTTTCCCCCTTCCCCCTCCCCCAGAAAACCACCCCTGCCCTCTCACCCTGTCCCCTATATACATAAAGAAAATACATTGTATAGAAATTGTGCTCAATTTACATTATACACATCATATATATCAACACATTCTCATGTACTTTCATTCAATGTAAATACACATATATAGAATCTATACATCTCATAAGAAAACCCTCTTTAAAAGTCACAAACACATTAAATCCATTTGAAAACACCCATCACACAACTTTCTCATTTCTTCAAACACATTTAAAGGACATAAGCATGAAAATCCACAAGAAATACAATTGAATTCATTTTAAAAATAACTTTCAAGTCTATACACACCCCAAATTCCTTTGATAACACATTTTTAACCACACAAACATTTCATATAGCATACTTTGAAATAAAATACAACATAATAAAATCATAATATAATGTAAAAGCATGGAATCACCTACATAAAGCTTGAAATTTTCTGAAATCTACTGGAAAACATTAAACCACACCTCCACAAAACCTTAATAAGGACTGATTAAAAATTAATATTGAATATATTAATGGAAAACCATGTTTAACTTGTGGTTTTCCATGATTTTAACATCCCACAAGGATAGAGGGTCATGATTTAATGTCTTACAGAGATGTAAGACCTGGGTGGATCAAAACACTTATAAAGGTGGATTAGGTAGGTACATCTCTAGGAGGGAGCACCTAGAATGTTTACCTGATAGATGGATCAAAACTTCCAATGAGTTCTGACAAAAGTGTGGCACATCCTATAAAGGTAAGGTTTCTCATTTTGAATACTTATTTGGACGCCACTAAGGAAAATACAATAGGGAAAATAAGAGAAGGTGTACCCCTGTGAGGGGGTCACCATGGTTTACCATTGGTTGGGATTTATCCTCATGGAGGCTTCCTACGTACCCTATTTAGAATACAAGGATCAAAACCCATATATTTAAAAGAGGTATATTGTGGGTATTACCCATGGTCAGATTCCCTTCACACTAGGAATACTCTTGGTTGTATGAGTATGGGTTTTGTGGGGCTTATGCATTGTCAGATTCTCAGGTTCTTCCAAGAGTAGCAATGGGATAAATGAGACATACCTGCTAAGATGGACCATGTGAATGGCGTGATCCTTATAAAGAGGCACGAGGCACAAAAAACATGTGGAGCTGTCTATAAATATTATTTATGGTGGCCATGAGGTTCATCAAACTCCCCATACCTTCCATAAACACCTCAAAACATCATGAGGACCAGATTCTACCTGATGGTGCATCACATGGTTTATTCTTTTGATGATGTACTGGTCTTTTGAGCTTGAATTTCATCTTAACCAGCCTTTCCCTTACTTGAATTATCCTGGGACACATAGTTTGGTTTCAAAAAATCCCTCAACGATACCGATTATCTCATGCATATACCTAGAAATAATTGTGCAAGTCAAACAACAACACATGTGCTCAAATACAATATAGGGTGAATTGGTTCTAGAATCATATTTCTTGTATCGGGAAGAACCACACATTGGCCATTGTTTAAGTGATTTTTGGTCCTTGCGAAGCAATATACAGTCATTCGGGCAAGCATGTATTCTTTCAGAGATCATACCCATCGATCATAGAATTATTTTGGCATCATATGTTCGGCTTGGGAGTTCATTATCTTCTAGGATCATGTCATTCAGGAGAGCAAGTTGTTCCGTAAAACTGGCATCACTCCACCCGTTGCCTGCTTTCAAATTATACAGCTTCAATATGGCTGACAATGCTGTATATTTAGTGCAACCAGCATACAATGGCGTTTTTTCACAACTCTTTAACTTCTCAAACAATTTTGGGAAATCACGAAGTTCATCTTCAACTGTACTTGTCATTTCCTCAATACGATCTTCATCATCATTCAAATCTATAATCACACCCTCCATATGATCACCTTCACTGTTCATGCTTCTAATCATATCAGATGATCTATAAAATGTTGTGTTTTCTAAGTCACTACCTACATTGGTTTTTTCCCCGTGTTTATTCCAACATGTATATCTTCGATCTATTCCGTGACAGATCAGGTGTTCTTCCAACTCCTCTGGACTAATTTGTCTTGAATAACAACAGTGTAAACACGGACAAAGGTTTTGAGAAGGGTCACATGCATGATGTTATGCAAACTTGATAAACTCTTTCACGCCATCTTCATACTCTTTTGTCAAACGGTTGGCATTCATCCATTCTTTATTCATATTCATCATCTTTATGGGTTCGATCTCAAGAACATGCCTAATATTATGTTTTAATTAATCAGGTAGCATTGTTTGGGTTTTATAAAAACAAATCATGGTACAAATGCCTTAAAAAAAAGTGAAATCCATATACATGGTGTTTCCAGTAGGGTGAACATCGTCTATGTATAAGATACTTGATTTAATCTGACATATATCAAATTTATCCCAAGTTAGTCTTACAAAGACTGAATGATGCATTAGAAAATACATGGCATTTATAACAACTTGATCTAAAGGCGTGCACTTTAGATACATATTGAGTCACCTCACCAGCTATGCATCACATGTTTGTGGAATACACGGTGTGTAGTCCTTAAATAACCTCTAGGGGTGTATAGTTTATACACATCAAGTCTCTATGGTATCTATACATGGTGTGAGTGAAGTAAAACACATGTCATCCTGAGGTGTTCATTCATAAGTCAAGTATAAGTAAATTACCAGTTTATATATTCTAATGTTCAATAAGAACCAACCAACATTCAGTTCATTTAGTGTGCAAACAAGGACCACCAACGACCACGATTTTCAACGGGTCGTTTAGCCCGTACATTTCACATTATAACCATAAATATCAAATAGTAATAACATGCGAACAAGTGGGAACCAATGAGTAACAGAAGAAAACAGTAATAAATATGATACTATCTCAATGTACTCAAGGTGATGATAAAATGTTGTTCAAGATCAACTATGGGTTGGGAGTACACTAATATTTAATTGAAAAAACTACTAAAAACTGATCCAGAAAAGGATGCAATATCCTATTAATCAAGTCCCTTAATACATCGAATGCATTAGTTAAACCAAAAATTATCTCTAAAAATACATACAGGCCATAACTACTCCTAAAATCAGTCCATGGTAGGTCCATCGATGTCCAACTCATCTAATGGTATCCTAATGTCAAATATATCATGGAGAAGATCATAGAACCTCATAGATGATCAATGTGACTATCAATGTGTGGATGAGGATACATATTGATGACTCTCATCAGGTTCAATCTCCAATAGTCTAACAAAACAATAAATACCAATCAACCGTCTATTTTAGAGAACTATAAAACCACATAGTAAAGTATTATGCCATATGAAACCATTATATTCTATATCATCAAATTGTAATTCAAACAACTGATGCTCTTTTTGTGTTATTTTAGAAATTGTGATCGAAATTGAATTTTCTCCCAAAACTAACTAGATTATAAAGTTTATCTCTTTATTAAGAAGTAAATTTTATACATCATCAATGAAAACATCCTAAAAATGTACTACCATTGGGGAAAAATAATCCAACAGCATTCTAGAAACATCTACAATGTTCCTGACTATTTGAGCCATGAGAAAATACAATATAGATTGAATTTGTTCTACATGACCAGATAGAAGATTCCTCTCATCCAAGTGAAAATAACTCTGTCTATTTTGGAGATAAAAAGGTAACTCTCATATGGGAACAAATGATTTTGGATTTTTATAAAAGAAACTAATCCATAATAAAACTAAAATAAAATATTATCATATAAAGCATGGGTGGTTCACAAAATAAATGATAACCACCAATATCTAGAGACCATTCCTTGCAACATGTTATATTCTTGGACTATAATACCAATAGTGTGTCGATGGTGATAACACTATCCAAGATTTACACCTCCAAGCCTAAAAAATTTACAAAAAGAGTGAAAAAAACAAATGTTATTCTATTTTATAAAAAATAAAATAAAGGGTAGATGATATAGGAATTTTACCATTGACAGTAGATGATCAAGAATCCACAATAGACATAGTAGACTACATAACATGCATATGACCTTCCCCTAAAACCTAGGATGGATCCAGACTCCCTATATGATATATACTCTTCCTTATACTGTCATTCCTGCATGGTGGTACAACATCCCCTCCCTTGACCAAAACTTTCAAAGGGACTCTAGCTACTTATTATCAGAGGAGTGTTTGAGTCCTTCCCAATCTCTAGTTCCATTCATGTTCCCCTATAAAGGATCTATTGCTGCATGCCCCTAGAAAACCACATTAGGTGTAAGAATCTTTTATAAGAATGACACCTCAATTGCAACACCATACAAACCAAACAATCAAAATTTTAGATTTTACAAAGCATACCTTATTCAATTTTGTTTGTTAATTCAGGGGTTATCACAGAAGTTTTATCATCCTGGGGTGTTCAATAATAAGTCAAGTGTACATATATTACCAATTTATATATTCCAATATTCAACAAGAACCAACCAACATTCAATTCATTTAGTGCACAAACAAGGACCACCAACGACCACGGTTTTCAGCGGGGCATTTAGCCCATACATTTCACATTATAACCATTAATATCAAATAGTAGTAACATGCGAACAGGAGGAATCCAATGAGTAACAAGAGAAAACTCACTGAGAAGGTGTCGTTAAGCACATGGTAGAGGTGCCTACATGGCATATGAGAGGCGGACAACAGAGGATATTTCCAACTGAAAAGAAAATATTAAATAGGGGAAACCAATGAGAATAAAATAATCTAAAACCGAGTACACCATTTACCACATCCCACAAACCCCAAAAGACAATGCATGCAAATGAATTTAAATTTATTGATAGAAATCACTATCTGATAACTAATTTTTATTCAAACCATAGGTGAAAAAAAATCCAAATAGGAATCAGAAGGATCACATACCTTGAGAAAAGAAATCCAACCATAATAGTGACCAAGCATAGAACATTGTAAACTAGATGGAACTCAAGATGGGGAGTAATCCATCATGTAATAACTCTAAGAAATTGGTGTGGTGAAAAAAATCCCAAAATCCTATTAGTATTTGTGGTGCGATATGTTATACTCAACACCCGATGTAATGGAGTGTGATTTTCCTATATTCTCAACAATTACCTTACCATCTTATGTTATCCTCTATAAAGGTATATTTTAATTTTAACTAGAATGGGGAATTACCTCTCATCCATAAATTTAATTAGGACCATTTGTATATGTAAGGCATTATTCACATTCATATTTATATTACAAAACATGAAGAAAAACATCTCATATGTCCCATTATCCATGTACAATTTCATTCAACGAAATTAAATACACAATTATCATTCTATATAACATGCAGTAGATGGTGTTCCATTTCAACCCATTATAGATCATTTAAATTAATTTAATTAATTCATTAAATTAAAATAAATCCACCATGTAAAATTCACTCCTCATTATTATTACACATTCAATTTTACCAAGAATGGGAAATTCACTAAGAAGGCTCAAAGGGTCATCAAAATGGGCCATAATCAACATGGAAATTTTCTACATGGTATATTCCATTAATAATCTAGGGAAAAAACCTATAATGTGTCTTCAATTCCATTTATATACCCTTGTATCAAGGGAAAAATCATTTAAAATCTTTGAAATAAGCTAAATAGGTGTTCAGGGCAGTTAATAATTTGACAATAAAGGGATAATTTTACTTGGCACACTCAAGGGATGTCCATAAAGGAGTTAAACAACATATAACCCATGAAACAAGATTCAATAGGTGTTTATTGAGGTGCAAGGATTAAATAAAGAACTCAATAATAACAATAATCCATTGACTCTTGTAATAACAACTTAAATCAGGATTTCACACGTTCAATTCAAGTGGTAGAAAAACAAATTTACCTGAAAATGAATATCAATAATGGTAGCAGTGGCAGCGGAGGCAGCGCTAGAGGTGGAGGCGGCGGTGGTGGTGGCAGGGGCGGAGGCGGCGGCGGCAGCAGAGGCGGCGGCGGTCGCGCCAGCAAGGGTGGAGGCAGCAGAGGCAGCGGCAGTCATGGTAGCGGGAGCGGGGGCGGAGGCGGCGACGACGACGAAGAAGGAGGAGGACGAGGAGGAAGAAGGAGGAGGAAGGAGGAGGAGGAGGAGGAGGATGAGGTTGTGGCGGCGAGGGGCCTGGTTCAGCTTCCGCAAGAGCTTGACCACGTGCAAGCGAGGAAGGCCTGTTAGGGTTATTAAATAAAAACTGATAGAACCTTTATCAGCACTCGTTAAAAGCACTGATAACGGTATGTTTTATCAGCGCTAAAAAAGAGCTGATAAAACATTCATTTATCAGCAATTTTTTAGCGCGGATAATGCACTACCTTTATCAGTGCTAAAAAAAGAATTGATAAATGTAACATTTATCAGCACTTTTTGATAGCGCTGATAAAGGAATACTCCTTTATCAGCACTTTTTGTTTAGAACTGATAAAGGACAGTTGTTCCCTTTCCCTGTTTTGTGGTAGTCATTTTAAATGTATTTTTTGTATAGTTATAGCTTTGACAATATCAAATTAATGTTCTAGCAGGTGGAATGCCCTATGAACACTCAAGAAATATGCTGAAGATAAAATATGAAGTTCTTGGTCTATAAAACCTCTTAGGAATGTAACATATGATTTTGGACAATCACTCAAGGAATTATTAAAAATAAAAAATTAATTAACATGAATTTTAGAAAACAAAAGCATGAAAAATGGTTGGGAAATTTCATTTACATGAATCAATTAATCCTTCTAATCATGGATTCTTATTTTAATATACATGCTTAATTTTATAATTTTAATTCTTTATTTTACTCATTTAATCAAATAAAAATTGAAATAAAAATAATGGAATCATATGATTCCTAAGAAAATCATCTCACTTAGATTAGTCAAGTAATGCATAATTCATGTGCGGGAAAAAATTCACTTTAAAGCACAAAATATTTTTTTTCAAAAAAATCTAAGGAGTTTAAAATATAAACAATAAAATTGAACTCCATTTTTAAATTAATCTTAGTCCACTTATTTCACTATTTGTGAATGCCTTCTTTCATCAGGAACCTATAAATGAAAACAACTCAGTTGAGAATAAGGATCATGTCATTAAAGCTCAAAAAATATAGCAAGGAGTGGGATGGAGGAAAAAATAATTTCTAAAAAATGAGATTGAGATTTGAATTCCTAGAAATAATGTAAAGATAGATCATTTGCTGATCCCACAAGTGGGCTCAAAATTTTTACTTCCTCTAGAGGGAAGTACCAGTTGTTATCCAAAATCAGACACTAGATTAATCTTCTTTAATTTGAACCACCACATGTGGATTTTCTCATCTTGTTCTTAATCCTTACTAGTGAGGAATGATCAATTAACATAGTATACCTGATCCCCCCCCCTTCATATTTAGGTATGGATTTCATGGTGGGGGAAGGATTAAGTAAGAATCATCTTCCTTGTTGGTTTCTAGTTATGAAACCATCTATTCTTACAGGGGTTTCCTGTCATGGGATACATTAATTGAATAATAAAAGGGGAAATAAAAAGGTATCTTTACTTGAATAGAATATTAATTTTTAATAAGTAATTTTTCCCCTTCAATAAGAGCACCCTATTGTCTGATTTCCTCAGGCTCAGAAACTTTGATATCTTGATGGGTTTCCTTTAATGCATTTTCACTATATTCAGGGAGCTCTATGCATTCCTCCATAGGTACATGTCCAATATATTCATCTTCTTATAAGGCATTTCAATAATTAACCAAATATAAAATTTTAATACCATAAGGAGTGATGCTAAAATCTGATTGAATAAAATGAGAAATAAAAGAGTTCAATAAAATATCATCTCCCTGAGTTATTTTTGGTTCAATATTGGACTCAGTGGTATGTTTCCGTTGAAGTATATTATCTGTGGTTGGAGGTAGTTAGTCTATACCCTCCATCTTGACTTCAAATTCCACCACTTTGGTGGTATCTTCCTTTAGAGGTGCTGGATCATCTTCTTTGCAGGGTTTAGGGAGATCAAGCAGTTCCTCACATCCATTCCAAAAGTCATCTAGTTCTTGTTGATATCCTACTTGTATCTCAGTAGAAAATTCTTCTTCCAGTACCTCCTTAGGTAAGGAAAGTGTTTTATCATTATGTTTAGGTTAATAGTCTTGTTAAGGTTCTTAAAATGATGCATGGATGTATAAAGTTATCCAATCCATTTTTCCTTGGAGGTCTTTCATATTTTCATCAAGATCTTGAATAACGTACTAGAGTTTTTTTTACCAATTTATCCTAGAATTATTCTAGTGGATATTCAACATCGGTTTTGTGAGGAAGAGAGAAGAACTAATCTTATGTCTTTTCCACTTCTTGGTAGAATTATGGGAAGTATTCCTAGAATTTAGTGAGTTCTCTAAGAAATCCTTTAACCACTGGTTGCTTGAGGGTCTCCTTGAGATCCTAGATGAGGTCGTTGAACTCTATATCTTTGAAAATTTGGTTATGTTCTCCCCTAATCTAGTTAGCCGATAATGAAATGCCATATTCTATAGACCAAGGTAATTATAATTATAGCTTTGGAACATCTGAGTAGTCATTCCTTGTAGAGTAATTATCATTTGGATACATCATGGAGATTTTTTTTTATTGTTTTTTAATTTTGAAAATAATGAAAACTATATTAAATATTAAAATATAAAAATTAATGTAAAAAAACTGAATGGATTCCCTGAAACAGTTCCAAGTTTGATACATTACTATTGTGGGGAATGGGAAGAGAAATTATATTTTTCCAAGTGTAGTACAGTGGCAGATCAGGGCCGTGTCACTTGAGGATCCTTTCAGTTTGTTAAATTATTTATTCTAATTCATATAAGCTATATATTTTTGTGTTTTTTGTTACCAAATGAAAACAAGGATTTTTTTTGGTTTTTGAATAATGACATGAAATAATGGAAATTCTATTTTATACTAAAATCCAAACTAGACAGAATGTGTTATAAAAATAATGTACTTAGTTTTGGTTTCATCCTTAGATTCAATCATCATTCTCCGTTATGTGTTTGATTGCAGTTTTATAATCCAAACATAAAATCCCATGTTGGAATTATTATTAATTGTTTAGAAATTTTGGAATATCATTAAATTCATAAGCACCCTTAATTACACCTCCTCCTTTAATCAATGTTGACGACACTCCTTTGTCTAGGATGTTCCATATTCTAGAACCCAGTCCTATCGATGATGTTTCATCCAAGGATTATTTCAACTCCAACATGTGATGATCTAATCAATGGAGTGTGGGAAAAGTGATTAAATAAAATAATAGATATGTATTGTGTTGCATGTCATTGGTTGTAGTCCCCACATCAAGAACATTCACCTCACCCATGCATGCTACTCAATTATATCTATAAATATAAAATAAACTTTAAGAAAAATTCAAGAATGCCATGATCTCCCCCTAAGTCAAGCCTTGGGGCCAGCCTCTCATTTGAGAAGAAGAAGAAATAGAATAATATAAAATAAATAAAATTGAAAAATAATGGTGATATGAAAGTAAAATATTAATGTAAAATTTAATTGGGATGAGAGGGAGAGATAAAAAAGAAAATAAAGAAAATAAATAAATAAAAAATAAAAATATATATTTTATAAATAATAATATAATAATAATTTATTACTATTATTATAATTAATATAAGAAGAGAATAAGTAAAAAAATTAAAGTGTTAAAAGAATATTATTAATAATTTTGCTAATAGTAATAATAATATTAAATTTAATGTTAATATTAATACTAATAATAAAAATAATAATAATAATAGTAAAATAAAGAAGAATAAGGAATGATAATGAAGGATGGGTGGAAACCAAAAAATGCAAGAATTGATTTATTTAAAAGTAAATGATAATTGAAATTACAATTGAAAAAAATGAAAACTAAAACTAAAATAAATAAAAGGTGAACAAAAAATGAAGAAGAAGAAATAAAGGATATTTGTAGTCAGAATCTTCCTTGGTGTAGATCTTCTTCTTGGTGGTGTTTACCGATGATTTTGAAAGGAGGGGCTCACCTCCTTTTATATGATAGGGAAGATTTTATAGAATAAGAATTATTCCATTTAAATTTACATGTTGTTGACGCCATTAATGGTTGAATAAATGATGGTATCCTTCTAGAATGTTTTTCCAAAATAGTTTATGTGCTTTTCCACAAACTTTCATCTCCATCCTCCATGTCAATTAAAATATATAGTAATTTTACTCCAATTTGTTTGTTCAAATGATTCATAAATGTTCATTAAATTTTGATCATCCAATGTCCACCATAAAGAGGGAATTACTTCCCCAAATTTATTTTGGAACTGCACCTATGTGTCTAATTTCTAATCCATTTTTAATCACCTCAATTCAAGGCATGTACCATGATTTGTGCCTCTTTCCCGGAGTGGGTTCCACTTTGTCCGACTGGGCACTTTTTTTTAAATTGATTGTTTTTCTGGCATCTATATGGCCGAATTATCTATTTTTCTAGAAGAGAATTGTGTACCCCACAAATCAAAAAATCTGACAAATCATAATCACATAAATTTGATATATATTTTAAAAGGTATGATCAAAACACCAAAGTAAATAAAATCTATCAAAATTTCAAAATTATTCAATGTTCACATTTTAGACCATTTTCATTAAATATTTAAAATTATCGATTATTTTATTAAACCATTTAAATGCATGTTTTTTATTATCTAAAATAAATAATAAATCATTATAATTTGAATAAAAATATGAACATGTTTTGTTTCTGTAAAAATTTCCACTAGGTGAGTGTTTTTTATACCCACTTTGGGGGATTTTAATCATTTCTTTGTGGATTTTAACCCTTTGGTGTAGAGGATCGAACACTTTTTGTTCAAGGTACACTTATCCTTCTCTTTATCCATCATTCTTATTCTCCTCAGGTGTTCATTTTGTATTTTTATCTATTTTGCGGTGTTGATATCCAAGTGTGGGTTGTTGGTGGATTGTGAATGTTAGGTTTTAACTAATATTCCTTCATATTCGTGGTGTTTCCCCCAATTGTGGTTGATCCTCAGTCATCAATTCTTGTGTGGAGAAGGTTGAAATTATAAATCAAGGTATGGAATTTTTTTCTTCTATATTATGTGAGAGTTTAAAGTTATCATGCTTTATATCATTGGGTAACAATAGAATTAACCTTCATAAAGATTATTCTAGATTAAAGAATGGATTTTGGTTTGTGGTTGTAGTGATAACATTATTTTTTCACTATATTAAGGGTTTGCATATTATTTTTTGACATAGCATTCTATCTATGTCTATGTTAGTGTTTAGTATGTTGTTATGTTTGTAATTGGTTACAAAAAATAAATTTGGTAACAATTTTTAGCTAAATAATAATAAAGAGGCATATTTAATTGAATATGTTCATCCATATAGTTCGATAAAACTATAAGTGATGCTTGAAGGAATGTTTAGTTATCATATAGTTTTTGATAGTTGATTCATTAGGTTCTCTATGGTTATTACTTATAATAAATGAATCATTTAATTCAGGATGTTAAGGAATTTGTAGTTTTCTTAAACAATATTTTGGGTCCAACAAATCCCATTTGATTATGAAGGATGAATGTTTTTATTTTAGGGAACAAATTCCTTATTTAATTTTCTTTTTTCTTTTTTCCTTGTGTGTTTTCTTTGGATAAAGACTGTTGATTTTTGATGTTATACAAGCATAGTATTGCTGATGTTCAATGATATATGGGTGGGGTTACCTATATTTGCAGAAGTAGTTCATGCCTATGATGGTGGGATGAATAGAGATATGTATGGTGGTGTAGGGGATGACACTTGGACTGATGGAATGGGTTAAATATATGTTTGACTATTGTTATACTAAAATTTTGATGTTTTATTGATAAGGAATATTTTTAATGGTTAGATGGTTGGGTTTCTTATTTATGAATTCCTTTCCCCACTGCTTGTTGTAATTGGTTATGAATGGTTTGTCCATATTTTTATTATATCATAGGATGATAACTAGTTTAAATGAATTATGGAATGATGATGAATGTTAATTAATTTAACTCATGGGGTTGGTGCTTGAACTGAATTCCAAATGATGATAAATCTTGAGGAACCATGGGATTTGTTAGATTATGTCTGGAGAGAATGGATTTTTATTATAATTAATGTAACATTAATATGTTAAAAATAATTAATTAATTGGATGTATTTTTTTTAATGCTTCTGTGATTATAGGAAATCTAGTCCTTAGTAGTGGCAGTCAGGTGTCCAAGAGATGATATATAAAGTTTAATCTAACGCTAGGTTATTTCCCATAGTGTGGTTGTGAGTAATATATATATTTATATATTCTAATGTTATGTGGATTTATATTCTACACTACCTATGTAATTAGGTCAACCAACACTAGTGTACTTTAAAGGGTGTTTTCCCATCATCTAGGTTATTGAGGAACAGATGAATACCTACCCCATTTTCCTTGTTCCATTATCTAGATAGTATTTTTTTATAATTAATGATGGTTAACTTTCCCATATATATGTGTTCATAGGGTTTTAATGGATAATTTTTATTTCACACACATTTTTATCTATATATAGTATCCTAAGGATTATTACAGGTATTTCATGTATGGGATGTGATGGATTGAGGTATAATACATGACATACGAGCTATGGTGGATCCCAAAAAAAACATGGATACCATCTGGAGATGTGGATGTTGATGATGAAATGATGTGATACACAATATAAATGATATGATAGTCACCCAAGTGTCTTTTTGAAGGCTTAATTTTTGGAGAGAGATGGTTCAAGACATGAAACGTTTTGGAAGAGAGGCAAACTAGTGGGGAAGTGGTAGTTGGGTTCCTTTTTTAAGATTTTGTTTGTTATTATATGATTACTTATAGTTTATACTTGTTGAAAGATCCATAGTGATGGTGGGATCTTAGATTACCCATATACATGATGATTTATCTTCACATGTATATTCAATAAGCTTTCGTATAATTTCATTATCCTTTGCATGAGAGGATCCAGGGAGGATCGTACTGAGTATAATTTTTATGATCACCCTTAGTATATATAAACTATTTTTCCAGTCTTCTTAAGCTGGTTGGTGATTGGTCTAGATTTTATTAGCTCACGGAGTTGTTAAGGATTTTTTTGAACTTAATAGCCACTATCGATGATTTCTTTTGGTACTTGAAGTTTATTTAGTAGTTGTTCACTTTGTAGGATATTACATGCATGTATTGGGATCGTCTATTTGTTATGAAAAATATTTTTTGGGGGTCATGTCTTATCATTAATCCTTCATGATCTCTTAAAGGGTAATTCCCCCCATCTATGTGTATGTTATACAGTGTGATTTTCACCATCACATGTCCTATTTGAGGCAACCTTTAGGAGTCACTATCTCCCTTCTCTTATTATGGTCCCAATAGGGGTACCTTTGGGTGGATGGGGTCGTGAAAATTCAAAAAAAAAATTGATGGATAACTCTTCATATTTTTTATTCATTTTTAGTTTATCCACATGTCATAGTGTAATAATCTATATCCCCAAGTATTCACACTTCTTTTCATCTTTTAATTGTTCAGATAGGAACATATAATATTTTCTTTAAAATAATTTTCCAATTACAATTATATATTAAAAAATTGACCTTCTCCATCTTATTATAGTATAAAAAATATTCATTTATACAAATAGTTTTTTTCAAAAATTTTATTAACTAATGTATCATTGAATCCTTCTCTATTTAATTTTATTGTCATAGATAATTGATAACTATGATACAAGATTTAAATTAAAACCATAATTCCATATTTAAGGTATTTATAAATCTTATACATCTTTCAATAAAAAAATAATTAAATTAAATTTTAATATTATTAAAGGATTTTTTACCAATGGATACTGACCTAGTAGTAGAAACCCAAGTAATATTCTTACAAATTTCAAATTAAATATATTTCTTTCTTAGTACTACAAAATTTGACATAAATGATAAAACACATATCGCATTTTTATGAAACATTATTTACAAGAATAAATAAATGAAATAATATATATATATATATATATATATTATATAATATGATATATTATTATATAAAACCATAAAATGTACAAATATATTATTTTTTTCTAGAAAAGCCATTATATGTGGTACTTTTATAGATTTAAAATTCAATGCAATTACATATGCTGATTAATTCTAAAAATGGAAGTATTTATATATATTATTATTTTTTATTCAAAATTAAAATATATTATCAATGAATTATATATTATTATATTTTGAAAAAATATTATATATATAAATATATTAATTTTATTTAAACAATTGTAATATATTTTTATTAAATTTTCATTCATTTAACCATAACCCTCTTTTTTAAATTATTTATTTCATATAAATATTAATATGTGTAAGATCTCAATTGGTCCACCAAATAGTTTTTTATTGAATATTTTAATGTTATTAAAAAATTTATTTATTTTACTAGTGGAATTGAAAATAATTTGGTTATTTTATGTACAGAAAATTTCCAAACCTATATATTTTCAAATGAGATACCATTAGGGGGAATTTTTTTATCAATTGTTTTTTCTAAAACTATAAGGCATGGATATATAAAGGGTAAGATTATGTTCCATGATACCCATCATCAAGTATTCGCATGGATGTTGAATAGATAACAGTCGATTTAATGAATATAATGATGAATTACATGATGATTCATTTTTAACCTAAAGAGAGCTTCATTTGAATGGTGATGTTAGAGGGAGTAATCCTTATTCTGATTTATATGGATAATCATTAAAATTATTGAATATATACATACATAATTATATCTAGGATAAATTAGATTTATTAAATTGTCGATTCTCATTTAATTGTCATACTTTAAGGCCTTGAATCAGTTGAAAAACACCTCCTTAGATATTTTGTTATTACCATTACAAAAGGAACTCTCTACTGAAGTAAATATTCAAGATTCATACTACCAAAATCACAAATTGATAGAAAACCCTGGTTTCACATATAAATCCACTGATTTGTTTTTTAATAATGTTACGTTATTCAAAAATAAGATTCCACAACTCAATACTATTATTTTTTGTTAGTTTTCTAGTTGGAAGGATAACAAGATTAATCACGCTCAGCAGAATCTTTCTAATAAGGTCTTGAACCATGGGAAATATATCATCGTTAATCAAATACATTACTTCCCATTGAAACCATAGTTATATAATTAAACAAGTCTGATCATTTTTTCATTTTCTAGGTTATAACTAAGGTTACAAAATGGGAATGTTGTATGTGTAGGATATTATGAGGTTTCATGGGGTTCCATCACCTATCATTTGGGATAGAAACCCTTGATTTACCTCTGAATTTTGGAAATTCCTCCAAGAGGTATTGGGATATCATGTTCAATTTCAAAAAATATACCATCCTCAGATAGGTGATCAAATAGAATAAATGAATAAAATTATATAGGATATGATCTATGTGTATTCCTTATTCTCTAGATATTATTGGGATAATCATTCAAGACTGGTCAAGTGTTATCCCAATAATAGTTACTAGTAAGCCATCATAATGGATCCATTTAAAGCTTTTTATAGTCAAACTTGAAGATCATTCATTTCTTGGTATGAGTTTAGTGAAGCTTCTTTAGTTGGATATAGTATTATTTAGGAGATAATAGATAAGATCCAGACTATTTTTTAATAGTTGGATATGGGTAATGGTTGAAATTAGTCTTATGTGGATTATCAACACCATCCTTTTGAGTTTTTAGTTAGTGACTAGGTTTTCTTAAAATCATCAGCTTCATTACATCATTAATGGATCAATAATCAATTGAAGTTGGATTTGAGGTACATGGTTCCTTTTGAAATCCTGAGTAAAATTGGAAAGGTGTCTTATCACCTAGAATCACCACCCTAGTTGACTTTAATCCATAGTTTATTTCATGTATATCTGCTCAATAAATATTATTTTGACCCATTTCTTATTTTTAATTTGGAGAAACTTGATTTGGAGACATATGTTTCAATAGTCGAGCAGCTAATCCAAATAGTTGGTTACTGGAAAAATATACTTCATGAGAAATCTATTCTATTGGTTATATTGATATGATAGCACATATCAAGTTCTCATTAGATGTAGATTTGATAATCATTTATGAGGGAGAAATAGCCCTACCTCATTTTAGACCAACCTTATTCTACATAACATTTTACAGAAAAAGCAATATACTTGGGAGAATATTCCGATCATAGTATTACTTTCTGTTGTAGTGTTTCATAACACTATGAATGAGTCTAGGTTGTGGTGGAGGTTGTGGAAAAGATTGAGCTATGGTTTGAAATGGAAGAAGTGTACACCTTCTTCCTTGGATCTTGAATGTTTCAAATTTGGGAAATGAATTTGCTGTTATTGGGATTTTTAATATTTTTTAAATTCATTCTTTCCCTTATTAATCTATTTTTACCATCCCTTTGTTGTTCCTTTGAATTCCAGAATCTTAAGACAAACCTAGGACATGATTGGTTCAATCCCTATAATTGAGGCTTCACTGATGTATTATTGATGGTTAAGTGTTGGTTATACCTCCTTTGGTTACTTTTGATCATTTTCTTATTTATTATAACACCTTGGTATAGATAATCAAACACTTTTGGTTCATGTTTACATTATTTTCGTCTTTCTCTTACATTATTCATTTCTTATCATTTTTATTGTATCTTTTCCCTCTATTTTCAGGCTGAGATTAGAGTGTGGTGTTTTGGGGGATTTTAGGTGTTAGGTATTGTCTTATCTTCCTTCAGATTGGTGGTGTTTCTTCTTGTGTTGGTTGGTCCTTGATCATCCATTCTTGTGTGGGGAACGTTGAACTTCTAAATCAATTTAAGTAATTATTTGAATCTTCTATTTTATATGAAATAATAACGTTATCACGATTTATCTCTTTGGGTAATTTTGGAATTAACATTAATAAATATTAAACCATGTTAAATAATGAATTTTTGTTTTTGGTCATAGTGATCACATGTGTTTTATACCGCATTAATGATTTTCCTCTTGTTTTTCAAGTAATGTGTTATCTATGTCTATAATATGGTTTTCATGTTTTTATGGGTGAGATTTTTTTAAAGAACACAAATATGGTGATTATTTTTGGCTAAATAATAACAAAAAAGAATGTTTAATTGAATATTTTCTTCTATATAGTATGATGAAACTATATATAATTCTTGAAATAATGTTTAAATTTTATATAACTATTGATAGTAGATACCTTCGGTTGCTGATGGTTGTAACCTATGATAAATTAATTAGTTAATTCAAGATGGTAATGATTATTTTTATTGATAAAAAATATTATGTGGGGCCAAGATAGAGCATTTTCTTATTAATATTGTGTTCCTTAGTTTTAGGACCCAGATTCCTTATAGAATTTGGAGTTTTCTTGATACTGTGTGTGTTTTATCTGGATGAGGATACATGCTTTAAAAACTGATGGGATATGTGGTTGGAAGTTTTTTGCTGATATATGGGAGTGGATAACAAGGTTTGTCGTAGTAGTTAGAGCATGTGATGATGGAATTAATAGGGATATGCATGGTAGTGTTAGGGATGTAACTGATACTGGTGGAATGGGTTGAAGCCATGATTTCTTGGAGTTATATTGAAAGATATATTCTTTCCTGATAATAAATATATATAAAGGTCAGATGGTTGAGTTTCTTTTGTAAACATTATTTTCTCAAATGATTGATTTAGCATGTTATTTATGGTTTATGCAACTTTTTATGGTATATTAGTATGATCCCTAGGATACCTATAATTATTCAATGATAATAAATGTAAATTAATTTAACCCATGGGGTCAATGCTTAAATGAAATGCCAAATGATGATTAATATTGAGGAGCTATGAGATTAGTTGGCTTATTCATGGAGGGTATAGAGTTCGGTTGATAATTATTGTAACATTGATATGTTTAAAATAATGAAATCATTGAATGTATTCTTACTATGTTTGTTTTTTATAGGTATGCATTCCTTAACAACAGTAGCTGGGTTTTTTGGGAGACGATATCTGCATGTGAGTCTAAGTCTATGTTATTTCCCATAGTTTGGTTCTGAGCTATATATATATATTCTTATGTTATGTGATTTCATATTCTACCCAACCTAAGATGGTAGGGCTACTGACACTAGTGGACTATGAAGGGTGTTTTCCACAACAACCAGGTTGGCGAGAAGTGGAATGCTGATAACCCGGTAATGACCCCAAATTTTATCATTGGAATTTACCTTCTTATAATTATTTCATAGAACATTTACATAATTTGAATAACCCAATAAAACATTATTATCATAAATGAATAATGAAAATTCAGTCAAAAAACAAACCAATAAGAATGAAAAATATTACAGTGGGATAATAAATAGAAAATAACATAATAAGAATGGTAAAAGTTGGATCTGTTAGATCCACTAGAACGAATTTAATCATTAACAAATATGTATAAATAAAACATAATTTTAATAATATAATATTAATTTCTATGGTGAAAATATATAACCTTGAGAGAAATTGGAATTTAATGAAGAATAAATGAAATAATTTTTATTCATAGAGATTAAAGAACCTATATGACCATTATAAATATGACCATTGGAAGATTAATATAACAATTAGGAGTAGTAATATGAATATTAGAATAGTAGCCTCACCTATGAAAATATTAAATAAATTTTAGGTATCTTATAAATTAAAAATGTTATATTTCTATCTTAGTATATGTAAATAACTGTTTCAAAAAACATTAAATTAGGTGTTGGTATTTTGTAAAACATAAATATTTATTTAAAATTTTACAATTAAACGATTTAAATGAAAATTTATTTTCCTAAAATATAATAATAAATTAATAATATGTTTTATAATAATTATAATAAAATTTTACGTGGCCTTAATTAATTTTTCAAAGGGTAAAAGAATCGATTAAAAATTAACATCGTTATTTTCTCAGTAAATGATGATTTTATTTAAAAAACTAAATTTATAATATTTAAATTTTGTTTTTCATAAAATGGATTTCATTTTTAAAATATAAATGTTTTAAAATGTTTAGGGTAAATTTTTTAGATTTTTCAAAAATAGTTGAATTTTTTTTAATAGTGAAATATGGTAATTTACAATATTTGACATTAAAAGTAAAATACTACATTTTTTAGCATGGATTATGTAAGTACCCATTGGTTCTAACTCTCCTAAAACATTTACCCTATTTATTCATAGTAATCTACACTATTTATATTCTTTATCCAAAATAATAAACTAACAAATAAAATAATAAAAAACTACCCACTCCCCTCGCAATAAATACCATCCCTCACCAACCCTTCTCCGCACACCTTCTAAGCCTTGTAGCTTGTCAATATTATTCCCAATTCCCTTAACAATCCTATTCCCCATGTCCAAGATCTACTAGTATCAAAAAAATACCTATTCGATTTTCATTATTGGGTCCTTAAAAGAAGTGATATTCAAGAGGTAACTTCCCGAACCCATCTCTTTTAGTTTAGTTTATTCTTATACCTTATCCTCGCCTCCTTCATATTTAGAATAATAATAAAGCTTGTATCATGTGTATAATGTAATTTTATATTTCTATTGTAATATATTCTTTCCACCTATTTTATTATCTCTTTTTATTCAACTAAATGAAACAGATGTCCAAATTATGGTGGTTAAGCGTCTCTGTGGATAATGATTTTTTATTTTTCATTACCGCCTTAAAGGATAGTAAAAAAACCATTATTATGGTTAAATAAGATTTTGATATTTATATTATAACTTATTTTTTTTAAATTAATATATGATGATAATATTGAATAAAAAGAAACTAGTTCGTGATGGTTGGAAAACCCACCAAAAATAAACCGAAAAATTTTCATTAACTTTTTATCAAATGAATCATCCCCATACCAAAAGAATTATATATGATACCATTTAAACTTATGTAATTACATTTATAATATATAATTTCACTTCTGGAGAATTATTCCCATTTTAAAATGACTTCTATAATTTTACACAAGTGAACCAACCATGGAAACATGAAACGAACACCCCCGGAATGATGGAGTTGAACTTTATAGCTCATGGAAATAACCATAAATAAACCTAATTAAATTATAATAAATAAAATTATTATATAATAAGAATTTAATTAATTAATTAATTAATCTAATTTTATTATCCAAGACATTAATTTCAAGTGTGTTACGCATTCGAACATAAGGTAAAAGATCTTTACAAACCTCCATATTTCCATTAAGTTACAATATCTATTTATCTGCCACAATTTATCACTTATTTATTATTATATACTTATTATATATTCTTAATATATTTCCCACAAATATATACCATGTTTATTTAATATTTATTTAATGGCGATTTACATGTATTGAAGGTTTTATTCTTAATTCCTTTTAAAATGATGATTAAAGGGAACTTATATATTTTATTTGAATCATTTAAAGTAACACTAAATGAAATGTTTTAAAAAATATATTATTTATAAAAACAATACTTATTATTTTTAAAACTATTTTATTTTACTTCTGATTTTATGTAAATTATAATTCTCGTACCCCTTTTAAAGACTCTTTACCTCTTCTCTGAAACCCCCACATAAGCCGAACACTTCCAAGGTTACTTAACCACTATTTTTACATGTTTTAACATTAATTGGAAATAATTTATCCCTATATATGATTATATTTCCTTTATTAATGTCCAATTATGATTTAAATCCCTTCTTTCAAATATATCAAAATGATACACCCTTTGGTTATTCCATATGAAATGATTATAATGCCCATTTGATACCATTGGTAGCACATAAGAATTATTCATTAGGTTTGGTTTCCTATTATGGAGCACATATTCTTGAATATGTTATGATGGGTGTTTCCAGATAGAACTCCAACTCATTGGTTAATGTTTTAGTCTCATGATATGTTATGTATGTGATCAGAGATTAAACCTAATCTATTGTAGGACTTTGTCTACCATGTGATATAGTCTTAGTAGTTAGCCTTGACTAATTTTTATGTCATGTTATATATTTCTAACACTATCCAATTTTTCCATAATCACATGATTTCATATTCTATATGTTACAGTTCCATTTTTTTATTCTTGATACATGTCTTTTATGTCACCATGTTATGCCTTCTAACTCATATGTTATTCTTCATTTACATGTTTATACCATAACTAGGATTTTTATCTCATACCTTTTGTCTATGTATTCCCCAGGTTATCCAATGATGATTATAGGAATTCAAATAGAGTTAGGATCTCATTCTATATATTAATAAAATGATTTTTTTATTCTAGTTTCATGTTTTCCAATTATGTACATAGTCTTCCAAATATACTAGTCTTTTTTATCCTTGGTCTATATTTCATGGATAATTATTAAATCATGTAATAATATGGAAAAAAGGCTTGGGTCACTATAGTTGGTATCAAATAATAGTCTAGTTATTTTGGGGGATTAGGACTATTTTTTTAAATAACCCCATGGATAATTATATCACCATGGATAACCTATGTTGATACTTTGGGAATCATAAGTTAGGCTATACATTTCATTCAAAAGTTATTCCCTCCATGTATATAGTTGACATTTTTTATGCTCATTATATAACTATTAAATCACCCTAATTATATATTTTCTATTTTTTTAGTTAATGGTGGGAAATATAAGAACCCATGATTAAAAACAATTTTATATGTAATGTGATAATTTCCCAAATAAAATGCCAAATATGATGGGAATGGGAGCTCATAAATTCATAATAGTACTAGATCAACTGGATCATGTTATGAATAATAACTTGTATCATGTGGTACTCCCCCACCCTCTTAAGAATGATAATTTTACCTTTGAGTTTTTTATAAGAAAAATACCTCATATATTTCACGGATCTTATGGTACCCTCATCACAGAAAAATGGGTTAACACCATTGGGAAAATATTCCATATCCTCTAATGCCCATAAAAGAGAAATTTTTATTAGAGGTCTATAATTTTTATGGGGAAGTTTATTAGTGGGGGACTATGATCAGAAACATGAATTCTATGATGGAAATCGATTCCATGGAATGGGAGGCATTCAGTAACAAAATTCAATAAATATTTTCCACAAACACTCAATCTTAAGATTGAGAGGGGGTTCCTCAGACTAAAGAAGAAGGAAGATGATTCTATTGGAGTGTATGATGAAAATGTTTCAAGACTATCATGATATACATACATATTATTAATGAACATTGAATATAAGGTGGATCACTTATTTAGAGGATTAAAGATAAGTCAATAAAAATCCTTGGTGATTTGAGAAATTGGAATCTATGAAGAGATTGTTTGATGTTCCCTAAAGGTGGAGATGGAGATTGGTGACTCTCAATAGTCTTATGGGATCAAAGATAAATAGAAGAGAATAAAATTTAATATGGGAGGATCAATAGATAAATCCCATGAAGGAAAAAACTCATCAAACCACATTTAAAATTTGTGGGAAGAAGCATTCGAGGAACTATCTAAAGTTAACCATGATATACTTAAAATATGGAAGAGAGGGGAATCAGGATAATTATTACCAATGGGATTTGAAGAAGCTTAATAATGTGGAATAATAAATTAAGGTTCATATAAACACTTATTTTTTATTATAGTTCTCCAACTACAAGGAACATGGTCATTAAGTGAGTTATTTCCCTAAACAAAGGGTTTTCAGGTATAATCAACAACAACAACCTAAATGGTGGAAATGAAGGGTATATTCTATCAATAATTTAGAGGTGGATCCAAAAAATGATTTGGTGATAGGTATACTAGTAGTTCATTCCTGAATAGTGAACTTATTATTTTAATTTATCTTTATGAATTATTTCATATCTTATATGTTTAGTAGAACTATTCAAACACCACCTAGAAATATGAAGAATGAGTAATCTGTAAGAATAGAGAGTGGATAAATTATTGCATCAAAAGTATATAAATCCTCCCCAATTATTTTTTGTGGACTGAACCTCCCATAAAGTTTTTTATTACTTCCTTTGGTGGAGTTTGATGATATATTGGGTGTGGATTGGCTATCTTTATACAAATATGACATCAAATTTCAGGAAAGGGAGATCAATTTTCATATCTTGAGGCATCCCCAAACTATGTACAAGTTAATGGAGTAGGATGAATCTACTTAAAAATAATCATATCAACTGTGGATATCATTGCCTTATGATAAATCATATCTATATGAAAATATTGAGAAAAAGGAGAGGATCATGATCGATGACATTCCCACTATGAGAGATTACACAGATGTGTTCCTTAAAGAATTGTCTGGTCTTCCTCCAAAACCAAAGGATTAGTTATCAATTTATCTAATACATGGATCTCTACCCATATTAATGATTCCTTATAAGCGGTCCACCATTGAGTTCGAGGAACTGAAGAAGAAGTTACAAGAGAATCTGGATAAGGGGTTTATATGCCCGAGTGCTTCATCATGGGGTGCACCAATCCTCTTTGTCAAGAAGAAGGATGGATCAATGCACATCTATATTGATTTTATGTAGATCAACAAGACCATGATAAAGAAGAAGTATCCTCTACCATGGATAGATTAATTTGTTTGATCAACTACATGGGGGGAATATTTCCCTAAGGCGAACCTTTAGTTGAGATATCACCAATTAAAGGTGAGGAAGGAATATATTTCCAAGAATTCCTTTTGAATAAGGTATGAAAACTATAAGTTCTTCATGATTCACACTAAAATCACTAATCCTTCTAAAATTTTCATGGACTTAATGAATAAAGTCTTTAGATATTACATTGACAAATTCAAGTTAGTAATTATATATGATATTCTAATATACTCTAAGAGAAAGGAGGAATATGAAGAGAAGCTGAACAATGTGCTAAATAATTTACAAAGGGAGAAAAAAATTTAATGTATAGTAAATGTGAGTTATATATGGAGGAAGTATCATTCTTAGGTAATGTTATCACCATCAAATAAATATTTTTTGACCCTTCTAAAATAAAGGAAATTGAGGAGTATCTTTGAATAGAATCTGTAATGGGGATTATTAGTTTTCTTGGTCTAGCAGGGTATTACCAATGATTTGTTGATAACTTATTTTTATTTACATACCCACTAACCAAGATGACTCAGAATGGAGTAAATTTTCTATTTACCAATGAATGTGAAGATGGGTTTAAAGAGTTGAAAAAATGTTTATCATTGCACTAGTACTTACACTACCAATATGTTGGAAACTATTTTTGGTATATAGTTATTCTTAAAAGATGGTATTAGGATGTTTACTTATGAAAAATGATAAATTAATAAGCTATGTTTAAAGGTATATAAAATTTCATGAGTATAACTATCCCATGCATGATATAGAGTTGAATGTTGTGATATTTAAGTTAAATATTTTGAATCATTATCTTTATGGGGAGATGTGTGAGATATATACTTATCATAATAGCATCAAATATATATTCACACAAAAGGATCTCCATATTCACTAGATAATATGGTTAGATATCATAAAGTATTATGAATTCTCAATACAGTATCATCCTGGTAAAGAAAATAATTTTGATAATTCTCTATGTTGAAAGGATCTTATAACTTTACTAATGATGATAATTGAGAAGGATCAAATATTCTTATAATTGAAAAGGATGGAAATGGAAATCATAAAAGAAGTTACATCATAATTCCTTTCACAAATGATTACTAAATCATCCCTTTTAGAGATGATAAATTATTCTCAAAGGGATGATGTGTAAATTAAAAGAATGTAGGAATATATTAGAAGGGGAAATAATTATAGATCAAAATTGGAGAGGAAGGAGTCATAATATTTGGGTCATGAAAATGTGTACCATCCAATATAGATAAAAATATATATATTCTGAATGATTCACAAGATCAAAATTCTATATTCACCTGGGGAGAAAAAATATTAACGATATCTCTGAGAGAACTATTAGTGGGAAAATGTGAATAAAGAGATTGTTGAAAATAAAAAAAGTGTCTAGTATGTCAGAAATTAAAGGTTTAAAATAATCATTCTAAGGGAATGATGAAACCATTACCCATACCTACAAGAATATGGGAAAGCATCACTATAGAATTTTTCACTTCATTTTTAATACATCCATAGGAAATAATTCTATATAGGTCATTACAGATCATCTTACAAAGAATTATCAATTTACTATGATTCAAGAGGACTTAACACTTGGACAACTTGCATGGATATACATGACAGAAGTGGTGAGGCTTTATGGATTACCCTTATCTATTATATCCAATTTTGATCCAAGAATTACATCCATGTTCTATAAAATTTTCCAACATGATCTAAATATTCAGTTGGACTTTAGTATAGATTATTACCCCAAAAATGATGGCTAATCTGAGAGAACAATTCATGGAATACATGTTAAAAGCATTCTAAATGGTCTTAAAAAGAGGAATGGATTAACATATTCCACTATTCAAGTTCTCTTTCAACAAAATTTTCCACTCAATCATCTATATGGACCCATATGGATCCCTTTATGGAAAAAATTTGCAACACCTACTTGTTCTGATGACGTTGGCCAACATAAGCTGCTGGGACTTGAAATGTTTGAGGAAATGGAAGAAAATGTCATATCATACAACAACAATTTTAGGATTTCAAAATTTTATAAAAGAGATATATAGAGGATTATTAAATAGACTTATATTTTGAGGTTGGTGATAAGGTATTTCTATCCATATCTCTATGGAACAAGGTAATGATATTTGTGAAGAAAGGAAAGCTATGTCCTAGGTATATCAACCCCTAAAAGACTATTGATCATATCAGATATGTGGCCTATTGACTAGAAATAGTGCCAAATATTTCTATAATACATTATGAATTCCACATATCCCTATTGAGGAAGTATATTCTAGGTACCTCCCATAAATTGAACTCAATGTTGTAATAGTTGTAAAACAATCTCTCTTATAAAGTGCAACAGGTGATGATTTTGGACCATAAAGACAAGGTCATAGGTAACAAGACCACTCACATGGTCAAGGTAAAATAGAGAAACTATAAGTATGAATATGTGACATGGGAACTAGAAAAAGTGATGAAGGAGAAATACAATCACCCATTTATACATTAGTATGTAAAACCAAATATTTAGGGTGAAATTTCATAGGGGGGAATATAACCCCCCAAAATTCTCACAATGGAATTTACAATCTCATAATTATGTCCAAAAACACATACATAACATATATAACCCAATAAAAAGATAATTATCATAAATGGAGAATGATACCTAAGTTGGAAAATGAACCAATCATAATGAAAAATATTACAATGGGAAAATAAATAATTAATAAGATAATAAGAATGTGAAAGTATGGATAAGCTCGATTCACTAGAATGACCACACTCATGAAAAACCCTTTATAAATAAAACATAATTTTAATAATATAATATTAATTTTTAAATTAAAACATAAAACCTTGATAGAAAATATAATTTAATTAAATAAGTGGTATTTAATGAAATTAAGGAACCTATATGACCATTATAAATCTGACTATTGAATACTGACCTGACCATTAGGAATAATAATTTGATTGTTATAATATTAACCTCACCTATTAATGTATAACTTAAAATTTAGGTATCTTATAAATAAAAATTATATATTTATATCATTGTACAAGTAAATAAATGTTTTTAAAATGATAAATTTTCTGTTGGTATTTTTATAAAAAGTTATTTTTTATTAAAAATTTCCTAATTAAAATTTTTAAAAGAAAAATTATTTTTATAAAATTTATTCATCAATTAATATTATTTGTATTATAATTATAAAATAATTTTATGATACCTTAATTAACTTTTTCAAATGGTCAAAAAATATATTATAATATTAATATTAGTATTTTTTAAATAAATAAAGATTTTATTTTAAAAATAAATAAATTTCTCATGATTATAAAATTATCTAAAAAAATGGATTAAATTTCTTAAATATACACATCAAAAAATGGTTAGGGTAAATTTGGGGTATTTTTTTAAAATAGTTGAATTTTTGGTGAATTGTGAAATATGGTAATTTACGGTGTTTAGCATTATAAGAAAAATATATGGATTTTTGAGACATGGAAGATGAAATCACCCATTTTTTTGAACTATAATAAAACATTTACTATATTTATTCATAGTAATCTATACTATTGATAATTTTGGGTTAGAATAATAAACTAATGAATATAATAATAATAAACACCCTCTCCTCCCCTATAAATATCACCCCTTCTCCTCACAGCTTCTAAGCCTTGTAAGATGTCAATATTCTTCCTAATTTACTCACCAATACTCTTACCCATTTACAAAAATTAATTTTATCAACAAAATACCAATTCTATGTTCCTTTAGGGTTCTTTCAAGGAGGTGATATTCAAGAGGTAACTTTCTCAAATCATCTCTTTTAATTTCATTTATTCTTATACCTTCTCCTCACCTCCTTCATCCATAAAATCATAATTAAACCTATAAAGTATATATATGATAGTTTTATATGTTTAATTGAATATACTATGTATATCTATTTTCCCTTCTCCTCTAATTCAAATAAATGAAATCCAAATCAAAATTATCACAGTTAACCATCATTCTGGATAATGATTTTTCATTTTTCATTACCACCTTCAATGCTGGTCATAAAAACATTTTTATAAAGTGAACAATTATCATTAACATTTTATAAAATTAATCATATTAATACTATAAAAAATAATATATTAGACCAATTAAACATAGAATACTATATAATTTCACTTCTAGATAATTATTCCCATTTGAAAATAACTTCCATAAATTTACAGAAGTGAATCATCTATAAAACCATAAAACGAATTCTCCTAAAACGATGAAATTGAAGTTTATAACTCATTGAAATCGTCATAAATAAACATAATAAAATTATAATAAATAAAATAAATATAAAATAGTTTATTAATTATTAAGTAATTAATTAATTAATATTTTTTGGTTATCCAGGACATTAAGTGAAAGTGTAGAACGCATTCGGACATAAGGTAAGAGATCTTTCTAAACCTCCATATTTTCTATAGCCAACATTATCTCTTTATCTACCTCAATTTATCACTTCACAATTATGTTATATTTATTATATATTTATTATATATGTATTAAACATATATACCACATTTATTTAATCTTTTATTTTTAGTTATATACATGTATTAAAAGTTCCGTTCTTAATTCCTTTAGAAAAAATGATTAAAGGGAAATTCCCTATTTTCTTTGCCCATTTTAAAGTACCACTAAATGAGATCTTTTAAAATATAAATGATTTATAAGAAACTCAATATCATTGGGAAACCAATTTTAGTTCACTTCTCATTTATGTAAATTATTATTCTCTTTTCCCTTTTAAATAATTTTTACCTCTTCTCCTAAAACCCCATTTAAGGGGCACATTTGAAAGGTTACAAAACTAGTCTTTTTACATGTTCTCAATTTAGTAGGAAATAATTTTATCATGATATATTATTATTTTTCATTTATTATTTTCCATGTATTATTTAAATCCCTTATTTCAATGATACCAAAATGATACACCCTTTGGTTATGCATTGTGACGTGATTATGGTGCCCATTTAATTCCATAGGTAACTCATATGTTTATTTTTTATGTTTGATTTCTTATTATGGTACAAATTTTCATGAACTTGTTATGATGGGTATAAATAGATAGTTCTATAATTAATTTGGTAATGTTTTAGTCTCATGATTCATTGTGTATGGGATTAGGGAGTAAACCTAATTCATTTTGGGACTTTTTCCACCATGTGATATGGTCTTGACAGTTAGCCTTGACTTATGTTTATGTCATATTATATGTTTCTAGCACTTTACAATGTTTACATGATCACATTATTCCATATTTTATAGGTTATTATTTATTATGTTTTTTATTAATCCATTAATTTTATGTGATCATGTTATTCCTTATAACACATGTGGTATGATTTAGTTCCATGATTATTCCCTTACTGGGATTTTAGCTCATCCCTATTTTCTATACATTCCCTAGGTTATTCTATGCAGATTATAGAAGCTCAAAGGGATTTAGAAGATCATTATGGTGATTAATAAAATTATGTTTCATTATAGTTTCATGTTTTCTAATTATGTACCTAGTATTTCAAAGACACTATACTTTTTGATCCATGGTTTTTATTTCATATATAATTATGCTTAAAATCATGTAAAAATATTTGTAAAAGTATTGGGTCACTATAACCGCCTCTTTCACTTATCTCATATCCTAGTAGCAATATTTGATGGAATTAACTATGTTTTCATTTTCCATATATATGTGTATAGTGGGATTTAATAGCTCACGGTTATTTCACACACATGTATCTCCAGATATAGTATCCTAAGGATAATTATAGGCATTTCCTTTATGGGATGTAATGGCTTGAGGTATAATACAAAACATACAAGATATGGTGGCTCTTAAAAATTAATCAATTTCTATCTAAATATGTTAATGTTGATGATAAGACGATGTGATTCATGAGATTCATTATATTATATAGTTTCTTAGGTATCTTTAGGAAAGCTGACTTTTTTGAGAGAGATAGATTAGGATGTGTGGTGTTGGCGAAGAGTGGAAAATCAGTCGAAAAGTGGTATAGGGGTAAATTATTTTGATATTATGTGGGTTATTATATTATTACATTTATTTTACACTTTATGAGAGAGAAATGGTGAGGATGAGATATTAGTATACCTGATTAGGTGATTAGTGACATTGACTTGTTATTCATTGGTATTTTGTATACTTTATTTATATTTTTCATGAGATGCACCATGGAGGATCCTACTGAGTACACCTATTATTTTCACCCGACATATATATAAACTATTTTTATAGCCTACAAGATCTGGTTAGTGACCAAGATAGATGTTAATAGATCGTCGTGTTTCTCAATAATAGTTTGGTCTTTGTAGTCACTACCAGAGATTTTTTTTGATAATTTTATTTTCTATTGTATTTGTTCAGTTTTTTGACATTACATGCATGTATTGGGATATTTTATTAGTTATGAACATGATTTGTTTGGTGACATCATATCATATCTAATTCTTATATCTAATATTCTGGACCATCTAAGGCTTTTATGTTTTTTCCAATTCTTGGAGATGTTGTGGTAGAGTTTGGTAGTGATTTTAAGATTGGAGGTGGTGTTTTCCATTTTAAGGTACACAACATATTTTCAAATTTATGGGTATGTTTTTTTGGAGAATATTTTGGTTTGTGTGAGATATTGTGAAAAAATGATATTAGAGACCCCAACCTAGGGAAGGCATAGTGTAACACCCCGACCCCAGTTTCCCAGAGTCATAACATTAGTTTAATACATTGGCCTGATTACAAGGAATCACGTCCCGAAGGACCAATCAATTTAGTAGTATTGGAAACACTAGACACAATCATAAAGTTTAAATTACATCATAAAAATAAAAACTATAACAATATAGTATCCATAGTCCATACTCATATACCCACATACTTTCCCTGCAGGTCATTCATAAATTACTTCTTCACATCCTGGGAAAAATAAAACATTGAAAGTGGTGAGCTCAGATTCTCAGTAAGGATAAAAATATAGCGGAGACTTCCATAAATAATCATTAACATTTAAGGAAATGTATAAATAAAACAAAAGCCTTTTAAACTTCAACTTCAACATAATATGGCATAGATACAATGAAATAATGCCATTTACTTAATCACATGGATATTATACTAGTCGAATAATCACATGCAATATTAATAACCACTTTCATAACAACAGAATGCATAATGACATACTATCATCACCACGTAGTCAAGGCCTCGTGCCAAGACTACAAATAAATTTTTTTTCAAGGCCTCGTTCCAAGACACTAGTTTGTCTCATGAGACCTACCGATGTAATTTTTTAGAAGATACTTACGTTTAAAATTTCTCAAATATACTCCAGTGTTTTTCTTAAAACATTATTAAAGCTTCTGAAAACAAAATAACTAATTCTAAGAATTCTCGACTAATTACAGGCCATGATGGGTCCACACCCAATCCCTTCCTGTCTACCACCCTTGAGAGTCGCGTTTTCTGAAAACATTTTTATGTTTGAGTTAAATACGTATACATTTACACTGTATTTTCATATATTTGAGAGAAATATCTCTTTTTTGAAATCATTTAAAAATAACATAATTATAAAAGAAAACATTTATTTTGAAAATATCCTTATAAGAGTGTTAGGGAAGATTCAATGGTTTAATAACAGCAGAGAATAACCGCACCTGATGCATAAGTTAAAAAAAGACATTCTTAACTTAATTTTGTCGAAAAGGTTAAAAAGGACCTTGTTTGGAAAGCGACGAAAATATTTCATTATAAACATCTTATAAAAATTCAAAAAAGGGTATAAATGACTTTAACACATATTCTGTAAAATATTAAGAATGTTTTGGAATACATTTTTAAGAAAAATGGATGTGGATGATAAAGAGGTCCTAGTAGATAATTACGTATAAACAACCTCGAATATTGAAGAGATTGTAAAATAAACCCTTACCAATTTGGTAACTTACGAAACATACACCCCATGAAAGATGTATCATACAATTAATATGTAACTAAACATAAATTAAAATTTATTACATAAAGAATACAATTATGGGCAGTACATACACCACACAGAAGGTAATAGTGGAAATATGACATGAATCTCACGGGAATAAGGAGTGAGATGAAAACCCCTTACCTTGTACTTTTCCTTGGTTGATGGTAGGTTAACCTTATGTATAATGAAGAAATAATTGTTATTTAATTATAAAATAATCATATATATTAATATTATATCATATATGTTCTTTTAACATCACATTGTTAATAAAATATTAGTATTATCGTCGTTTCGGGTGTTAATGGATTCATTTTCCTTAGTCTGTTTCATTACGTAAGCCATGTTTGTTATGGATAGGTTGTATCTTATTCATATCCAGAATGATATAAAGTCCTTAAATATTATTTTTAATCATCCAATAAAATTTAGTCTTGAATGGATACGATGAGGAATTAATCTCATCGCCTTCGTGGAGAAAGTAGTCCGTACGTACGCACGAGCGACAATATCATTCTTTTGATATTAAAATAATATATAATTGGATGGTATATCATATAGATAGAATCATGATCATGTTATATTTATTATTAAATGAATTATACATCATTATTATACCCATATAAATAATAATATATTGAATAACAATTATACCACAACATGGAGACGGTAGGCCGTACATACGCACGTATGGTGACATGTCATTCAAGGGATGGATAGAATAATGAATTTGTTTGTTCCATACTTATAATAAAATCAAAGCATATATAAGATAATTATTTTATTATTTTATAATGGAAACAACAAAGAAAGAAGAATTTGAAGAAGAAATGAACTTGAAAAAGGGTGGTGAAAACGTTACCTCTTCTTCGGGTTCTTCCATTTTATTTGATCAAAAGGGCTCTTTAGGTTGGATTTATGATCAAAATAAGGCCTTTAAGTTTAATTGAGGGATGTTGGAAGGATATTTGGGTAGAGTTTTTCCGATCCAAATGGCTTTGAAGGTGTGAATTAATGATAAGGGGGAGTGCCCTTTAATAAGAGGGGTGAGGGGCTCCTTTGGAAAAGCTAGAAATATTATTTTATAATAAATAAATATTTGGTTTCAAATGGATCCAAAGTAGATTATTTAAATTTTATGGTGGGGATAGGTCTAAAACCACTCAACCAATAGATTTTAGATAGGTCTGGGTAACATTATTAACCTTATATTTTATTTTTATCTCTTAGTTAATTAGTTTGACTCTTACCATGTCACTTTGTATTTTTATATTATATAGTTAATAAACTTACTATATACATCCAAGAGACCCCAAAGTAGTACATTAATGGTATAACCATAATTATATGAGTCCTCTGGACGAAACTTATATTTTTAGGAATAGAATATAAATTAATAATATAATATTTGTTTTAAAAACTCATTTATGTCAATTTTGACACTACTCAATAATTGATTTTTTTTAAATTCTTAACAGCTTTATTAATTCGAAAAAAAAAATCATTTAAGAAATAATAAAATGTAATATTAAACAATAAAATTCGTTTATGTCATCAAAACCTTCAAATTATATTTATTTTAACATTTATAATATCAATTATTTTATTCTTTCATTAATAAGGAAAATACTACATCATTATTGTGTCATTTATATCGTTACTGTTTCAATGTCTAACAATTGTAAATAAAATACCATTATGTATTAAATCTTCTTATATTTCTAATTAATATTTATAATCTAAAATCAAACATATATAACCCTATGTAAAAATTTTTTTTCTAAAAGATATATGCTTATGTCATTTTTGTATTTATGTTTACTTAATTAATATAAAGTGTCCTTATCACTAACAAGTGGCTTTATGGGGTAAAAAATAGACCCAAATATGCTCATGGTCGGACATGTATCCAAAAATAATGTTAGGACACGTTTTAGGGTAATTTATTATTATAATTATATTATTGTTTACCCTTACATACCGGATTTACCCTTTAACCATGGTAAATAAAATATTTACCGAAGTAATTATTCAAAATGTCTAAAACTAAAAGTTACCTATTTATACAATTTGGACATCATGATTCCAAATATGGAATCAATTTTTCCAAATTCAAAACACATAAGTGGTAGAAATTAATTTAAAATTAATTCCGGCTATCAAAACAAAAAACGTGTTTTTAAGATATAATAACTATCAAAAGATTGATACTTGTTTATGTCCGGTTTAATTGTGAAATTATGTCCAATGAACAAAATTGTATTAAATGGTAAGAATATATTCTAAATATACTTTAAAACCACTTAAATTCATAATTTATCACTATTAATTATATTGATTAAAAAATTGTTTTTAATTAAAATTTAGTAATTTTCACTATTCATCAAAATATAAAAGTATTCCAAAAAGTACCAAAATTTCATCCTAGGATAATTTCGATATTAAAAATCCAAAAATGAAGTCCATTTTGAAAGATAAAATGTATAAAATTTTAAAAAGTGGGAATTACTATTCATAATGGCTACTTTGATTGGTTGCGGCGTGTTAGAATCTCGGAGTTGCGTACAACACACGCTACTATACCATTCAAAGAGAAGCGTACCATGGAAGTTTGTGGTATTACATTATCCCCTACTTTAATAAATTTCGTCCTCACAATTTGAAATTGTTCTTCGAAAATAAAAGGTTGAAAATAGAAAGTATCTTTGTGGGAAAACTCACATCGGAAATTGGGTTAATAAAATTTAGTCTTAATAAGAGGAAAAGAGAAATGAAAGGGTCACCACCAAATTATGATCTCGATTAGGAGAACATTGTTGGAAATTAGAGACACATAATTCGAGGAAAAACGTAAATATTTATAGGGAGTTATTGAGGTCATCAATCACAAACAATTGTAGAAATGTTGGCCTCAAAGCCACCAATTTATGATGATTTAAAATACCATCGGTTCAACAAAACGTAAGGTATTAGGATAACACATTTTTGGTTTTAAGATCCCTTCCCTAAATTTTAATAATTAATTTATCCGTAAAATAATAGGAAATATATATATATATATATGTATTTATATATACTTGACAAGTAGAGTTTCATCCTTCAACTAATCCCTACTACAAACTCATCTTTTACTCTAAAAGATTTAATATATATATATATATATATATATATTCTATTTATCCTAATTGTATATGGTTCCAAAAATAATTAATTTATAATTCACATATCATACCCTTCAAAAAAATTACATTATTCAATCCAGGACATCACATGGGCTAGTGGTAGGTGATACACCCTTGTCGCCCTTCGGTTGTGGGTTCAAGTCTTGCGGCCTTGCCAGATGCAACGGGTTGCCTCCCAAACTATGGGTTGTCCTTTTATAAAAATACAAAAATAACCTTTCAAACTAAATCCGTTACAACCTTTATAATTATCCAAAATACTTCTGTAAACACTCAATCCAAAATTTATATGAAAGGTAAACATAATGTAGATCCTTTTTAACCTGTAATAGAATGTGAATACCTTCATCATGTATTCTTTTAAAACACTGAAAAATCCTGAATTACCATGAAACCTTATTGATTACATTCATGATCCCTTATTCCTTATAGAATACTGGTTATACTTCATCCATCCAAAAATGTTGTAAACTCCAACAATGATGGAATATATAAATATTTAATCAGTTTCAAGGCAGTCAAGAATATCCAATATAATTTACCCAAATCAACCATATCTTATTCCAAATTCTGTACCTCAATACTAGGACCATATTAAGGTTTATCTTTCCTTCAACTATTTAATTTCCAAAAAGATTAACTCGCTGTAGAGTCACTCTTCTTAGTACTATAAAATCTCAAATCCTTAATGAAATAGTACTACAATACTTTCCTTATTTATTTCCAGTACATCATTGATACAACACTTCAATGAAATAATTAAAAAATAAAAACATAATAACACTAGTCATTCCTATTCATATATGGTAGTATCATAACTTTATTATTATCCAATATCATCATTTGCGGCATAGTCTGAAGATTTGGACATAGGTTTGCGTAGTGTCCAAACTCCTTGCAGATGAAACATTGTACATTTGAAACCTTTTTCATTCCCTTGAAGTCACATACTTGGTGTCCTTTTTCTCCACACTTATAACATACTCCCATTCCCTTCAAGCATTTTCCAAGGTGAATCTTTCTACAGGTATTACATATGGAAAAATCCTTCTTTACCTTATTCCCTTTATCTGTCCTTCTCTCTACCATCCTTTCCTTCTCTGGATTCCCTTAAAAGCCATAGAACTCTGAGAATTCTTTACTTATCATATCAACACATAATACTATTTTTTTATATGATGATAATACAAGGGAGACTATTTCCCTTGTAAATTCTGACTTAAGACCATGAAAGATATGATCTTTTTTACTCTGTGAATCATGCGTATTGCTGGAGTTCTCATTCCCTCTACTGGGCGCTATTTCGAAACAATGGCATAAACTAGATTAGTTTATTAATAAAAATAAAAAATTGCATACTTGTAAAAAACATAACATAAATTGAACAATTTATGGGTATAATCCATAATCATAAAAAAAATTCATTGAGGAATTATATACTCATAAACCCTTCATAATGGTTCGTAAAGAAAATGAGAATTATCCTAAGAATATCCCCCGGGAGTGTCATAACCAAGAGTGAAGTAAGGCTCGTTTTCGTGCAGCAGTTCCCGTTCGAGTCTAGCTCAAAGTGGTGTTTTCGGGTTTTACCCCTAGGTACATATGTGCCAGAGCCACCTCTACTTGCTCGTATACAGACAGGGATGTATTGCTCAGAAAATTCACAAAATCTCTACAATATAAAAATTTCTGGATGTTCTTCTCTACTATTCCTCAAAGTCTATATTAGTTAAATGTTCTCTAATCATAGATTATCTAAATCTAGCTTCCATGGTTATTGATAAACTTCCTCTGATACCAACTGTAACGCCCTGACCCCAGTTGCCCAGAGTCGGTCCATTAGTTTAATACATTAGCATGATTATAAGGAATCACGTCCCGAAGGACCAATCAGTTTAGCAGTCTTAGAAACACTAGATACATTCATAAAGTTTAAATTACATCATAAAAATGAAAACTAAAAAACATATTCTCTATAGTCCATACTCATTTCCCCACATACTTTCCCTGCAGGTCATTCATAAATTACTTGTTCACATCCTGGGAAAAATAAAACATTGAAAGGGGTGATCTCAGATGCTCAGTAAGGATAACAATATAGCAGATACTTTCATAAATAAACATAAACATTTACGAAAATGTATAACTAAAACAAAATCCTTTTAAACTTCAACTTAAAAATAATATGGCATAGATAAAATGAAATAATTCCATTTACTTATTCACATGGATATTCTACTAGTCGATTAATCACATGCAATATCAATAACCACTTTCATAATGACGGAATGCATAATGCCAGACTATCATCACCAAGTATTCAAGGCCTCATGCCAAGACTAAAAATAAGATTTTTGTCAAGGCCTCGTGCCAAGACACTTGTTTGTCTCATGAGACCTACCGATGCAATTTTTTTAGAAGATACTTACATTTAAAATTGCTCAAATATAATCTAGTGTTTTTCTAAAAACATTATGCAAGCTTATGAAAACAAAATAACTAATTCTGAGACTGATCCACTAATTACAGGCCATGATGGGTCCACGCCCAATCCCTTCCTATCTACCACACTCGAGAGTCGGGTTTTCTGAAAACATTTTTAAGCTTTCATTTAATACGTATACTTTTGCACCAGATTTTCATATATTTGAGAGAAATATAACTTTTTTGAAATAATTTAAAAATCACATAATTATACAAGAAAACCTTTATTTTGAAAATATCCTTATAAGCATGTAAGGGAAGCTTCAATGGTTTAATAACAGCGGAAAATAACAGCACCTGACGTATAAGTTAAAAAAAGACATTCTTAACTAAATTTTGTCGAAAAGGTTAAAAAGGACCTTGTTGGGAAAGCGACGGAAATATTACTTTATAAACGTCATATAAAAAGTCAAACAAGGGTATAAATGACTTTAACCCATATTCTGTAAAATATTAAGAATGTTTTGAAATACATTTTTAAGAAAAATGGATGTGGATGATAAAGAGGTCACAGTAGATAATTACCTATAAACAACCTCGAATAATGATAAGATTGTTAAATAAACCCTTACCAATTTGGTAACTTACGAAACATACACCCCATGAAAGAGGTATTATACAATTAATATGTAAATAAACATAAATTAAAGTGTATTATATACAGAATACAATTATGGGCAGTACATACACGACACAGAAGGTAATAGTGGTAATATGACATGAATCTCATGGGAATAAGGAGTGATATGAAAACCCCTTACCTTGTACTTTTCCTTGGTTGATGGTAGGTTAACCTCATGTATAATTGTGAAATAATTGTTATTGAATTACACAATAATCAGATATATTAATATGATATCATATATGATCTTTTAACATCGCTTTGTTAATAAAATCTTAGTATTATCGTCGTTTCGGGTGTTAATGGATTCATTTTCCTTGGTCTGTTTCATTACGTAAGCCATGTTTTTTATGGATAGGTTGTATCTTATTCATATCCAGAATTATATCAAGTCCTTAAATATTATTTTTAATCATCCAATAAAATTTAGTCTTGAATGGATACGATGGGGAATGGATCTCGTCGCGTTCGTGGAGATGGTTGTCCGTACGTACGCACGAGCGACAATATCATTCTTTTGATTTTAAAATAATATATAATTGGATGTTATATCATATAGAAAGAATAATTATCATGTTATAATTATTATTTACATGAATTATACAAAATTATTATATCCATCTAAATAATAATATATTGAATAACAATTACACCACAACGTGGAGACGGTAGGTCGTACGTACGCATGTATGGTGACATGTCATTGAAGGGATGGATAGAATAATGAATTTGTTTGTTCCATAACTATAATAACATCACAGTATATACAAGATACTAGAGTTATTATTTTATAATGAAAACAACAAAGAAAGAAGATGTTGAAGAAGAAATGAACTTGAAAAAGGGTGGTGAAAACATTACCGCTTCTTCGGGTTCTTCCTTTTGATTTGATCAAAAGGGCCCTTTGGGTTGGCTTTATGATAAAACTAAGGCCTATAAGTTAAATTTAGGGATGTGGGGAGGATATTTGGGTAGAGGTTGGCTGAGCCAAATGGCTTTGAAGGTGTGAATTAATGAGAAGGGGCGACCCAAAATTGGTCCATTAATGATATACCAATAATTATATGAGTCAGTTTTACAAACCTTAGATTTTTAGGAATAGAATATAAATTAATAATATAATATTTGTTTTAAAAACTCATTTATGTCAATTTTGACACTACTCAATAATTGATTTTTGTTAAAGTCTTAATAGATTTATTAATTCAAAACAAATTAATTTAAACAATCCTAACATTCATATTAATCAATAAAATTCATTTATGTCATCAAAACCTTCAAATTATATTTATTGTAACATTTATAATACCAATTATTTGATTCGTTAATTAATAAGGAAAATACTGCATTATTATTGTGTCATATATATTATTACTTTTTCAATGTCTAAAAATTATAAATAAAATACCATTATGTTGGAAATATTTTTATATTTATAATTAATATTTATAATCAAAAATCCAACATATATAACCCTATGTAATTTTTTTTTCTAAAAGATATATGCTTTTGTCATTTTTGTATTTATTTTAACTTAATTAATATAAACTGTCTTTATCACCAACAAGTGGCTCCATGGGGTCCCAAAATCGACTCAATGATGCTCATGGTCGGACATGTATGCACCAATAAGATTAAGACACATTTTAGGGTAATTTATTATTATTATAATATTATTTTTTACCCTTATTTACCAGATTTACCCTTTAACCATGGTAAATAAAATATTTACCGAAGTAATTATTCAAAATATCTAAAAATAAAAGTTACCTATTTACACAATTTGGAAATCCTGATTCCAAATTTAGAATCCATTTTTTCAAATTCAGAACACAGAAGTGGCAGAAATTTATTTAAAATTAATTCCCGCTGTCAAAACAAAAAAATGTTTTTAAGATATAATAACTTTCAAAAGATTGATACTTGTTTATGTACGATTTAATTGTGAAATTATGTCCAATGAACAAAATTTAATTGAATGGTAAAAATATATTCTAAATATACTTTAAAACCACTCAAATTCATAATTTATCACTATTAATTATTTTTATTAAAAAAATTGTTTTTAATTAAAATTTATTAATTTTCACTATTCATCAAAATATAAAAGTTATCCAAAAAGTAACAAGATTTTATCCTAGGATAATTTCAATATTAAAAATCCAAAAATGAGTCAATTTTGAAAGATAAAATGTATAAAATTTCAAAAAGTGGGTATTACTATTCATAACGACTACTTTGATTGGTTGCGGCGTGTAAGAATCTCGGAGTTGCGTACAACACACACTACTATACTATTCAAAGAGAAGCATATCGTGGAAGCTTGGGGTGTTACACATAGTGTTGGTATTGTGGTATTGGTGGTCTATATCTGCACCATGGGAAGCCCTAAAACACCTAATGAGGGTGTGATTCCGGGCATGGAATTCTGATGAAGATCTTGTCTTAAATGGGTTGAAGGATCGCACTACACCATATTCTTGGGAATGTTTAGGGTAAAACGGATAGTTATTTGGTGATCATGTGTATCATATATTCATAGAAGAAGATATAAGAACCACCAAAGATTGTACAACATCAGTGACAAGATCATGGTTTTGGTCAAATATCATTTTTAAAACAAGTGAGAAAAGAGGATCTCATGTGGGGGATTTAGATCTCACATTAAACTGACCCACCATGGAAATTTTGGTTATTTACCACACCATGGTGTAGTCTAGGGGGCTTCTATTATAAACAGGAGGCTCGATCCCCCATGTTTTGATTCTCTTGTTCCCTCTTCATGATTTTGGTGACTTTTAGACCTTCTTATCCCTCTTAAAATTTTCTTTTATGAGGATTATCCCCTTGGATAGTTTTATTGAGTCTTTTGTATCAATATGTGATCTCCTCTTTCTATATTTTTCATTTCATCCTTTATTATCCTTCTTTTCTCTCTAAGAGTTCACTGTGGTGGATTTATACTATATTTTGGGTGGGTTTTTTTAGTGATTTGTTGTGCATTGGATTTTGATGTTGACTTCTTTGAGATCGGTGTTGGCTGATCCTTGGTTTTTCTTGTTTCTCATTGAAACTTCAATCAAGGTTGGACATCCTTCATCATTATTACTTTAGTTCTAAATGTTGGGTGATCTTGTTTTTTTCCTTTGGAGAAGACATAGTATGCATCAGATTAACTAAGATAATAAATGGTTTAATTGAAATTAGATTACAAGGAAACAGATCATATGATTTCTAATTGTTCATTTAATTTACCTATATGGTTGATCATTAATATTATATCCCTTTAAAAATTGTATTATATTGAGTTTTGTTATTTTTTGATGTCTATTGAATTACTAAACCTTGTTATACTTGTAGATTTTACTCACCACATATGAAATTGTCTAAGAAGATATTTTTGAAAAATAAATTGGTTGCACATGGAATCTCAACTTGCATAAGAATTACCTTAATAATAATTAATGACATATAATTAAATCTTCATAAAAAATATAAATAAGTAATATGAAATGTGTGGTAAGGTGAATGTGTTGTTTGGTGGTTGTGTTTTTTAGTGGATTTATTATTTGGTGAATGTGAAGAAGAGTGGTCTTGATGTGTGGCGGTGGTGATGGGTATCATATACGATGTATGTTTTTGATGTAATGTCGATGATATGAGACATTTCCATGAAATTTGGTGGTTGGAACATGAGGATTTTTGATATGAGGGGGATGGGTTATTGTGTTGTATTATGTTGTGCCTGTTTCATGGTAGTGAAGGAATGAAATTCTAATGATAAAACTAAAATGGTAAGTGTTTTAGTAGATGATTAATTATTGAATTAAAATGGGATGCATGGTTATAGTGGTTTTTATTGAACATTAAAATGAATTGAATTTGTAAAGGAATATAGTTGGTAATTAGAAAATATGGAAATGTATTAACCTGAAGAAAATGGATGAAATGGGTTTTGAGGATTGGGTGTTTCTTATGTATTTTTATGTATTTATAGGTGTAGAGAATGTAGAGACCCAAAGCATGATGTACATAGACATTACAATACTTTTGCGGAATACTTAGTACATAACAAAAACACACACACAAGGACCGTAATAGTTTAGTGTCTTTGGAAACATGGAACGTAATCTTCTAATCGTGGTGAAATATCTTCAACATCTCCCATAAATATCTTCCTTTTTTTATACCTAAAAACTTTATTTATATCCTGGGGAAAAGAAAACATAATAGGGTGAGCTCAAATGCTCAGTAAGGGTAAAGAAAAGAAATATCAATCACATCATATTCATAAGAACATAACATTTTGGAAATCTTAACCTGAAAAAGAGATCATAATATCATAACATGGGATAAATCATAGTAGTGAAATGTAATCCCAATAATCATAACGTAAAACATGAAACTTTGTGGCATACACACATAATCATAGAGAATCATTTCTTATTAGTCAAGACTCATTGCCAAAACTATCTTAGTGGACAAAGTCTCATTCTAAACCGAGTTCACTCCTCGTTTCAGTCCTGTTTCACTGAACTGGTATAACCTACCGTTCCAGCCATGTCTATATCATGAGATATAAAATCTTTACCCAATGCATTTTAGGGAGATATAGGTCCCACCCATCTCCTAATGATACCATTCTTATGTGTTCCACAAAATCATAAATCATACATCATTTCATAACCCATGTAATAAAAATGGGATTCTTAAACATCATGACATCATAAAACAATTCATATAAGATAAAGGAATTCATAAAAATAATTCCATCACAACATAATCAAATCAATGTAAGAATAGGGATAGAAATAGAACCCTATATTATCTTAGATGGAAAATAATTTTGATAAAACAATTGAACTCCATTCTTGAGGAAAACATCCTTTCTACTTCAAATACATTTTCTTTTCTTAACATGTCATACAATTTTAAACTAAAAGAAGTTTATTAAAAATAAACATGAAAACTTGTAAAGGAATCTTCTTGGAAATAATGTTTTAAAAATATATTCATGCCATATAAGTTAAAAAAATATTCTTCTCGTACTTTTGCCGGAAAAGTCAAAAAAGTACCTCGTAACGTAAAAAAAAGAAAGATTCCTTACATACCATACAGTAAAAGTAAAAAGTGGGTAAAAAGGACTTTAAACATACATGAAACCATTTTCAGGAAACATGGACATGGATGATAACAATAACCCCAGAAAATAATTACGAATAAGCAATCTCGGATAAAAATGAGATTTGCAAAATTATCCCTTACCTTAGGTTCGATATGCTTCGTACGTATCTGAACCCCCTATATAATGATTTAAATAATGTTATTTACTTATTAAAGAATCATATTCATTGTTATTATATCATATATGGTCCACTTAGGACTTTATATTACCCGTTCTTTTGTAAATTAATGTTAAAGTAGTGTTTTGGGTAAAATCGTCTCATTAGTCATTCGTGTTTTAACTTGTAATTATTAATATGATTTCTTGGATCATGATTACTTATATAAATAATGTAAAACATGATTTATAAATATTATATATTCACAATATACATATATATAATATATCGATAAATGGAAAGAAATACACCGTTCATGGAGACGGTAGGCCGTACGTACGCAGAAACACTGTTTTCGTTTCCTTATTGAATTGAATGGAATTAAGTAGATGAAATAAATATATATATACATAAATCCAGTATCATTATTATGTAATATATTTCATGATTACTTATTATATATACTTTATAATCATTAATGAATGGTTAAAGTGGAGAATGAATCTCATCGCGCCGTGGAGACGGTAGTCTGTACGTACGCACGAGCGATGATATCATTCTCATGATCGTGGGACTGTATTGGAGTGTATTTATACTATTTTAGAATCAATATCACTTTAAATTAATCATATATAGTTATTATTTACACCATTATACCCATCCAAGTAACGTGGTGGGGGAAAATAGATTTCACCACGGCGTAGAGACGGTATTCCGTACGTACGCACGCGCGGTGATTTTGTTTTCCGTAGGATGGATAGATGGTGAGATAGGGTTGTTTCATAATTATAATAACATATCATTATATGAGTTATACTGATGTTATTACTTCATAATTAAACAACTAAAGAAGAAGAAGAGGAAGAAGAAATAAATATGAAAGAATCGGTAACGAAAATTACCTCTTCTTTGAAGCGCCTCTTTGAGACCTCCTCTTAGGGCACTAAAATTGGCCTTTGAGGGAGACCAAAAACTCTAGGATGTTTCTATGGAAGTGGAGAAGATAATTGTTCAGGGTTTGACCGAGATTGAAGGCTCAAAGTGTTGTGAGGAAGAGAGGGAGGGGGTGCACTTTTAAAAGGGAGGAGAGGGGCACCTTTGGAATAACTAAAACATATTATTTTATTATAAAGCCAAATTTGGTTTTAAATAGCTCCAAATTAATTTATTTCGAAGATAAGGTGGGGATGGGTCGCAATCCTCTCATCCAATAGAATTTAGACAAGTTTAGGTTCCTATTTTAACGTTATCATTTATATTTAACTTTAAATTAGATAATTTTACTTTTACCGTGTCTTCTTGTTTTCTTACACTAAAATGTTAATAAACGTTCTATATCAAGACAAAAGAACCCCAAGTTGATTATTATTAATATATATAACCTTATATAAGTCATTTGGAAGATCCTTAGATTTTTAGGAATAAAATAACAATTAATAATATAATATTTGTTTTAAAAACTATTTTATGTAAATTTTCAAACTATTTAGTAATTGATTTTATTGAAACTCATAACAGATTGATTAGTTACGAAACAGTTAATTAAATCAATAATAACATGTCCTATTAAAATATAAAATTAATTAAATTCATAAAATGTCTTAAATTAAATTTATTTGGGTATTTATAACATCAATTATGTCAATATTTCATTAATAAGACAATTTCTGCATCATCTTTGTGTCATAATAATTGATAATTATTTAATCCCTAAAAATTACAAATAAATTCCTATGATGTATATAATTGTATTATATTTCTGGATACTATTCATGTTCGATGTTTCATTAAGTGTATCACTAAATTAAAATTATTATACTTATAAGATTTAAGAAAGTGACATGTTGTCACATTCTTTGGTTTTAATAATAAGTAACTTATTTTCATGGATAAAAGTCCATTAAATTAATCTAATCCGACCCTTAGGTGATATGGATCGACTTTTAGTCATACAATAGGATTTTTACAAGTGTTAGGGTAATTTTATAATATTATATTTACCCTTAATTACCCGATTTACCTTTAACTATGGTAAATAAAATTTACCGTAGTTACTATTCATAATTTACAAAAATAAAAAGTAACCTATTAACATAATTTGGACCCACTGATTCCAAATATGGAATCAATTTTTTCAAATTAAATACACAGAAGTTGGAGAGATTAAATTAAAATTAATCCCGTTGTCGAAAGAAAACGGGTTTTTCTTTAAAACATTGCAAAAGATTGATTGATTTATCCTACGAATTCAAGATAGAATCAATGCTAATGACATAAATTATATTAAATGGTAAAAATATTTTCTATTTATACTTTAAAACCATTCAATTTTATAATTTAACCACATAATTTATTACGATGAAAAAAGTTTTTTTTAAATAAAATATAGCGTGTTTTTACTATTCATTAAAATATGAAAGTTATCAGAATAATATGAAAAATTTATCCAAGGTAAAATTTTATATCCTGATTCCAAATAATAATTTTATTTTGTAAAATTGAACTTATAAACATGTCAAAAACTAGATTTAATGTTGGTGCACCATCAAAAGGCGGCAAAACTGCATTTTTTTTAAAATACTTATTTTACCAGAAAAATTTATTTTGTTCTTATACCATGTTCTATAAAATGTGTAAGATAATAATAATGTTATAAAATAAAAAATTTAGTTAATACTATTCATAACGGCTAGTTCATAATAATATTATAATAATATATCTTTGTTTAGTAAAACTCGGTATTGCCTACAATACACGCTATCGAGGAAGGTCGCGATTGCGTGTAATGCAAGCCAAGTCAGGGTTGTGTGCTGTGCAAGAATCCTTCATTGTTTCGTATAACATAATCCAACAATATTTCATTTATACATTGAATATATATATATATATACTCAATGTTGCGTAGAATAACTATTATCAAAATTGTGTGTAACACGATCCAAGAATAGTGTTGCGTATACTGCAAGCTAATACGGTGTTGCGTATAACGCAAGGTAATCTTGGTGTAGCATACAACACAAGACATTAATGAAATTAAAAGAATATTTTTTATAAAATATCGGGGTGTTACATTCTACCCCCCTTAAAATGAATTTCGCCCTCGAAATTTTTCGAGGTTATAAATCATTTACTATTCATAGAAACCCACATCGTAAAATGGAAGACTAAAACATAATTTTAAAAACTAAAGTATGAAATGCAATGATTATCCAAAGTAACTCATCATTGAGTTTCCATATAGGATAACATAGGTGAAAATATGGATACGGAAGAAAAATCTAACCATCAAGTTCTGATGGAGAGTGGTAGAGGACATGGCTATGAAAAAGCCAACAATCACAAAGCCATTGATTTGTGATGATCTAAGGTATCATCTGATTCATCGGATATAAGGGAACTAGGACAACATTTTTTTTTTTCAAGATCATTTCCCTAAAGATGACGAATTAAAAGAAATACTTGCATGATTTTGGTACAATCTCACTATTGTTTGTGAATTAAACAATTTCCACTTCATCCCTTAAAGAAATGAAGTTGAATTTGTTATTTGTGATGTGTTAGCAGATCATGTGATAGAATGATGGGTCATTCCATCTCTTTCAAAAAAAAGGTTAGCAAAAGTTATAAGTCTATATTATGGTTAGATTAATCGTATATGGTTCCAAAAATGAACTTATACTTCATATATCATACCACTTAATAAAATAAAACTAGTTTCTACTAAACAGGGACTTCCTGTAGGCCAGTGGTAGGCGATAAAGGCTAGTTGCACTTCGGTTGTCGGTTCGATTCCCACAGCATTGTCTGACGCGATGGTATGTCACTCGTCCTACAGGTTGTCCTTTTTCTAAATCTATATTACTATAACATCCCATCAACAATATAGTAAAAGTTTTATCCTTAAACAATACTAACTTAAGTCCAACAAAATCCATTCCAATCTTTAGGCTTATCTAAAATACTTCGGTCCAAGATCATATTATAAAGAAAATGATCACGTGAATGCCATAATTTATCCCCCATATATCATAAGATATATCTTGTTGGTCAAATTACAAACATGTGAATACCTTAATCATGTATTCTATTGAAGAATGAATACCCATTAAACCTTAGTGAAAACATGAATGCATTCAAAAGTTAACTCTTTCCACATACCAAAATCCAAAAATTCTATATACTCAAACCATGATATAACCTTCTTCTTATATCAGTCATGAGCTCATGAATACTATCAAACATTTAATTTTCTCCTTATCCCTTCATTATGCGCATATCATCTACAGTCCAAAAATATCTGAATAACCTTTCATGGATACTGGTACCATTAATCATACACTTTCAAAACTCAAGGAAAGACAACAGTGTAACAATCGTTAGATGTCTCTTTATTCCATAGTACCATGAGATTACTTATACAATATTACACTTGATAAACATGTAATCATTCCACTACCTTCTTAAACCATTGATCGAGCTTCAACAATTCTTTCATCTCACATATCATTTGTAGTCTCTTCATCATCATCAACATAAATACTACCCATACGACCATACTGATTCTCTTCATGAGACTTTACCTTAGGGAATTGGTTTGCATAATTCCCGTAAATTCCACATTTAAAACATTTAACCATTGTTGATGTCGTAGAAATACCATTATCCGCATCCCTGGTGTTAACTGAACCTTTTCCATTGCACTTACTGGCTTTGTGTCCTTCTTTTCCACACCCAAAGCATCTTCCAGTTCCTTTGAAACAATATCCCCGATGCCTCTTCCCACATGATTTACATGAGGAAAATTGAACTTTCTTTCCTCTATGATCATCATGAAACTCCATCTTTCTATTATTATCCGAGTAAGGAAACTTAACAAATTTTACTTTATTGATCATATTATGAGATTGCTGATTCGGCATAATAATGAAGTTTGGACTTCCAAATCCCAATTCATTTGGTTGCTCAGGAAGAATATCATTCCACTGTCCGTTATATCCTCCATTATCGTGAATCTTCCTCTTTCCATCCATTTTCTAAAACCCAAAAAGAATAGTGTGAGGGGCCAAAATAATACTAGGTAAAACAAAATAGTAAATGGAGAGTACCCTCAATATCTAAAATCTTAGGTTAAATTCTATGATTGTTAGCGCAATTCTAGGACTATAACCTATACGTATACTTAACCTTAGAGACATCCCTAGACATACCTTAGAAATATCTCTAGGGATCTCACTAAAGTTCTCACATCCTAGTTTCCAAAGGTTGACTAAACCTTTCCTCTGATACCAACTGTAGAGACCCGAAGCTTGATGTACATAGACATTACATTACTTTTTCGGAATACTTAGTACATAACAAAAACACACACACAAGGACCGTAATAGTTTAGTGTCTTTGGAAACTTGGAACGTAATCTTCTAATCGTGGTGAAATATCTTCAACATCTCCCATAAAGATCTTCCTTTTTTTTATACCTAAAACCTTTCTTTATATCTTGGGGAAAATAAAACATAAAAGGGTGAGCTGAAATTCTTAGTAAGGGTAAACAAAAGAAATATCAATCACATCATATTCATAAGAACATAACATTTTGGAAATCTTAACCTGCAAAAGAGATCATAATATCATAACATGGGATAAATCATAGTAGTGAAATGTAATCCCAATAATCATAACTTAAAACATGAAACTTTGTGGCATACACACATAATCATAGAGAATCATTTATTATTAGTAAATACTCATTTCCAAGACTATCTTAGTGAACAAAGTCCCATTATGAACCGAGTTCACTACTCGTTTCAGTCCTGTTTCACTAAAACGGTATAACCTACCATTCTAGCCATGTCTATCTCATGAGATATAAAATATTTACCCAATGAATTGGAGGGAGATATAGGTCCCACCCATCTCCTAATGATACCATTCTTATGTGTGCCACAAAACCATAAATCATACATCATTTCATAACCCATGTAATAAAAATGGGATTCTTAAACATCATGACATCATAAAAAAATTCATATAAGATAAAGGAATTCATAAAAAAAATTCCATCACAACATAATCAAATCAATGTAAGAATAGGGATAGAAACAAAACTCTATATTATCTTAGATGGAAAATAATTTTGATAAAACACTTGAACTCCATTCTTGAGGAAAATATCCTTTCTACTTCAAAAAAATTTTCTTTTCTTAACATGTCATACAATTTTAAACTAAAATAAGTTTATTAAAAATAAACTTGAAAACTTGTAAAGTAATCTTCTTGGAAATAATGTTTTAAAAATACATTCATGCCGTATAAGTTAAAAAAAACATTCTTCTCGTACTTTTGTCGGAAAAGTCAAAAAAGTACCTCGTAACGTAAAAAAAAGAAAGATTCCTTACATACCATGTAGAAAAATTCAAAAGTGGGTAAAAAGGACTTTAAATATACATGAAACCATTTTTAGGAAACATGGACATGGATGATAACAATAACCCCGGAAAATAATTATGAATAAGCAATCTTAGATAAAAATGAGATTTGCAAAATTATCCCTTACCTTAGGTCCGATATGCTTCGTACGTATCTGAATCACCTATATAATTATTTAAATAATGTTATTGACTTATTACAGAATCATATTAATTGTTATTATATCATATATGGTCCACTTATGACTTTATATTACCCGTTATTTTGTAAATTAATGTTAAAGTAGTGTTTTGGGTAAAATCGTCTCATTTGTCGTTCGTGTTTTAACTTGTAATTATTAATATGATTACTTGGATCATGATTACTTATATCCAGAATGTAAAACATGATATATATATAATATATATTCACAATATACATAAATATAATATATCGATAGATGGACAGAAATACACCGTTCATGGAGACGGTAGGTCGTACTTACGCATGAACGTTGTTTTCGTTTCCTTATTGAATTGAATGGAATTAAGTAGATGACATACATATATATATATATATACATAAATCCAGTATCATTATTATTTCATATATTTCATGATTACTTATTATATATACTTCATAATCATTTGTGAATGGTTAAAGTGGAGAATGAATCTCATCGCGTCGTGGAGACGGTAGTCCATACGTACGCACGAGCGATGATATCGTTCTCATGATCGTGGGACTGTATTGGAGTATATGCATACTATTTCAGAATCAATATCACTTTAAATTAATCATATATATTTATTATTTACACCATTATACCCATCCAAGTAAGGTGGTGGTGGAAAATAGATTTCACCACGGCGTGGAAACGGTATTCCGTACGTACGCACGCGCGGTGATTTCGTTTTATGTAGGATGGATAGATGGTGAGATAGGGTTGTTTCATACTTATAATAACATATCAGTATATGAGTTATACTTATGTTATTACTTCATAATGAAACAACTAAAGAAAAAGAATCGGAAGAAGAAATAAATATGAAAGAATCGGTAACAGAAATTACCTCTTCTTTGAAGCGCCTCTTTGAGACCACCTCTTAGGGCACTAAAATTGGTATTTGAGGAAGAACAGAAACACTAGGATGTTTCTAGGGAAGTGGAGAAGAGAATTTGGTAGGGTTTTGCCGAGCTTGAAGTCTCAAATTGTTGTGAGGAAGAGAGGGAGGGGGTGCCCTTTTATAAGGGAGGAGAGGGGCACCTTTGGAATAACTAAAAAATATTATTTTATTATAAATCCATATTCGGTTTTAAATAGCTCAAAATTGATTTATTTTGAATATAAGGTGGGGATGGGTCGAGATACACTCATCCAATAGAATTTAGACTAGTTTAGATTCCTATTTTAACCTTATTATTTATATTTAACTTTAAGTTAGATAATTTTACTTTTACCGTGTCTTCTTGTTTTCTAACACTATAAGGTTAATAAACTTATTATATCAAGACAAACGAACCCCAAGTTTTTTATTATTAATATATATAACCTTATCTATGTCATTTTTCAGAAACATAGAGTTTTATGAATAAAATAACAATTAATAATATAATATTTGTTTTAAAAACTATTTTATGTCAATTTTGACACTATTTAGTAAATGATTTTTTTGAAACTCATAACAGATTGATTAGTTAGAACAAAGTTAATAAAATAAATAATAACATGTCATATTAACATATAAAATTAGTTAAATTCATAAAAAGTCTTAAATTACATTTATTTGGGTATTTATAACATCAATTATGTCAATATTTCATTAATAAGACAATTTCTAGATCATCTTTGTGTCATAATAAATGATAATTATTTAATCCCTAAAAATTATAAATAAATTCCTATGATGTAGATAATTGTATTAGATTTCTAGAGACTATTCAAGTTCTATGTTTCATGAATTGTATCACTAAATTAAAATTATTATACTTATAATATTTAAGAAAGTCACATGTTGTCACATTCTTTGGTTTTAATAATAAGTAACTTATTTTCATGGACAAAAGTCCAATAAATGAATCTAATCCGACCTTTAGGTGATATGGGTCGACTTTTAGTCATCCTATAGGATTTTCCCAAGTGTTAGGGTAATTTTATAATATTATATTTACCCTTAATTACCCGATTTACCTTTAACTATGGTAAATAAAATTTACCGTAGTTACTATTCATAATTCCCAAAAAAAAGTAACCAATTAACATAATTTGGACCCACTGATTCCAAATATGGAATCTATTTCTTCAAATTAAATACACAGAAGTTCCAGAAATTAAATTAAAATTAATCCCGTTGTCGAAAGAAAACAGGTTTTTCTTTAAAACATTGCAAAAGATTGAATTGATTTATCCTACGTATTAAAGGTAGAATCAATGCTAATGAAATACATTATATTAAATGGTAAAAGTATTTTCTATTTATACTTTAATACAATTAAATATTATAATTTAACCACATAATTTATTACGATGAAAAAAGATGTTTTTAATTAAAATATAGCGTGTTTTTACTATTCATTAAAATATGAAAGTTATCAGAATAATATGAAAAATTTATCCAAGGTAAAATTTTATATCCTGATTCCAAAGAATAATTTTATTTTGTAAAATTGAACTTATAAACATGTCAAAAACTAGATTTAATGTGGGTGCTCCATCAAAAGGCGGCAAAACTGCATTTTTTGAAAAATACTTATTTTACCCGAAAAACATATATTTTGTTCTTATACCATGTTCTAGAAAATGTGTAAGATAATAATAATGTTATAAAATTCAAAATTTAGTTAATAATATTCATAACGGCTAGTTAATAATAATATTATAATAATATATCGTTGTTTAGTAAAACTCGGTATTGCGTACAACACACGCTATCGAGGAAGGTCGCGATTGGGTGTAATGCAAGCCAAGTCTGGGTTGTGTGCTATGAAATAATCCTTCGTTGTTTCATAAAACATAATCCAACCATATTTCATTTATACATTGAATATATATATATATACTCAATGTTTCATAGAATAACTATTATCAAAATTGTGTGTAACACGGTCCAAGAATAGTGTTGCGTATACTGCAAGCTAATATGGTGTTGCGTATAGCGCAAAGGTAATCTTGGTGTAGAATACAACACAAGACATTAATGAAATTAAAAGAATATTTTTTATAAAATCTCGGGGTGTTACAGAGTATGTAATAAAGGTTGTGAGGCCTTATGGTTAAGTTATGGATTTTGAATGTTCTATTTTCATGAACCCATAGGTTGGTATTGTGCATGTTACTATTATATGTTGTATTTTCATTAGGATTTAAATCTTCATGCCAACTATACTAAGAATTATGTGTTGACACCCAAATATTGGTGGGGGGGGGGGTATTTTCCTAACATCTAAGATTATGAGGAAGGGTGGATGGAAACCACCTCCTCACCACTCTATCATCTAGGTGATGTTATTATATATAGGTGGGGAGGGATTTTGAATAATGTTAACTTATGGTTTGGATTGATGTGGTTGATGAGGTGTTTCATATTAGGGGTTGTGTGTCATGAACCTTCCTAGATACTCTGGTACCCTGAAACCCATTCCAGAACTGACATGTTTTGACGGGTGTTCCCAATCCCCACAGGTCGGTGACTAGCACATGGAATCAAATATTATGAAAGTGGGAACAAATTTTCCTTATAAATAGAAGAAAAAACATATAAAATTCGGTATTATCAAAAGAAAATTATATAGAGAGAATCATACCAGAAGTAAAATAGGTATAAAAAACCAAAGTCATCAAATACAAGAAATTAAGATAAAAAACCCAAGTCCAAAGGTCACAGAAGCTCTAATCCCATAGATCAACATCAATTTACACCTCCAAGTGGTGTTTTCCCTTGCTTTAACCTGGAAAGAGGAAATCTACCAACACTTTAAGGCATAGGTAGTGTGTGAGATAAAATCCAAATAGGGTATCACAAAGGATTCTATAATAAGATTCCACATTATTTAACCAAATAAACATATCAATTTTAATAAAAAGGACTAGTAATAAAATATATATTTAAAAAAATAATACATTACATTTCAATTGATGGAAATATTTCAAATAATTTAATAATAAAAAATTAATATAAAATTGTTTATATAAATTCCCAAGGAATGTGTAAAATAGTTTAGATAATTGAATATATATCAAAATAATCACAATCGAGAAACATGGTCATATTCCAAGAGGTACAATATTTCCAGGTTATGGGATCTTCAAACACATGAATATGTGATCATGAGAATATGCATAAACATGTCCCTCAAATACATGTCAAAGATGAATCATCACCATACCATCTGAAATGTGATGTACTAAACTATTTTTTAGACTTGTAAAGCATCAATAGAGTGTTGTATCAAATAACTTACTAACTACCTAGTCTTGAATGTACTCAAACAACAATAAATAATGGGAAATTTATTTCAAAACTATTAAAAGTACAATTAACCCATTTCCCATTTGAAAAAGTCAATTTCCATTTAAAGTTATTGGTTTTTAATTAATTCATTTCATTTTACATGATAAATCCAAAAAAGGTTCCTAACATAAAAATATCCCATTTATCTCAAATAAAAATTGGAAATCAATTTTTCAATCAAATTTCAATGATTAATTTTATAATTTCCCATAAAATTCAACAATCACATGCCAATTCACTGGAATTGGGGGGTTTATCAAAATTTCATTCCAAATAAAATCCAAATCACTATCCATAAAGAATTGGGTTTTCCCAATTTAGTTGAATGAAACTTAATTTAAATTAATAAATTTAGGGTTAAATCAATTGGACAATCTTAAATGGAACCACCTACTAAAACAAATTGATCATGTCTCACAACACCCATAATGGGAAACTCCAAATAAGGATGTCAGAATAGAGATTCGAGAATCAAACCTAGATTCAAGATCTCAAAAAATGGGGACTAGATCCTCAAAAAAACATAGAGATCTATAGAACCCTAATGAGGATAGAGTAAGAGAGTGGTAAATAATGAATAGGAGAAGAACTCTTATTTGGAAAGGATTGAATGATATTCACCTGGCTTCAATCCACTTCCGAAAGGTTTTAGAGGAGCCAAAATCACCTATATAAAGCCTCCAAGGAAGAAGAAATAATTTTAGGGTCATATGGTCACATTGGGAACATAAACCTATGGTTTCAAGATTTTAAAATATATTTTTGGATTAAAACATTCTCATTCAAACGGTTTTTTTTTAGGGGCCCGCACAATTTTTCAAATAGTGCACCCTAACTATGCACCCCTCTAAAGGAGTGCATGGATTATACTAGTTGGCCGCATGGTTTTTCAAAATTGTGTTCTATTGGAGAAAACACCCACTATTTGGGTTTGCATTGTTTCCACTAGGTGGGTGCACAGTTTGGGAAAACTGTGCCCCAACCATGCACAACCCAGAATATCCCAAAATTTTGCAAGCATTCACATGAAGCACCCCCTAAATGAAACCCAACAAAAGAATGTTAAAATAAAGTGTAGATTAGTACCTGAAAATAGTAATTTGATGTTACAAACTCCTCACTGTAGAAACTTAATGTCCCCAAACAACCTTCTGTCAAGTCTTCAAGTCAAAAATATGAGGCAACTGCTCTCTCATTAGGGCCTCTCTCTCCCATATATCATGAGTATCAAAACTGTGCTACCATAAAACTTTAACAAAAGGTATAATACTCCCATTAACTACTTTATATTCAAATTCAACTATCCTGAATGGATTATTAGTCATGGATAAATTAGGTTCATCATCAAGAGCACTCCATCTTTGAGCATTGTATGGATCACAAAGATATTTCTGCAATTGCGATACACAAAAAATGTTATGTATCGACATAAACTATAGGGGTAGTTATAGATGATAACACACTTTCCCCGCCTTATAAAAAACCACAAAAGGATCCAAAAAACAAGTATAAGGCTTTCCTTTCCTCCCAAGTCATCGATGACCATACCGAGGTGAATCTATCAAGAACACTTGATCACAAACTGAAAATTTAAATGGTCAGTGATGAAGATCAATATAAGAATTATACTGGATATTTTCCATCTATATTATCTAAATAATAAACTAAATATTCATGTATTCTATTGAACCATGCTCAGTCCAACCAAGTAACTTTCACCAATCTCCAACCACCACAACCGAGATTTATAAGGCCAACCTTACAAGGCTAAAAAAGTATCCATCCTTATCACAGAATGATAACTATTATTATAAGAAAACTCAACCATCCCTATATGGTCATCCCAAGATCCACAAAATTCAATGATGAATTCATGAATAATATCCTCAAAAATCGATATATCTCTTTCTATCATTCCATCTTACAGTAGATGGTATTTCGTACTCAAATGAACCTCAGATCCTAGTTCCTCTTTAAGGTCTATCCAAAAGAGAGATGTAAACCATGAATCTCTATTAGAGAATATAGCATATGGGACTCCATGAAATTTAATAATCAATTTCACATAGATATTTTCCAACTCCTCAACTTTGGTTATATCACAAATGGGTATAAAGTGATATGATTCGATCATCCTATCGAACAAAACCCATATCAAATTCTTCTTTATCCAGGTATGTGGTAACCCAATTTCAATGTCCATAGAGATCTCATCCCACTTCCAATTCATCACTGGAATTAGTTTAAGAAAACCCAAAGGTCCCTAGTGCTTGTCATTGGCCTTTTGGAATGTATAATAATGAGAGACACAATTAGAAAATCCACATCTCATATATGGACACCATAATCTCCATCGCATGTCATAGAAAATATTCGTGGTTCTGGGGTTTACTGCCCACTAAAAATTATGTAAATCCCCATCACATCTTTCTTGACTAATAATGGCCAAACAAAACAATTTGAATAACATAGAATGATCTCCAGGTAGAATGACCAATCAAAAATGGTCTACCCATCATAAATATAGTCCCTAATTCTATGTAATTCATCATCAAGATACTATTATTGAATAATTATTTTGATAAGAGAATAGGTCAACTGAACTCTATCCAAAAAAATTAACCCCTAATTACTGAAATCTAATATGAAACTATGAAAAAAAATCCATCAAGTTCCACTTTTCTAACGATTATTTCACGGAATGGGTCAGAATATTCATGTTAAAAGCATCTCCAACGACATTCCATTTCCTTGGGGTATAGGCAATGTGGAAATAAAAAAATTATTGGAACTACACCCAATGCCTATGGTGAGGAATCAATTCATTTTGAGAGAATATATAACACAGGAACTTGTGGTTATAAAACACGATAAAACTTTATCCCAAAATTTAATCCCTCCAACCCTTAAGAACATGCATCAAAAATACATGTTCAAGGAAATGGGTCATATAATTATTCTCGTGTGGCCTAATCTACTATGATCTATAAGAAATGATGTGACAAACATTCATAAGAAAACATCCCAAACCTGAACTTAATGCATCATAATAGACCATACAGTCTTGCCCCACCTCCAAAAGATTCAACACTAACATAGTAGTAAATATACATTTCAACTCAACATAATAACTCTAAAATTTATTTCCCCAAAACAATTTACTCCCATCCTAGTTAGAAAAGTCATTAGAGAATCCCTCTTTAGTAAATCCTTTATAAACTGGTGATAATACCCAGCTATACCCAAGATTCTCTGAATCTCAAAAACATTTCATGGTTTCTTCCATGTCATAATAGATTTAACCTTATCAGGATCAATTGAGATACCATTTTATAACAACATGTGTCCCAATTACTTTGCTTTTTTAAATTGAAGAATCACATTTTGATATCCTCAAATAAATTTGGTGTTTTCTAAAAAATTCTAAAAACTGCTCTCAGAAAGCACACATTATCCTCCTCAGACGTAGAGTAATACAAGATGTAATCCATAAATACCACCACAAATTTATCAAGATACTCATGAGAAATCTTGTTCATTAAATCCTTGAAGACTCCAGAAGCATTGGTTAGACCAAATGGCATGACAAGGTACTCATAATGAACATACCTTCTTCGAATGGATGTTTTCAAAATTTCAGATACTTTTATTATCAATGAATGGTAACCAAACTGGATATCAATCTTTGAAAACCAATTGACCCCTTTCAAATTGTCAAACAAATCATTAATCCATGGAAATAGATACCTTTTCAGTATTGTTACCCAGTCAAATTTTTAGTTATCAACACAAAGGAGAAGTGACCAATCAGATTTCTTAGAAAATAGAACATGCACTACCCAAGGTGACACACTTCGACATATAAATACTTTCTATAAAAGAACATACAACTGAGTCTTTGATACTTTCTTTTCAAATAAATCCATGCAGTAAGAAGGAATAGAAATTGGTCGAGTACCATGTACTAAATCAATATAAAACTCTACCTCCCTTATTGGGGGAAAACTAGAGAAGTCAAAAGAAAAAATGTCGAGAAAATCCATGACAACTTGGGGGAGATAAACACTCAAGGATTATCACTCTATATCAGAATTGAACACATATATTACCTTTCCCACCTCCAAATAAGATGGTATAGCCTTACTTGACCTCATGTCACATTCTCCCTTGAATACATGGAACACCCCATCAGGTGAATTAAAGGAGACCCGTCGAAGATGACAATCAATTCGAGATATTTTTTTTCAATTACCCAATCCATCATAAAAATGATGTTAATAGGTTTCATGTCAAGAACCAAAAAATCACAATCAATCTCAATATTAGATAATGAGAAAAAATGAGCAGGAAAATAGAGGTTGTACTCACTCTTCATATAGAGCGGTATATTAATATCCCTCACATAAGATGCCAGTTCTATAAGAAGATTTTAAAAATTCAAAAAATGAGTCCAAATGAATGAATGATATGTATCAGTATAAAATAAACCAGTCACTAAAGATGAAGGTATAGTGATGGTATCTCTCATAGTCTCTAGACCCATATCTGATTCCTTTGGAGACTCTTCCATTTCAGGAAAAACCATCATATTGGTTTTCTATGGATGGAACCGATTTGTTTGTTAATCATCGGATTATACCATATTTTTATTAGGAACTGATGATCTTGTGCCACTATGTGGAGTATAATAAAAATGGAATAAATTCTATAAGTGACCTAAGAATCCACTAGAACCTAAAATTTTAGGTGCCTCGGTCTGAACTAGCTTTTAGTGCCTTGGCATGCCACACTAGTAATAAATCAAATCGAATTTTATAGGAACTATAGAAGGTCTAGAAAATCCTTGTTTTTAGTCACCACTATGAGAATCATCACAATTCCTCTTCCCTTTATGAGAACTCACATAACTAGCACTAGGTGGGAAATGAACTCTCATCAACCCTGAATTTTCAGCTAGGTCCATCTCCACCATCAATGCTCTATCCATCACATCAGCATAAGAAGGGTGCTTCATCAAGAAAACCTGAGAATGAATATTGCATAAAATTTTATTCTTGAACCTTCAAGTATTAATCATATAACTTGATACTATGTTTGGTAAAAACATCAAAATCTCACTGAATCTATTTTCATATTCAATCATGGTCATGTCAGCCTACTCAAGTGTGAAAAACACTATGACATTGGCCAACACCATCGAATCTAGATAGAAATAGTTATTGAATATATATTTAAAGTAATTCCACTCTAATTCCTGGAGCTTATTCTATATCATCATAATGTCCCACCATCTCTTAATAGGTCCCTCTATCTTCAATGTGGAAAATTTAACCTTGATAGAATCAAGAATTTCCAAGAACTCAAACAGAAGATCAATATTTCCCAAAAAATCCTCATCTAGTTGAGGATCATTAGAGACTTAGAATGCTGGTGGATTTTGCAAAAGGAACTTTTGATCAAGAATATTGAAGTCTTCCCTCTATGGTTTCAAATCTAGAGTCTAAATGAGAATGGGTGCAGGTTCAAATCATTGAGCTTGGACAACACAGACAATAACATCAACTAGATTCTAGTCCATGGGATGATTTTCTTAATGTGGTTCATCAGCATCTTCCTCCTGGATTGGATTCACATGTATTCTTGGGGGTATGGTTCCGTACAACATCAGTAGACTACATTGAATGAAATATATTAACACTCAAATAGATAAATAAGGAAAATTAATCCCATTCTATTGATAAACAAGATCTGGGTTTCCACCTATCCAAATAAAAAATAAGTCAAAAGACTATAACTATCCTCAAGATCTCCTTCCAAAACCACCCCAGGTGACTTATGGTTGATTGCTATGAGATTTTTCCAGGCACCTAATATCAACTATATTTTATGTCCCAACAATATTTCCCAACTATATGCTGACATTAAGGAAATATACTTAACCTACACCTCATATACCAATTTTTCATGAGCCATCTAGGATACCACAATACCCTAATACCCAATATGAAACTGATATGGCCCGAAAATAATTCCTGATCCCCATGGGTGCCTAGTATCTAACATCAAACAATATGAAAGTGGGAATAAATTTTCCTTATAAACAGTGGAAGAAAAATATACAAGTTAGTATGATCAAAAGAAAGCTCCAATGGGAGAACTATACCAGAAGTCAAATAGGTATAAAGAACCCATTGGACATCATCAAAGTACCTAAAAATAGGATAAACATCCCAATTTTCAATGAGAACATCAGTTCCAAGCCCAAATATTAAAAGAAACTTTCACCTCCATGCGGTGCTTTCCCCTTGCTCAAACCTAGTAGTATGAAATCTACAAACACCCAATGGCATGGGTAGGGTGTGATCTAAAATCCCAGTAGGGTATCACCAAGGATTCCATAATAAAATTTCAACATTAATTAACCAAATAAAAAATTAAATTTTAAATAAAAAGGCATGGCTATACAAAAAGTCATATTAAAAAAAATCATGCTTTACATTTTAATTGATTAAAATATTTCAAAAAAAATTTAATAAGCATTTTATATAAAAAACATTATATAAATTCACAAGGAATGTGTAAAAAAGTTTACTAATTATTGAATATATGGAAAAATGATCACAATTGAGAAACATGGTAATATTCCAAGAGGTATGATAGTTCTTGGTTATGGGATCCTCACAAAATCGAATAGGTGATCACAATAATATATGTCACACATCCCCCAAACACATGTCAAAGAGGACTCATAACCATACCATCTATAATGTAACATACTGCGCTATTTTTTTAGATTTTTAAAGGGTCAACATAGTGTTGTTACAACTAACTCACTAACAACCTAGGCTTGCAAGTTTTGAAACAAAAAATCAATAATAGTAAATTTATTTCAAAACTATTTAAAATACAATTTACCTATTTCTCATTTCATTATTCCAATTTCCATTTAAAACCCAAAATAGGTTTTAATCAATTCATGCACTTTTCTATGATAAATCCAAAAAGGTTTCTATCAGAATAATTTACGACATTTTTCTCAAATAAAAATTTGAAATAAAATTCAAAAACAAATTTCACAATTTAATTTCACAATTTTCCATCAAATTCTACAATCCCACCCCAATTCACTAGAATTGGGATTTCCCCCAATTTTCATGCCAAAGGAAATCCAATTCACAATCCACAACAGATTGTTTTTCACAATTTAATTGAAAGAAATTTATTTTAAATAAATCAATTTAGGGTCAAATAAATCGTTCAATATAAAATGGAATGACCTAGTGAAATAAAGAGATCGCATCTCACAACACATGCGACAAGAAACTCCAACAAATAACTTCATCCCAGAGATCAGAGAATCAAACCTAGATACAATATCTAAAGAAAAAAGGATTATATAATCTAACAATATAGAGATCTATGAACCCCTAAATAGGAGTAATAGAGTTGGAGATGAATAATCAGATAATAACTCTTACTGGGAAAGGATTGAACAATGTTCACCTAGATTTGATCCACTTACGAATGGTTTTGGAGAAGTAAAAATCATATCTAGGTAGCCTCCAAGGATTGATAAATCATGTTAGTATATAATGGTCTTATCAAGCATTTAAACCGATGGTTTTTGGATTTTAAAATAATTTATCAGCATAAAGAAGTCTTGTACGCACTGTTTCTTAGAGGGGTATTCACGATTTTTCAAACCGTGCACCCTAAACGTGCACACTTATAAAGAGTTTAATGGATAATACTACGTGGGAATAAGGTTTTTAAAACTATGTTCTATCCATTCAAAACCCTACTATTTGGGTTTTCTTGGTTTCACCTAGGTGGGCACACAGTATGGGAAAATTGTGCGTCAACCATACACATCACAAAATGTCCCAAAAATTTCAAGACATTCACCCAAAGCACCCCAAAATGAGACGCAAGAAAATAATGTTCAAAAAGAGGTTAGATGAGTAACAGAAAATAATAATAGGATGTTACACCATGGGTGGTAGGATGAGAATAAAAGTTTGATATCCTTCATATTCATGATAACTTACTATACTGGATAGATGGAAGTGGATGTGAGAGGATGTGGATGAGATGACTAGTTGCATGTAGGGTTATTGGTACAGTGTGGTTTCCTAGGTGTCTTTAGAAGTAATGTGATAGTTAGTTTCACATGATCTATTTTGGAATTATGTAATCACCCATGTGTATTCAAGTAATATTCTTCGAAATATATGGGAGTGCCAGGACATACGAGGTTGGGGTGTGAGAGTGGTCTATCATAGGGAAAGTGGTTCACAGTAAACATTATTTATATGCTTTATATTATATTACTCTACCTAGATGTTTAATTTTCTAATCAAGTAATGGTGAGGATGATATTGTTTTTCTGACCTTCTTAGGTGCATTTTGGTTCTATTATTTCTCTATTTGTGAATTAGTATGCTCTTTTCACATGAGCATAGAAACCATGTGTATGATCCTTCTGAGTATACATGTAATGCTCACCCTATGAATATGAAAACAATTTTTAGGACTTTGGGGATAGATCTGGACACTAATAGCATGGATGTTGATGTTTGTTTTGAGTCACTTCCTTAGAACATCATTTTGGGTATTTATTTGGAGACACTTTGTATTTTTTACTTTACACATGCATTGTAGGATGGTTTTTGTTTCCTCTATTTTATATTATGTCATGAATTTTCTTGGAGGATTGTATCATATCTCCAAATCTTACTTTATATATTGAGGGTAATTTCTTATGTATGTGAAATTTTTATACCCTGAGTGATAGTCTCCAACCCAGGGCCTACTTAAGGTGAGAATCAGGGGTCATTATATCTCTTCCTCCATTTTTTGTCCCAGAACGGGTACCTTTTGTGGAAGGGGTTAATGATAGAGTGGTATCAATGGGTGGGTTTAGAGATAAGGTGGAGTTTAATCTTAGGCACTGTGATGATTGCATGGGTTGGTAGTGAAATGGTTCTAGATGATATTGGTTCATGACATAGTCTAGGGAAGACCTTATAGGACATGAGATTTTAGGGGCCCCCATGATCCTATGAAAGTAATCTAATCTTACCAAATGACCAAGTGAGGTGGAACAAAATATAGGGTTGAGACCTAGTAATGGTACATGTATCATTATTATTTTTATATTAATTGGGAGATCTTGGGAATAAACTTGAATAAAATGAATCTTATTAAAATAAAATTCTATCAAGTGTAGGGAATATTTGTTTTTTATTTTAGTTAAGGCCCCACGTTGTCATCTTCATCTGGTTTAGGCTAGTTTAATTTTTTCAAGATGACCTGATTGATCTCCAAAGGGTGGATCTTGTTGAGGAGGATGATCACTAGTAGACATTGTGTGACTTTCATAAAAATTATTTGGTGATGTATGAGAGAATTGTCATTTATATAGAGATAGAGTTTTGGTTGGAGGTGTTGAATATTTCCATCGGTCTGATTCGAGACAAAGAAAAATACTAGGTCTCATTGACATTCAATCAAATAAAGGGTTTAACGTATTGGTGGTGGATGTAGTGTCTCTAGGAATGGAAGGAGGTGAATGTTTCATTGGAGAGATTCTAGGAGGAGTTATGATGAATGTTCATATCATCAAACATTAAGGTAATGAAGAGGAAAGAGCTATTTTATCTTTGTAAAGGGATTATTTCTATGTGAGAGCTCAGGAATAAGTTGAAGGACATTGTAAATTTCTCCCCCAATCATTTTATGATGAGTATGATCATTTGAGTCATCTTGAGGATGCACTCCACCCTTTTAACTAGTATATTGTTAATCCTTTTATGTTTATGAAATACTTTGAGGTTCAGAATAAGGAAGAGGTGATCAAGAATATGAACTCATAAGTACGGTTACTGCGAGAGCTAAACCATCAGGGTTCATCAAGGAACATTTTTTTTATTATAAAATATCATTCTCTAGGGAATTTAAGGTTTCAAACGATGGGGAGTCGACTCCAATATATTCTTTTGGGCCTTATGAGGTAAATGGTTTCCATGATTTTCTTGGGGGATTTAGTCTAGTGTGATACATTTTTGGGGTCTACAGTCATCATCAGAATCAGTTACCAATGGTTCTAAAAGACCATCATGCTAATTGTGGTCTAGTTCAGTAGCATCCTAATAAGTATCCACTTGTGAGTATATTTTAATAATAAGTGCAATAGGTTTATGCCCCATTCAAAAAAGATGAGGTAATATGTGGATGAAATCAAGTTGTTCCCCAGTATTAGTGACCCTATCCTATACATCGTCATGGAAGAGGATGTCAGTAACAAGGTATGGGAGTCAGGTGTGGATACTTCCTTACTGTGGAGGTATCATCACAAGAGGGGCCAAAGATTTTGCAAGTTATGATCAACTTGTATTCAACCGTTGTTTTTTTATTGTTTAATATAGGATCTTCATGTTGGTTTATTGCACCCTCTTTAGTCTAGTATATGGGTTACGAAAGTGGAATATGATGGGACAAGACCTTATTTAAAAACTATAGAGAAGGTTAAAACCATTAAACAACATATGAAAGTGGAACATAGTAGAGATAAGAGTTATGAAGATAATCACCAAAAAGACATATAGTTTGAATTTAGTGATAAGGTGTTCCTTTTGATATCTCCATGTAATTAGGTTATGATATTTGTGAAGAAAAAAAATCTGATCCATGGGTATATTATCCCCTTTGATATCCTTAATCATGTCAACATTGTATCATATCATTTAGAATTTACTCTTAACCTCTCCTAAGTGCATGACTTCTTATAGATGTATGACTTCAAGTTAGAGGAAGTGAGATCACTTTATAGCTGAAAAGGCAGGACAAATCATTGGAAATGAATTTTACTTAAGGGTTAATAATGGAATTCTATGATATATAGGATATTGAGGCATTGAAATGTTTGTGAGACATGTATTTATAACTTCTAATCAAAACAATATTATTTTAAAATGTATAAGTGTCAAATTTATTTTGTAAAATTGAAACAAATTTATATTACGCATTTTAAAATGTATTAATCTTGATTAAATATTAATGATGGTTATTATATTATCACTAAAATTATAAGATGACACATAATAAAAAACTATTTTCTATTAAATATAAATTTTGACTCCATTTAATACAATTCTTTAATTTTACCTTTCTTTTTGAAGGATGGTTTGGAATTTTTTCCTGCATTTTAATGCCAAAAAAACCCACTCCCTTCAACATGAGGAAATTTTATTTATCATTATTAGTCTCATTTTCCTCATGCCTTTTATATTCCTCCTTCATTTTTAAGTAATTGAGAAACCAAATGAGGGAAATATATTCCTTATTATATGTTAAAGAATGCGGTAAGAATCATTGATCTAGAGATAGATCACTTATTAGAGGATCTTGATATCATATTTAGTCTGATTTGTGCCCTGGAAAATTACTAGGTCCTATTAGAAGTCAATTTGATGAGGGGTGAAATTTTTCAGTGGTGGATGTTGTACCTCAAGGAGAAAAATGTGGTATATGTTTCAAGGGAATACGCTTATAATTAATTCTTAATGGAGTTAATATCATCAATAATGAAGGAAGAGAAGAGGGCAGAGCTACTTTCTCATTGGTAGGAATGTATGTCTCTATGATAGATAGGGGTAATGTTCAACGACCTTGTTCATTTCACCCCTAATATCTTTCCAAATGAGGATCCTTGTGTACGATGTCTTGAGGTCGAACCCCTCCCATCTATCTAGTATACAATTATTACTTTTATGTTGATGCAATACATGGAGGTTAAAAAGAATGAGGATGTGATTGAGTGTATTCACTCATGATGAGGGTTACCATGATAGGGGAACTAGAATGGTTCCTTTACTGACAGAGTTGTTAGTAGTGGATCTCAGGTGTCAAGGCCTTCAAGGTTTCAACCTGTAGGTAGTCAACCCCAACAGCTTCCTTTTCATCCTTTTAGGTCTAGTGGATTCAGTTATTTTCTTTGGGGATTTGGTCTAGTGTGTTACAACTATGGGGTTAATGATAATCATCATAATCAATTCCAAATGGTTATCAGAGATCATCATGGTATTAGTGGTTTGGTTCAGTTTCATCCTTAGTAGTAGCCAATGGTGAGGCCATTCTAGTAGCATGGAAAGATTTATTATGCTTCATTGAGAAGATATGTGGTGTCTATGGCATAACCATAGCACGTTCCATATCTTTAATTACCAAAACCTAAGCATGACTATGGAGGTGTTATTCTGTAGTGAGGTAGGGGAAATGGACATAAACTGTTGCATGCTATGGAGGTTTTAATACAAGAGGGGGGATATATCATCCAAGGTATTATCATTTTTTCATATACCATTTTTTATTCCTTATTTGATCCAGGATCTTCGTACTCCTTTTTTTAACAAACTTTAGTCTGTGCTTTTGGATTATATGTAGAGAGCCTTCTCTTGCCCCTAGTTTTAACTACACCATTCAGAGGCTTGGCTATGTTGATTAATGTGTGTCAGGGGTGTAGACTGATGATTGAGAAGCATAAATAGTGTGGGGGATATTTCCTTGATATAGATATCTCTAAACTAAGTCATCCATTACATCAATTGGTTGTATTTTATGTATTATATTATCATATCCTTCCATAGGAAGGTCATGTTTTCAGATGTGTATGGTCAACAAAGATTTTTCATCAAGGAGTGGGGTTATTGGTTTGGTAGTAGACATTTGGAGCGCCTTTCTTGATGGTATAATTTTCTATTAAATCATATAACACTAGGATAATAGAGGATTCCATGTTCATTGAAAAATTTCTAGATATTTTACTAGAGGAGGTCATAACTCTTCCCCCTCACTGAGATATTTATTTTAGGATAGATTCAAATCCAAAAACTTATTCAATGTGTTTTTGGATTATTATCAAATGGAAACCTATGAGTTGCGATAGTTAATAATCTAGATTTATGATCTGATTCATAAAGGTTTCATCCAAAACAGTGTATGCACATGGGGATCTCTAGTGTTATTCTACAAGATAGAGGATGGTTTTATATAGATATTAATAGAATACAGATAGATTAATCTAATGATGATCAAGAATAATTACCCTTTTGAGGATTGATGATATTTTTGACCAGTTGAGAGGAACCAGTTTGTTTTCAATGATTGATCTGTAGTCTGAATATCACAAATTAAGGGTGAAGGAGGAAGATATCCTAAATACTACCTTTTAGTGCAGGTATGGTAAAATTAAGTTTGTGGTTATATTTTTGGGTCTCATTGACACACCATTTTGTTTCATTAGGATCATGAATTCTATGTTCTATGAGTTTCTGGACTAATTATTTGTCTTTTTCACTAATAAAATCTTGATCAACTCAAAGTTATTGGAGGATCATTTTGATCATCACAAAGTTGTATTGATGGTCCATCGATGCCTCAAACTTTTTATAAAGTTATCCAAGTGGAATTATTTACTTGATATTTGTATTTCATTAGGAATTTGGTGTCCCAATAGGTTGTATTCATGGACCCATAAAAGATTAATGTAGTTTTTTTCCATTATAACACCGAATAATATGGCATATGTTTTCAATTTCCTCAGTCTCATATGATATTGCCTAAAGTTAATGTTTGACCAATCATGGATTTCAACCCTATTGATAGATTTCACCATGAAGGACCATGAATTTATCTTTACTGATAAGTTTTAGGAATTATTTGACTACCTGTGGGTTTCATCAATGCATTAGTGCATTAGTTTCTAGGAAAGGGGGGATATTTGAGGTTTTGTATAATTCTTCCCACTTGGTATTGAGATGTTTCTTAATGCAGTAGAAGATTTTATTCTCTTATTGTTCAATAAAGATACATCCCCATGATAAAAATTATTCCACTCATGATTTGGATCTTTCATGGGTTCTGTTTTCACTAAATCTGTGATGAAATGTTTTTATTTGAGAACACTTTTTAGTCCTTATTGATCTTAAGATCTTAAGGTTCATATTTTCTCAATGTGATATAAATATAATACATTTTAGGATGATATATTTTATCAGAGAATATAGATTTAATATCTCCTAGACCTAAGGAAATGAAAATTTCATGGGTGACTCAATAAGAATGTATTCGTGAAGAGATGTTGTTCATGATTCTGTAAATACATGGAGAGTGATGGAGGATTTGGAATCCTAACAACATGATACCATAGTGGACGATGATAAAGATTTATTATTTCATATGATAGTTCAATATTCTCTAATATAGTATTTGGAAGAGTCTTGATGGGGATATTAAGAGACAGAGGTGATTTGTGATTGTTTTGGCTATGGTGATTGCCCAGAGCGATTATTGTAGGATGGTTAGAACCTAGTGATGTTTCAGGGGATTTTGTTCTCTAGAGGTTATGTGTGATGGATTCCACTATTAGTTTCATAGATCACCTTTAATGGTACACCTAAGAGTTTATAATTTCTATCATGGTTTAAGGATGTGGTTTTCGTGTCCTGAGATGTAATGGTTGGTAGCTAATTTTGTGGCTCGATATCTGGTCTCCTAGTAGGTGAACATATAATATCATGTTCCTGGATGTTTTTTAAAGTCCTTTGAAATTCCTATGAGGAAGTGTTATGACATATCTATGGAATTTTTTATTATTTTACCCTGGGATTAGGGAGGGTATGATAGCATTTTTGTAATCACAGATCGATTGAATAAGTCATACCACTTCCTAGTGATCAAGGAGTTGGTCATCATGGATTTTTTCGAAAGGAAGTATGGGGATAAGGTTGTGTGACTGCATAGAGTTATAAGGTCTATTATCTTGGATCAAAATCCTCATTTTGACTCATGAGTCTAGAGAGAATTATAGTACACTTTTGGAAATCAATTATTCCTCAACACTACTTTCCACCCTCATACAAGTGAACATATGGAGTAGATCATCTAGACGTTGGAGGATATATTGTGAGAATTCATATTATAATTCAAAACAACTTGGGGAAGGAACATAAATTTTTTCTAGTTCTATTTTAACAATATATACCACTCATCCAATGGTATAGACCCACTTGAGGCTTTTTATGGTTAGCTGTAATGTTCTCCGTTATGTGTGTCCGAGGTTAGGGAGTCATTAGTCCATTGTCTTGATGTGGTGTAGAGCTTGATGGAAAATGGTCAAGTGGTTCATGAGGGGATAAAGATGGATAATGGTTGGAATAAGTCCTAATTCAATCATAGGAGGAGTCCCTTAGGGTTTTTAGTAGGGTACCATGTCTTCATGATGTTTTCTCCTCATCATGGGAAGAGGGTTTTGGTTTGGGGAGAAAGCTCTCACCCCAATTTTTTGGACACTTTGAGGTGTTATAGCATGTTGGCAGGGAGGATTATTGGTTATCACTTCCACCAATACCATACATTATCCATGACATCTTATCCATATATCAACTATACCAGTATCTTCATGCTATCTCCAATTTCATTAACTGGGGAGTGTTGGATATCGAGTATAAAGTGTCATTATTAGAACAACTAGTAGGGATATTTGATCTTTGGGAGAAGGTGATAAATGTATAGAAAATTCCCTTGGTTTATGTTCTCTAGAGACATGGTGTCTTGGATGATAGTAATTGGTATTGTGATACAGATATTCTTTCACAGTACGAAGTGTTTTTTGTATTTTTTTTATTTCCTTGTTTTCTTTGATGATGTGATGACTGAATATTGTTGATTTATGAAATGAACTTTTTCCCCTTGATAATGTGTATTAAATCTTATAGTATGTTAATATAGGAAGACAACTTCATAATAAAGACACATTTTATTATGGAATATTTTAAAATTGTTTGGGAATGTTAGTGCTACCCAATGTGGATAATAACTTGATATGGAAGGTGGATTTCCATGATTTATGTGCTTAGGGTCGTGTTGTGTGATGGTTGTGATATTCATTGGTTTGGGTTGTGTGGAGGATAGAGAATACTTGAAGATGGTTGTGTGGGGAAGTGGTAGCTTCAGGTTGGTTTGATTTGGGGGCAGTGTTTTATTTGAAATAATATCCCTAAGATGTTTCTCACAGGATATTTGTTTGGACCCCTCCTTTCTTTGTTGTGTTCTGGGTTTTTTTATTATCAATGACTAAAATTGTTTTAAAGGTATATTATGTGAAGTACTAGACCATTTTATCCATTCATTTTTTTCAAGTATTGGGGTGTTTTAGGAGAGTCTTGTGGTGATTTGGAGGTTGGAGATGGTGTTTTGGCCTTTTAAGAAACACCATAGCTTTTGAAATTGATTGGGAATCCGTTTTAATCAGAGTTTTGGTTTGGGTGTGCTCTTATGGAAAACAGGTCGTGGGACCATGCCCTAGAGAAGGCGTGGTGTTGGCTGTGTTGGCATGGTGGTCTACCAATATGGCACAAGTATCCATAAAACACCCATTGAGGGTGTAGTACAGGGTATGGAATTTTGATAGAGATCCTATCTGAAATATATAGAGGAAGACCACCACATAATATGTTTGGGTGTGGTGATGTTAAAAAAATTAGTTTTCTGGTTCTAGGGCATAGAATTTGGTCCTGTAAGAAGATATAATTACCACAACATCTTATACCACGTCTTATTCAAGGTCATTATAGCATTCAAATCGGGTTTTTAAAATGATCAGAAAAATAGGATATCACATTAAGGATTCATATCTTAGATTTATTTGAACCACCATAGCAATTTTATCTATTCACCATGTTGTAGTGGATTTCAAATAGCTTGGATTAAAAAGATGAGGATCAACCTCCCTTTTTTGATTATATTTTCTTTCCTTTGATCTCCAATCAACTTTTAGACCACTTTATCCCTCTACAATCATTATTTTCTGAGGCCTAAACTATGGTATCATTGGAGTAAGTCTTTTGAATAATGGTGTTATGTATTATCTATCCTTCACATTTCTTCCTTTATTCTACATCTTCCCTCTTTGGGTGTTTCCTGTGGTGGATTTTAGATTTTTTGGTTGATTTTTTATGGATGTTTTCTATTCATATGATTCTGATTGTGATTCCTTTGAGATAGGTGGTGGTCAATCCATATTTTTTTCATTTCTATTTGAATCATCAATTGAGGTAGGGAATCCCTCATTGTTCATTCTTTAGTTATTCATTTGGGGGATCATACTTTTTTTCCTTCGTGGAGATAAAAATTCACCATCTTAATGAATATAATTAAATAGTTTAATTGAAATTAAAGGTTGGGAGATGAAATCGTTTGAGTTTTAATTATTCTTATGATTGGAATATGTGGTTGAGCATGCTTTTTATATCCCTTTACAACTTGTCTTATATTCAATTTTGTTGTGTTTTTTGTTGTTGTTGAATTACTAAACCTTATTATGTTTTCTTATTTGACTCGCCACATATGAAATTGGATAAGAATGTATATCTAGATAATAAATTGGTTGCACATTGAATCTCATCTTATGTGATAATTATGTTGAGAATAATGAATTTAATATAATTAAATCCCCTTGATTAATGTGAAATAAAATATTTTAAATGTGTAGTGTAGTGAATGTTTTTTGGGGTGGTTCTGTTGTGCGGTGGTTCTGTTGTGAAGTGGATATGTTGTGTGGAATATGCAAAGAGGAGTGGTTGTGATGCATAGTAGTGGTTATGGGCACCAATTTTGATGTTCATTTGTTATGTAATGTGGTTGAGATGAGACATGGTTATGAATTGTGGTGGTTGAAATAGAGATCTTGTTAATATGAGGGAGATGGGTTATTGTATTATGTTTTATTGTGATATTTAATAGGTAGTTATAAAATGAAATGCTAATGATGAAACTAAAATGTTATTGGTTAGAATGAATAATGAATTATTAAATTAAAATGGGATGTGTAGTTAATGTGGTTTTTGTTAATCATTAAAATTAATGGTTCTTGTAAAGGAATATGGTTTGTAATTAGGAAATCTAGGAATTGAATAACTTGAAGAGAAAATATAGAATGTGTATTAAGGATTGATTATGTGGAGTTATTAATTTAAAGGTTCAAGCGAAAGTGGTGGAGGTCACGGTGACTTGTGATGATGTTGTGAGTTGTTATAGTGCTCTTATTATGAACACATAGGTTGGGATTGAATGTTCCATACATAGCAAAACACACCAGTAGTGGCATAATGAATTTAAAATTTCTTTCAAATAAGTTATCCTTGAAACTAAGAGAGGATATTTGCATGTTAAATTTAATATTTTATTTATTTAGATATGAATAAATGATTTACCATATATTATGATAATTTATTCTATATAGGAGCTAATCTTCCAAAAATCCCTTTTAGGGATTAACTTTTTTCAACTATAAGGATTCATGTGCAAAATCCCTATAATGATAATTCATACATGCTCCTCTGATCATTGAGTAAGGCTAACTGATTTCCAAGATCTAGAATGGTAAATCAGTTTTCTTTCATTGTTCATGTTGATCACTCATCATTTGATATTGAAGGAATATATCTTGCATTTCTCATTCTTTTGAGGGAGAGAGAATGAGAAATTTGAGAGAGAAATATGTTGTGTGAAATGATTATATTTTTCTTGATTTTCAATTATGTGATACCCTTACAATATAAATATAACCATCAATTTATACATATAGATTTTAGGTTAAATATTATTTAATTGGACCCCCCCATAAATAATATTATAATCTTTAATAAACCTCATAACACATAATAATAATAATAATATTATTTTGTGATTCATGCAAACACTTGAAATGTTATATAATATTTACTAGATTGTGAATAAATATTTATCACAAAACATGGTCTTGGTATGTTTTAACTCCTCAATATTTATTGAATATCTGAATAAAAATTTTATTTATAAATAAATATTTTATCCTCAAACTAGATAATAAATATGAATTAAATATTCAATTAAATAAATAAATTTTATTCAAAATCCAGTGAATAAATAAATATTTAATTTATTTGATCATGAAAAAATGAATAAAATTATTCCTCAGTCTTGAGAATAATATTTATTCCATTAATTAAATTCAAATAGAATTTAATCGTGATCAACAAAAACACTTCGTGTGTGACCCTCCAAGAGCCTTTCTCATTGGCATTATAGAGGCTTGCCTATATTCTTGATAAATCTTTATATGACTATATAAAATAGACATGTCATTACACCATGTCCATGGAATTTAATATTAAGGTTCTATTCCAATAAAAGGTCTGCGACATGATATTCTATAAATATTGAAGGAAAAAAACATTTCCTGAATTAGTAATTAATAACAAGTTACTCATGACACACCTAACGTATCAAACTTGTCCATGAACTATGTATTCAAGGTTTAGGAAATAAATATAAGTGAATTACTTGAAACATTAATTAATAATAATATTAATGTATAAGGACCAATTCACATGCTCATAGATGGAAATATTTGATGACACCAAAACATGATGAATTCCTATTGGTGTGTCAATTCTCTTAATCTCCCATCTTGGATATTTCAAAGTGTGAACTTCATGAGATGAAGTCTCATCCACTTATGAGTACTCACACATGACTATAAATTTATAAGTGTCCCATCATAGAACTTTATCCAATAGTGGAACAATATTTAAGAATATCATCATGTCACTTAAAGGTTATCATCATAGTGGGGAAATGTAATGACCATTTCAATGCAATAGATATTCTAGGAAATTTCAAAATTAAATTCATGAAGAGTAATGGACAATATATAATAAGATATTTTATTAATATTTAAATAACCGAATATATATGTAACCAAAGTGAAAATAGTTTTTCCTAGGACATGAACTCCAATATTATCCCACTTGGGCTAGATCCAAATGCCTATGACTTTCAGTCTTCTAGACCTCACATGATAATAATGTTTTTACTGAGTTAAGGCTCTAGTCAAGGGGTCTTCCATGCTGTATTCTGTAGAAATATTTCTCACTCCAACTAAAATTATATGATAAAAACCCTCAATATATGATAATTCCAAAGTATATACTTAATCCATGGATGTGACCTTGGATCCTGGAAAGGTCCACCACTACAGTATTATCAAAATTGATAATGAAATGATATTTAATGATAAGTACCATGTTATGATCTTGGAAAAAGTTTCATATCTATACTTCTTATTTAGTTATCTAAAAATCTAGAATATACTCAGACATTGTTGTAGAATCTATAACTATAGCCTTCTTTGAGCTCTCCTAGATCACGTCACCTGCATTCAAAATGAATATTTTCCCATTGATTATTTCATATTGTCTTGATCTATTTAGAAAGTAGCATCTGTATATCATTTTATTACTAGTTCTTCATCTCTTCCATAAACTAGAAACATATTCTTATTACACCTTATATACTTAAGGATAGTATTGAATATCATCAAATGGTGGTCTCCTAAGTCTTATTGATATTTTTCTACCCCAAATAATGAATAAGAGACATCTATCCTAGTATATATCATAGCATATATGTCTAGCCTAATCACAATTTCATATGGAATCCTTGTCATTCTTTTCCTTTCCTCATGTTTCTAAATACACATTTTCATGGAAAGATGAATGTCAAGTGACACTAGAAAAAATACTCTCTTGGATTGTTCATTAAAAAACCACTTTATTATCTTGTCAATATATAATTTGAATTACGTTGAATATCATCAGTGACTATCATGATAGATTTTTTTCCAAGAATATATGCTTCCTCACCTAATTCATTCATAGAGAATCATTTTTTCAATAAGGCCTTGAAAGTCTGTAATCCTGGTATCTTGTTTTAAATAAGTAATATGTCATGAACAAATACTATTAAAAAAACAACTACCCTCCCAATAAACCTCTTATATAAAAAAGCCCACATTTATTCTTTATGAAACCAAATTCCATTTTGTCTTCATCAAATCAAATTTTATATGAACTAAAGACTTTATTTATTCCATAAATGTATTTTTTCAATTTTTATATCATTTTATAATCTTATAGAGTCACAAACCCTTCAAGTGATGTCATATAGAAATCTTCTTGAAGGTTCTCATTAAAGTAGATTATTTTGAGATCCATTTTCCAAATCTCATAGTCATGGATGGTCATGATATAATATATAATTCCAATAGATTTTATCATTGGAACTAGTGAAAATGATCCATTATAGTCAATAACTTAACCCTATTTAATCCCTTTTGCAACCATTAATTCTTTATTGGCACTGAATTGTACTTCAATGTCTAGATTCTTATTGAATAACAATTTACAACTAGTGGGATTTACATCCACTTGAGGATCTACCAATCCAGACTTCGTTTTGGCACATGGAATTCATTTTAGAATTCATGTCTTCTTTCCACATGAAATAATCTATTCCACTTAATAATTCCATATAGGTTAGTGTATCATTATTATCAACTAATAATGTGTGTCCATCCACACTAACTAGAAAACCATACCAGATAAGTTCTCTAAAATATCTGATAATCCTAAGGAATATTTGTGTTTCTGGAACATATTCTTCCATGGGGATTTGGGGATTTTTTTCATTTTCCATGTAGTATGTATCTTGATCCTAGAATTTATCAAAGTCCATCTCACTCCCACACTCTCTTTTAGAGATATGATTCTTCTCAAGAAATATGGTATGTTTGTCAACCACAACCTTTTTTATAATCGATTATATTCGTAGTATCCATTTTCTTCCTTGGGATATCCTTTAAAGATACAATTTTTTCCTCAAGGTGCAAGCTTGTTAACTAAAGAGGACTTAACATTAACATCCCAGATTCGGATGGCACTCAACTGGTGCCCCATACCCAATTGGCCACATGGACTCAAGCCCATTTCCCCAAACACCAGTGGTTGCTAACTAGAAGCGAGGGAATAAGGTGTGATAGTGGGGAAACTATTCCATCATTGAAAGAGTGTAACATAGTAGAATAAATAACAATAAAATAGGGAAGTAGTAAACAATATATATCTGAAATAAATAGCAGAAGACTGATAAGATTAATAACCAAGAATCATTTCATACAAAAGATGATGTGGAATATTATGTTATATGAAAGAATCCCAAGTAGTTACCCAATATAAATCCACAATATATATTACAAAATAAAAAATTAATCAAAGGAAAAAAATAATCATTGCATGCCTCAACTCAGTCCCATGATCTGCAGCTCCTAAATAACATCTCAAGTACCTGTAAAAGGGTGATTTCCCTTGTAGATGTGTGCAACAATATAATCTCTTTAGGCCCAAAATCATTACCCAAATAGGGTGTGAGAAATAAATACCAGTAGGAAACAACCCAATATTAATGGCTATATGTTAGTGAGTATACGAAATAGGTAGTGTACAAAAATGAAAAAGAAGTAAACTAAGAAATACCTAATAGTAAACAATCCTACAAGTCTTGTTTTCCATTTTGATTTATTTTTTTTAGTTCAACCATTCTAATACATTGAATTATATAAGTATTTAGATCTTTACTAATCCTATAAATCACCCATATGATAATTCGCAATAGATACCTCATAAGCCTATCTAAACAAATAAAGTGAAGACCGAATCCAAGCCTGTTATTTGGATTGGAAGAGGCATCATAAGTCATTCCATTTCAATATTCAACTCAAAATCCGGCCCACAGGCATAACAAAACCCCACCCACGAGCATAAGAAATCATATTCCGTGGGCATAAAAAATACTCTCCCACAGGCATACAAATCCTCACCCACAGGCATGAAAATCCTCACCTACAGGAATAGCATTCGATAGGGTTGAGCCCGATATATCAGCATTTCATCATGAAATAAAAAACATATAAATTATACTATAACATGGTTAACATAATAACAAATCACGTGGGAATCATAAAAAATAATCAACAAGTGAATTAAACTATCACAAGGATTAAACAATTATACTCACATAGGCAGTTCGTATCACAAGCCTAATATAATCTAACAATTACAAGGCTTAAGGAATATACTCACATGGGCAGTTAATGTATAACAAGACAACATGTGAATTTAACTATCAGAATGATTAATAAATTTTGATCTCACATGAGCTGTGTTAAATCAACCAATTTCATTTCAAACAACCCCAAAAGGGAAACAATGGCATGCCCATAGGCATCCTAGGCCAAATGGCCAAAAAGTGTTCATATGATGTAAACACTCCCACATGGTGTCTTTTAATCAAACCATCAAACTAAAACATGGTTAAATTAATTTACTTCATGACCTAATCATCATTAGGAAAAAAAGGTCAATTTCCATTCAAGGCTATATTGTAAACATGAGAAAATGACACTATGGAATTTATAAACAACTCGACATTGAGCGAAACGCACAAGACCACCTACCTCATCGTAGTACGACTCTCCTCATCCAGACTCAACCTCTAATTAAATATCAAACAACATAGATCTACAAAATAATCATAAATTCTCAACCTTAAATAACTTCATTGAAGAAAAAAATCGAAAATAATGGACCAAGAAGAATCGAGAGCCTTCTGATTGGGTTCAAACGCAACTGATAGTGAAGGAATTGGGGTCTAGATGATCAATCAGGAAGAGAAATATTGTTCGAAACTTCTTGTTCATCAACCTGGGAGATACCATGTCCATTATTACAAAAACAATGCCACTTCACAATTTAATCAACAAAAAAATTACACGGTGTGTACTTGAGACTACACACCATGTTCGTACAGTTTTCTATCCAGACTATTACATGGGTGTGTACTGGGATTATATGGTGTATAACCTAATGTACACTACATGTACCTATAAGTGCACAATGTGTAGTTCCCAGTCACATTGTGTAACATGCCTTCAACTAGACCTTGACCTCTTTCTCTCCATTTTCATAAGTGAAAACTGAAAGGGAAAGATCCATACCTCAAAGGAAGAATCGAGTTCTTAAAAAATTTCCCCCTTAAAGGAATTTGTCCTTGAATTTCCATTCCAAGGGTGATGAAGAATTATTTGAAAACAAATCCGGCCATTGTGATCATACATTAGACTCCCTCTCCCAAGTCCTATCCTACACTTGGCCATGATTCCATAGCACCTGTACCAATTTAATAGACCGGCCACAGAGAATCTTTGTGCTATAATCTACAATATGAATGGGGTACTCCTCAAAGAACGTATCTTACTAAGACTCCAGTTCCATGTGCTGAAAGGTGTGAAACAGGTCAAAAAATTAACATTAAAATTGAGAAACATGGAATACATCATGCATAGACTTGTAACTCTGAGATAACTACAATCGATAGGCAACCAACCTGACCCTCTCCAGAATCTCAAACGGACTGATGTATCTCAGTAAAAGCTTACCTTGTCTCATTATTCTCTTATATCCCAACCTCGGTGCAAAAACTAATAAAAATCCATCCCTAGCCATGAACTCTAGAGGTCATCTACGGTGATTGGCATAATATTTATAATGAGATTTGGTAGTATCCATCCTCTTCTGAATCAACTGGACCTTCTCAAAAGTCTCCTGCATGATACTTGGTCCCAGTAAAGCTGCCTCACCCGCCTCCAGCGAGCATAGGGGTGATCGGCATGGCCTACTATACAAATCCTCATAAGGTTCCATCTCAATAATGCCCTTGAAATTTTTATTATAAGAAAATTAAACTAGGGTAATGTGCTTCTACCAAGAACTCCCAAAGCCTAGGATTCATGATCGCATGATTTTCTCCAGCACCTATATCGTACACTATGATTGGCCATTAGTATGAGGGTGGTATGCTGTGCTCAGAAGAACATATGTACCTAGAACCCTCATAAAATATTCAAAAATGAGACATAAATTAGGAATACCTATCTGAAATGATAAAATTAGGGACCCCATGAATTCATAACACCTGACGAATATACAGCTTCCCAAGCTCATCATCACTGATGGTCTCCTTGATCAGTAATAAGTGAGTAACCTTCATAATTATTTCAACCACCACCCAAAAAATATCATTACCTTTAGGTGACCATGATAACCCATTCATGAAATCCATCACAAAATCATCCCATTTCCACTCCAGAATAGGTAACTATTGTGAAATCATGGATGCCCACTAATGTTACGGCTTCACCTACTGATAGTTGGAACGCCTCGTAACAATACCAGCCACCTCTCCCTTCATACCCTACCACCAGTACTGATGGAGCAAGTCACGACACATCGTAACTCTAGGATATGCACCCTAAGACAAATCATAAAACTCCCACATCAAATCCTCACATATGTCCACTAGAACATATACATATCCATGGACCCACACGATCTCATCATCACCTACCATCCGACAAAGAGGTGGATCCTCACCTTCTACACTCTCCCGCTGGACTAGGCCCCCAGAATATGATATTTTTCTCATCCTTACTCTGTCTAGGATGGAAGAATTCACAACTAAAGAAGAAATGAAATCATGCCCTTGACTATCGTGCACTTCCAAATGCATCTCAGAGAACAATTTCATAAGCTTCCACTCGCTACTGGACTCTCACACTGCCTACATCCGAGTCTTCCTAACTAGTGCATCATCCACTAAATTACCTTTTCTAGGCATGTAGGCAAGCTCAATGTCGAAAGATAGAAGGTACTCCAACCACCTTTAATCCCTCATATTTAGATCACACTGAGCAAGGATGTACTTAAGACTTTTGTAGTCCATGTACACCAAAAAATGCTCCCCCAATACGTAATTCCTCCAACTTCTTAAGGAATGAACAACCATGGTTAACTCAAGATCATGTATCAAATAGTTCCTCTCATGTGGCCTCAACTGTTGAGACCCATACGCAATGACTCGATGCCCCTAAATAAGCACTACTCCAAGACCGACACTTGATTCATCATAGTAAATAGTGTAAATCCTTCCCATCTCTAGAAAAATCTATATCGGTGCTAATGTTGATATCCCTTTCATCTATTGAAAGGCCATCATGAAAAAAGCTAACCATACGTACTTCACACCTTTCTTGTTCAATCTTTTCAGCAACGCTGATAAGCGTGAGAATTCCTATATTAAATGTCTATTGTAAGAATCAATCCCTAGAAAATTATGCACCTCAAAGACGTTCTTGGGATGCTCCAAAGTAACAAATTCTCTCACTTTATCTCGGTCAATTGATACTATTGTCTTCAATATTATGTGATCCAGCAAGTGAATATTATCTATCCAAAAGTGGAACTTTGTTAGCTTAGGATATAACGGATGATATCTGAGTGTATTGAAAATGATCTCAAGATGGATGGAATGATCATGACGACTGTAAAAATACACCAAGATATCATCCATGAAAACCACCATAAATGAATCTAAGTAATGATGGAACACTCAGTTCATCAGTGCCATGAAAACTGCTAGTGTGTTCATGAGAACTATTGGTATAAATAGATACTCATATAGATCATACCTACTACGAAATGTGGTACAAGGTATGTCTGAAGTTCGAACATGTACCTGGTGATATCTGGACCTGAATTCAATTTTAGAGAACATATATGCTCCACAAATCTGATCAAACAGGTCATCTATCTGTGGAAAAGGATATCGGTTTTTAATCATCATCTAGTTTAGTTTCTGATAGTCCACATATTGCCTGAGGGTACCATCTTCCTTTTTTGAAAAATATATCGGCGAACCCCATAGAGAAGTACTGGGTTGAATAAACCCCTTTTCCTCTAAATCCTCCAGCCTCCTCTTGATCTCCTATAGCTCCATCATAGCCATCCTATAAGGATTAATGGATACTAGTTCAACTCCTGGAACTATCTCGATCATGAGACCAACCTATATCACTAATGGTATCCCTGAAAATTCTTCCAGGATAACATCCCCTAAACAATAAACCATTGGAGAGAAACCTATCTTAATTGTTCACTGGTCAACTTAATATAAACTAGAAATTTATGTTGTCATCCCACTCAACCCTTGTTGCTCAGGTCCAGCTCATCCTACCAAGAAATTCCACTCTCCCTGTATAAAAACCATCCAACTTTTGGTGATGTAAAACTAACCTTGTGGATATAGCAATCGAAAAAGGAATTAAAAGAGACAAACTAGTCCATTTTGAGTATGAAATCAAATCTTATCATCTCTGAGACATAGAGATCCCAAAAGAAGTGACACCCACCAACTTGAAGGGAAAAATACTTACACTGACACACACCTATTGTCCTTATACCTAATGAAATGTATAACGTTATAACTTAATTAGAAGAGAAAACACAGAGCCCAAAGATCTACACAATTGGAATAGATATACAACTATTTGAATCCCTTGTATCAAAGAGTGAATAATATAAAACAGAGGTGACAAGAATAGGACCTATGATAGTAGAAGGTCTAGGATCTTAATTATACTAGGTCTATTGCACTTCATACGTCTGACCTATACCACGACCCTGAGACACTTCTTGGCTACCCTAAGCTGACCCACCCTACTGTAGGTGAGAACCTGGGATCTGGCTACCATTTCCACAAAAAAAAGCCTTAGCCAGAACCACCAGATGTATTCCAATTTCTTGATTGGTGAGAAGCTGCTGACCCTAATCCTAAATGTGGATTCTATACAGAACCTATTTTTCTAGTTATTGGTGGAAATTCTGTGAAGAGGCGCTATAGATGGACCAACTTGTCGCAAGCTCAGCACTCGACTGGGTCCATTAGACATTGTGGTCTCATATTCCCATCTCTGCCACATTGGTAGCACCTCACCTGGATACTAGAATAAATATTATGACTACTTTTATAACCATGAGAATAATCCATACAATGATTCTTGCTCCTAGTCTGGACAATACTAGATCTCGGTGCCGAACCACCGTTGTTTGCACCTCCATCTTCCCATAGATTATGTTTGGTAATCAGTGTCATATTTGTGATGGAATATACAGAAGGAAACCTAAAAGAGTTCATCTGTGATCAGATTTTGTACCTGGGACCATCCTCAAATCACCTAGCCCTCAATATCTTGTCACCTGTTAGAGTAGGTGTGAATCTCATAAGCTTAGTGAAACGAGTAGAGTAGTCCATCGCTAACATAGTTCCCTAACCAGATCCATGTACTCTCGATCTCGATCAGCCCTCAACATCTCGATAAAATAGTATTCGTATAAGAGCATATGAAAATCTCCCCATACCATGTCCCGATGACACTCTGTCTGAGTAATAACATCTCACCACCTCTTGGACGAATCACACAGCATATAATTCACGAGCTTGCCCCCCCTCTCAGGAGGAATATCTATATTCTCAAAAATCATAATCATGGACTCCATCTATGACTCTGTAGCTTGTGGTATTTCATACCATGAAATTGTGGGTGGATGATATTACTGGAACACTCATGATAGCTCATCCATAGATGAAAAAAATATATGGTTCTCCCAAAATGGTTCACATGATCCTCATAAAACCTTCACGGAATTGTGCATTAGTGCCTACGTCTGATATAATAGATGGTGCTGTAACTGACATGATTGGAGAATCCACTAGTAGCCCATGGACTACCACCTCTAGGTTTTGATCATTGAAACTCTCCAAACGTACAGCAGTAGGTCATCGTAGAGGCATTTCTCTGTAAAGTCCAGCACACACACCTCAGTATAAGCAAATTCATCAAAGTAAACTGTTCAAGAGCACAAGATCTAAAAAGGAGAAGTAAATCCACTAGTTTTCAAAAAAGTTAAGTACATGGAATTTAAAAATGATACATTAAATTTACCCCCATGCTCTTACTATTGTTTTTAGTTCCACCATTCTAGGTGTGTAAACATCCTAGGTACATGACGCGTCAAGGAGACACATGGAATGTCTCCTTAAACTGTCACATGGGCATGTGACACCACCTGTCTTGGTCATGTAAACATACTAGGTACATGGTCTATTATTCTAAAACATGACGTGTACTCATGACTTCCCTCCTGGCCATGTACTTTTACATGAAGAAGCCACATGGGTCTTCCTAAGTAAAACTATATGGGGTGTACGTAAGGTACACAATGTGTTCTGATCAAAACTCCACAACCCATGTTTCCTATCACATGGCTAGTGACACGGTCATTTACCACACAACATGTACTCATAGTACACAGTTTGTACTTGGAAGGGTTCTTTTCATCACGAACATAAGAACACATGGCGTGCATTCGTAGGACCTAACACCATGTTGTATGGGTTTCCAGACAGTAAGCCTCAGAAACATTCCTAGAAACACTATTTTTTCATAATAAATCAATAGTGTTCCAAATTATGATATGTGAGGGCCCATACTCCCCAAGAATCAAATATTTTCATCCACACATAGCACATAACAACACAATTAATATCCCATGTCCAAAACATTATCCACCAAATTCTAATCCAAGAGGTCCCAAACTCTTCAGGGACTAAAGTTTGCCATCCAACCAATTCAACCATGACACGAACAAGCACAACTATCACAAAAACATGAATATATATCATAGAACCTTTCACAACAACATGCATATCTAGCACAACATCTAGCACACGATCATGAAATCAATAATGCTCCTAAATGTCATGGAAAGAATGCATGGCATGTGGTTTCTAACAAGTTCCTATTTGATGCATGTGATTTAATACCCTCATCTCGTTGGGTTGAAAAAACATAAAACCATAATAATATAAATAATAATAGCAAAAAAACAGGTGCTTCACCTAATGGTGAAATTGAATCAATTATAATGGCTCACAATCCAAAAATCACAATTTAATTCAAGGTAATTTGGCTTTTCCATGTACACAGAGTAGCTAATCCTGGGCATAGATAATTACTAAACTATATTTGATTCCTATCCTTTTAAAATGTTTCTAAATAGTAAGAAAAAAATTGAAAAGAAAAATCCCCTGAAACCACTTAGTGACGTCCTGGATCCAGATGCCACCCAACTGATGCCCCATACCTGGTTGGCCACATGGCCTCAAGAACATTTCCCCAAACGCTAGAGGATTACCACTAGCAGCGAGGGCCTAAGATCTAGTAGTGTGAAAACTATGTCCTCATTGGAAGAGTGTAACACATTATAATAAATAATAATACAATAGTTGAATTAGTAAACAATGTACATCTGAAATAAATAGCGGAATACTGATAAGATAAATAACCAAGCATCATTCCATAAAAAAGATTATGCAACATATTATGTTCTAAGAAAAAATTCAAAACAAGTACACTATAGAAATCCACAATATATTTTCCCAAATAAAAAAAATTAAAAAATGATATTAAGAAGCATCGCAAGACTTGGCCCGGTCCTATGCTCTTCGGCTTCTAAACAGCATCTCAAGCACCTATAGATTGATGCTTTCCCTTATCAATCCCTACAACAATATAATCTATTTGGGCGCAAAAGATGACCCAAATAGGGTGTGAGAAATAAATACCAGTAGTAAGACACCCAAGATCTGTGGCTTTCTTTTAATGAGTATATGAAAAATATAGTGTACAAAAAGGAATAGTTATAAACTAAGAAGTACCCAAAAGTAAACAAATCCCTACATGATCTGTTTTCCATTTTGAATTGTTCTATTCAGTTCAACCATTCAACTACATTGAATTATATGATTCTCAAGATTTGGCCTCAGCATGTCAATCCCCCATATAATAATTCTCAATAGATACCTCATAAGGCTATCTAATAAAGTATTGTGAAGACTGAATCCAAGTTTGTGCTTTGTCTTGGAAGATGCATCATAAGTCATTCCATTTTAATATTCAACTCAACATCTTACTCGCATGCATAAAAAACCATACTTTTAAGCATAACCAATCCTCATCCATATGCATAAAAAATACTCACCCATAGGCATAATAAATCCTCCCTCAAATGAATATAAAACCTCGCTTTTAGGCATGAAAATCATCGCCTACAGGTATAGCAGTCAATAGGGTCAAGATTGATATATCAGCATTTCAACATAAAAGACAACACATGTGAATTATACTATTATATGGTTAACATAATAAAAAATCATCTCAGAATCATACAAAACAAGCAACAAGTGAATTAGACTATCACAAGGCTTAAAAAATTATACTCACATGGGATGTTCATATCACAAGCCTAATGTAATCTACTAATTACAAGTCTTAACAAATATACCCACATGGGTAGTTTATGTATAACAATCCAACATGTGAATTAAAATATCTCAAGCATTAAGAATTTTCATCTAATGTGGGGAACAGTCAATTAACCAATTTCATTTTAAACAACCCCAAAATGGAAACAAAGTCATTCACATAGGCATCATTGGCCAAATGGCCAAACAATGGTCATCTAGGGGAAACACACCCACGAGGTGGCCCCTAATCAAACCAAAAATCTCAAACATGATTAAATTAATTTAATCCATGACCTAATCATCATTAGGAAACAAAAAGGGTTAATTTACATTCATGTATATACCCTAAACATGGGAAAAAGTAACTACAGAACATATAAACAACTCGACAATGAGTGAAAGGTACCAGACCACCTACCTCATCATAGTGAAACTCCCCTCGTCCAGCCTCAAAATCTAATTCAAGATAGAATAATATAGATCTACAAAATGATGATAAACACTCAACCTTGAATAACTTCATCCAGAGAAAAAATCATGAAGATTGGCTCAAGTGGAATCAATATCTTATCGATCAGGTTTAAATTCAACCAACGACAAAGGAATCAGGGTTCAGGTGATCAATCAGGAATAAAAATATTGTTCGGAATTTCTTGTTCTTCAACCCAAGAGATCCCCTCTCTGTTTTCAAAAATACGATTCTACTTCCCAATTTAATCAACAAAAAAGTACACAAAGTGAACTTGAGACTACACGCCATGTCCATATAGTTTTCTACCCAGACCATTACATGGTCGTAGATCCGGATTACATGGCATGTATCCTAACATACATGATGTGTACCTATAAGTAAATGGTGTGTAATTACTATTCACATCATGTAACAGGCTTGTAGCTAGTCCCCAACCTCTTATCCCTGATTTTCATAAGTAAAAACGGAATAGGAAAGATATTCACCACAAAGGAAGAACTGAGTTCTTACATAATAAACACTTCACACCCCTACACATGTAAGTATGACAACATGTGTTTCTTTCCACTCCCTAATTGGTATGGAATAAAATCTATCTCTTAAGTTGGAACTAATTTTAGTACGTATTCTACATTTTATAACACATATACCAAAATGGATAATAAAGATTTTTATGACTCATCATTGATCTTACCATGTCTAAAAAGACCTAGTTATTCCCTTTTCAAAACTATTCTACTGAGGTTTATATGGAAGAGGGAGTTGGAATTTGATCTCATAGTCTCATAAATAATAAATGGTGTATTGATTAACATATTCTCTACCATGATCTGAGCAGAGTTTTGTAATATTCTTATCATTTTGGTTCTCAACTTCATTATTGTATTCTTTTAATTTTTCAAAGTAAGCTGATGTATACATCATCAACTAGACATATCTATATCTATTATAATAATCATAAAAAGTTATTAAGTATGATTACCCACCAATTTCATTAATTATAAAAGTACTACACACATTAGTATGAACTAATTTAAGAATCTATATATCCCTTTCATCTTTTCCACTAAATAGAGATTTAATCATTTTCCCTTGTAAACATGTGTGACATACAAATAGTGGTTTTAGTTCAAAAAAATATAAATATACATCTTTTCCTAATTTATTCAAACTTTTATCATTTACATGACCTGGCTGGTGATTCCATAGTTGGGTTGGTGCAGGTCATGTTAAGAATTTTCATTATTAATTTAAATTTCATTGTTTATGTAGTCTAACAAATAAAGGCAGTTATTTAGCTATGCCATAGGATAACTAATGTTATCATTATAAAAGAAGAAAAATTTATTCCTAAAATTGAAAATAAATTCATCTGTATAAAATATATACACCGATATGATGTTTTTGGTAATAGATGAAATAAAATAACATCCTCTAAAAACAAATATTATCCTAGTGGTAAATGTGAGGTAGTAGTCATTGATAGTTATAGTAGTAATCTTAGCTCCATTGGTTATCATAGTTCAACCTCTCCATGGTCAATCTTTATGAATCTATTTAGTTATTATATTTAAATAGAATTGTGTGTACAATAATCTATATTCAATACCCAATTTATAGAAATAGATAAATTAAACATGATAAAAAAACACACCAAAAGCTTCCCCATACATTTTTAGATTGGTGCAATTTTTCTTCTAGTGGCCCTTCTTTCCATATGTTTAATAGAAATAATCAGGTTCCATTTCTTACCCATTGATCTTTCTATTAGAGGAAGGGTGTTTCGAAGAGGCTTTGTTCTTCTATCTCTTTACTTGGCCTTTTTGTTTTCTTACCATAAGGATGGAAGTCTATTTTTACTTCACATACTTATCTACTTGGTGAAGAAGAGTAAGAAGATCTAGAATCTACATCTCAATGTTGTTTATATTAAAATTAACAAAAAATCTAGAGAATTGATTAGAGATTGATGAAAGAATGAGATCGGTGAAAATTTCATCAGGGATTATAAACCCTAGAACATGTAGTTTCTCAATGTATCCAATGAGCTTGACTAGATGAGGTCCACCTGGATCTCCCTCCCCATTTTTACTTTGAATGACTACCTTGTATATCTCAAACGGTTCCTGTCTATCTCTCTCCTATTATAGAACATAAATATGCTTGATAATTCTGTAACCATCCATGTTTTATGGGACTTTATGAGTATACTAGACAAAGATTATAGCATCAATCACTAAACATCTACAGTGACACTCAAATTTTTCTCATAAACAAGGAACTCTTCATCACAGGCCTCCTTCACAAGTGGACTAGGTAATAAGGATTCTAGAATGTACAATTTTTTTTCATGGCGCAACATGACCTTAAGGCGTCTATACCACTCTTGGAAGTTACTACTAGTGAGAATATGGTCTTTCTCTAATATAGACCATAGGTATAATGTAGATTATTGACTTTCTATTATTCTACAATTTAATAGAATATATTATTTTTACTTTTATTGATTAAAAATTATGTGAGAAATAATAATAATTAATATATCCTAGAACCTTGGAGAGGATCTTCACACATTGGATTTATAATTTAATTTATTTAGATCGGAAAAAATGATTTTCCTTGAATTAGGATAATTACTTCAATGTATATGGTGATCATCCAGAAAACAATTTTCCGGATTACCCTTTCTATATTGTAAGGATACAAGTGTAGAATCACTATAGAGATGATCCCAAAATTCTCCTTTGATCTATGAGAAATGACAATTGATTTTAGAGTGCTAGCATGGAGAATCAATTCTCTTTTGTCAATTGTGTTGATCTCTCATCCATAAATCTTTAGGGAATCTATCTTGTGGTTCTAATTATTGAGAGGCAGAGAACGGGTAATTCATGAGAGAAATTAATTGTGTATAACAGTTCTCTATTTATCAATTTTTGATTAAGCTATAACCTTACACAATATACTAAATGATCTATATATAGGGAAATAATTTTGGTTAAAATATTAGTTAATTCCATGTTGACCCATAAATAATATTATATTATTTAATAAACCTCATTCAAAATAATTTTATTATACTTATTATTATTTTATGATGTACACCAATGCAGGAAATGATAAATAAAATTTTTCAACATACAAATAAATATTTATCACCAGACATGGTCTTGGTCCGTTTGAAATCCTTTGATTTATTGAATACCTGAATAAAAATTTTATTCCTAAATAAATATTTTATCCACAAATAAATTAATAAATATTTATGAAATATTAAAATAAATAAATAAATATATTTTATTCACACTCTTCTGAATAAATATTTTCTTAATTTATGCAATCAATAAAACATAAATAATATTATTTCTTGATCCTGAGAATAATATTTCTTCAATTAATTAAATTTAAATTGATTTTAATTGAGATCAACTGAAACACTTAGTGTGTCACCCTGTAGGATTTTTTCTCATTGGAATTATGTGGGATTGATTGAAGTCCATGATTACTTTATAAAATGGGTCAAGGAACCCAAGAGAAATAACGTAATGTCACAAAATTGACAACCACATATGAATGCTCACAATGTAAAATAATCCTATTGTTATAATATATCATCAAGCAGGTTTCACATTTGTTTCATCAACATATATTATCCATAAATATTTATTGGATTATATGAACTAAACAAATCATTCAACCATGTCCATGGAATTTAATATGATGTTAATATTAAAAAAAGTGATAATACATTATATTTCTTATAGATGGATGGGAAAAATAATTCATCAACTTATTCATTAATAAAAAATTTCTCACAACACAGCCAATGTATCCAACTTTTCCATGAACTATATATTCAAGGTTTAAGAAACAAATCTAAGTGAATGTGTTATAACATTAATTAATAATAATCTTAAATTATAAATACCAATAAACTTTATCATAGATAGGAATATTCAATGACACAAAAATATGTGGAGTTCCTACCACCAGGTCAATTCTCCTAGTATTCTATCTTGGAGATTATGAAGTGAAAAATTAATGAGAAGAGGTCTCATCTGCTTATGTAAACTCATTCCTGATGGTCATGTTTGATGTGTACCATCATATGAAATTATTTGAACATAGAAATATATTTATGAATATCATCATCGAACTTCTAGTTTCTCATCATAGCGGGGAATTGCTATGACATTATCATTCTACACATACTACAAGACATTGTTACAATAAAGTAAAACAGAACAATGAAAAATAAGTTATAACATATTTTATTAATATTAAAATAATCGAATATACATTTAAACAAAGTACATAAAGTTGTTCCTACGACACCAACTCCAATAGAGATTGTGTGTGAATATTATATATTTTATCTTCATTATGATTTTTATATGCACCCTACCGACATAAAAAACTATGTGCCAATACCCAAATGTTTTGGGGTTGTTTTTTCCCAACATTCTAGATAGTGAGGATGGATGGTTGGCTATCCCCTCTTCCCCACTCTATCTTTCAAATGATGTTTTTATTCATGGTCTATGATTTGTTTCCGTCATAGTACACTTATGGTTGGGATTGATGAGGTTGATGAGGTAGTTCATAGTGGGGGTCATGCATTATGGGATGAGGGAACACGTTTGATTTCCTTAATGTTCATATCACCTTACAATAATAGATATATGGATGTGGTTATGAGAGGATGGAGATGAGATAACCAGTTTCATGTGGCGTGATTAGTATGATGTGGTTTCCTAGGTATCTTTGGGTAGAATATGATGGCCAATTTTACATGGTCATCGTGGAATGTTGCATTTTTCCAGGTGTCTTCGGGCATGATAATATAGAAGGGATAGGAGCACTAGGATGTATGACATTGGGGAATGAGAGAACAAAATCATTGAAAAAGTGGTGTGGGGTACCCTTTATCAATATGCATCTTATTATGTTACTATGGTTGGATGTGTTATTTTGTAAGAGTTTATATTGGTTCTACTTTTTATCGACTGGTGAATTAGTATGCACTTTTCATATGTGAATGAGAGACCTTGTGTATGATCCTACGGATTATACATGTTATCTTTCTCCCGCATATATAAAAACTACTTTTTAGGTATCGAGGAGGACTTAGAGGATTGAGATAGACAATACTAGCCCAAATTTTGGAGTTATTGTTGAGATGCTCCCTTAGGAATTTGTTTTGTATTTATTTCAAGAATATTTGTAGTTTTTCACTTTACACATGCATTGTGGGATAATTTTAGTTTACTCACTTTTATGTTAGTTCATGGAGTTTCTTGGTGGATGATATCTTATTTCATGATCCTACTTTTTCTATTGAGGGTAATTCCTTCCATATGTAAGATTCGTATACACTTAGTGTTAGTTTCCAAATCAGGGCCTACTTAAGGTAGGACTCAGGGGTCATTATCTCTCTTCCTCCATTGTCATCCTAGGTGGGGGTACCTTTTTAGGGAGGGGGTCATGACACATAAATTCTATTAAAGGGTAATGTCTCCTATTTTTGTATATTTCATACCCTAGATTCTTGTCGCCAATGTGTGCCCTCTTGGAGGTAAGTTTCATGCTTCATTATATTTCTTTTCTCTTTTTTGGCCTACGAGGGGTACTTTGTATGGGATGGGTTCATGAAAAATTTAAACAAATAATTGATGTATAATTCATTATATACCTTATGAATTTTTATTTTTTCCCCATCTCATAGGCTAATAAATTGTATCCCAAACATTCACACATTTTTCATCTTTTAGTTGTTAAAATAATAACATCTAATATTTTATTTTACACCCACTCCTAGTTATAATTATATATTGAAAATTTTACCTCCTCCATATTATTTTAGTTATAATAAAATGTTTATTCATACTAATATTTTTGGTTAAAATTTGAATTATCGTACGTATCAAATAATTTTTATCTATTTAATTTTATTGTCTTTGATAAATTATAACTAAGATAAATGATTTAGATTGAAAGTATACTTCCATATTTATAGTGCTGGTAAATCTAATACAATATTTAATAATTTCATAATTAAATTAAATTAAAATATTATTAATTCTTTTTTCTCCAATGGAGACCAACATATTGGTTACATCAGAAAGACCATTATTACTAATTTCACATTAAATAAATATTAATTTTCATTTTAATATCAACCATAATTTATTTTTTAGTAATAAAATAATTATATAATTGAGAAAATACATATTAAATTTTTGTTAAAAATTATATACAAGAATAAAAATAGAAAAAAATATTTTTTATTGAATTTATATAACATGGTATATTTTTTATATAAAACCATAATATATTCAAATATAAGATGTTTTGTTTCTAGAAAAACCATCATATATGATACTTTTTCAAATTTGAAATTCAATGCAATTATACATGATGATACTTTTTGAAAATATTCATATATTTATATATATTATTGTTTTTTATTCAAATACAACATATATAATCAATGAGAGATAAATTATTATCTACATAAAAATCATTATATATATAAATATATGAATATCATTTAAAAAAATCACATATTACTATTAAATTTTCCTTAACTTAATTGTGACCCACCTGTTTGAATTATTTATTATCTATCAATATAGATATGATTAAGAGTTGGATTTATCTACATAATATATTAACTTCTCAATATTATTGAGGGGATTGAACATTTTATTGATTTTACTGATGTATTTGAATGATATTTAATTTTATATATAATGTGAAAATAGATATATTTTGAAATTGGATACCATTTGGGAGTATCTATTTCTCAATAGATTTTTGAAAAACTATAATATATTGACACATCTTGGGTAATATTCTATTTCTTATCACCAATTAGAAAGTATTTAGATGGATTTTGAACAAATAACAGTTGATCCGATTAATGTAATACACAATAACACAATAATTTAGTTTTAACCAAAGGAGAGTAACCTTGTGGATGATGAAGTTGGATGTAGTAATCCTCATTCTTGTGTAGATGGAGAAGCATTGAAATTATTTATGATTTAAATGATGAATTATATTATGGATTTACTAGATATAGTAAATTATTGTTTATCATTGAACTGTTATAATTCAAGACATTGAATCAGTGGATAGAGACCTCCTTCAATATGTTTATGGTAATCTTACATAAGGTAATCCCTATTGGAGTGAAAATTCCTATGGCATACTACTAAGATCAAAATTTGAACTAAACCCTTGGTTTTATATATGAATCAAATTATGTGTTTCATAACTATAATATGTTGTTTTTAAAATAGAATTTATATCTTATTACTTTTATTATCATGACCCTTCCTAAAAAACTCATCCTATTAAGCTATGAACTGTATTGTACAAAGACCTGAGGGGAATTCTTGATCCCCATGAACTAGATACCAGCACCTAGGCATCAAATAATATCAAGAGGGGATGATTTTTCCCAACATGAAATAAGAGACATGGAATATATATATATATATAGAAATATAAGTAAAAAAGAGATATTCCATAACCAAAGAGTGTTAATGGTTGTGATAAAACCCAAAAGTAGTTTGATAAAAACCCAAGGTACACGTCCAAAAACCAAAAAGGACAACTAAAACTAGAAACAACTACTCTATGTAATATGTGGGTAATTCCCCACCATCTCACCACTATCTACCCGTCCCTAAATTTATTACTATGGTGCCTTACCTTTTCATACATCAAAAGAAAATATAAGTTACAAACACCCCTGAGGGAGTGTGTAGGGTATGAGATAAATAGGCTCATTAGGATCCTACCTAGGTGATCCATATAAAATCTCTTTACGACACTCCCAATATGATCAATTGAAAAGAAAACAAGTCCTAAAAAGTAGTTAAACAGTTTTACCAAAGGCATGGTAAATATTTCCCCTTTTTCAAAATCTTTCAGAAAACCATGTGATTTAATTTCAAATCAGAATTTCAATAAATAATTTACATAATTAAAATAATTTATATCTAATGAAAATAGTAAAAATACAAGGCAATATGGTAAAAACCCCTAGGATAATGAAGGGTTATATACCTAGATCACATGCACCACAATAAATAATCAGTGACTAATGCACACCCAGGTCCCTAATATCAGATTTCACAATATAATTCCAAACATCCTTTTTTATAAACAACATTATTTGAAAACCAATTACATAATCCATTGAAAAATGATTTTAAAAATATATTTATTCTACAAAAAAGATATAGAAACCCATATTTTATCAAAATATATTTCTACACACACAAATAAATCAATAATTAATCATTCTAATTCAGTTATAAAAGTATTTTATATATTGATATCATTCAAGATTATTAGAATATGGTCTAGAGATGGAACCACCTACCTCAGACTGGAGTCACACACCACCCATGAAAGGATCTAGGCACACAATAAAGAAAGGAATGAAATAAAAATGAAAGGGGACCTAGAATCAATTATCTCATCTTATAATTGAGTTTCTTTGAAAAAATGGTTGAAGTATTAGAGAGATTACATATACCTCAATAACATAAGTACCATACCATAATCAATAAAATGGTTGACCTCTAGAAGAAAATTACATGAAGGAATCTACAAAGTATCGAGATAGATCACATATTAATGAACAGGATCCAATAAAATATTTTAGAACCACTTCCAAACCAAGAGATCAAGATGGAATGGATGTTTTATTCAATCAGAATCACTAACTCATTGACAACCAATCAATCTGGGATCAAAGTGATGATCAGTGTGGTTTGGAATACATGACTACATCCAAATTTTCCAAGAGGAGACCTAGCATTCAAGGGATAAGGTTTAATCTAAATGAGAGACGATTTGTACATATAAAATCCTTCATACACAGGAAAAATTATAATTTATGGTGTGAACTTTTGGCATGGATGATACATTGAAAAACACATCACCTCAACTTTAAATCCCAAAAACATGGTTCATGAGATAAATATAATTCACACCATGAATGATTTTAATGTCCTAAAAATAAAACTCGTTACTTTTTCCTAGAATTTATTCTTGTCATGAATATACTATTCATGGAATGATCCCACTTCTATAGACACTTCCCATCCCAAAAATAGAGTGTACCTTAACCATGATGATAAAATCATCCCCATCATGAGAATATCTATCCCCCAAAAATTCACATGAAATATAGGTGATCTTGAAATAGGTGAGGCCACTAATCTTTCACGGATGATTAATGATCCCAAGACTTGTGAGAATCTGATCTCTGTCACCACAACACTCTGACCCATGAGATAGTCTTCCCATGAATGAATTTAATCGAATAGTATATGATCTCCACTAGTTTCTCTACAACAAGAACATATATCTCCAAATCAATCTCCTCAAAACCCAAAACATGGGAAGGATTGAGATCGTACTTATTTTGTAGAGATATGTGAAAAACATCACTTATTCCTGTCAATTGAGCCAAAAGTACCAAACGATAAGCAACCTTCCCAAGTTTCATAGTAATCGCAAGTGGTTCAATATACCTGGGATCCATATTCCCATTTTTACCAATTTAATAGTGACCCAATATAGTAAAAACCTTTAAGAAAATCCGGTGACAAACTTTAAAATCCAGAGTATAGCATTAACAATCCTCATATGATTTCTACCAACTCTGAGATGTAACGAAGCATCATCATAGATCACAGATCCTTGATGATGTATCTTGATTAATACCTGGTCCCATGATAGATTCCTTACTCATCTCTACCCAACAAAATACGACATGCATGGGCGACCATACAAATCCTTAAAGGGATCAATTCTGTTTGGTGGTACATAACATTTATTATAAGAAAAGTCAAATAGTCCCATATGGTTTTCCTAAAATAAACAAAAATTAAAAATATATTCACATATAATATCCTCCATATTTTTTATACCATGCTCTATCTCACAACAGTTATATGTGTAGTATGTTGTACTCAATTTTCCCTGAGTCCCCATTACCTCTTAGAGTATCTTTTATAATCTAGAAGTAAACCTGAGAACCCTATAGATAATGGAAAAGGGGACTCCAAGAAACATCAAAATATAAAAAATGTATAGATTACCCAAATCTTCAACCATGGTGATCTTCCTAATAAAAATAAAATTAGTTTATTTCATCATATGATTAATCACCTCAAAGATAGAATTATTTCTTTTGATAGTCCATTGTAATCCAACAATGAAGCCCATGGACACCTCAGACTATTTTTAAAACAATAATGTAAGATACTAGAGAAAACAATAAGGCCTAATGTACTCTTCTCGTATATGCTGGGAGGTGTAACAAAAAAACACATAATCCGAAATGTTTCGCTTTAGACCTAGCCACCATAAATTTCATCTCAAATCATGATACATATTCTATAGTTACAGGATGAATGAACAATGAAAAACTATGACAATCATGAAACACTAAATTAATTATTAATTATGGGATGAAAAAAAAATTCCCAAAGTGAAGAATACAATGATAATGGAGAGGCTAACCAAGAACGATATCCCCACCTTGTAAGGTTTCATAGATTCCCCTGAACTCATCATCCTACTGTCACTCCTGAAGAATATATTCAAAGATAGATGTTGATAACTGAACACTATTTTGAACTATACCTAAATTATTTTCATGTGTGTCCATATAAAACTAAGAAAAAAAATCCCCATTAGGTTCTACTCCTCCTCTGATTCCAAGATATCATGAGCTGAAACATTCATACTGAGAGATTTAGTTTTGAAATTTCTAATCCCCATGGTGTAGATGATATCAAAGTCAAATATCTAGAGTTATTCCACATATAATCTCTTCATAATATTCAAATACTTCTAAGAATATATATAGGTCAAACTGTTATAATCAAAAAATACCATGAACCTCTCCCAAAAAATATAGTGTCTCCAAACATTAATCACATGCATAATATTGTCATGCTTTAAATCATTAGTGGGAAAATTTTCTCTTACGTCTGAAGATGTTGTGATCCATAGACCACAACATGATCATCCTATATAATCATACAACTTATACCAGCACCAAAAGGATCAATTTATACCACATAAACCATACTTGAGATCAGGTAAGATCAAAATATTATATTATGTCAGAAGTTTTTTAATTACTTAAAATAAGTCTAAAACATATCATCCTAACTCCATTTTAACCCTTTATTATTAAGAAAAGTGAAAGGTGATGAATAATTTAAAAAATCCTTGAAAAATCACTGAATGTATCTAAAAACACCAAGGAAACTTCATATCTTAAAGTCATTTTGTTGTTTATCTTATAACAAGACATTGTTCACATTTTTAGGGTTGACTGAGAGGTCATGTTCTGAAATAATTTTCCCCAAGATCTTCTCCTCTTGGATCCATAAATTTCATCTTTATATATTCACATATAGGCAGTGACTCCTAAATATTTCCAAAACCAGTTTCATAAGATTCTCATAATCATGCTTAGATATCGAATAAACTAGGATATCATCCACAAATACCACATGAAATGTGTCAAGATACTGATGGGATATCTAGTTCATGAAATCCATGAAAATCATTGTAGAGTTAGTTAAGATAAAATTAATTACAAGAAATCCATAATGGTTATACTTTCTCCTAAAATTAGTCTTCGGGACATCAAACTCCCAAACCCTAAGAAAATGATAACCTGACTGAAGGTAAATTTTTGGAAACCACTTCACTCCATTTAACTAATAATACATTTCATCTACACTGAGAAAAGGGTATTTTTTCTTAATTCTCACAACGTTGAATTTATGATAGTCATTGTAAATGAAGGGAACTTCATAATTTTTAGAAAAGAGAATGGGGTTCGACCATGGTGAAACACTGACACAAATAAATACCTTATCTAGTAGACCATTTATCACAATCTTAATCCCTTTCATCTCAATGGGTTCCTTTTGATAAGTGGGTGTCAATATCAGTAGATTACTTAACACCAGATCATTTGAGAACTCTAACTCCCCCTATAGAGTAAGACCAAAAAATTCATATGGGAAAAAATTATTAATGTTTTGAACAACTAATGTGAGACCAATAAAAGAGGAATCATCATTAGGATCATCTATAATGGTAGACAATAATGTCTTATTATCTATGTTGGAAGGTTCTTTATGACCATACCTTAGGTCCCACTCTTCTTAAAACACCCTAGATCTCTCATCAATAGAAAAAAACATGAAATGATGATGATAACAATTAATTTTAGTAGGACGAGTCATATGGAAATATATCCCAATGATGACGTCAAAAAAGACTACATCAAAACCAAAAAATCTTAGAATAACTCTGAGTAAGCTATTGAAAGGGATAATTAAGAACAATGAAACCCCTAATCTTTCCAATTTTCAAGAGGCATCTCCAACTCCATAATAAAGGAAATGAACTCTGTTAGAAGTTTCATCACATAAAAAAATGTTCATATGTAAAAAATTATAATACACATGTGTCAAAAAACATGTTTATATAAAATAGTCAATGAATATGGTAACTCTCACTATAGTTGATCTCACATCAACCTTCGCTAAAAACTTAAACACTAAATAAAGGTGTCACTATTGAGGTCTATGGCTGGATCCTTCTAGATTTTGAATCTTATTACTATTCTAAAGAGGCATTTGGAGATTAAGATCCCTGACTATAAAGGGGAATAGACATACCCTAGAAAAACCTATTTAGATGGCCTTGGATGCTTCAATAACTGAAACTATTCATGGGTGTGGGACAAGATCATCATGTGTTCCCTACATTACCAAAGTAGTAGAAAGTTATGAGAACACCATAGGTTTTTTCTAATTGTTTAATGGATATCCTCTTTCAAGAAACACCTCCACTACCCTTGTGATTATCATTCCACTTTCTCTTATTTTCCTAGAGTCACTAAAATTTCCACTAGGTTGAAGAGAATATCCAAATAACATGTAATATCCATTTCTTCCATTATAAACCTATTAAATGTCTCTATATAGGTGGAAATATTTAGCATATGTAACTATGATCAGATGTTTGGTTCCATGTACTGTAGGTATTTTAGAGCTCTCAATTGATCATTCATTAGCACCTCCAATGAAAAACGAACCAACTTCACAAAATAGTTGGTGTAATCCATCATTGAGTGTTCTCCCTGCTACAAAGAAAGAAATTCTAGATCCTCCACTATCATAAAATATTTTTGGATGAACTACTGAAAGAAAATGATCATTAATTACATTTACTCAAAGACCACATACATGTTTTCCAAAACTATAGAATACTTCAACTACTTGTTGGGTCCCTCAAGCATGAAGGTTGTTCTTTTCACCTTCATAAAGTCAGGTGTCTCTAAGAACACAAAGTCCTAATTTACATTATCATAACATTTCTCCCCCTCTTAGGGTTCATTCGTTCCCTTAAGGTATGGGGATTATTCGATATGAACTCTCAAGCTCGATCCCCATCATTTCATGCTCATAGTTAAGCCCTAACAGATTGGTTCTAAAATTATAGCACATTTTGTTCCTTAACATGAATTTTATATAAGATAGCCTCTAAAATATTATGATCAAGAGGAGGATTTCATTAAGGATCATCTCCTGTTGTACCCTCATGTGGATCCCTTGTAAAAATTCTTAGAGGCATGTTTCTATATACAGAAATTTAGAAATAAATGATCAAACAACATAATAATAATAGTTTAATCAAAAAGAGAATAATAAAAAATTGAGATCAAGTTGAAAATCCAACACGGGAGACACACATCTAGAAACCCATGGTGACATGAGGCACTTCACAACAAGATTCATTTCGGAACTCATCAAACCATACCCCTCAAGTCCTGAAAAATCTCCATTCCTGTAGACATCCTAGTAGAAGAATATTTGAGGAAAATTTCCTTTGATACCAAATTTTCCTAACCCTTCCCAAAACACACATCTTACTAGGCTCTAAAATAGACCATGATAAGACTAGAAGAGTGTTCCCATTCCCCCAAAGTCTGGAGACTGGCATCCAACCATCGAACATCAATAAGAGGTAAAAATTTCTCCTAACCCAAAAGAAGATAAATGGCATATATTTATAGATATATAACCAGAAAATAGATATTTCATAACCGAAGAGTGAAAACAGTAGTCATAAAACTCAAAAGTAGCAAGATAAAACCCAATGTATGCATGAAACAACCAAAAAGGACAATTAAAATTGGAAACAACTACCCCATGTGATGTGTGGAAAACTTCGCACCATCTCAACACATGCTACCCATCCTTTTCAGTCCAAAAAACTCACTACCTCACTATGGAACCCTACCTTTTCTTGAATCATAAGATAATACACGGTTTACACACCCCTAATGTAGTGTTTTCTGGTTTGAGTTAAACAATATTAGAAAGACCCCAACAAGGTATTTTAAATTTGTTCTCTGTACAATAATCCCAATATTCTTCATTTTAAAAAAGGCATGATAAGTAGTTAAATAGTTTTATCAAAATTGTGATAAACAGTTCCACTTTTTCCAAATATTTCACCAAAATAGGTGATACAATTTAAAATCATAATGTAAATAAAACATTTAGATCATTAAAATAATCTATATAAAATCCAAAATAGTATAAATCAAAGGAACAATAAAAAACACCCCTAGGATAATGAGAGTTTCAATAACTTGATCACTTATACCACAATAAACAATAAATGACTAGTTTTATATTAACTTTATAAAATTAAAGCATCCATAATCTAGGGAAAGTGGAACAACCTAGAAAGTGAACCCATTACAATATTAATCATATCCTAGATCCCATGAATCTACAATCTAGAAGTGGAAGAACACTCTAGAATGAGAACTCCCTCACAATTAGAATGGAAAATTCCAAATACAAAACCCTCCACCTAGGTACCCAACGCTACCAGGTGTAGAATATATCAATTAATATTCTAAGGGATTATCACATTTAAAAAATAATTATAAACAACTATTTTTTATAAAAAACATTCTTTGAAAATCCATTTCGCAATCCATTTCACAATGCTTTAAAAAATGCATTTCTTTTACCAAAATGTAGGAAAAACATATTTCTTGAAGAAAAATTTTTACACAAACAAATAAATCAATCAAGAATAATGATTATTTGTTTCTAAAACCATTTTATAAATTGATATAATTCACAGATCATAGAACATAGTTTAGAGATGGAACCACACACCTGAAAATCGGGTCTCACAGCACCCATGATGGGATCAAAAAACAGTAAAAGTAAAGGAATACAAGATCAAAAAATGGAGTCCCTAGAATAAATTATCACATATTATAATTTTCTCCATGAAAAAATATCCGGATCATAGCTGGTATCCGTGATTCTTTCGACTCGAGACTAGTATCTGATCCCTCAGTGATTTTAGTTTGCTTGAAACCTAGGGATTTCAGTCCCTCTTTGGCCTATGGACTGAGAATGGATTCCGTCTTTTCATTTTCTATGGACTGACGAGTTGTAGTTTTCACGCTCGCTAAGGACATCATCGACCCATCTTCTGCGAGCAGAAGAGGTGTTTATTTTCATCAGGAGATCTGTGTGGTGCTTCCTATAGTCTTTATATTCTATGGTTTGTAGAGATATTTCACACTAAGGGGTTTCCTTGTGAATCCTATGTCGACTCTTCTGCTATGGTTCACAGAGACTTACTCGCAAAGGGTGTTTTCTTAAATTGTTCGGGGTGGTGTGGTCTGCAAAGTGTATTTTCTCTTGGAGGTTGTCATTTAAATCCAATGTTTCATGAATGTGGTGCTTGAATTAGGGTTTATCTCATTTTGGCTTATCCTCACCATGGTTTTTCTCACCGAGGTCTAGCTTGTGGTGACACCTGTTCACAGAGGTGGAGATTTTTGTTCACGATGGCCCAACTCATTAGGGGTTTGGTTTAGCATCTAAAATTTCTTTACCTGGGGATTTCTATGCTTGTGGTTTTGGTTCTCTACTTCTCAGTTTTTTAATGGAGAATGATATGGTTCATAGGTGAAAAAATATATCACTTACAGAAATATAAAAAGAAATTATTATCACTAAAAATGACAATGATACCTTCCATGTGCAGTGCATGTCCCTGATATGAATCAAAAAATCCATATCTGATAGAACCTTCAACCTGGGTGCACTGAATAATACTATACAATTGGTATGAGTCTTGGATGATTGTGTGGAAATAAGGGAAGAAAGATCAAGCCTTCTAATCCTTTAATTCTTCAATATTAAGTATAATAAAAAAGTGCTTCAAGGATGGTCGTGGTCATTTAAAAACCATCTTTTGATGCTAGAAGAGAAAATGGAGAAGAATATATCCTCAATACTAATGTTTCCAAGTCCCCCTTTTTATTGTGGCTAAGTGGTATTCCATTTAGTGGCATATCAGACTGGGTGATGCAAAAAACCAAAAATCGTATTGGCATGTTCATAGAATGGGATTGATCAAACCCCATCCATTGGTAGCCATCAGTTAGGATAAAATTGATGAATGAGGATGCAAAACCACTTATGAGGGGTGCGTTATTAACACATTATGGATCTAAATCTTAGATATCATTCAAATATGAAAAGATCCCAATTTTCTGCTTCTTCTACAGTTGTCTTGGATATTAAGAAAAGGATTGTGTATAAAAATCTAAAAACAATGAAGGTAACCTGGTGATGTAGTACAGTACATGGTTACATGCAAAAAATATACAAACATTTTTAATCCCCAAAGAGGAAATGAAAAGAGATAGAGAAAGGATAAACAAGTATATCCATTCAAAAAAGTTCCCCCTGCATAGAAAAATCAATTTTGTTAGACCCCCTCCTATCCAAAAAAAATTATGTAACCCAGATAATTCAAGTGGTGCAAAGAAACCTATGACCTTTTCCCCATCTTTGGAATCTGAAAAGACAAAAAAAACCCAGACAAACCCTTTCTTCACAAGGGTCATGTCCATGGAATATAGTCATACAACCTCTAGGGATTCATCTTATCCACTAACCATCAATAGACACATCTTCTCGTACCCCCTGGAATCCCAAGTACTCCTAAGGGATGTCCCACATTGAAATCTATACAACCAAGTGTATCCCTTCACCCTATCATAGCGCCTGCACAAAATATGCCATGTATGTGGAAGAGGAAGAAAATAGGCGATTATGGATGTGATATCGGTTCAATAGAAACAAGTGTATAAAAAAGAATTTTATATGAACCATTGCAAAATTAAAGGTACCCCAAAAGGTGGAAATTTTTTGAAGATGGAACCCTGCTCAAATTAAAATAGGAGGGGGGTGGAATAAACAAGCCTCACATATCACAATGATCATACTAAGATGTAACATTTGTGGTCTTATAAACCCCCAAATGGTTCGGATGCTCCAACTCCATTGCACTAAATTTTTCACCGACATTGTTTTCTTTTATGAAACCATGTTGGAAAAAAGTACAACAATTGCATTAATCAAAAAGTGGATTTTATGGTTTCTTACCTATCCCCCACCAAAGACACTCTAGGGGGTGTCTTTTATAGAAAGATAACATTAACATCATAATCATATCCTACTCTTAGCATCATATGGAACCATATATCCATGATATGCTCTCTCCACGAGGGACATTTGTGGGTTTTTATGGATTCCTATCACAAAATGAGAAATATAAATCTTCGGATATTCTTTTCTTGCTATGAAAAAGAGTGTCTGCCTCTATCCTGTTTGGTGGTGACTTCAATGAGATCCTTTTTTAGAATGAAAAAAGAAGTTGAGTTTTTCAGTCATTTGTTGTTATGTCTGGCTTTTGGGATGCGATCTCTAGGGTGGAATTTTCTGACCTTGACTTTATAGGTAGTCCCTTCAACTAGTTTTGTGGGAACATGGAAATCACATGCATTGCAAAGCATCTAGATAGATTTTTGGGCTTAGTGGAATAGACCAACAGGTTCAGAATGTTCCATACCTCTCACTTGACTTCGAATTCATTATAACAATGCCCTATTTCCATTGATATGTATAATAGAATTTAAAATCATTGATATGAGAAACCATACAGATTCAAAATATTATAGAAAAAATACCATGATTGTGAACATGTTATATGATCATGCTAGAAGGGTGGAAACTCATACATTTGTTCGAACCTCTAGAAAATGGCTACTAAGCTGTGTTCTTGGAGGAACACTAAATTTCATCAACCCAATAAGAATTGTCACTCAATTGAGAGATAGATAAATGAACTTTTTTCATGACCAATGACTGATGTTATTTTTTACATAATTAACTTCTTCCAAGGTGAATTGTATGTGGTCCTTCCAATTAAAGAGAGATTCTGAGCTATGTGCATGCATAATTACCAAATTAAAGAAGGGAAATCCAACACCCATTACTTCCATCATAAGGCTTCCACCAAGTACTGAAAAAACACTATCTCTTAACTCGAAAATCATGATGGTAGAATTTCATCCTATGTTGAAGGAATTCATTATATAATTTCTTGTTTTTTCAGTAGCTTTATATTATAGGGGAGTCCACCATATCGTTTGAGGTGGAAGAATGTATCAATATCGTGATCCCTGATGCAATGAACCAACATCTCACAAAATATTTTTTGGATGATGAAATCCTATGTGTTATGAATCATATCCATTCCCCAAAATCCCTGGATCCAAATTGCTTCCATGCTCTCTTCTTCAAGAAATACTAGGACATTATTTTTCCGAATGTTTCTACTCTTACGAACGATTTATGGGTAGGAAAAATAAATATTTTCACTCTCAATGAGACCATTATAACCCTCATTCCAAATATGAAGAAACCCCTCTTGTCATATGAATTAAATTCAATCTATTTATGAAATTTATCCTATAAAAGTTTCTAAATAAATTTAGTCAACCAACTGTGCATGTGGTTACCTTCTATTATCTCTGAAAATCAAAGCACCTTTATTGTGAAAAGTCTCATCATGGATAATGATATTGTGGACTATGAATTTTTCTATTCAATTAAAACATGCTCGTCTACAAAACTAGGTACTACATCCAAGAAATTGGATATGAATAAGGCATATGATAGAGTGGAATGGCATTTCCTCTAGTTTTTCATGAAAAAAATGGGATTTTCGTCAAAATTGATTAATATGATCATGCATTGTGTTTCATTTCTATCTTTCAGTATCAATATTAATTTTTTAATTTCACAAGGATTTTTTCCCACCCATGGCCTTTGATAGGGAGACCCCCTCTTCCCCTTTCTCTCCATCCTTATGGACAATTATTTTTTCCAACCTCAATTCTATGGAAGCTTCCTCTAACTCAAATCATGGGGAAAGGGTGTGCCGGATTGGCCCAACTATTTCTCATCTTTTTTTTTGTAGATAACTGCCTTCTTTTATCTATAGCAACACATGATTAATTCCTTTCAATTTTCAATGTGATCAATATTTACAAGGGGACCTCTAGACAGGCTATCAATTAGGACAAATTAGAAATTTCCTTCAACTATGGTGTTTCACCTAACAAGAAAGTGAATATTTGTCTCATTGAAGAAATACATATGGTTGAAAAATATAATAATTACCTTGGGATCCTCATGATGTTAGGCTTATCAAAAAATTAAATTTTCTCATCCATTATGGAAAAATTTGTGAAAAAAAATCTAGGGTTGGTCTCTAAGAATAATTTCTAAAGAGGGAAGAAAAACACTCATCAAGGAAACTCTTCAGTCTATACCAAGACATATCACATCACTCTTCAAGATTCTCGGTGTCATTGTTGATCAAATTCACTCCCAAATTTCAAAATTATGGTGGGGAAATGCTAATGGGAGAAACAAAATTAATTGGATTGCTTAGAAGTCACTATGTTCCCCTAAATCATGTGGTGGTATGGGTTTCTAGGTCCTCAAACTATTTAATGATTCTATTTTGGATAAGTTGGGTTACCTCTTTTTGACTCAGCCATCATATCACTATGTATGGATTCTCCATGAAAAATATTTTTCCCACACTGATTTATGGAACTCCTATCTTAGCCCCCGACCCAGTTTCCTTTGGAGAAGTATTTGGGGATCATGAAAATTACATGATAGAGGAATTGGTTGGAGGATTGGGGATGTAATGAAAGTAAAAAATTTGGAATAATCCTTGGTTTAGTGATAAAAATAGCATGTTGGATACTTCCATAGCCTTTACTAGATCAAAGTATTCCATTGTCCACTTCATTTTCAAAGATACTGGTATTAGTTGTTGTTTGGATTAAATTAACTATTGGTTTAATGAAATGGATAAAAGGATTATTCTTAGAATTACCTGTGTGATGGATGCGGGTAATGACTATCTCTTTTGAAGTAATGATATCTCAAGATCCCATTCAATGAAATCAGGATACATACTTTCTCTGGATTCCCACATTGAGGGTAGAGAGGGTTCTGGAAAATTCTTTAGCACTTGGAAGTCCACAGAAAGATCCGCTACTTCTGGTGGAATATTTGTATGTGAATACTTCCCACCCTAAATTTCCTCTCCTTAATCCATGTTATATACAACCAAGTATGTCCCTTTTTTTCAGATGATATGGAATCCCCTATACACACTATCGTCCATTGACCAGGGAATATAGAGGTTTTTATTTCACGAGGATCTCTCATAGAGATTATGTTGGATGTGGCATGAGATCTCCCATCACTATTGGTGATATGGTCTTCCATAGTTACTACTGATAAGGTTTCCTCAATGTGTGTTTTAGGTTGGATTATATGGGTCATAAAAAATTATTTCATCTTTAATCATACCTCAAAACCCTGTGGTTTCTAGATCAAATTAGAAATATCTTAAATTAAGGGATAGATTTAGGACCCTGACCAGAATGGTTTCTATGAGTCTCGAGCGGATGAAACTAGATGGTTTTTCCCTCTAGAAGGGACCTTCAAGATCAATGTTGATGATTCTTTTCCCAATGATTCAATTTCTTTAATCATATTGATGGTTTGGGACCATTGTGGTAAGATCATCATTGCCAAACCAGAATCAAACCACGCTTTTTGGAAACGCACTGTTGCAGAATCCCGCACAATCCTTACTGGTATAACCTTTGAAAAAGATTATGGTTTGCATGAAATACACATTGAATCTGATTATCTCAACATCATCAATTCCATCAAGACAAAATAAATGTTTCCACAATATTATAGCTTTTTCATCAGGAAAATCTAGTCTCTCAGTCGCATCATTTTAGCATGTTCTTTCTCTTTCATCAAAGGGGTAGTAAATGAAGCAACTCATCATCTGGATACTAATTTTATGCCTAGAGAGAATCACATATGGCATGAATTATTAGCCTCATGGATGTTTGATATTGTTAATCCTATTTTTCGTGATTAATCTATATTCTATCATTTTGTAAAAAAATCGTAACTTATAAAAGGTTGTTGTCAATCTATAAAAAATAGTGTGAAGGTAAAACCGGGATTAGGGCTGGAAAAGGGAAAGATTATAAATCCTTAAAAAAAAACAGGAAGCCTAGAAATCTCCTGTGCATAGAAAACTAAGTGACATAGGGGCAACATTGTTTCCATCCATCCCCTCGCACAACATTTCCTCCCACAAAACAATAGGCAGCTGTAAACCCAGCCATCCAGGCATCCTCATCCCCCAATCACCTGCTTCACTCCTCTACCCAATCTCTTTTGGTTGTCATTCTGATGACATTTCCTCACCTAGTCTCTCTCCCTCATCTCTTTCTCTTCCCCCATTCCCCGCTCTACAGGTCCAGCACTGTCACTCCCAACTCTCGCCTTGATGGCTGGATATGACTGCTGAGTTACAGTAGTATATTAAGCCGGTGTTATATTTTAAATATTTATTTACAAATAAATTTATTAATATTAATATTTATTTTGGATTTTTTATTATTATTAACTAATATATTATAATATCACAAAAATTATTTAAATTGGGGATGTTTATTGGCCCCTTCCACATGATATTTGTGATACATAGCTGGTCTAATTTGTGTTCATTTTTTTTTGAAAATCACATTTCTACTTTGATTAATTGTTTTATCAAATATTTAATGAGTTAATTTTCATTTAAATGATATATTTTATGTTAATTTCATTTTATTCATATTTTTGTTATTTTATGTTGATTTTCAGTTTTTTAGTTTTAATCATTTACATTAAAAATTGAAAATGAATTTATAAACCCCAACATTATTTCTACATATATTTTTTAATTTTTTAAAAATTTAAAAATAATCAAATACTATACAATAAGAATATAGATAATTAATTAATAAAAAATCATATATTTAATTTGGTTTAAAAATATTATTTTTCTAAAATTTTCAAAATATCATTATAAAATATGTTATTCTAAAAAATTTCATTTAGTATTTTTTTATTAATATTAATTTTGATATTTTAAAGGGAATCATTTTTATGTTTGGTTTTGGAGGAAAACATTTTCCTAGAAATGACCAGGTGGTGTGGTGTGCATGCATCCAAGAGAGGGTTCTCTCTACCCCGGTGTAAAGAGATGATTATTATGAGTGAAACTTTTGTAATTTTTATTTGATAATAAAATGAAAAATTCTATGATGGAGAAATGAATCATTGGATGGCCATTTCAAGAAGTTCTTACTCATTTCATCATCACTCTAATTCAGACAGTTCTGATTACTAAGAAATTGTTTCTAAATGTTCTTAATTTAGTCATGTGACCCAAAGGATGGTATACAATATTCCCATCTCATCACTTAATATATATTTCTAATCACTTAATTTTTCTTGGTGATCATAATTCTTAATTTTTATTGATTTTGTACCTTTTTTATTAATCATGTAATTCTTTAGTTTGGAAAAATAGGCCATACATTGTGTAAAAAAGAATTCATGAGTCCATTCATCCATAGTTGAAGACTCTGCACAAAGACTATTTTTCAAGAACTATCATTGATCATCACATGTTTTAAATCCAACTCTCAGATGACCATGTGTTTTCTTAAAAGTCGTTGCCTTGGGGCTTCCATCAGTTCATATCGCATGCCATGCTCAATAACCCCCGATGTGTGTTCCTCATTAATGACTCCAATGGTCTAGAGGAAGAACTTCTGAAGAATTCATATATTTACCATCATTGGACCCCCTATCTTTTTACCCAAGGATATACATCACTTTAAGTGTTGTTTTTATATACACATGTTGTAATTGAAGAACCCTTTTCTATTAAAAAAAATTTAGCTTCCTAAGATGTTGGGTAAATAAAAATTGCAATTTTTGTTAGATGTTTTTGGAAACACATTTTAAATTAACTCATAGGTATCACATAAAAATTTAATTTAATGACTTCCCTAACAAAATGGTGAATCTTATACTCCAATCATGGATGAAATTAGTAAAATTAATATAAACAATATCACAATTTTTTAGGTCATTTTTTTTCACATTAGTTTTTTAATAAATAATGTGATAAAATATTATATAATATATTTTAAAAAAATATTGTTATATGTTCTTTTAATCAAATTAAAACATGATTTCTTCTTTTGGTTCACACTCCTAGAAATCAGTCTCTTTGAAATCCTAAATCACATCCCATCTTCTTCATCAAACTTTTTTTGATTTTCAATCCCCTTACTACTCCACTTTTTTCACCCTTTTTCTTTACACCTACTCCTTACCTATCGCTATTACTATAACACTTCAAATACTATGTTCAATTTTAATTATTTGTTTACTAAAATCATAGATTTATTATCGGAATCGTATGTTTTTGAATTTTACACCACCAATATTATCATTGACATACTTTCTTTGAAAGGTCAAATTTTTTAAATATATATTTTGATTTTGTGTTCCATGTATTATATTTAAGTGATATTTTTTATATTTTTTACGATATTTTATTATAAATTTCATTGTTAGGATAGTTGAATATATAGTTTTTTTATTTTCTACCCTATTATGTTTTCTCAATTTTTAATTTCATTCTCCATATTTTGTATTTATTTTGTTAATTTGTTTGTTCAATTAAAAATATTTCAAAATAATAATAAATTTTCAATATTAAAATTATGTTACCTTGGAACCAATGAACCACGAAGTAGAGAATTTGAATAAGTGGTTTCTTTTTACAAATAGATTTAACTTTAATTTAACCTCCAAAACTTCTTAAGGTCCCAATACACTCAGGTAAAAAAGACTTACTCTCACTCGTATGAAGTAAAGATATGCACACAAATTTTTATAAGGTTCAACCCCAATGATAAAACCTACTCCTTTTCATGCTCAGGATATCCATGTCACATTTTTTCCACTATAATCAATTATCAATTACAGTGGTTTGGGAAACAATCATCCTTAACCAAAAAGTGAATCCAACAATTATCTATCTTGATAAGATTATTATATTTCCTCAAAAATTATGATTTGGATTATCATTTAGAGACCTGGTTTTTGTCTTGTAAGGATTTGAAATATTTCTACATAAATTTCAAAATCAATATGTTTAGACAGTGTGTGATGCCAAGACCTGGTGTGCCTAAAATAAATTTTATAATAACATTAAATATATTTTATATTTCATGAACGTATCTTCATAAAGAAGATGAGATAACTCTTAAATGAAATATTGGATCATAAATCCAAGACTTCGGTTGAGTCTGGAATTCGGTGTTTAACCTAGGATTTATATAATGTATCTCATCACGAGGCGTTCGGACTCCACACTCATTTGAAGTACATTATGTGGATTGATTAATTATTAAATTAATAATTTAATTCATTTTATCACAAACAAAATGTTTAAAAATATACTTCAATAGATGTTCTCCCAGGGTTAGCCTCATAATCTGAGGATCTTCTGAGAGCTTCTCCTTACTCATATGTTGGTGAATCGCGTCAGAAGATGATGAACAACTACATCGGAGTGTAACAAATGCAACAACTTCCTTCAATAATTAGAGAACACATTATTTGATGAAAAGTGATCCAATACCCAGGTAGGACTCATCAATTTTTGGTTTACTCCCTTGTTGATTAAATTGATTCAGCAGACCTATATCATCTATCAATCTATGCCAATTATGTCTTATGCATGTGCTACATACTTGGTAAAATTGGATATTTGAATTTTCATCTAACCCTTGTATCACCATTCATGATAATTGGCTAAGAAATCTTGTCTAATGATGGTTAAACCTATGTTATTGTGATATTCCCCCTCAGTTTTCTTCACGTTAGTCACCAGTTAGACCCCATGGTCCTATTTCAACATTTTCAGGTGCTACTGAGCCTGATCAAACCCTCAGAATCACAATGGTTTCTCAAATTAGGAATAGATCAATGAAGTATTGGTTAATCTGGTATGTTTTTGAGTTTTTGATGTTTATTTCAGTGATCAAAGAATTAATTCATGGAGGTGGAAGGTGAGGTGGCATGAAAAATGCATGATAGACCCTAGATGAACAAGCATAATCCAATTTCTGGTGAACGACAGAATAAAACCATGATCTCTGGCCAGATCCATAAGTTTTGGGAGGATTAGAGGATGGATCTATAGATGATTGGCAGGATTCAAGGTGTAGATCATGTAATTCGGTTTCTGTAAAAACCCAACTATACATCATGTATAAGGATGAACGCAAGGCATGAAGTCCCTTAAGTGAGGCAACTAGGGTTTTGTGAAAATCATAAGGATGGAGCGACATGTAGCCCTCCTACACACCATGTACCTCATCCCCAGGTGGATGACCCATGTGATGGGTCATAGGGGTAAGACTCTGTGTAGGAGTACATGGCCAGGCACATGGTAGTATACCAAAGTACATGGACTTGACCATGGAACATGATCAACACCTTGTGTGGGGAAACACATAATGTACATAAGTTTATAAACACATGATGAAAGTACATAGACATGCCCAGAAGGACACGACCCTATCCCAACATTCATGGACACGGTGTGTATTCCACCTGTATAGTGTGTACTATTATACAAACATGGAGTGGTGCACTGGATAGGGACATGATCAGGTGGTGGAGTATGACCTTTCTCACACCCATGTATTCCATGGTTTCTTTTTAGGAAACTTGGAGGTTCTTTATCTTTTTTTAACGCATAATTTTAGGATCAAAATAGTGATGTAGATTCTCAATTTACAAGAGGGGGGGGGGTGAATTGTACACTTTAAAAATTCTTTTGTAACCTTTAAAGTTAGTTATAAATAAATATGTTTTCCTTAAGAAAAGGAAAGGGCTAAGTTTAACAAAGTTAAACTAAGAAAATTCACAACACCTCTAATATCAAATGAAAACATGGAAAGAGATTCTGAACGTAGGTTCCGGAAATATGGTTCCGGAAATTGAAACTTGACAAAAGATTACAATATGAGATTCTACCTTAAAGAGTATAGAATATAAATGAAATAGAGTACAAAAAGGGAAGTATTAGAAAGTTATACTTTCCTTTACAATACAATATGCATCGGAATATAAGCAAGTAGTAGAACTACAAGTAACAAGATATAAGTCTTTTAACCAATAGAGAAGGGTATCCAACAACCTTGGATAAAGGTCCCTTGATTTATACTTCCAAGCAAGTCTATTTTCAATGTGATCAATATTTACAAGGGGACCTCTAGATAGGCTATCAATTAGGACAAATTAGAAATTTCCTTCAACTATGGTGTTTCACCTAACAAGAAAGTGAATATTTGTCTCATTGAAGAAATACATATGGTTGAAAAATATAATAATTACCTTGGGATCCTCATGATGTTAGGCTTATCAAAAAATTAAATTTTCTCATCCATTATGGAAAAATTTGTGAAAAAAAATCTAGGGTTGGTCTCTAAGAATAATTTCTAAAGAGGGAAGAAAAACACTCATCAAGGAAACTCTTCAGTATATACCAAGACATATCACATCACTCTTCAAGATTCTCGGTGTCATTGTTGATCAAATTCACTCCCAAATTTCAAAATTATGGTGGGGAAATGCTAATGGGAGAAACAAAATTAATTGGATTGCTTAGAAGTCACTATGTTCCCCTAAATCATGTGGTGGTATGGGTTTCTAGGTCCTCAAACTATTTAATGATGCTATTTTGGATAAGTTGGGTTACCTCTTTTTGACTCAGCCATCATATCACTGTGTATGGATTCTCCATGAAAAATATTTTTCCCACACTGATTTATGGAACTCCTATCTTAGCCCCCGACCCAGTTTCCTTTGGAGAAGTATTTGGGGATCATGAAAATTACATGATAGAGGAATTGGTTGGAGGATTGGGGATGTAATGAAAGTAAAAAATTTGGAATAATCCTTGGTTTAGTGATAAAAATAGCATGTTGGATACTTCCATAGCCTTTACTAGATCAAAGTATTCCATTGTCCACTTCATTTTCAAAGATACTGGTATTAGTTGTTGTTTGGATTAAATTAACTATTGGTTTAATGAAATGGATAAAAGGATTATTCTTAGAATTACCTGTGTGATGGATGCGGGTAATGACTATCTCTTTTGAAGTAATGATATCTCAAGATCCCATTCAATGAAATCAGGATACATACTTTCTCTGGATTCCCACATTGAGGGTAGAGAGGGTTCTGGAAAATTCTTTAGCACTTGGAAGTCCACACAAAGATCCGCTACTTCTGGTGGAATATTTGTATGTGAATACTTCCCACCCTAAATTTCCTCTCCTTAATCCATGTTATATACAACCAAGTATGTCCCTTTTTTTCAGATGATATGGAATCCCCTATACACACTATTGTCCATTGACCAGGGAATATAGAGGTTTTTATTTCACGAGGATCTCTCATAGAGATTATGTTGGATGTGGCATGAGATCTCCCATCACTATTGGTGATATGGTCTTCCATAGTTACTACTGATAAGGTTTCCTCAATGTGTGTTTTAGGTTGGATTATATGGGTCATAAAAAATTATTTCATCTTTAATCATACCTCAAAACCCTGTGGTTTCTAGATCAAATTAGAAATATCTTAAATTAAGGGATAGATTTTGGACCCTGACTAGAATGGTTTCTATGAGTCTCGAGCGGATGAAACTAGATGGTTTTTCCCTCTAGAAGGGACCTTCAAGATCAATGTTGATGATTCTTTTCCCAATGATTCAATTTATTTAATCATATTGATGGTTTGGGACCATTGTGGTAAGATCATCATTGCCAAACCAGAATCAAACCACGCTTTTTGGAAACGCACTGTTGCAGAATCCCGCACAATCCTTACTGGTATAACCTTTGAAAAAGATTATGGTTTGAATGAAATACACATTTAATCTGATTATCTCAACATCATCAATTCCATCAAGACAAAATAAATGTTTCCACAATATTATAGCTTTTTCATCAGGAAAATCTAGTCTCTCAGTCGCATCATTTTAGCATGTTCTTTCTCTTTCATCAAAGGGGTAGTAAATGAAGAACCTCATCATCTGGATACTAATTTTATGCCTAGAGAGAATCACATATGGCATGAATTATTAGCCTCATGGATGTTTGATATTGTTAATCCTATTTTTCGTGATTAATCTATATTCTATCATTTTGTAAAAAAATCGTAACTTATAAAAGGTTGTTGTCAATCTATAAAAAATAGTGTGAAGGTAAAACCGGGATTAGGGCTGGAAAAGGGAAAGATTATAAATCCTTGAAAAAAAAACGGGAAGCCTAGAAATCTCCTGTGCATAGAAAACTAAGTGACATAGGGGCAACATTGTTTCCATCCATCCCCTCGCACAACATTTCCTCCCACAAAACAATAGGCAGCTGTAAACCCAGCCATCCAGGCATCCTCATCCCCTAATCACCTTCTTCACTCCTCTACCCAATCTCTTTTGGTTGTCATTCTGATGACATTTCCTCACCTAGTCTCTCTCCCTCATCTCTTTCTCTTCCCCCATTCCCCGCTCTACAGGTCCAGCACTGTCACTCCCAACTCTCGCCCTGATGGCTGGATATGACTGCTGAGTTACAGTAGTATATTAAGCCGGTGTTATATTTTAAATATTTATTTACAAATAAATTTATTAATATTAATATTTATTTTGGATTTTTTATTATTATTAACTAATATATTATAATATCTCAAAAATTATTTAAATTGGGGATGTTTATTGGCCCCTTCCACATGATATTTGTGATACATAGCTGGTCTAATTTGTGTTCATTTTTTTTTTGAAAATCACATTTCTACTTTGATTAATTGTTTTATCAAATATTTAATGAGTTAATTTTCATTTAAATGATATATTTTATGTTAATTTCATTTTATTCATATTTTTGTTATTTTATGTTGATTTTCAGTTTTTTAGTTTTAATCATTTACATTAAAAATTGAAAATGAATTTATAAACCCCAACATTATTTCTACATATATTTTTTAATTTTTTAAAAATTTAAAAATAATCAAATACTATACAATAAGAATATATATAATTAATTAATAAAAAATCATATATTTAATTTGGTTTAAAAATATTATTTTTCTAAAATTTTCAAAATATCATTATAAAATATGTTATTCTAAAAACTTTCATTTAGTATTTTTTTATTAATATTAATTTTGATATTTTAAAGGGAATCATTTTTATGTTTGGTTTTGGAGGAAAACATTTTCCTAGAAATGACCAGGTGGTGTGGTGTGCATGCATCCAAGAGAGGGTTCTCTCTACCCCGGTGTAAAGAGATGATTATTATGAGTGAAACTTTTGTAATTTTGATTTGATAATAAAATGAAAAATTCTATGATGGAGAAATGAATCATTGGATGGCCATTTCAAGAAGTTCTTACTCATTTCATCATCACTCTAATTCAGACAGTTCTGATTACTAAGAAATTTTTTCTAAATGTTCTTAATTTAGTCATGTGACCCAAAGGATGGTATACAATATTCCCATATCATCACTTAATATATATTTCTAATCACTTAATTTTTCTTGGTGATCATAATTATTAATTTTTATTGATTTTGTACCTTTTTTATTAAACATGTAATTCTTTAGTTTGGAAAAATAGGCCATACATTGTGTAAAAAAGAATTCATGAGTCCATTCATCCATAGTTGAAGACTCTGCACAAAGACTATTTTTCAAGAACTATCATTGATCATCACATGTTTTAAATCCAACTCTCAGATGACCATGTGTTTTCTTAAAAGTCGTTGCCTTGGGGCTTCCATCAGTTCATATCGCATGCCATGCTCAATAACCCCCTATGTGTGTTCCTCATTAATGACTCCAATGGTCTAGAGGAAGAACTTTTGAAGAATTCATATATTTACCATCATTGGACCCCCTATCTTTTTACCCAAGGATATACATCACTTTAAGTGTTGTTTTTATATACACATGTTGTAATTGAAGAACCCTTGTCTATTAAAAAAAATTTAGCTTCCTAAGATGTTGGGTAAATAAAAATTGCAATTTTTGTTAGATGTTTTTGGAAACACATTTTAAATTAACTCATAGGTATCACATAAAAATTTAATTTAATGACTTCCCTAACAAAATGGTGAATCTTATACTCCAATCATGAATGAAATTAGTAAAATTAATATAAACAATATCACAATTTTTTAGGTCATTTTTTTCACATTAGTTTTTTAATAAATAATGTGATAAAATATTATATAATATTTTTTTAAAAAATATTGTTATATGTTCTTTTAATCAAATTAAAACATGATTTCTTCTTTTGGTTCACACTCCTAGAAATCAGTCTCTTTGAAATCCTAAATCACATCCCATCTTCTTCATCAAACTTTTTTTGATTTTCAATCCCCTTACTACTCCACTTTTTTCACCCTTTTTCTTTACACCTACTCCTTACCTATCGCTATTACTATAACACTTCAAATACTATGTTCAATTTTAATTATTTGTTTACTAAAATCATAGATTTATTATCAGAATCGTATGTTTTTGAATTTTACACCACCAATATTATCATTGACATACTTTCTTTGAAAGGTCAAACTTTTTAAATATATATTTTGATGTTGTGTTCCATGTATTATATTTAAGTGATATTTTTTATATTTTTTACGATATTTTATTATAAATTTCATTGTTAGGATAGTTGAATATATAGTTTTTTTATTTTCTACCCTATTATGTTTTCTCAATTTTTAATTTCATTCTCCATATTTTGTATTTATTTTGTTAATTTGTTTTTTCAATTAAAAATATTTCAAAATAATAATAAATTTTCAATATTAAAATTATGTTACCTTGGAACCAATGAACCACGAAGTAGAGAATTTGAATAAGTGGTTTCTTTTTACAAATAGATTTAACTTTAATTTAACCTCCAAAACTTCTTAAGGTCCCAATACACTCAGGTAAAAAAGACTTACTCTCACTCGTATGAAGTAAAGATATGCACACAAATTTTTATAAGGTTCAACCCCAATGATAGAACCTACTCCTTTTCATGCTCAGGATATCCATGTCACATTTTTTCCACTATAATCAATTATCAATTACAGTGGTTTGGGAAACAATCATCCTTAACCAAAAAGTGAATCCAACAATTATCTATCTTGATAAGATTATTATATTTCCTCAAAAATTATGATTTGGATTATCATTTAGAGACCTGGTTTTTGTCTTGTAAGGATTTGAAATATTTCTACATAAATTTCAAAATCAATTTGTTTAGACAGTGTGTGATTCCAAGACCTGGTGTGCCTAAAATAAATTTTATAATAACATTAAATATATTTTATATTTCATGAACGTATCTTCATAAAGAAGATGAGATAACTCTTAAATGAAATATTGGATCATAAATCCAAGACTTCGGTTGAGTCTGGAATTCGGTGTTTAACCTAGGATTTATATAATGTATCTCATCACGAGGCGTTCAGACTCCACACTCATTTGAAGTACATTATGTGGATTGATTAATTATTAAATTAATAATTTAATTCATTTTATCACAAACAAAATGTTTAAAAATATACTTCAATAGATGTTCTCCCAGGGTTAGCCTCATAATCTGAGGATCTTCTGAGAGCTTCTCCTTACTCATATGTTGGTGAATCTCGTCAGAAGATGATGAACAACTACATCGGAGTGTAACAAATGCAACAACGTCCTTCAATAATTAGAGAACACATTCTTTGATGAAAAGTGATCCAATACCCAGGTAGGACTCATCAATTTTTGGTTTACTCCCTTGTTGATTAAATTGATTCAGCATACCTATCTCATCTATCAATCTATGCCAATTATGTCTTATGCATGTGCTACATACTTGGTAAAATTGGATATTTGAATTTTCATCTAACCCTTGTATCATCATTCATGATAATTGGCTAAGAAATCTTGTCTAATGATGGTTAAACCTATGTTATTGTGATATTCCCCCTCAGTTTTCTTCACGTTAGTCACCAGTTAGACCCCATGGTCCTATTTCAACATTTTCAGGTGGTACTGAGCCTGATCAAACCCTCAGAATCACAATGGTTTCTCAAATTAGGAATAGATCAATGAAGTATTGGTTAATCTGGTATGTTTTTGAGTTTTTGATGTTTGTTTCAGTGATCAAAGAATTAATTCATGGAGGTGGAAGGTGAGGTGGCACGAAAAATGCATGATAGACCCTAGATGAACAACCATAATCCAATTTCTGGTGAACGACAGAATAAAACCATGATCTCTGGCCAGATCCATAAGTTTTGGGAGGATTAGAGGATGGATCTATAGATGATTGGCAGGATTCAAGGTGTAGATCATGTAATTCGGTTTCTGTAAAAACCCAACTATACATCATGTATAAGGATGAACGCAAGGCATGAAGTCCCTTAAGTGAGGCAACTAGGGTTTTGTGAAAATCATAAGGATGGAGCGACATGTAGCCCTCCTACACACCATGTACCTCATCCCCAGGTGGATGACCCATGTGATGGGTCATAGGGGTAAGACTCTGTGTAGGAGTACATGGCCAGGCACATGGTAGTATACCAAAGTACATGGACTTGACCATGGAACATGATCAACACCTTGTGTGGGGAAACACATAATGTACATAAGTTTATAAACACATGATGAAAGTACATAGACATGCCCAGAAGGACACGACCCTATCCCAACATTCATGGACACAGTGTGTATTCCACCTGTATAGTGTGTACTATTATACAAACATGGAGTGGTGCACTGGATAGGGACATGATCAGGTGGTGGAGTATGACCTTGCTCACACCCATGTATTCCATGGTTTCTTTTTAGGAAACTTGGAGGTTCTTTATCTTTTTTTAACGCATATTTGTAGGATCAAAATAGTGATGTAGATGCTCAATTTACAAGAGGGGGGGGTGAATTGTACACTTTAAAAATTCTTTTGTAACCTTTAAAGTTAGTTATAAATAACTATGTTTTCCTTAAGAAAAGGAAAGGGCTAAGTTTAACAAAGTTAAACTAAGAAAATTCACAACACCTCTAATATCAAATGAAAACATGGAAAGAGATTCTGAACGTAGGTTCCGGAAATATGGTTCCGGAAATTGAAACTTGACAAAAGATTACAATATGAGATTCTACCTTAAAGAGTATAGAATATAAATGAAATAGAGTACAAATAGGGAAGTATTAGAAAGTTATACTTTCCTTTACAATACAATATGAATCGGAATATAAGCAAGTAGTAGAACTACAAGTAACAAGATATAAGTCTTTTAACCAATAGAGAAGGGTATCCAACAACCTTGGATAAAGGTCCCTTGATTTATACTTCCAAGCAAGTCTATTTTCAATGTGATCAATATTTACAAGGGGACCTCTAGACAGGCTATCAATTAGGACAAATTAGAAATTTCCTTCAACTATGGTGTTTCACCTAACAAGAAAGTGAATATTTGTCTCATTGAAGAAATACATATGGTTGAAAAATATAATAATTACCTTGGGATCCTCATGATGTTAGTCTTATCAAAAAATTAAATTTTCTCATCCATTATGGAAAAATTTGTGAAAACAAATCTAGGGTTGGTCTCTAAGAATAATTTCTAAAGAGGGAAGAAAAACACTCATCAAGGAAACTCTTCAGTCTATACCAAGACATATCACATCACTCTTCAAGATTCTAGGTGTCATTGTTGATCAAATTCACTCCCAAATTTCAAAATTATGGTGGGGAAATGCTAATGGGAGAAACAAAATTAATTGGATTGCTTAGAAGTTACTATGTTCCCCTAAATCATGTGGTGGTATGGGTTTCTAGGTCCTCAAACTATTTAATGATGCTATTTTGGATAAGTTGGGTTACCTCTTTTTGACTCAGCCATCATATCACTGTGTATGGATTCTCCATGAAAAATATTTTTCCCACACTGATTTATGGAACTCCTATCTTAGCCCCCGACCCAGTTTCCTTTGGAGAAGTATTTGGGGATCATGAAAATTACATGATAGAGGAATTGGTTGGAGGATTGGGGATGTAATGAAAGTAAAAAATTTGGAATAATCCTTGGTTTAGTGATAAAAATAGCATGTTGGATACTTCCATATCCTTTACTAGATCAAAGTATTCCATTGTCCACTTCATTTTCAAAGATACTGGTATTAGTTGTTGTTTGGATTAAATTAACTATTGGTTTAATGAAATGGATAAAAGGATTATTCTTAGAATTACCTGTGTGATGGATGCGGGTAATGACTATCTCTTTTGAAGTAATGATATCTCAAGATCCCATTCAATGAAATCAGGATACATACTTTCTCTGGATTCCCACATTGAGGGTAGAGAGGGTTCTGGAAAATTCTTTAGCACTTGGAAGTCCACACAAAGATCCGCTACTTCTGGTGGAATATTTGTATGTGAATACTTCCCACCCTAAATTTCCTCTCCTTAATCCATGTTATATACAACCAAGTATGTCCCTTTTTTTCAGATGATATGGAATCCCCTATACACACTATCGTCCATTGACCAGGGAATATAGAGGTTTTTATTTCACGAGGATCTCTCATAGAGATTATGTTGGATGTGGCATGAGATCTCCCATCACTATTGGTGATATGGTCTTCCATAGTTACTACTGATAAGGTTTCCTCAATGTGTGTTTTAGGTTGGATTATATGGGTCAAAAAAAATTATTTCATCTTTAATCATACCTCAAAACCCTGTGGTTTCTAGATCAAATTAGAAATATCTTAAATTAAGGGATAGATTTAGGACCCTGACCAGAATGGTTTCTATGAGTCTCGAGCGGATGAAACTAGATGGTTTTTCCCTCTAGAAGGGACCTTCAAGATCAATGTTGATGATTCTTTTCCCAATGATTCAATTTCTTTAATCATATTGATGGTTTGGGACCATTGTGGTAAGATCATCATTGCCAAACCAGAATCAAACCACGCTTTTTGGAAACGCACTGTTGCAGAATCCCGCACAATCCTTACTGGTATAACCTTTGAAAAAGATTATGGTTTGAATGAAATACACATTGAATCTGATTATCTCAATATCATCAATTCCATCAAGACAAAATAAATGTTTCCACAATATTATAGCTTTTTCATCAGGAAAATCTAGTCTCTCAGTCGCATCATTTTAGCATGTTCTTTCTCTTTCATCAAAGGGGTAGTAAATGAAGCAACTCATCATCTGGATACTAATTTTATGCCTAGAGAGAATCACATATGGCATGAATTATTAGCCTCATGGATGTTTGATATTGTTAATCCTATTTTTCGTGATTAATCTATATTCTATCATTTTGTAAAAAAATCGTAACTTATAAAAGGTTGTTTTCAATCTATAAAAAATAGTGTGAAGGTAAAACCGGGATTAGGGCTGGAAAAGGGAAAGATTATAAATCCTTGAAAAAAAACGGGAAGCCTAGAAATCTCCTGTGCATAGAAAACTAAGTGACATAGGGGCAACATTGTTTCCATCCATCCCCTCGCACAACATTTCCTCCCACAAAACAATAGGCAGCTGTAAACCCAGCCATCCAGGCATCCTCATCCCCCAATCACCTTCTTCACTCCTCTACCCAATATCTTTTGGTTGTCATTCTGATGACATTTCCTCACCTAGTCTCTCTCCCTCATCTCTTTCTCTTCCCCCATTCCCCGCTCTACAGGTCCAGCACTGTCACTCCCAACTCTCGCCCTGATGGCTGGATATGACTGCTGAGTTACAGTAGTATATTAAGCCGGTGTTATATTTTAAATATTTATTTACAAATAAATTTATTAATATTAATATTTATTTTGGATTTTTTATTATTATTAACTAATATATTATAATATCTCAAAAATTATTTAAATTGGGGATGTTTATTGGCCCCTTCCACATGATATTTGTGATACATAGCTGGTCTAATTTGTGTTCATTTTTTTTTTGAAAATAACATTTCTACTTTGATTAATTGTTTTATAAAATATTTAATGAGTTAATTTTCATTTAAATGATATATTTTATGTTAATTTCATTTTATTCATATTTTTGTTATTTTATGTTGATTTTCAGTTTTTTAGTTTTAATTATTTACATTAAAAATTGAAAATGAATTTATAAACCCCAACATTATTTCTACATATATTTTTTAATTTTTTAAAAATTTAAAAATAATCAAATACTATACAATAAGAATATAGATAATTAATTAATAAAAAATCATATATTTAATTTGGTTTAAAAATATTATTTTTCTAAAATTTTCAAAATATCATTATAAAATATGTTATTCTAAAAAATTTCATTTAGTATTTTTTTATTAATATTAATTTTGATATTTTAAAGGGAATCATTTTTATGTTTGGTTTTGGAGGAAAACATTTTCCTAGAAATGACCAGGTGGTGTGGTGTGCATGCATCCAAGAGAGGGTTCTCTCTACCCCGGTGTAAAGAGATGATTATTATGAGTGAAACTTTTGTAATTTTGATTTGATAATAAAATGAAAAATTCTATGATGGAGAAATGAATCATTGGATGGCCATTTCAAGAAGTTCTTACTCATTTCATCATCACTCTAATTCAGACAGTTCTGATTACTAAGAAATTTTTTCTAAATGTTCTTAATTTAGTCATGTGACCCAAAGGATGGTATACAATATTCCCATCTCATCACTTAATATATATTTCTAATCACTTTATTTTTCTTGGTGATCATAATTATTAATTTTTATTGATTTTGTACCTTTTTTATTAAACATTTAATTCTTTAGTTTGGAAAAATAGGCCATACATTGTGTAAAAAAGAATTCATGAGTCCATTCATCCATAGTTGAAGACTCTGCACAAAGACTATTTTTCAAGAACTATCATTGATCATCACATGTTTTAAATCCAACTCTCAGATGACCATGTGTTTTCTTAAAAGTCGTTGCCTTGGGGCTTCCATCAGTTCATATCGCATGCCATGCTCAATAACCCCCTATGTGTGTTCCTCATTAATGACTCCAATGGTCTAGAGGAAGAACTTTTGAAGAATTCATATATTTACCATCATTGGACCCCCTATCTTTTTACCCAAGGATATACATCACTTTAAGTGTTGTTTTTATATACACATGTTGTAATTGAAGAACCCTTGTCTATTAAAAAAAATTTAGCTTCCTAAGATGTTGGGTAAATAAAAATTGCAATTTTTGTTAGATGTTTTTGGAAACACATTTTAAATTAACTCATAGGTATCACATAAAAATTTAATTTAATGACTTCCCTAACAAAATGGTGAATCTTATACTCCAATCATGAATGAAATTAGTAAAATTAATATAAACAATATCACAATTGTTTAGGTCATTTTTTTTAACATTAGTTTTTTAATAAATAATGTGATAAAATATTATATAATATTTTTTTAAAAAATATTGTTATATGTTCTTTTAATCAAATTAAAACATGATTTCTTCTTTTGGTTCACACTCCTAGAAATCAGTCTCTTTGAAATCCTAAATCACATCCCATCTTCTTCATCAAACTTTTTTTGATTTTCAATCCCCTTACTACTCCACTTTTTTCACCCTTTTTCTTTACACCTACTCCTTACCTATCGCTATTACTATAACACTTCAAATACTATGTTCAATTTTAATTATTTGTTTACTAAAATCATAGATTTATTATCGGAATCGTATGTTTTTGAATTTTACACCACCAATATTATCATTGACATACTTTCTTTGAAAGGTCAAATTTTTTAAATATATATTTTGATTTTGTGTTCCATGTATTATATTTAAGTGATATTTTTTATATTTTTTACGATATTTTATTATAAATTTCATTGTTAGGATAGTTGAATATATAGTTTTTTTATTTTCTACCCTATTATGTTTTCTCAATTTTTAATTTCATTCTCCATATTTTGTATTTATTTTGTTAATTTGTTTGTTCAATTAAAAATATTTCAAAATAATAATAAATTTTCAATATTAAAATTATGTTACCTTGGAACCAATGAACCACGAAGTAGAGAATTTGAATAAGTGGTTTCTTTTTACAAATACATTTAACTTTAATTTAACCTCCAAAACTTCTTAAGGTCCCAATACACTCAGGTAAAAAAGACTTACTCTCACTCGTATGAAGTAAAGATATGCACACAAATTTTTATAAGGTTCAACCCCAATGATAGAACCTACTCCTTTTCATGCTCAGGATATCCATGTCACATTTTTTCCACTATAATCAATTATCAATTACAGTGGTTTGGGAAACAATCATCCTTAACCAAAAAGTGAATCCAACAATTATCTATCTTGATAAGATTATTATATTTCCTCAAAAATTATGATTTGGATTATCATTTAGAGACCTGGTTTTTGTCTTGTAAGGATTTGAAATATTTCTACATAAATTTCAAAATCAATATGTTTAGACAGTGTGTGATGCCAAGACCTGGTGTGCCTAAAATAAATTTTATAATAACATTAAATATATTTTATATTTCATGAACGTATCTTCATAAAGAAGATGAGATAACTCTTAAATGAAATATTGGATCATAAATCCAAGACTTCGGTTGAGTCTGGAATTCGGTGTTTAACCTAGGATTTATATAATGTATCTCATCACGAGGCGTTCGGACTCCACACTCATTTGAAGTACATTATGTGGATTGATTAATTATTAAATTAATAATTTAATTCATTTTATCACAAACAAAATGTTTAAAAATATACTTCAATAGATGTTCTCCGAGGGTTAGCCTCATAATCTGAGGATGTTCTGAGAGCTTCTCCTTACTCATATGTTGGTGAATCTCGTCAGAAGATGATGAACAACTACATCGGAGTGTAACAAATGCAACAACGTCCTTCAATAATTAGAGAACACATTCTTTGATGAAAAGTGATCCAATACCCAGGTAGGACTCATCAATTTTTGGTTTACTCCCTTGTTGATTAAATTGATTCAGCAGACCTATCTCATCTATCAATCTATGCCAATTATGTCTTATGCATGTGCTACATACTTGGTAAAATTGGACATTTGAATTTTCATCTAACCCTTGTATCACCATTCATGATAATTGGCTAAGAAATCTTGTCTAATGATGGTTAAACCTATGTTATTGTGATATTCCCCCTCAGTTTTCTTCACGTTAGTCACCAGTTAGACCCCATGGTCCTATTTCAACATTTTCAGGTGGTACTGAGCCTGATCAAACCCTCAGAATCACAATGGTTTCTCAAATTAGGAATAGATCAATGAAGTATTGGTTAATCTGGTATGTTTTTGAGTTTTTGATGTTTGTTTCAGTGATCAAAGAATTAATTCATGGAGGTGGAAGGTGAGGTGGCACGAAAAATGCATGATAGACCCTAGATGAACAAGCATAATCCAATTTCTGGTGAACGACAGAATAAAACCATGATCTCTGGCCAGATCCATAAGTTTTGGGAGGATTAGAGGATGGATCTATAGATGATTGGCAGGATTCAAGGTGTAGATCATTTAATTCGGTTTCTGTAAAAACCCAACTATACATCATGTATAAGGATGAACGCAAGGCATGAAGTCCCTTAAGTGAGGCAACTAGGGTTTTGTGAAAATCATAAGGATGGAGCGACATGTAGCCCTCCTACACACCATGTACCTCATCCCCAGGTGGATGACCCATGTGATGGGTCATAGGGGTAAGACTCTGTGTAAGAGTACATGGCCAGGCACATGGTAGTATACCAAAGTACATGGACTTGACCATGGAACATGATCAACACCTTGTGTGGGGAAACACATAATGTACATATGTTTATAAACACATGATGAAAGTACATAGACATGCCCAGAAGGACACGACCCTATACCAACATTCATGGACACGGTGTGTATTCCACCTGTATAGTGTGTACTATTATACAAACATGGAGTGGTGCACTGGATAGGGACATGATCAGGTGGTGGAGTATGACCTTGCTCACACCCATGTATTCCATGGTTTCTTTTTAGGAAACTTGGAGGTTCTTTATCTTTTTTTAACGCATATTTGTAGGATCAAAATAGTGATGTAGATGCTCAATTTACAAGAGGGGGGGGGGTGAATTGTACACTTTAAAAATTCTTTTGTAACCTTTAAAGTTAGTTATAAATAACTATGTTTTCCTTAAGAAAAGGAAAGGGCTAAGTTTAACAAAGTTAAACTAAGAAAATTCACAACACCTCTAATATCAAATGAAAACATGGAAAGAGATTCTGAACGTAGGTTCCGGAAATATGGTTCCGGAAATTGAAACTTGACAAAAGATTACAATATGAGATTCTACCTTAAAGAGTATAGAATATAAATGAAATAGAGTACAAATAGGGAAGTATTAGAAAGTTATACTTTCCTTTACAATACAATATGCATCGGAATATAAGCAAGTAGTAGAACTACAAGTAACAAGATATAAGTCTTTTAACCAATAGAGAAGGGTATCCAACAACCTTGGATAAAGGGCCCTTGATTTATACTTCCAAGCAAGTCTATCTTACCCACACCAGGGTAAGCCCTCGATACGAAGATCGGAGTCTCTGTGTTGCTATCCCCGCAAGCCCTCAACTTAAAGGTAGTTGGAAACCTCTGTCTTCCTCAGCAAGGAATCCCTCGAACTTTAAGGTAGTCGGCAACCTCTGTCTTCCTATCCCCGGAAGCCCTCGAATGTAATCACCAACATTCAGAGTCGCACGAAGATTTGAGAGTTAATAAGAGCCTCTCTCTCTAGAAATAACTTCAAGTATGTAATCACATGAGTCAAAGATCAGTCAGCTTTTTCAGCAACGAGCTCTTTCAAATGAGCTCCTATTTATAGGTAAGGTCAGCTCCTTCTCCAACGGTCATATTTTCCTTAAAAATCAGAGGGACTTGTACACGTGTCACTTAGACAATAGTTAGTTTATAACAAAATAGACGACATCGTTTTATAACAAAACAAGTGTAACAGAATGTACGACATTGTTTTAAAAACTAACTCAAAGGTTCAGAATGAAAGATTCAGAGTGAAGGTTTTGAGTGTAATGAAAATAATAAAGAGTAGACAAATTATAGAAGTGTAAGAAGAATAAAAGTTCGGAGTCTATCCAAAATATTTTTCGGAGTCTGAATTAACTCAGAGTGTATAAAACAAAGATAATAATATTTTGTTTAATAGGTGAATTCGGAATGGTAATTCGGAATGAGAATTCGTCATCAGAATTTGTAATGAGAATTCTTCATCAGAATTCGTAATGAGAATTCTTCATCAGAATCCGTATTGAGAATTCGCTGTTGAACTTCATAAGGATTCATATCCTGAGTCTGGAGTAGAACTTAATCAGAGTTCGTATCCGGAATTCGGAATGAAACTTCCTTACAGTTCTTATCCAGAATTCGGATCCTCAAACAGAATACTTTATATCAAAGTTTTAAACAAATCCGAGAAAATAGAAATGAATCCGAATATTATACTTAAGAAAAAATATTATAAGGATAAATTTTTCTTATAAAAGAGATTTTCCTTAAGAAATCAATTTTCCTTAAGAAATCAATTTCCTTAAAGATAAGGTGTTTGTGATTTTCAAAAAAAGAAGGAATGGAAAAGTCATAAGGAAAACCTTATTGACTCAACAATCTCCCCCTTTTTGGAAAGCACAAACATCCTTACGAAAAATAAATTCTAATAAGAAAGAAACTTATCTCCCTTGTTTTAAGGATATAGATGAATACGACTAACTCCCCCTTAGGATTTGAAACTCTAAGGATCGTATTCTAGATTTCCGGAGTGATATTTTATTAAGAATAAGAAAGTCTTCTTTAAAAAAAAACTACCCCTTAGATAGACTCTTATTAGAGTTCTTATTTCTTACAGATCTTTTCCTTCTCCTCCTTATATAAACTCTTATTAGAGTTATTCTTTTTCTTAAGGATCTTTTCCTTCTCCCCCTTCGTGATTTTTAAAAAGAAATCGAGGGAATGGAAAAAAACAATGTACTTGAAAAAATTAGTAATAACAACAAAGGAACCGAGAAGCACAATTTTCATTAGATTTGAAATGTCGGCAACAAAGAAAAATAGATACAACAAAAAGATCGGATTTAGTTATTTCGGATCTTTTTCATTCGACATGAGCTCCTTAAGAATAGTCTTGATCTTCTTCAGGTCTTTATGATCTTCTTCAGCTTGCTTCTCTAAGACCACTATTCTTGCAGATTGAGCTTCAATCTTTTCATCCTAGGCTTTCAGATTTTCTTCCTGAGCCTTGATCTTTTCTTCCTGAGACTTCATCTTATGTTCAAACTCAATCCGATGATCCCTTTCAAACTTCCAGTTTTGAGAAACAGAATTCAGATTCCCATTCAGATCTCTGACTTCTTGGATCCGGAAGTTCTTTTCATCTTTCAGCTTCTCTTCAAAGGATGAAGTTAAGCCATTTATCTTCATGTCCTCGGTCTCAAAGGCATATTTAACATTGTCTTGAAACTCATCGAATAGCCTCATCTCTTCTACAGTCTTCCTCGACCAACATGTCATTCTCTTGCAAGATTTTCTATGAGCTTCGTAGCCAAAAAAGAAGGTTTTTAACTGAGCCTCAATCTCAATGCACTTGTCCATAACCATAGATACGGAGTCAGTTTTCTGATTCAAATCATGTTGGAGCATATGACATCTTGAATCAATACTTGAGAAGGTCGGAATGGTTCCCACCAACTTATTTAAGGACTGGACAACAAAGTCATGTCCCAATGAGGATGACTCCGAATTTGAAACTTTGCTAGGAGAATTTTCTTCCTCAATAAGCTCCAACTTCCTTTTAGATGAATCACCATATTCTCTTCTCTTGATAGCCACTGATTTCAGAGTCTCAACAAGGAGTTGCTTTCCCTTGTCTTTTTTTGGAATCGATTCTTGATCAGGGGTTTTCTGCTCACCAGTAGACACTTGAACAATATCATCAACAACTTTTTGAACAACATCTTCCTCATTCTTATCCTTCTCTGGAGTTACTAACTTAGAGGATTCATCCTCTGACGTTCGGAGTGATAGGTGTTCCGAAGGTTACCCCTTATACTCATCTACTTCTTTTAATAAGTCTCTTGTTTCACCACTTCCTTCAGAAACTTCTCCTTCCTCTTCCAATTGTTGAACCTGCTCGAGTTTCTCAACATGTTCAGTTGTAATCTCTTCTGGAAAATCAAGGTTTCTTCCTGGAGTATCAGGTAGAGATTCCAAGGAGAAATATCTCGGAACTGGAATGCTTCCGGATACCATCTCATTAAAATTTAACAATGCTTGGACTGCCTCAGCTTATGACATCTTATTCTTGAGCTTCTGTCCTTTACTTGTTTTTCAAGCTCATCAGTAGTTCTCTCCTTCAAGGCCTTAGCCTCCGTAGGGTCCACTCCGAACTGCGGATCCCCTTCTTTCCTTTTCTCTTTATCTAATCTCCACTTCACAACAACCTCATCAGGATATGCCTTCTTCTTCTTTGGTTTGGGAGGTGCGGTTTGAGCTTCCTTAGATTTAGGATCGTCAGCTTCAACTGTAAATTCTTTCAACTTTCTTTTCTTTACTGGCTAAGATGACTCCGGTTCAGTAGTCTTCGGAGCCGCTTCTTCTTGATTAGGTAGATCGACGAACTCACCAATCTCCTTATTAAAATCCACATCCATCCTCTTAAGGGTATCATCACTGACCAATAAAATTTTACAAACCCTTGGCTTAGATCTACAGGCTTCTTTGAAAGACTCAAGGCACCGAACTATCAACCTCGATAAAATTGCTGGTTACATTATGATCTGGGCTCTGAGATTTTCTTTCTTAAGATTCTCAATGGTTATTAGAATGTGTCTCATGAAGTTAAACTTCCTTAGATTTATCAGAAAATCTAAGATATAGATCTCACTTTTCTTCAATCTGTCTTTATCACCTTTCCTTGGTACGATAAGCCCTTGCACCCACAACTCTAGAATCCGGAAATTTGTAGGCAAACTAGCAATCTTCGGAGCTTTATCGTCTGAGAGTCCGAGAGTCTTCAAGGCTTTTTCTTTGTCGAAGATACCATTAGAATCTGGAAACACATGAGATATAAACTCGGCTTCTCCTTCATAGGACAACCCTACCAAGCTTGCTGCCTTGGTATAAGAAAGCTTGTAAGTCTTTCCATAAGACTTAAAAGAAAACTTCTCCCTATTATCTTCCTGAAAGAAGAAAACTGATTCATATAACTCAACAAGTAACTCCGAAAAAACATCGTCTTGATTCCCCGGTTTGGATATAGAAATATCTTCCCACCCATTCAACTTAATGTTCTTCGAAATAAGAGAATCATAGTTGTTGAAGAAATCCGGATGGACTAACCTTTCTCTGTAAACTAACCATTGTGAAATAGGCTTGGTGGAAGACATTTCTTGAGATGCTAACTCCACAGACATTCGGATCTGAAGTCCTCTGAGAAGTTCGGAACAGAGAAATCTGAAGTTCGGAATGGCTTTAAATCCGTGAGGCAGAGATTCGGGACGCGAGAGCTCGAAATCGACATGGGACAAGTATTTGGGTCCCCTTTATATAGGCAATGGAACGACAGTTCAACTTCCTCGGTTGATCTAACAGTTGGGATAAGCTGAGATCAGATCTGATGGTTGAAAACTTGAATCCAATCTTTTTGAGGTTTCTATTAAAACAAAGAATTAAGAAAACTATAATCCGAAAACATAATACAAGAAAATGCCAGCAAGTAAAGTATGACTATGAAAACTTGAATAAGTAAATCATACCTTTCGGATTGGATGAGGAGGATTATTCGTAATGGAAAGAGAAAAAAAATGACTACGGAAAAAAACTTTATTATGAAAAGACAAATTTCGCAAAAAGTTTACTACGGAAAACAAACTCAGTAAGAAAAAATCATTACGGAAAATGTATTACGAAAAGCTCAGTACGAAAAACAAACATAGTATGTAAAATCCCGTTATGAAAATACCAGTATGAAAATTTCCATTCCGGATGTTTTCAATACGAACATTTCCATTCCAGAAGTATTCTGTACGAAAGTATCCATTCTGGAAAAGTGTAGTTCCGGAAATTCCATTCCTGAAATCTTTGTTCCGAAACGTTTGAAAACACCTTTTGAAAAACTTTGATATTCTATCAAACAAATGTAATCCCCCTATGAAAAGGAGTGTATTGCTGTCAGGAGAATTTTTCAACAGAAAGTTGATTAAGAAGGATTACCTTACAATTATCATTCCTAACTTTTGTTTAATATATTCAAATCTATCAGAAGGAAATGATTTTGTGAAAATATCAGCAAGTTGATCTTGCATTCCAATAAACTGAAGAATAATATCTCCTTTAAGTGTGTGATCCCTAAGAAAGTGATGCCTAATATCTATATGTTTTGCACGGGAGCGATGTGCAGGGTTCTTACTAAGGGCAATGGCACTTGTGTTATCACACAAAATTTGAGTTTTAGTAAAACTCAATCCATAGTCAGTGAGTGTGTTTTGCATCCACAACACTTGAGCACAACAACTTCCAGCTGCTACATATTTAGCTTCAGCAGTGGAAAGTGCTACATAATGTTGCTTGTTGTAAGACCAAGAAACTAATGAATCTCCTAAGAAATGAAAAGTTCCAGATTTACTTTTTCTATCCATTCTACATCCACCAAAGTCAGCATCAGAAAAGCTTTTTAGAACAAAATCATTTCCAGAAGTATAAAATAATCCTAGATCCATGGTTCCCTTAAGGTAGCGAAAAATTATTTTTACTGCCTTTAAGTGAGATTCCTTAGGATTGGATTGATATCTTTCACATAAGCATATTGAAAACATTAAGTCTGGTCGACTAGCTGTTAAGTAAAGTAAACTTCTTATCATACCTCTAAAAGATGTTTGATCTACTGGTTTCCTAGCTTCATCAAGATCTAAAGAGTTTGAGGTACCAATGGGAGTACTTATACTTTTAGTGTTGTCATAACCATACTTTTTAATAAGATCTTTAATATACTTATGTTGAGATATGTAGTTTCCTTCTGGTTTCGGAGAAATTTGAAAACCAAGGAAAAATGTTAACTCACCCATCATACTCATTTCAAACTCAGATTTCATTAGGATAGCAAACGAGTCAGTTAAAGTTTGCTGAGTTGAACCAAATATAATGTCATCAACATAAATTTGTACAATCAAAACATTTTTCTTATCTTTCTTTATAAAAAGTGTTGGATCTGCATTTCCCTTAACATAGTTATTTTGAAGCAAAAATCCAGTGAGTCTATCATACCATACTCATGGGGCTTGTTTAAGACCATACAATGCTTTGGTAAGTCTAAAAACATGATCTGGATGTTTTGTATCTTCAAAGCCAGGAGGTTATTCAACAAAAACTTCCTCTTGAACATAACCGTTAAGAAAAGCACATTTCACATCCATCTGAAAAAGTTTAAAATTAAAAAATTCTGAAAAAGCAAGTAGAATACGGATAGATTCAAGTCTAGCTACTAGAGCATAGGTTTGTTCATAGTCTATTCCCCCTTGCTGATTATATCCTTTAGCAACATGTCTAGCTTTATTTCTTACTATGACTCCATTTTCAACACATTTATTTCTGAAAACCCATTTTACCCCAATAACAGAAGATTCCTTAGGTCTTTCAACCAAATTCCAGACTTTATTCCTTTCGAATTCATTTAGTTCATCTTGCATTGCTTTGATCCAATCATCATCGCCTAAAGCTTCATCAGTGATTTTTGGTTCTAATTGGGAAAGAAATGTTAGATGTTATAATTCATTTCATAAGGAACTTCTAGTCCTTACAGGTTGATTTACATCACCAATGATACTATCACTGGGAAGATTCTTAAGAAACACCAGATTTGGGTTTTGTAAAACCTGTTCATCAACATAGGGTAGAAAGTCTTCTGGGGTAAATATTTCAGAAGTATCTTCTTGAACATAATCCTTATCAGAAGGTTCTTCTATCAAAGGTTGATAATCAGTTTTTTAAAACACATCTGAAGATGTATGTTGAGGTGGTTTAAAAACAAAAGGATCCAACTCATCAAACTTCACATGTACTGTTTCTTCAACAGTACAAGAATTTTTATTAAAAACTCTATAAGCCTTAGAGGTTGTGGAATATCCTAAGAAAATCCCATCATCAGATTTTGGTGCGAATTTATGTAAATTATCTTTAGTATTCAAAATGAATACTTTGCAACCAAAAACCTTGAAGTAAGATAGTCTTGGTTTTCTACCATTCCATAACTCATAAAGAGTTTTATAAAGAAAAGGTCTAATCAAAACTCGATTTATAGTATAACAAGCAGTACTTATAGCTTCAGCCCAGAAATGTCTAGCTATAGAATATTTAGTCAACATAGTTCTAGTTATCTCTTGAAGAATTATATTTCTTCTTTCAACTACACCATTCTGTTGAGGAGTTCTAGGTGCTGAAAAATTGTGAGTAATACCTTTCGTACTACAAAAAATTTCAAAATCAGAATTTTGAAATTCTCCTCCATGATCACTATGAATAGTTTTCAATGGAAGATTTTTCTCATTTTTAACTGGAGCTCTAAAAATTTTGAAATAGGAAAAAGCTTCATATTTCTTTGCTAAAAAATAGACCCAAGTAAATCTAGTGTAATCATCAACTAGAACAAACACATAGTATTTGCCTCCAATACTTCCAGTTTGTGTTGGACCAAAAACATCCATGTGCACTAACTGTAATCCATCGGTTGTTGAGACTTCACTGATTGATTTAAAACTAGATTTATGTTGCTTTCCATATTGACAAGGATCACAAACTTTAGAAGAATCAAATCTAAGATCTGGTAGATCCTTAACTAGCTTTTTCTTAGAGAGTTTACATAGGTTCCTAAGGTTAGAGTGACCTAGTATTTTATGCCATAACCAAGAATGATCTTCCATTGCACTTAGGCAAGGTAAATCTCGGCTTCTGAGATCTTCTAAGTTCAGATTTTAAACATTCTCTTGCCTATTGGCTGAGAGAATAAATTCTTCCTTGGAATTGTGAACTAAGAACTTATCATTCCTAAAATTCACAAGATAACCTTCATCACATAACTGACTTATGCTAATGAGGTTGTGCTCAAGACCCTTAACAAAAATATCATTTGAAATCATGTTTTTACCAAGAAGAACAATATTACCAATACCAACAATTTCTCCCTTAGCATTATCTCCGAAAGTTACCTTTCCTCCTTTCGTTTTGATAATCTTTTCAAAATAGCTTTTGTTACCAGTCATGTGTCGGGAACATCCACTATCCATGTACCATGTATTGTTGCTGGTACTCTCTTTATTTTCCTGAAATTAAGAAGAAAATTTGACTTTCGGAATCCAAACATGCCTGGATCCGAGATTTCCAGACAATAAAAGTTTAGGAACCCACATCTTCTTGGAGAAATAAGCTTTGTGAAATCCTAAAGATTGGGTTTTGTTTAAGGAACAATTCTTTGCCCAGTGACCACCACATTGACATTTAGTACAAAATGGGGCACTTTGAGGAACAAAATAATTGTTACTAAAAATTGGTTTTGCATGGGTATATCCAAATCCGGATTTATTTCTTAAAGGTCGAATTTGGGAATACATCTTATCAAAATTTTCCTTACCATGGGTAAAATTTGATAAACACTTCTTTAAGGAAAATATTTCATACTTAAGTTTTACAACCAAGTTTTTATCCTCAAAATCATTAATTTTTTAACTAGAGTTAGGCTCGAAAACATTTTTCTTAGAAATGACTTTTTTTAATTCTTTAGAAAGTTTGTTCTTCTCAAAACTTACTTCCTCATGATTTTTTGAAATACTTTCAAAATCAGAATTTTTCTTATCAAGATCTTTAGAAAGATCTAAAAACTCTTTTGTGAGAATCGAATTCCATGAGTTTGCTTTATCAAGTTTTTTATTGAGTTTGTAATTCTCAATTTCAAGAAGTTCAGCAAACCTAGAGACTTCTTCATAAGTAGGTAAAGTATTTTCCTCATCAGAAGATGATTCTTCATCAGAAGTGTTACAATACTTATTATTATTGGAATTTAAAGAAACATTGGTCAATGATTCAACATTTTGTACCTTAGCCATAAAACAATGATTGTCAATAGGTAATCTGGCTATAAGACCAATATTCTTCTGTCCTGAGGATTCATAATCAGAAGATTCATCTGAAGAGTCACCACCACTGGAACTCCAGGTGTCATTGTCTTTCAAAACATTCTTAGCTTTATCTTTATAATATTTCTTTCTGTTCCTGCCTGAATGCCTTTATTTTCTTTCTTTCTTTTTGAGTATAGGGCAATCTGGTCTAATATGTCCAACTCTATTGCACTCTTAACAAGTAACTTCTCCATATTTCTTATCTTTCCTTTCCTTTTTCTTATACATTGATTGGAAATTTCTCTGGCCATATTTCTTGTTCATCCTTCGAGCAAGATTTTCTAGTTCATTTTCCGAGACTTCACTCTCACTAGATTCGGATTGTAAAATAACTTTCTTAGACTTGGATCTGGTTACTTTCTCAGGAGTCTTAGCTTTCATCAGATTTGAAGTTTTTGTAAAAGCAACAGTACCATTTCCATTCTTCTTCTTTATGTTGTCAGCATCTCTCTTCATTCTAGTCTCATGTTGTAGAAGAGTTCCAAAAAGCTCATCAAGAGAGATCTGAGTGACCTTCCTGTTTTCATCTATAGCTGTTCTTTTGGACTCCCACTCATTGGGCATAATATCAATTATCTTATCCACAAGAGCTTCATCATCTAAACCTTTTTCTCCCATAGATTGTAGACTGTTGACTATAGTCATGAATCTCTGTTGCACTTTACAGATTGGTTCACCATAAGGAAAATTGAAGCCATGATATTCAGCTCTAAGCATAGCTCTTCTAGTCTCAATCACTTTATAAGTCCCAAAGTGTGTAACCTCTAACTTCTTCCAGATACAGTTAGCTGCTTCACAAGAAGAAATTTGGCTATATATATTTCTATTCATTGAACATAGTAAAGTATTGTGTACCTTATAATTAAGTTGATATTCTTGCTTTTCCTGGTTAGTGAAAGTTCTGACTTCCTTGTCAAGAATTTTATAATCACCAGTTAGCATAACAAAGTTGTCTACTCCGGTGTTGATAACAAAAGTCTTTATACGATCTCTCCAGTACTCATATTCATTACCATCAAAGATAGGTGGTCTTGTAGGATTCAGATTATCAATCAAACCAACATTAATTCCTGCCATACTAAAAATAACCTTCGGCACACAAACTTGTTAGTAGAAAAAGTTAGTAACAACAAGGTTCTGAATGGAAAAGTTAGGAATGAGAAAGTTCGGAATGAGAAATTGAGCAAGAAAAACATATTCGTGAGTATAAGTATTTCAGAGACCTGCTCTGATACCAATTGTAGGATCTAAATAGTGATTTAGATGCTTAATTTACAAGAGGGGGGGGGGTGAATTGTACACTTTAAAAATTCCTTTGGAACCTTTAAAGTTAGTTATAAATAACTATGTTTTCCTTAAAAAAAGGAAAGGGCTAAGTTTAACAAAGTTAACCTAAGAAAATTCACAACACCTCTAATATCAAATGAAAACTTGGAAAGAGATTCTGAACGTAGGTTCGGGAAATATGGTTCCGGAAATTGAAACTTAACAAAAGATTACAATATGATATTCTAACTTAAAGCGTATAGAATCTAAATGAAACATAGTACAAATAGGGAAGTATAAGAAAGTTATACTTTCATTTACAATACAATATACAGCGGAATATAAGCAAGTAGTATAACTACAAGTAACAAGATATAAGTCTTTTAACCCAAAGAGAAGGGTATCCAACAACCTTGGATAAAGGTCCCTTGATTTATACTTCCAAGCAAGTCTGTCTTTCCCACACCAGGGTAATCCCTCGATACGAAGATCAGAGTCTCTGTCTTGCTATCCCCGCAAGCCCTCAACTTCAAGGTAGTTGGCAACCTCTGTCTTCCTCAACAAGGAAGCCCTCGAACTTAAAGGTAGTCAGAAACCTCTGTCTTCCTATCCCCGGAAGCCCTCGAATGTAATCACCAACATTCGGAGTCGCACGAAGCTTTGAGAGTTAATAAGAGCCTCTCTCTCTAGAAATCACTTCAAGTATGTAATCACATGAGTCGAAGATCAGTCAGCTTTTTCAGCAATGAGCTCTTTCAAATGAGCTCCTATTTATAGGTAAGGTCGGCTCCTTCTCCAACAGTCATATTTTCCTTAAAAATCGGAGGGACCTGTACATGTGTCACTTAGACAACGGTTAGTTTATAACAAAATAGACAACATCGTTTTATAACAAAACAAGTGTAACAGAATGTACGACATCGTTTTAAAAACTAACTCAAAGGTTTAGAATGAAAGCTTCGGAGTGAAGGTTCGGAGTGAAATGAAAATAATAAAGAGTAGACAAATTATAGAAGTGTAAGCAGAATAAAAGTTCGGAGTCTAACCAAAATATTTTTTGGAGTCTGAATTAACTCAGAGTGTATAAAACAAAGATAATCATATTCTGTTTAATAGGTGAATTTGGAATGGTAATTCGGAATGAGAATTCGTCATCAGAATTCGTAATGAGAATTCTTCATCAGAATTTGTAATGAGAATTATTCATCAGAATCCGTAATGAGAATTCACTGTCGAACTTCATAAGGATTCATATCCTGAGTCTGGAGTAGAACTTAATCGAAGTTTGTATCCGGAATTCGGAATGAATCATCCTTACAGTTCTTATCCAGAATTCGGATCCTCAAACAGAATACTTTATATCAAAGTTTTAAACAAATCCGAGAAAACAGAAATGAATCCGAATCTTATACTTAAGAAAAAATATGATAAGGATAAATTTTTCTTATAAAAGCGATTTTCCTTAAGAAATCAATTTTCCTTAAGAAAGAAATTTCCTTAAAGATAAGGTGTTTGTGATTTTCAAAACAAGAAGGAATGGAAAAGTCATAAGGAAAACCTTATTGACTCAACAATATTTTGGCCTGTGGGTATCAAATCCTCAGTGTTTTTTCACGTATAATTTGATGGTGCCCTTAATTATGGATTTTTAGAAACAATGTATAATTTTCTAGGCATGACACTTATTGAGGTGATGCCCAACGATGATAGTGATCAAGTAGGATCATCATAGGATTCATTCAAGTGGAACCCCCTATGGTATTGGACTCATGTCCTAAATGATAAGATTGTATCTCCCTATCACCCCAGGTCATGGTTCCTCAACTACTAGAGTGGACCCTCCCCCCCCCCCATAATTATGGGATCGAGTCCTATGTATCTACCTTCTGAGTAGAACCCCTGAAGAACTAGGTAGTGTGACCTAGATGACTAGAGTGGACCCCCTTGTGGTACCGGGGTGTTGGTTCATGACTTTATAGTGGAACACCCTATTAGATAGGGTGTGGGTCCTTGATAATGAGAGAGGAAACCCCTATGGTACTAGGGTGTGGATCCTCAACATTCAAGTGGAACCTCCCCCCTCCATCGGATAGGGTGTGGGTCCTCAATGACACCAAAGTAGAACCCCCCATATGTATGGGCGTGATCCTTTGTTCCACTAGGGTGGAACCCCCATTAGTATGGTTGTGGGTTGTATACGAATACTTATAGAGTGGAACCCCTCTAACGTACTAGTGAACATGTCCTCTACATTGAGTTTATTCCCACTTGACTATGCGACACAGTGGCGAGGTGTGGCTTGACATTCACAGTCACTTTTGGGCAGACACGTGAGATGTTGGGCATCATTGATGGTGTTTTTGAATTATTGTCCACTAAACATATTGGGTTGGGCTTTGAGAAGGAGATCCCCTTAATCTCTCATTTGGTTTATTTTTATTAAGAATATATATATATATATATATATATATTCACCTGTATATGTACCTTTGTATTTGGTTACTCGCCTTCCATGGGAGGCAAAGACACGCGAGGAATGACATGTTCTTTCTGTGTTTAGATTCTTGTGGTTGGATGAGTATACACTCCTGATATAGGTGGTAAAGACTCAACGTGTAGTTCATCAACTCACTATATTGAGATCCTTGTGTTTATACATTGTTAACTCTACTCTTGGTTTGGGTTGAACTATTTTCTTTGGTTGCATATTTCATCTATTGTATTCCCTTTCTTATTGCATCTCTTACTGCTCCACTATCATCTTTTAGGGAATCCAACTCGGCATGTATATAATCAACTCTTCATGGGTTTTACCACACAATTTGTGTCCTAAGTAGGTGATTGTTAGGTTGGTGGTGGATATAGAAGAGCATAGGGGAACCTGGTACTTTGGACCACATTCGATGGTTGCAGCTTGGGATTTAGGAGCTGGGCTCTCTCAGTAGTTTAATTTTACTATTTTATTCATGTTGGGACATATTTCTATTTAGGCGTGTTTTTTTACCATTTAATTTTCACTTTTTCTATCATAATCTTCTACACCCTAGAGGTTTTTCATTCTTGGTTTACTATCTAGTTTCACTACATCATTTACTATTTCCCTCTATAATTCCACATCGAGATGCATGTGTGCATACATATAGGTACTTAATAAAAGGCCTCCTCATATTAGATATTCTTTCAGTGCTGGTCACCACCCCTAGGCCTATAAAGGCAGGCTTTGGGTAGTTGCGGCTTGACCCTTAACCTGGGTTGGGTTCTGATAGATTGGTATTATAGAAAACCATTCCTCAGAACGTTGTTCATACTAATACCCTTACAATTATTTGGTTGGTTTTCTTTCAGCAATGTCGAAGTGTCTCAAGTGTGCCTCTCATTCCAAGGAATATAGTGATGGTGTAGGTGTCCGACGTATCCATTCATCAAGACCTTGACAACCTATTTGTCAACTCAGCATACAGAGACATTAGTTTCAAGGAATAATAGTACATGAATCATTTAGGATTTATTATTTCACTATCCTTCTTGATTAATATCACCATTATATATATATATATATATATATATATATATATATATGATCATCCATTTATGGTACGTCCTAATAAATCTAAAGATTCCTTTGTGAGGACTGACAACCATGATATAAGATTCAGATCGTTATGGTGATCCAATGAACGATGAGGCCTCAGATCAGGGTCCAAACTATAACTCCCTACCCTCATGTGATTAGGTAGTATTACATCCACCTATCGAGTAGAAAATTGTTCCAGTAGAGCGGATGAGGATGTGTCTAGGCTTACCGCACTTCGCGATTCCCAATTCCAAAGGTTGCTGAGGTTCCGTGGAGAGCCAGATCCTAAATAAGAATATGATTTTATATATTCAGTAGTCTATATATTTATGATTATTTACAACCCAATGAATTATGTGGTTTCACTAGAATCTAGCCTCTTCCACAGAGTAGCTAGGTGCTGGTGGAGTCTTGTTACGGATTTGGATGATGAGTCGACAATCTCATGGACCAAATTCTAACTGTTGTTATGTGAGATTTACTACACCACTTTCTTAAAATTGGTTCATATTTTGGAGTTTCTAGAGCTGAAATAGGGAGGGATGATAGTGGCTGAGTATTTAGTTAGTTTTACAGACCTTAACCGGTACTCTCTCGACATGATCACCAATAGATACCTCCAAGCACATAAGTTTGAGTAGGGGATCCATCAATATATATTATCTCATGTTTTTCCCTTGTAAATCCCCACCCATACAGAGATGTTGGATCAGGCACTAGTGATAGAGATATTTCTTTCTGAGGGACACCAGACAGATGGAGCTAGTAGTGGGTACTACAAAGCTGAGTCGTCTACAGCTTCTAGTAGAGGCCAGGTGCCATGATATTAACCCAGGAGACCTCCCCATGTTTAAAATAAAGAACATGGCTAGGGTAAGTGTAGATGAACATGGAATCCTAAAGAGGGGTGGTTCTTTTCTTGGGAAGAGTGAGGACACATGGCGCGAGACTGCCCAACTAAACGTGTCGGGGAGCACATGCCGATAGATGATGGACCACCACAGTAGAGGCATTGCTGTAATCAGGGATCTCCCATGCAAGGATAGGGTGGTCCCTAGGTAGGAATAGATAGAAGAAGAGTAGTACGAGATATGGGTGGTGGAAGACCCTATGAAATCCTTCCCCCCACCACAACTTGGAGTCCCATGTCAGGCCCATGAAGCTAGTGATCGGGGCTACAGACAGCTGTAGGCTATGGATGCATATGACCCTCACAACACACAAGATGATAAAAGGTATGATATGTGTTTATTAAAATATTTATTTGGTATTATTAAACATAGGTTTCATTCATTCATTCATCTTTATACTCCTAATGCAAGAATTGGGGATTCCATTTCATGCTCTAGTGAAATAGCTTCATCGGGAGGTTCCTACAGAGAATACTTCTTCTATATGTTTTATCCATAGATAGTGTGAGCTTTCTCTTGGAGGAGAGAGGTTCACATTTGATCTTTTTGTTTTCATGATTGAAAACTATGAGGAAATATTGGTTATGGATTGGTTTTCTATGGTCTATGCCTATATTGACTTTCACTATAGACAAGTCATAATACTACGCACTAATGGGACGAGATTCTCCTATACTGGAAAGAGAGATCTCCTATAAGGAAAAAAAATCAAGGAGGCTTCAAACCATCACCCATTAGTAAGAATGTGTATCCCTTGGTGGAGTAGGCTCTTCGATCATCTGGATGCCTTCAGTTGTCAAGGACTATATGGATGTCTTCCTTGAGGATGTTCTCAAACTACCTCCAAGGTAGGAGATGAAGTTATCCATCGACATGCATCCCAACACCTATCTGATATATTCTGTGGAATATCTGATGTACCCTAATGAGCTCTAGGTGGTACAGTTATAGTTGGAGGACCTTTGAGAGAAATTTTTTATCAAGTACAGTGTTTCCGCCTAGGAAGATCTCGTGTTGTTCCTAAAAAAAGTGGATGGGATTTTTCATCTCTACATGAACTATCATTTCCTGAACCAGATCATGATCAAGAAAAAGTACCCCTTTCCAAAAATTGATGACCCATTTGACCAATTTTGAGGCGTGTGACAGTTCTAGAAGACCGATCTTAGGTCTAGCTACCACCATTTGATGGTTCTCAAGTTTGATATTCCAAATCTTGTATTCTGGTGTTTCTATAGACACTATGAGTTCCTAGATCTACCCTTCGGTATGAAACATTTGAACATAATTTTAATGGATTTGATGAACCATGTTCTCTAACTATACTAAGACCATTTATGGGTTATCTTAATCAATTAAATACTCATATATTCTGCATCAGAGGAGGATCATGAAGAGCACATGAGGATGGTTCAATATTTTTTTTCAGAGCACTAGTCTTATGGAAATCTCTCGAGGTTCTAGTTCTAGAAACATTAGGTTTAATCTCTAGGGAATGTCATTTTAACATAGTTTAGTTTTGGACATAGAAAAGATCAACACAGTGCTTTCTTGGTATCCACCCAAGAGCATGTCAGAGGTGTAGAGTTTTATTGGCTTTTCAGGGTACAATTGAATGTTTGTGGTATACTTCTCCAAAATTACAGCCCCTTTTACCACCCTGATGCAAAAAAGGCGACCGTTTACCTGGTCTGATTAGTGGTTGAGGACCATTAAGGATTTGGGGATGAGGTTAATGAGTTTTCCATTATCGATACAACTAGAGGAAGTCATGAAGTTAATAGTGTTTTGTGATGACTCAAGAGATGGGATTGACTTCATGTGGATGTAGAGGAAGGAAGTTATCACATACGGGTCGAGTTAGTGGAAACCCCATTAGAAGAACTACATGACCCAAAACCTGTATCTAGAAGTGTTAGTCTTATCTATGAGGATATGGAGGCACTACCTTTTGAGAGAGTGCTTTGTGGGTTACTCAGACCATCAGAGTCTCAGGTACATCTTCACCCAGAGAGACTTAAACCTGAGATAATGATTATGATTGGAGTTCCTAAAAGAATATGATTCTGAAATAGTATATACTTTGAGGAGGGGCCCATTGTATCAAATTCCCCAAGCAAGAAGTACCAGGATTGTTTGGGGTAGGAGTATTTAGATCAGTTGGCCTCCCTACAGCTGACCCTGGTGGGGAAGGAGTGTACAAATGTTTTGCAATTGATGGTGTTAACCCATCTGCTTCTGGAGCTTGTGAGAGATTCCTAGCTAGTAGAAATCGACTATGAGGTCTTACATGACTATATATCCACATGAGACTCACCAGATGGATATTCTAAAGGATGGAATGACATCAATATTTTCTAGGTACGAACAGTGGTTCCAATCATGATGTGGTATAAGGTCATGCAAGAGTCCCACACTTCAACACCATTTGTACATCCCAGTTTGGGGAAGATGTATAGGGACCTTAAAGAGTTGTTTTGGTGATATAGCATGAGATGGATCATAGCTGAGTTTTCCTCTTGGTGCCTCACCTGTCATTAGGTGAAGGTTAAGTTCCAAATTCCAGTGGGTTTGTAGTAGCCCCTTTATATCCTAGAGTGGAAGTGGGATTTCATATCCATGGACTTTATTATATGTATTCCACAAATAGTGAGGGAATAAGACACCATGTGGGTGATAGTTTACTGACTCATGAATTTGGAACACTTCCATGCTATTAGGGAGCAGAGTTCAGTAGAGATTTTTGGTAGTAGTATGTACAATAGATTGTTCTCCTTCATGAGGAACCCTCGATGATTGTCTATGACTGTGACATGTGATTTACATCACGATTATAAAGAGTCCTGAAGGAGGAATTCTTGAACCAAATGAGAATGAGTATAGCCTTTCAACCCCAGACTGATGGGAATACCGAGTGCACTATCTAGGTGTTATAGGATATGCTGAGGGCTTTCATGTTAGACATTGGTCAGATCTAGGAGGATTACATACCATTGGTAGAGTTTTTGTAAAACAAAAACTACCACTCTACCATTAACATGACACATTTTAAGGCCCTAGACTGGAGACCATAGAAATCACCCTTATGATAGGCATAAGTCGGTGAGACATATCTTATGGGCCCAAAAATGGTGCATGTTACAATGGAGAAAGTCCAGTTCATCCATGAGTAGATGAGTATGTCCTAGATTAGGAAGAAATATTACGCAAATCATTGTAATAGGCCATTGGAATTCAATAAGGGAGACCATATTTTCTTTAGAGTCTCCCCACAATGAGGATTTTAGAGGTTTGGCTGGTAAGGTAAGTTATCCTCGAGGTGCATCGGGTCGTTCGAGACCATGTAGAGGATTGGCGAGGTTTCTTACCACCTCCCCTACCTCCATAAGCTGGTGCACGATGTCTTACTTGTCTCACAACTGAGGAGATACATTAATAACCCCTTGCACGTTATCAACTAGGGTGAGATTAATATCGAGTATGAAGCCACCTTCATAGAGCACTTGGTGGTGATTGAGGATCGACAGGAGAGGACCCTGTGTTGAAGAACCACCCCCTTGGTCTATATGTTGTGGCAGTATGGGAACATGCAAGAGAGTTCTTCAGAGAGGGAGAGCAAAGTGAAGGCTTAGTATCCCATGTTTTTTGTTTAGTATTGATTTTTTAGGATGAAAATCTGGAAGGAGAGAATGATGTAGAGACCCTATTTTTGATTTGTAAGACTTTGAAATATTTCTACATATATTTCCAAAGCGAAAAGATGAGATGACGTGTGATTCTGAGGCCCGGTGTGCTCAAAATTAATTTTATAAAAATATTAAAAAAAATTGTATACACAAAACATTTTAATGATAATTGGAATATTTTTAAACAAAATATCATATTAGAAATCTGAGACCATGATTGTAACAACCCAATATTTTTCAAATAAATTCAAAATTGAATGCATAAAACACTAAGTCTTTAAAAAACACAACTTTTTAATAACCTAGCTAGTAAACATAATTTTACCACACCAATGATTTGAATTCCAAAAATGTAACAGACAAAGTTTCGATTAGTATGTTATTTAGAGTCTGATATGACCAACATAATTTTTGTTGAATAGTAACATACCCTTATGAATAGTAATGTTACCCTTATGAATAGTAACATATTCTTATGAATAGTAACCTGACCTATTATAGTATATATATATATATATAGGATTTAAGTGAGATTATGATGCAACTTTGTTTTGGAGTAAGTAAATAGATGTTTTAAAAATTGTATTTGTCAACTAAATTATGATTTTAATTAAAAATTACATTAAGTATATTTATAAAATTATTTTTAAAAATGGTCTTCATTTTTGGATTATATACATCAAGAAATGATTAGGTTGAATTATTGGTATTTTCTGAAATACTTGAATTTTTTGTGAATAATAAAATATGATAATTTACAATAAATGAAAAATAATTGATTTATTGAGTGATTGATGATGTTATGTTGATGTAAGAAACAATTATTTGAACTCACATTCACATATTTTTATTTTTGGTTATGGAATCATCACTATTTCTTGTCTTATGGAATAATAATAAAATAATGATTAAAACATTAATAAACCCCTCCTCCCCTCAACTATAAATACCACCTCTTCCTCCCTCTTCTCTTCATTCCTCTCAAGCCTTGTGGATTCTCCAAATTCTACCCAAATCTCCTCCCAATATCCTCTCCCATGACCATCATCCCTTTATCTCATTAATTTCCAAATCCTCTTCCCTTAAGAGGCTCTCAATGACGGTTAATTCAATTGGTAAAATTCCTCTTTTCTTTACATTCATTTTCATGTTCCATTGTTCTCTTTTCTTTCATAACCTCTTCTCATACAAATGATTTTAAAATTCTTGTACCATACTTGTACTAGAATGTTTTTATACTAATAATATAATTCATCTTCATCACTAATTTCCCCCACATTTATGATAAAAATGAAAGATCATCTGTGATGTGTTGATTTATTACATTTAAGGGTGACGATGATTTCAATTTGATTTACCTTCTTCAACTCTGGTCCTAAAACTATTTTTATGGTTGAAAAAGACTATTATATTTTTATTTTATCTTATGTAATGTTCTGGAATCCTTCTGTATTCATTATGTAAAATAATAATACAAAACAAGGCAATTGTGAGAAAAATCGCCCAATTAATCCAAGCGTTTATCATTAATGTTTTATATAATGATTCACTTTCAATAAAAATAACCAAAATAATTTTATAACCATGTAATTTTCTAAATTTTCATTAATATAATATAAAATAAATTCTTTACTTCAAATCCCATCTTACATGAACTACTATACTCTTTTATAAGTGAGATGATCATGAATATCATGAAAATGATCACTTATGAACAATGAAATTGAATCCCATAACCCATATAAAAATCCATTATTCCTGAAGCTTTCTCCATGGCACGCATCCTTCCCTTTTAGAGGATGGGTAGCTACGGCCCCAAATTTCTACTTTTCAAAGGTGGGCGACATCCATCGCTTATTCCGGGATGTTTTCTCCTTGATCAAAACAGGATGATGGGATATTAGTCTCTTCTTCTGTGGATTTTTCCTTGACGCTCTTTACCTAGTTCGAGTCTCCCACATAGACATATGACGTTGTTCGTGAAACTCTACCCAATTCCATGTCATCATGGATGGTGTTTAATTATGTCACTTCTATCAGGACATTCCAAGGGGTCCGGTCAGGACAACAACCTTCGTTCAGGGGAGTAGTCACGTTGGGCATCACCGGCGTGTCTGGACGCTGGAACACTAATGCGTATGAGTTTATTCCACTTATTATAGGGATTCTTGAGGGCATGGAATCCCGAGGAATCCCACATTGAGTGTGGGGAATTTTATGCCATAGGCAGGTCTCTGAGGTTTTCCTTAGCTTCCCATGTTTAACACAAGGTATTTTGCGAGTTTAATGTCTAGAGGAGACAGATCGGACTGATAAGAATAGTTACGGGAGTGGATAAAATGGGTGGAACCCCCAGAGGGATTGATGATGATGGGGCTAACACATGGTTAGTTACCTGATTACTGCTAGAATCAGTGAGAAAATGGGTGACATGATCTCACCAGGGTGTGGTGGCCTGGGTAAGAATTTGGATGAATATGGATGGTTGAGAGTGGAAGGATGATGAGAAAAAACCATCATGAGGGTGATGGAGACGTTGGGATTGAGCCTCAAAGAGACTTCCTACGTATCCCTGTGGTAAGGAATCAAATTCCACATCGTTCAGTGGGCCGATGGGGAACATGAGGAGGTGACCTGTGAGGACGGATGCATGGATGGTACCCAGAGGAAGTGGAATCTCTGGGTTGGGGCATGACCTTCCCGAAACACATAGGCTCAAGGGAGAGAGACATTATGGGACATGAGTGATGGTATTGAACCTCATTAAAGGCTTCCTATATATCCCCATGGTAGGGAATCAAAGTCCATGTAGTTTAAGATGGGGCATAGAATCGGGGTGTGCGCAGAGGACAGCGACCCGATGACATACTGGGGCTTACGCGTGGTTAGAAACCCAGGTTGGTCTAATTCTTGAGGGGTAGACCCAAGATTTTGGTCCCCATAGGTGGGAACACCAAAGTTTACTAGTGGTTGGGGTTGAGCCTCAGAGAGGCTTCTTACATACCTTATTTAGGAGACATAGATCAAACCCACATAGTTCATATTACATTGTCTTACCATCGTGTGGGGATGAAAATGGCTTACCACTGGTCGGGTTTCCAACAGCTTGCCGCTGGTTGGGGTAAAATGGATTACCATCAATTGAGATACAATAACTTACCACTGTATAGGGTCACAACGGCTTACTACTGGATGGGGGTGACAATGGCTTACCGGTGTATGGGGTCACAATGGCTTATAGTGCGATGGGGTTGAACCACATGGAGGCTTCCTACATACCCCTCATGGGATACAAGGATCAAAGCCCATGTAGTTCGAATGGGTATAGTTTAACATCTTGTAGGAAAAAAGGCGCATACAGTTTAACGTCACGCACGATGAGGGTGGACCGATGTGAAGTTGTCAGGACTGATTGGTGTTGGTCTTGAACCTCGGGAAGGCTTCCAACGCACCTTTCCTAGGAGACAAGGATCAATTTCCACATATTTCAGGATGGGGATACATTTTAATGCAATGCAGGATGAATGTGAACTAATGTGAATGGGGTTAGGACAAGTAGGTGTTGGGCTTGAACCTCAGAGAGACTTCCTATGTAGGTTTTCCAGGATACAAGGATAAAAGTCCATGTAGTTATGAATGGTTTGGGACTTACATGATAAGGCATCCTAGGAAGAATTTCATGGTCAATGCTTACTCTACACCAACGTGAGTCATGCTCAATGTGAGAAATAAGAGACAACAAAGAATAGACGATCATGTCGTGTAAGGTGCGTCCGTTGGAAGTGGAATGGGGCTTATACGTGGTTAGTGGCTCAAAGAGGAAACATGGTATTATGCTTGGTTAGCGGCCTAGGTATATGTATATTGGGACTTACTCTAGAATGGAGTCCCTATGGGGAAAAATCCAAAAGGTATAGGGATGGGGTAACGAAGTTCTCTGTTCCCCTCTCACCTCTAGTCTTTGGCACTGAAGAAGAAATGAGAAGCAAGGGTGATATGTCCTGTGAGAAAGGCTAGGGGCTTACACCAAGATGGTTTCCCTTCCCAACAGACAGGTGCTGCTCCAGCATAGATGATCTCATTCCATGTGAGGAAGATATCACCCTCATAGAGATGAGCGGGCCTAAAGAATGTCTGAGATGGGGCACCCCGTGTATGATTCATGGGTCAAGGCTACGGTTTAACATCGTGTGCTGAGGATAATGGTTCTTGGAAGTTTAACGTCCTACCACTCAGACGAGATGGGTTCACTCCACACCCCTAGGACTTACATTAATGGCACGCTTTAACCCTTGGTGAAGGGAAGGCACCGACAATGTTGTAGTGTTGCGGTGTTGTGGAGTGATCCACTAAGGGACCCACATTAGGGTGTCTTTGAGAAGAAGCCATATCCGTTAGCGTTATTAGGTGAAAAATAATAAGTCTATGAAACTCAACATAAATCATCGCCCAAGGGACATTGAAATCACTTCGTAAAATCCTGGAGGGTCATACGGGAGAAGGGTGCATGACACAGGTGTGTTGCTCATAGGAGGGGCTCAGACATGGTTCCTTAGGGTAAGGAAGACACATGGAGTGAACAATGATGATTTCTTGAAAAAGAGGGGGGTTTCATGCAATTGGCACACAAAAAGCCAGGTTGGGTGGATAAAGGAGGTGTGCAAGCAATTTGAAGAGGTTTTGCATGCAAGCAGCCGACATTTTGCATGCATGTGGCCAAGGATTGGATGAAAGTAAAAAGACTTTCGTGCAGCTTTCCAAACAATCAAGGACCCAGGTGAGTGTCAAAACCTAGGGGTTTCACGCGAAGGTGGACCCCTAGGAGACCTGTTGCGGAAAATGATGTACCTAAAAGCCATATTTTGCATGTAGAAGTGGTGTATTGCATGTGTGGGAGATGGTTTGAATTCTTCAACTCAGAAGTGAGGGGGGTTCCCTTATATTTATAGGCGGTCAGGCACCGAGGTGTCAGAATTCATCTTGTGCAAAAAAACCTAGACCCCATTTCGGTTGCGGGGAAATTTCTGTGCAGTGTGAAACAAATCTCTTGTGCACAGAATTTTACGCACCATTGGAGTAGATTTACAAGCACTCCTCCGATTTTCCATGTGTCCATTCATCTTGTCTGGGTTCAGTTCAGTCGGTTGAAGTTTGCCTTCAATTTTCCCCAAATTTCGGTCTGAGGCCATCGGTGGATTTCATATTATACAAATTCCCCCCTCAGAATGGTAGGATTCCGAGGGAAACGCTGAGATTCTTGGCCCCTATGGGGGTGACGCGTGAAAAATAGCGCCTATAGTGTGCAATAATTTTTTTGAATGCGGAAAATCCAATTTGTGCCTATAAAAATCCCCAGGGGTCCCATGTTTCATATGGATTTTCTTGTGCGATAAGATATGGTGCTCTCATGCGCATAAAATCTCACCTTAATTATCAAAAAATCTGACCTTTGTTGCATGGAATTCCCTAACATTGGTTGCAATTTTGCACACAACATCAATTTTCCATGCCACTCCCTTGGTTTTTTGCGCTTCCTTCTGATTTTTCGTGTGACAATCGGTCTTTTCATGTGGGCTACTGGTTTTTTTTCATACTTTACCAAAAGAGATGGATACTGATTAGAGTGATTCTGGGAGAGAATCTATGTATTCTTCTTGGATGGCCGAGATTTTTACAAATCCTGAGGTCTATTTTGCCAAAAAAATTATATCTAACAACCAAAATATCTTAAACATGATGACCCAAGCCTAGAAGGATTCTGTGCTATCTGACATCCTACTGATTTGGGACTTCGGTAGTATAGAGGAGGTAATGATACTGAGATTTAATGTCGACACACCGAAGACATGGGTGACCCGCAAGGATGATATTTTCCAATATATCATCACAAAAAATGGACATACTGCTAGAGAAACTAGGCACATGGAAGTCTATGTTCTGAATCCAATGACTATAACCATCTTAGGAAGTGAGCCGGTCGTTGAGGATTCTCTGGAGCATTATGCAAGTACCTTATGACAAAGCATCACCGATGAATCCAAGGGCTGCCTACAGGACTGAGACCTGAGGTCTGGAGGAAATTTCATAAGTGAGTGGGCTTAGATGTATTGGGTACTCCAATAATTCAATTAGTTCAGGGCATAACTGTGGAAGATTGGGCTGTTCGAGGTGGTGTGGACGTTGTAGTTCCATTTCTACCACCAGCAAGAACTTGGACTGAAGTTTTTTAGCTAGTAGTCCCCCGATACCAGCACCTTCTATATCTATAATGGGAAGGTTTGTATCAGTCTTTGGGACGTTCACTACATCGTGGGGTATCCCTTTGAATGGGCGCCAGTACAATGAGTTTCTTCCGACAGAGAACATCTGGGGGGATAGGTCCAGGACTCCCATCCTGATATGGAATTTGTTGGAGATAGATAAGAAGTAATTGGTGGTCAATGAATTCCTAAAAGACATTGCCTATTCTAAGTGTTTCAACCTATTTCTATGGAAAGACCATGATATAAAGATTTCGGGTCGAGGGAAGTGATGTCTGATCACGACATAGAGGAGAAAGAGCAGATCACATTGGAGGATCCTGGAGGTAGGGGAATATCAATCCTGGGGCTTCAGTGTGGTTGAAAGAAGAGACCCAAATTTTTGGTATGCTCGATTTCTGGAAACTTTCTAGAGTAAGTGGCTTTTTCCGGTAATGGACACAAGCATGGGAGTCCACCCAAAAACATTGGTGAAGGCTGAAATTATGGTAGCCAATAAGAGGTTTAACTTGGGGGACCTTGTGATGGCCTGACTTTACACCATTCTAGGGAATATTTTGAGAGGGGGATCTCTAAAAAAGATATGTGGAACTTTCCAAATACTTCATTGTTGGATCGTGGCTCACTATGGAGGGTACACCTTCCCAAATGCCATTTGTCCCCTATGTAACGGCATGAGACATTCCTTGTTGAACATTTTAAGGGTCATGCTACTGATGCTCAATGAAGAGGGGATAAGAATCAGGATTGAAAATCACACCAATTTTACCTTTAGTATGTTCCCCATCCTGGCTGGCCAGATGATAAATGACGGGCAAGGCTCAATAGAGCAAAGATAATACTTGCAGAGCATCATAGGTTGAGTGATTGTGGCCGAGGTTGATGGAAAGATTCTTTGCGACCCCTAAGTGTTGTCAAGGTTTTCCAGACAGTTTGTATTCTTCCAGTGGATGCCGAATAAGGTGAATATAGATGTCTGGGAAGAAAAACATCCTTGAATTCTTCGTCAAATGTGGCTGATGTTTACAACTTATAGTTTTGGTGAGGTAATTACCTTTTCCCCCACCATAGATGATGCTGGCCTCTCAACAAAATATGTCGAACATTGGGTTGTCCATATCCTGAAGAACTCATGTGGAAGTGAGTTATGTAGATCTAGGTGGCCAGTGTGGAACCTGGGCGGCAAGAGAGAAGACAAAGAGTCGTCGGGGAGGAAAGTCCAGGAACAAGTCGGGCAGCTAGGTCAGTATAGGTTGTGACCTCAGCAGTGGGAATGCCACATGGTGTTGTCGTCCTCTCGTCTTCTGCTGGGAGAGGGGCTCGTGAGCAACCTCGCGGAGTGGCCAAGGAGCTTCTTGGGAAGCAGATAAGGTATCTGCTTCAACATTCTGAGGATGAAATATTCTTAGCGATGTGGTCATCCTGGTTGAATCTTTGGTAGTCGATGACCACTGAAGCCCTTTGGAAAAAAATTGTATGATATGGGATCCAGCTTCCATGAATTGAAATCATTCAGATTTATGAAATGGTGAACTTTCATCATCAGAACACATATTTGACGGCCATGGATGCATATTCATGTCAACGGGGTCGACGTGGGGAACCACCTCTCCTGGATAAGGTAATGATCTTATAGGAGCATGATCCAGAAAGCATTTTGTATGAAGATTAGAATGGAGATGATGGGATAGAGGGAAGTGAGTCAGAAGAAGAAGAAGAAGAAGGAAAGTAAGAAGAAATAGGGGAAGCTGAATAGGATCTTGGAGGTCGAGGTCCTCAAGGGATAGCCTGCAAAAGAGTCCTCAGTATAGTGGCAAGATTGATGGATCTGGCATGGAAATAGCTGAGCAACTCGAGGTATTCCTCAATTATTATACTAGATTTTCCAATTTTCATCGTTCATAATTACCAATCGGACTTTCACCCTGTTCAGGCGCATATCAGTGCTGGTGGTCAGGAAGCTCGGTCTGAAGGGGATGAAGACACACCAATAGAAAACTATGGAGAGACAAAATCTATTATTGATCTAACAAGCTCTTGAAGTATCTCTTTAAATGATAGCTCCTCCAATGACTGAAATGCCGGAGACTGATGTGTGATCACACCACAATTCACTATTTCATTTTCACCCTTACACCACTGTGCTAAACTTTTTTTATATTGAAAATTATAAAAAAAAAATCATTCCATGTTTGAATCATTTATTTTTTGTTTATCACTATTAAAAAGGGAAATTTTACTTGTTTTTATGATTCCATTGAAGGAAAAGGTTATTCAGAGGGCCCATGATGATGTCCAAGAAAAACAGACCAAGCTGCGTAGGATCCATGCACACTAGTGGACTCATCCGCACACTACTAATGAACCATGCATCCCAATGGTATTAAATTTTTTAGGATGGTCCACAATTCATTGGGATACATTTCATCTTAAGAAACTCAAGAATCATTCATCCATCTGGTGGCCCTACAGACATTATCTGTCCAGCACACCGATTCTGCATGAAGTCAAAAGTGGTGTGCTATGATTTGTCCATATCTTAGGATGTACTTGTCCAAATGGTGAAAACATTCAGCGTAGATATTCAAGAGGTTGGGCTAAATTTTTTTATTTTATCCTAAGAGAGATAAGGTTGTTTGGAGGTCTAAACTCATGTGACAAGTGGTTTTAAGAAATATGTGTGCTCAAAACCACATTCCAATTTTTCTATAAAATAGCTCCTTGGGATCCACATTTGGAAGTTGGAACCCAAAGTGATGATATGCCATTTTGGAGTCCTAGAGGAGTCTCATTCTCATCCATGAAGTTCTGGAGGCCCCTATCCTCATTGGGGGATCAATAATGAAGGAGTTCTACCAGAGCTTCCTCCTCCTCCCAATGTCGAGATAAAAGGTGGGTGATCATTGCGAAGGAGTTAAAAACATGAAGAGAGAGTTATGAAACCTTATATTTTACTGGTTTTGTGTAATTTGTGTGTGGATTATTTAAATTATGTTAAATCTTTATATGATTCTTCTCTGAATGCATTGATTTGGTTTAATTAAGTGAAACATTTCTCATTTCAATACCGATTGGGTTGAGGTTCAAGTGGGAATCTTGGGTTGTTACAATTGGAAAAAACAAGCATCTTATTTCTCTCACATATACATGATATTTTAGTATGCTTTGGTAGACCTCACTCTATTATTGATTTCCAAACCTTTACAACATGATTTTTTTGTCAAGGGATGGTTCTTGGTGCATCATTTTAAGAGGAAGTAGGGGAACCAAGATCTTGGTCATCCATCAACTAAAGGATTACAATAAAACCTAATAACCAGTTGAAAATAAGGAACTCTTCAAGTTCTATAGTAACTTAGAAATGATCACTTATTTATCTCATATTTTTCAAAATCCACTTTGTCTTTCAACTTTTCAACTCTTTACGTTATATTACTTTCTTAAGACTGTGTACAAAATCACCCCATCTTTTGTTCTTCTTATTAAAAATACACACTCAAAACCTATAAACTCTCCTTGATACATGACCTAGGGTATGACCTTGACTATAAATCAACCTTAAAAACATAATCAATTTGACGTGTCACAACAGCACGGTCAATGCACTGAGCTCTTGTAAGTTTCCATACTCAGGCGCTCATAACTGTCATCAGAGAGAGATTAGTTGATCATGGCATTCATTTTTTTAGTAATCACGATATTGGAGGCATGACATGATGCTAAATACAGATCTTCCATAGAGAATCTAATGGTGACTGGACCCACCCAATCAGAACCCACTTCCCAAATTGTGTAGGCCCCGACACCTGGTGATCAAAGAGTTATAGACACCATTGATATCACTGCCAGGGTAGGGTCTAAAGCTGGCAGGGGAGAAATTAAATAAGAATAGATGAGTGAAGAAGGCTTCCCACATGTTGAAGGGCCTAACCCATTGGGAGAAATTCAAGAGGGAGATCTTTCCACTGATCTTCTGGCTGCTTTCCCTAAATATCGGCCTATCAAACCTAAGTAGATGATTGATTCTGATCATGAGGCAGTCGAGGAAATCCATATGATGTGGCGCAAGGGGTGGAAGTGTATTGGTTTCTTCTTGAAACATAAAATATCTAAATGGAGTTCCAAGATAGGACCACTACACACCTAGTTTCGCCTTCTCTGTGCCGGAGGGTTGGATGCTCATCACCTTCACGCGATGATCCGAAATTTACATGGCTGAAAAGGTATAGGAGAGAAGCCAACATCTTGTCATCGACCAATGAAGGAACATATCCATGAGCATACCTAAATTCATTATTGCTGAGTGATAATTTCAACACCTTGAATAAAATTCAAATGAGCGAGCCATATTCATTGCAAACCAATCCATGATTATCGAGCAGTTGGATGCCCAGTTGGCTGATGCCCAGGAGCAAGCAGTTCAATGAAAACCATCAAACGGTTGAGTTTCATGTTGAGCGGGAGAAAATGAAGATCATAGACAACGATCTTCACCCCATAGATGCTAACGAGGATAGGGATCTCATGTTGTGGGAAGTGTTACTGGAGGCTACAAGTCGAAGGGTGGTAGCACTGGAGCAATCCATCAAAGGTGCTAATCCATAAGGTCCATGTTTTGGAAAACCCTATAAACATTTCTTCCTTTGTGTTCTTATCCCAAACTAAAATAATAGACTCATTATATTCATTCTAGTTTATTTTCATTATATAATCTCAATTATAACTATAGAGTAACTAGAAATCAATCCCTAAGCTCACGTGGGTTGGGCCTGATGTGAGAAACAAGGGATTCCCGCATTGTTACTTCATCTGATCATGAGAGTGCCAACCAATATTTGTGCATCTGGGTTATACATGACCAGTCTGATCTTCCAGGAAGAATAAGGGAGGCATGACTAGATAAGGAAGTTCTCAGAATTGTAAAGTCACTCTTCTTCCAATGTTTTCTAGTGCATGTGCTGAAAACTTGGTCACTCTTACAGCTGTGTGGAAATTTTCGAGCATCATGCAACAAATCTGTTATGCGTGGAATTTTAAGCGTCGTTGGAGTGACTTTACCCACACTCCCCCTATTTTTCACATTTCATCCTATCCTGGGCCAATTCGCTTGGTCGAAATCTACCTTCAGTTTTCCCCAAATTTCGGTCTGAGGCCTTCGGGGGATTTCGACGTCTACAAATGCCCCCCCTCAAAATTAGATCTGCGAGGGGGCACAAAGGTTGGATTTCAAGGGAAATGCTGAGATGCCTACGACCAATGGGGGTGATGTGCATAAAAATAGAACATGTGGTGTGAAGTTGTTTTTCGCGCACGTGGAAAACCACATTCGCGTCTATAAAAACCCTCAGTGATCCCATGTTATGTACGAATTTCCTCAAACGATAAGCTATGGTGCCCTCATGTGCATAAAATCTCACCTACCTTTGCATAGAATATGATCTTCGTTGCATGTAATTCCATGAATTTTGTTGAAATTTTGTGTGCAATATCAGTTTTCCATGCCACTCCATTGGTTTTTCATGTTTCCTTATGTTTTTTCGAGTGATATACTGGTCTTTTCACGTGGGATGCTGGTTTTTTTTCAGACTTTACAAAAAGAGATGGCTACTAATCATGGTGACGATGGGAGAGAAGTTGTGTCTTCTAATCAGAGGGTTAATATTATTGTAAACCATGAGTTTTATGGTGCCAATAAAATTGTATATGACAACAAAACTCTTTTCAACATGCTGTCCCAACCCCAGATGAATTATGTTCTATCTGAATACCTACCGATATGGGACTTCGGTATTTTAGAGGAGGTACTGGTGCTAGGATTTGAAGTCGATACACCACGGTCATGGGTGACTCTCAAGGATGATCTTCCCTGATATAAAATCACAAAAAATGGCCATCTTGCTAGAGAAACCAGGCACATGGATGTCCATGTCCTGAATCCATGGACAAAAACCATTTTAGGAAGTGAGTCGGTCGCTGAGTATTCTCCAAACCATTACATAAGTACATTGCAATAGATAATTACTGATGAGTCCAAGGGCTGGATATAGGACTAGAACCTGAGGTCTGGAGGTCATTTCACAAGTGAGTGGGATAGGGCCTATTGGGTACACCAATCATGCGATCAGTTCAGGGAAGAACTACAGCACATCAGGCTATTCGAGGCGGTGTGGGCGTCGTAGTTCCATTTCTGCCATCAGCAAGACCTTGGACTAGAGTTTTTTAGCCTGTGGTCCCCTGATACCAACACCTTCCATCTCCATCATGGGGAGGTTTGTATCAGTCTTTGGGACATTCACTACATCAGTGGTATCCCTTTGGACGAGCACCAGTACAATGAGTTTCTTCCGATAGAGAACATCTAGGGGGATAGGTTGTGAACTCCCATATTGACATGGAATTTGTTGGAGCTGGCCAAGGAGTGGCTTTGAATCAAGGGATTCCTAAAATACATCACCTATTCAAAGTGTTTTAGGTAATTTCTATAGAAATACGCCGATATAATGATGTTTGGGTGAGGGAAGTGATGTCTGACCGTGGCGTAGAGGAGAAAGAGAGAATCATATTGGAGGATCCTAGAGGTGGGGGAATATCAATCTTAGGGCTTCGGTGTGGATGAAATCCGATACCTGAACATCTGCTATGACAGATTTCTTGAAAATTTCCTATGTGGGTGGATTTTTCCAATAAGGGAAACGAGGATGGGAGTCTGCCCAGCAACATTGGTCATTGCCAACATTATGGAATCCAATCAGAGGTTTAACTTGGGGGTCCATGTGCTGGCGAAATTTTACACCATTCTAGGGCATATTTTGAGAGGGGAATCACCGAGGAAGATCTATGGACCTTTCCAAATCCTTCATGATGGGATCTCAGCTCACTGTGGTGGGTACACCTTCCCAAATGTCATCTGTCTCCCCGGTAAAGGCATGCAACCTTCCTTGTTAAACATTTTTTGGGGTCATACTACTGACGCTCAACGAAGAGGGGATAAGGATCAGTATCATCAATCACACCAATTTTACATTTAGTCCATTACCCACCCTGGTCTACCAGATGATAGATGATGAGAAAGGCTCACAAGAGAAAAGAGAATACTTGTAGAGCATCAGAGGTGGGTGCTTGTGGCGCGAGTTGATGGAATGATTCTTTACGAGCCCTATGTTCCATCAAGGTTTACCAGATAGTTTGGAGGCCTCCAGAAGATTCCAAATAAGGTGTATACAGATGTTTGGGAGGAGAAATATCCTTGTGTTATTTATCAAATGTGGCTGATTTTTACAACTTACGACTCTGGAGAGGTAATTACCTTTCCTCCACCGGAGTTGATGTCGGCCTCTCAACAAAATATGATGAACATTGTTTTGCGGCATATCCTGATGAGCTACTACTGAAGTGTGTTCAGTAGCTCATGGTGACCAGTGTGGAACCTGGGAGGCAAGAGAGCAGACAGAGAATCTTTGGGGTGGAAAGGCTGGGAACAAGTCGGGAAGCTAGGTCAGTATAGGTCGGGACCATAGCAGTGGGAACGTCACATGGTGGGGTTGTTCCATCATCGTTTAGTGGGAGTGATAAGGAAGAAACATAGTGTGATTGTCGAAAAACTTGATGATAATGATAACCCAATAGTTTCTTTCACTACCACATGCTTTTAATGGAGTTTGGGATAAGGGGCTGAAAAAGGGGTGGGATTTAAGATTCCTAGGGCTGGACCAGCAGACAGAATGTTTGGGCGGTTCTACGTATCCCATGAGGATGGGAATCAAGCCATATATATTTCTGGATAGTGTTGTGTAGTTTGATGTCTTGCGCAAGGAAATATAGATATTAGTTTAATTGTCTTAGAGCTCAGGCCATATATTGAAAGGAGGGAGGGAGACACATGGTGTGACATTAAGAAACTCGACGTGAATGGGGACATAATCCCACATCACACCATGTGCTCCCTAAGGAGGTTTTAGGTCGAGGGACTAAAAATGAAAGTTGGTCTGGGCTTAAGGAAAAGTGCCCATGTATTTCTATAGACCCCATTATTATGGGGATAAATCCATATATAGTTCTATAAGTGTCATGGTAGGATACTAATTCCAGGCACAATACTATTGTATGGGTCTTGCCCACACACCAAAAGAAGCGGCATTTGATGGATCTAGATTGTTCTTTAGGATGGATGATTGTTTTTTTTTGGGAATCAATAAACCTAGGATGGATAGTCTAGGTGTCACTATAGAAATCATGCCACATGAAGGCATTGAAAATGGTATGGTGGATAACCTCTACCAAACAAGATGTCCACTCGAGTGAGGACACGACAATGCAGTGTCATTTTTCGTCGTGCTGCCATGACGATGATGTCATAGTTTGGGGTTGTAAGATAGGACCTACCAATGTATTTTAACATCGTGTAATAAATTTGAAATAGTTTAAAGTCATGTGGGACCAGGGAGCATAGTTTAAGGTCATATGTCTTGGAAAATTACAGAAGAAACGAGTTTTTAAAAGGAATGTGAATTGCATGATAAAACATACCCGACATGAATGAGGACATAAGCCTATACCATCCCACACACGATTCCAAGGAAGAAACCCTAGGATGAGGGGCCAGAAAAGGCTAGGGAATATGGGGCTAGACACAAAGACAAAACGTCTAGGTGTTCCTACATATCCCATGAGGATGAGAATCAAGACATACATAGTTTTGAGAGGGCGAGATGAAGGAGATACCATCTCCTAGAAAGAGAGTATGTGGTGCAGATATTGAAAAACCGACATGAATGAGGATGTGGTCCCCCACCACAACATGAAATCCTATGAAATTCATGTCCAAAAGGACAATAATCAAAGGTAATTAGGGGGGACCTAAGCTGGACCCTATGACAAGATTCCCAGGTGTTCCAACATATCCCATGAGTATAGGAATCAAGATGTATGTAGTTCTTGGAATGTCGTGCAGTTTTATGTCTTGTGGTAATGACATAGAGAGATCATAGTTTAAGGTCTTAGATCTCAGACCATAAATAAATGATACTCTTCCAAATGGACCAAATCACAACGGAATCCCTTAGCCCACGTGAGTTATGCTCGATGCGGGAAACAAGGGAGGAGAAGGTTTTTGCAACACGTGGACTACATGAAAATGGGAGATTGGTGCAGTTCCCCAAATGATGCCTCACCATGGATTCATCTTCTTAATGTGAAAATGTGCACTGGGGGATAGTACCAAGAGTTCCTAAATTCCACTTGCACAGAATGGAGTGGAAAATGATGTGAATAACGCAACCAATATTTAAGGCTTGATGGGGGTGGTGTGACGATAGAGGATAACTATTTACCATGTTTGAAACACAACATCCTTATTGTGTGACCTGAAATGGAAACAAAAAATGAGTGTTGACCATTGACCATATTCAAAACGCAGGACTTGTATCAATTTTTCGTTCGACGTCCCCAAGGATGTTGGCCCGAAATGATTGAGATCCCTTGGGAAAATAATATGTATAGTTTGGGGGCCCATTTGGATGTGAAATGTGATTGAATCACAAAGTAAGGGGATCATGAAGTCTGAGGATGGGCGATAACATGTCCATGTATGATTCAACACTCTAGATGCTGAACGAGAGTGATCCTTGGCACATTGGTGAACTGCCAAAGAGGGTCGAGGGGCCCAACATAAGAGTAGCCAACTTGAGAAGATAAGTGTGGAACAATGGGATGAAGAGCTCTCAGGAGAGATAGGTATGTGGAATGGTTGTTACACACCCAACATGAATAAGGACATAAGACCATACCATGCTGCATGCCCCTCTCCTGGGAGGTATCAGGCCAGGGGGTAGGAAGATAAGGAGTTTTCTCAGAATTGGGGCTTGACCCAAAGGCTAATTGTTCGGGCAGTCCTATATATCCAATAATGATGGGAATCAAGCCACATATAGTTCTATAGGATGCTGTGAAGTTTTAAATCATGTGGGAAGGACACAGATATGGGAAAGGTATCTCAACGGGGGATGTTTATGGAACGAAGAGTATAACATAAGCCCATACTACATCGTACATCCCTAAATGAGAACATGGGATAGGGGCCGAAAAGGTTAAGGGATCTAAGATGGTAAGTCCCAGATAGTTTGTAGTTTAACGTCTTGCGGTGAGGATGAATGAGGTAGAGATCAAGAAGTTGGGGATGGGCCTACAGACAAAATATCTTGGTGTTCCTACATATCCCATGAGGATGGGAATCAAGCTACACATAGTTCTAAAAGGGCCATGTAGTTTTAAAATCATGCAGTGAGGACGTAGATTGGATGAAAGAATGAGGAGGGGCACATGGTAAGATTATCGTAATCCTAACATGAGTGGGGCCAAAGAAGCCTGTACTACACAATGTGGGATCATCCATAGAAACTATACCCAGGGGGGATATTCAAAGAGAAGAGTATGAGGGTTGTACTCAACATGAGGTGTTTGATAATTCTTACATATCTCATAAGGATGGGAATCAAGACATATGTAGTTCTTGAGATGTAGTTTAACATCTTGTGGGAAGATAGTGGTGGGGAGATCTTATTTTATGGTCATAGAGCTCGGACCATAATGGTATATCTACTGCTCAAAGTATAACATCATAGAGGATGAATTCTGATTAGTCTGGATGAATTTCACATCTTAACATCATGTGGCATAGACAGAACAATTTAAGGTCATACGGGACCATATAGATCTTAAGTTATGGTTATAGATATCCGACCGTTTTGTAGTTTATCATCATGTGGGATGGAAAAGCCGTGTAATTCCATGCAGGACATGACAGTTTAAGGTCATGTAAAAATATGTACAATTTAAGGTCATGTGGGACCAAATAGAGTTAATTTCATGCAGGACGAGATAGTTTATGGACATGTAAGGCCAGGCAGTTTAAGTTCATGGGAGACCAGATATAGTTTAATGTCATGTGGGATGAGATAGATTAAGGTCATGTAGGAACAGATAGTTTAAGGCATGTAGGACCATATCTCACTCAAGAAATTTATCTCTTGAGGAATATGGAATTGGTAGGAGGAGTTATACACTTTTCATTCAAGGTAACCCAGGAGTACGCACCATTGTAGTAAACCATATAAATGATGTAATGTCCTTCTCATTTGGGCCCTAGATTGGGAGATCTCCTACTAGGTATCATTGGTGTTCTCAGAGCCAACACCATGTCACCTTGAAAAAAGGAGAAGAGGCGAACCTTCTTATTGAAAGCTCTAGATATCTTGTTCTAATGCCTTTCCAGATTGTGCAGGGCACAAAGCCTATTCTCGTCCAGCACTTCCAATTCAGCTAGAATAATTTTATCTACTTTATCTGGTGCTTGATGATCATATAAAAATGTGTGTTATGAAGGAAATTGAATATCGATGTGCAGGATGACCTCTGTTCCATACACCAGGGAATATGGGGTCACCTGTATGTAATTGCGAGTCATTTTCCGATAGGCCCAGAGGTAGTTGGGGAGATTTTCTAGCCAACTCTTCTTGTTCTGTCCAACCATTTCATGTAAAATTTTAGAGATGGTTTTGTTGAACACCTAGATCTTCTCTTTTGATTGTGAGTGATATCGATAGGTATGGTTAGAATAGATGGTTTACTTGGCGTAGAATTTATTCAACTCAACTGCCCAGAAGTTGGTTCCGTTATTGGTGAGGATTGCGTGAGGGACTCCAAGTTGGTAGATGATGTTGGAGCTCAAAAATTCAATAACAGAACATTCATTGACTTACTTGAGTGGAACCGCCTCTTCCGACTTGGAGAAGAAATCCATAGCGGTTAGGATGAACCTGCATTGGCAAGCTATCACCATTGGATATGGTCCCACGACGTAGAGTCCCCATACCAAAAAGGGCCAAGAGTACTTGGTAGTGTGGAGAGGCTCTGTTGTCCGATTAATAAAGTTAGTATAGATTTGGTATGCATGGAACCTCTTGGTAAACTTGATACAGTCACGGATCATGGTGGGCCAAAAATTCCCCAACCTCCTCATCTGGAGAGATAGTTTCAGCCCGGTCTGATGAGCCCTATAGGCACAAGCATGAACCTCTTGCATGACTTGAGAAATATCAACTCCTTGGTTGCAACGGAGGATAACCTCATCAAACCCGCACTTGTAGAGGATCTGCTCAAGACTAGGGCCACTTTAGAGGGTAAATTGCAATGTTTGGCATCAGATTCACTCATTCTTGGCTTGATCAGCCAGAAAATTACCATAATGGAGGTAATTGATAAAGGGGGTCCACTAGTTGGGAATCACTTCTTGCACTACATCAGGGGGACTTAAAGGTCCTAATGTGGAGGCACCAGCGGTAAGGTGACTTACCTATGGGCAATCATCATCGTCTAGAGTGACGAGGGAAATTACTCTCTCATGTTCCACATGTTTAATAAAATCATCCTAATCAAGCCCTATAAGAGATGCATCTAGGCAGGCCAAGGAATCATCATGGCCATTTAGGGATTGAGGGACATGAGTAAATTCTTGCCGAGTTGGGAACTGGGTCATCAACTATAGGGTGTGTTCCAACAGTGGTACGATCTCTGGATTTCTGATGACATAGTCACCATTTATCTACTTGATAACTAGTTCAGAGTACCCTTTCACATGAAAGGGGGGAACATCAATCTCGAGGGCCATCTCAAGGCCAGTGATGAGAGCCTGATACGCTGCCTCATTGATGGTACAACCTTCTGAAAATAGGAACAAATACGGAAAAACATATTGTGTTGGGGTGATAAAGATGATACCCAAGCCCACTCTATTGATTCTAGGGTCATTGAGCCTTCTTCCAATAGTGCTCCGGGAAGAACTATCAAAGTTAATTTTCCAAAACATAATTGCTCAGTCTACCAATAGGATTTCCTCATCGGGAAAATCAAGGTCTGGAGACTGTTCCACGAGAGATGGATGGGAGAAAAGGAAATACTCAAATGCTTTCATCTGAATAATATTCTGAGGGATAAATTGAATTTCCAACTCTTGGAGGATCACTACTCACCGATCTAGATGGCCTGTCAACATTGGGCTGTTTAGGATGTACTTCAGTAGATCCACTTGGGACACCAGTTGTACCTCATGATGCTGCAAGTAATGCCTCAATTTCTGTACTACAAATACCAGTGCAAGAAAGATCTTCTCAAGAGGGGATTTTCTGGTCTTCGTATCTGGGAGCATGCAGTTGATATAGTAGAGACTGTTCTTTATTCCCTCATTGTTCTTCTTGGAAAGAAGGGCACTGAGATATTTTTCTAGGGAGGCCACATAAAGGACCAGAAACTTTCCGGAAATAGGTGGAATCAAGACCAAAGTCTTGAGCAGATACTTCTTAATTTCCTCAAAAATAGTCTGACATTACTCATCCTATTGATAGACAATGCCTTTCTTCATTATTTGAGAAAACAACATACACTTGCTGGCCAAATTCTCGATGAATTGGCATATGTAGGCCAAGTAGCCATGAGTGCCTTGAAACATCAAAATATTGCTCGAGGGAGACATTTGACTGATCGCCATAACCTTCTCAAGGTCGATATCGATACCCCTATATTTTATAATGAAGGTGAGAAACTTTCTGGAGGGGACCTCGAAGGCACACTTTAAGGGGTTCATCTTCAGATAGCGAGATTGGAGGAAGAAAAACACTTTCTCAAGATCTTTGAGATGGTCTTGACGCTGGCGAGATTTTACCACCAGATCTTCCACATAGAATTCCACCAATGTCCCACGGATCGACATAAATATGCATTGTATGGAACGTTGATAGGTGGCTCCAACATTCTTTTGACCGAAGGAAATTACCTAGTAGAATAAAGTACCGTGTGGTTCCGTAAATTATATAGACTCCTCAAACTTGGGATCCATTCAGTTCTGGTTATACTTGGAATACCCATCCATGAAGGAGAGACCCTGGATCTCACTGGTGGTGTCAGTCAACAGTTCCGTCAGAGGAAGGGGAAAATCATCTTTCGGATAGTGACTGTTGAGATCCCGAAAGTCGATGCAGTCTCTGATCTGTCTGTACTTTTTCCAAATGGGAATAATGTTTTCTAACCATCTGGGGTACTAGAACTCGTTAATGAAATTGGATATAATGAACTTATCATCTTTGGCCTCAACAATGGCACCATGAGAAAGGTGCATCTTTATGGGAGTTTGTTTGAACTTGTGGTGATTTACTGGAAGACTGATGTAGTGGATGACGACATGAAGATCTAGTCATGGAATCTCATCATAACTCTAGTAGAATACATCATGGTGTTTCTTCATAAATACTGTGTACTGTTGTGGATCTTCTATAGGCATAGTGACACTGGTCAATGTGGGTTTCAGATCCATATTTCTAATGAGGTTCACCTATACAAATTCATCAGATGTGGTGGAGAAACCCTCTTCTAATGAAGGATTTGTGTCCTCCTGATCCTCTTATTTACTTATAGAAGGATCCTCAGTGGTAGGAGATTCTTCTAAGTCAGCACACCTAGATAGGAAGATAGTGCCAGCCCAATCAGTGGTAGACACTGCACCGAGGGACTCCTGTGCTACCAAAACCATAGCAATGAATGTTTTCAACCCAATCCTCTCTGGTATTCAGCCCAAGGGTCCATGTTCGATGATATAATATCAATATTAGAGCATCAGATTGAGTAATTTTATCGTTTCTTGGTGAAACAGTCATGTATGACGTATTGTCGTTTCTATGGTGCGGACATCCCGATACCTTATAGAAGTAGGGACTCTGGGATCACCCGAGCCTAATTCGTGTAGTAATATGAGGTAATTTTCTGGCATCCCATAGACTTGTTATTATGCTTCCCCCTCTTTATAGAAACAACAAATCATTGTCTCATATCTGGGGTCGTATCCTCCGATCAGTGGATCGAAAAAACATAGGCATCATCCAGGTATGTCCACGGGTCAATCAAAGCCATAGTCCATGCATACTATTTATCCTAAATTTGCTTGTATTTACTCTTGTAATAGTCAGTATCCAGAAAGCAGGAATCACAAGAGGCAAAGGGAGATGCGTCACTTTGGAGTATGCCCACTCAACCATTAAGGGGGTACTTAAGGCATTGGTGATATGATGAAGGGACTTCATCATGCTGGTGAAGCCATGGCCTACCCATCAGCGCATTGTAGGAGATGTCCTGGGAGACAACCATGAACTTAGTGCTAGAAACCAAAACACAAAACTAGTTCTTCAGGTGGATCATTTTGACCAGTTTGTGTTCTGTTCTATCAAAACCTTGAATTTTTAGGTCAGATGGACTCAGATCATCCTTGGACAGCCCCAATTTTCAAAGTGTCTAAGTTGGGATTAGGTTGATCCCTGAGCCTGTGTCGACAAGGAAATGATGAACCTCCACACCATTGAAATGGTCATTGATTTAAAATGGGAGGATGTTCCTTTATATGGGAGAGCCTTCAACTTCCCTAAAGAATGATATAATTTCATAGCATTCAGTGTGCTCGACTGCCTCAGCATGGAAGGCTTCTATAGTTGCATCTCCGTCCCAAACTGGAGAAGGGTTCTTAATGCCTCGGTAAGGGCTTCACCCATATCCGCTGATAGTAAAAGAGAATCAAGGATAGGAATCCTTGAAGGAATTATAGAAGGATTCTTAATGATATCGTACTTCTGTTCCAAGCTCGAACTTCAACTTATAGGAGGTCGTTCTACCACAGGAGGCTTGATGGGCCCTGTTGGCTGAATCGGTAGCTGGCTGGTGCTGGGAATGTCCTAATGCTCTCTAGTAAAAGATTGTGGAGTGAATACCGGATGAGTTCTAGATGAATGTGGTCAGTCCTTAGCAGAACTTGGCTGATTTTAGTGACGTCGGGGTGATTCTTCCTGATCTAGTAGCACAAATGGTGGCGAAGTCGGACCTGATGACATCAGATGATAAGGATACACGTGCTAAGCTTTGCGCTGGGCCTTTTTCATGGTTTCAGTGGAATGAATAGCCTAGTTGGAAGTGTTGTCTGAGGCACTCCGACGACCCATATAGTTGCGGCTTCATCGACGCTGATGACATCTGGGGATGTTGGGAGGATTCTTCTGACACTCCTCATTATAAGGAATCATATAGGGGTTTACTAGCTCCATGGTGTTAACCAAAGAACCATTGAATTTTACTTGAATAAACCTCTAGAACTGGATGGAATGTAGGGGGAATCCCCATCTCTGTGGGCATGATTTCACCGAGTTTACGGGATGATAATGACATCAGTGGAGGAATTTGTTTTCCCTTGAAATGCCAATGCCTTTTATTTTTGGAAGAGGAAGGCTGTGAAGTTGATGCAGAGGTTCTGGATATGGGTGATGTGGTGTCTTCTGAACACTCAGGTTAGTTCAGGTGTGGAAGGATAATACCATGGGCATAGGTGACTACCTTACAGTCCATCCAGTTGTCATACTTCTGGGGCCCATGGTTAGAAACCTGATGCCACTCACCTTCGCTGTCACTATCATTGTCCGGATTCACGAATACACATTCCACCTATTATGGAGCTGGGCCTAACCTTACTATGTTTTTATCAACCTAGAATTGAATCTATTATTTAAACACATAGTATTGTTAGAGGGTGTTCCCCCAGATCCGTTGATAGGGGAAGTAGTTGGGGAGATCAGTGAGATCCTCCTCTTCTGGCCTCCTGCATTTAGGTAGACGTAGAAGTCCCTATTCCAAGGCTCTTTGGAAATAAATGGGGACCTGATCCTCATTTAATGAGTAGGTCCAATTTATCATATCCGAGAAGGGGGCTTTGGGAGTATGGCCTTGATGAGGGGCTAGTGGATCCTGTCGAGGAGGTTGAGCCTAGTTATCTCACCTGGGTGGTGGCAGCGTGCTACACAGGGAAACCTGCTGATTTTGAGGTGGTCGATGCTAGGCTAGAGGCTATTCCTGAGGTGGAGGGCCTCTACAAGGTTTTGGAGCTTGCTCCACTGGTATCAATTCCAGTTTCCTATGGGCCTCTATTTGGGCCATCACGGTGGGCTCATCCTTAGTGTCCCTTTATGAGGGAATTGCTGGAGGCAATAGACGTGCCTGCTTAGCCTTTTTCAAGGCTTCCTATAGATGCTGGGCCTTATTAGATAAGTCTCAAAATCCCCCTGGGTGATTTTGGGTAATGTGAGAGGGGACCAGTTTGGTCTTAACATTCCCCACACACATTGTCAGCGATTTTTCCTAGTTCAGTGGTATATACAAGGAGTAAGTGAAGCCTTTCCACGAGGAGACAAATTCAACAACATGGTCGTTAAGCCTCTTCTTGCACTTTAAGAGGTCTGAAATACTCATCTTCTAGGCGGTATAGATGAACTGGTAGAAACTTTTCCTATGAATATCATCCTAGCCAGCGACCGACCCGATGGGTGGCTTGTTGTACCAGACAAGCACATGCCCTTCCAATGATTGTAGGAAATATTAGAGTTTTTTGGATTTTTGTTGTGCTGGAGTTCTTAGCCTGGGTCTGCACCATGAGATGAAGTGGTCCAGATACTGCAGTGGGTTGTCTGTCTCGTTAAAGCGGGGGAAATGTGGGGTTTTTGAAACCCGGGTGTGTCGGCATATCATCAACCCATGCTGGATATGGCTTTCCATCAGGCGAGATTTCCACATGCCGAGTTTCCAATGACTCGAGGAAATCAATGAGTAATACCATTGGAATTTACGGGAGGGGATTCTTATATTGAAGAAGATCCCTAACCACTAGTCGGTTGGTAGGTTCTTCAACATCATAAGAAGTCCCGATGGCTCATGGATCAGCTGGTGGGATGACATGCAGAGTGGATGGGGGAACATGAGCTGTGTCTTGGGAATTATCACGCCGCTCAGGTGGATTTGGAGACATATACCACTACCTCTATCCATAAGTACCGGCCTCTATCCTATCTATGTGGTAAGGATGATCAAGGTCACCCAAAGGTAATTCTCCAAGGGACTGTTGTACCTGGCCCGACTGCCCTGACCGAGGATCATCGTAGTTCGGTCATCACTTTGGGACATGTTCAGCAAGGAGGTCATCGACCATCTTCTTGTGCTCTGTAAGCTGTTGATGCAACGTGAATCTTCCAGGATCATCCTCTGTCTTCTACACTGAGCTAGACAGGTCAGAGGGTTTGATGACCCCAATATGTTCTTTTCCCTTATTGGGATTTCAGTCGACGGATAATGACTTGGTGGGTACAGTAATACCCAGTAAATTCTTTTGTTGGAACTAGATCCTTCCCAACGGATCCAATAGGTGTGATACTACCTCAGGGGGTATGTGCACTATGAGGAGATCTAGCTCATTCTCTCCCCCTAGTAGGTCATCCATGTTAACAAAAAATATACCTAGAGGCATATCCTCAATATTTCTCATCAAATCGGGCTGGTTCCAAATAGAACTAAAATGGAGTGAAGCATTCTACCCCCAACCACGGACCTCAATGTGGGGGGAAGACTCCTTGATTATTTTGTGGAGCACTTTAAAGCTCTGAACGCATCGCTTCTGGAGGGTCTGGTGGTGACTGAGTGACTCAGTACCCTGGTCCACATGGAGTGCATCCAAGTCAACCATATGACACTATTGGTCAATATCATCAAAGTGTTCTAGAAACTTGGGGCAAGTCACTCTCTGATAATGGAGAGGTAATTGTGTCATCTTGAGGGTCTGGAAAAAGGAAAATACTTCTTCCTAGGTAGGAGATTTTGGTGCACTAAAGTTAGGAGTCACAATTGGCCAAAAAATTTCTAAAAATGATCTTCTGCGAGGATGTCCCAAAATATTCTCAACTAAGACATAGAGTTTGGCCCTTTGTTACCCCACTAAATTATTTGGGGTGGATGGGGGACCGATAGCGGAAAGAAGTAGACCGCTCAGATGGTAGACAAGCCGGTGGAGAATACGGAGAAAGATCTAACAAGCTACCGCATCTTTTGATATCCTATGATGAATGAAACAACTGAGCCCCCACATCCCAGAAAGACAGACTAGTAGCCATAGTTTTTGGAATGGGGGCTGCGGTTACTGATGGTGGTCGGGATACTGTTCATCCTTTATCGGTCCCTAGAATTGCTCTCCATGGTGTCTGGTCAAAGTTGAGAATGACCCTATGAATGATAGGGAGGATTTCTCAGCCAGACCCTAGGAAGGGGCCATATCTTCTTCTTCCTAGGTGTATCATTGCAGGGAGGCGGGAATCTGGTGGACCTCACATTTCGGAAGGATGGGGATGATATGCCTCATTTTTACCTCTGCCCTTGACATGGAGGATCGAGGTGAGGGTTCCATTACTGAGTTTCATTATGCCTCAGAATCTGAGAAGAAGATAAGTTTAATTGTGGTTTTAATCTTCTCCGTATTCTTCTTATGGCAGTGGTGACCTGCCTTCCTGCCCCGGGATGGCTCTTTGGGACATGGTAGATTTTTGGCATGAGGACCTTTAGCTGTACTGATTCAGGGGTGGAGAGGACTTCCACTTGGGTGAGCTGGGGTGTGAGGACCACCTAGAAAAATTTCAAAGGGAACATGGTTATAACCTACATGTCCACTAGCTGACATGTAGAGTGAGTCTCCGCGAGAAGTGCTGGAGCGGGTAGGACCTCCGCTAGAGTTGGTTGGACCATGGCCAGGACCACCATGCTTATTTCCTTTAGCAATATTGGTATGAGAAGGGTCCTCGTACTGGATGAGATGAACATGGGTAGGACCTCTATGTTGGGTTCCCTTGAACAAGTCCAACCTATGGCTCTTTTATTGCTAGGATAAGTAGGACATTCATCGGTTTCTGTAAGGACATGGGGAGACCCCCACATTGAAGGCTAACCAGACGTGAAACATCTCCACACTGGCGACCTGTGATAGGAGGAACGTATCCATACCTGATGTCATGAGTGGAGAAGAGGCTTTCGTACTGGGTGTCAATGTAGTGGGGGGACCTCCATTTAGATTAATGGTGGCATGGGGAGGACCTCCACACTGATATTGGGAGAAGGAGAGACTTGCGGTCTCATTAATGATGGTATGGGTTGGACCTACGTACTGAATGACAACGCCTTAGGTTGGCCCGCATCGAATGCCACCGGTGTCGATGACCAGGAGAGAAGACCTAGCCTTCCCATGGGGTGGTTGGGACCTCGATCCGGGTCGGGCGTCTATATGCCCCAGCTCGGCATAGATAAGGAACTGATGGTATACTCTAGCTGTGGTGCGGTCCATGGTAGCCATTGATGTTGACACCCCTCAGCAGGCACCCTCCTCATCCTACACCTGACACTGGAATTGTGTCAATTAGATTGGGGTCGGTGGTGTAGGAATATAGCTTACCCACTCCTTATCTCATGGGGCCGGGTAGTGGCGCTGAAGCGGCCTAATGGGAGCCCTCCTTGGGAGCCCCTGGAATAGGATTCTGGTCAGGCTGACTCGAACATCCCTCACATCATCGGTGTAGAGGAGGGAGTCATCAAAGAGTTTCAGGGAGAGGTTCTCGAAATGATTATATGTCGAAGTGGGGAGAAGTGTCTCCCTTTGTGGCCCTTGGGGGTGGTTGTGATGACAAGGCGTATAAGCCTCTAGGTCTTGTCAGGACATATCCCAGGTTGGGATAATCCCCTCTTACTTGTATCATTGAATGAGGTCATTTATCACCCTTCTCTAAATGATTTCAAATGGGAATATGGGGCATGGGAACCTAGAATTCATGGACGTGGAGGATTCCATGGGGGATATGAGGCCGCATGGGATTTCCATGTTGACATTTCCCCTACCCCTGCATCAGTGGGTGGGCGGTGATTGGTTTCCTATCATGAAGGCTTGAGTCCTGAAAAGAAGAAATATTTAACCATTAGTGCTAAAAGATAGAAAGTGATGTCTAGTTACCCAGTGTCATTCCATCTTCCATGGTTGTCAACAAGGATCCGCACAGACAACATCACAAACCGGGATGCCTAACATTCGACAGCCCAATTTCTTTTGAGATTCACTATAGGAACACTATTTGCATGGCGGGACCTAGAATCAGATACATGAATCTGGTGACACACTAATCCACTAATGTCTCAAACGCTACTAATATCCACATTGGGGAGAAGAACATCATGTCGGGTTCACCATTAATGTTTCTGAAGATTTCGTCGGGGCACGTATCCATCTATTTTGGAGGACGCATAGCTGTGGTCCCGCATTCCTGATTTCCAAAGGTGGTCGGCATCCGTCACATATTCTGGGACGTTTTCTCCTTGATTGAAATGAAATGATTGGATGTCGGTCTCTCCATGATTGGATTCCCCCTTGGATCTCGTTACCTAGTCTGGGTCTCCCTCATAGACTTAAGATGTTGTTCGTGAAACTTTTCCTAGTTCCATGTCTTTATAGACGCCGGTTAATTATGCTGCATCTGTCAGGACATTCCAAGGGGTCTGGTTAGGGAAACAACCTTCGGTCAGGGGAGTAGTCAGGTTGGACATCACTTGAATGTCTGGAGGCTAGAACACTGATGCATCTGAGTTTCTTCCCCTTATGATAGGGCTTCTCGAGGGCATGAAATCTTGAGGCATCCCATGTCAAGTGTGGGGAATTTTATATCATAGGCTTGTCTCTAAGGTTTTCATCAGCTTCCCATGTTTAACACAGGGTATTCCACGAGTTTAACGTCTAGTGCAGATGGATCAGACTAATCAAAACATTGATGGGAGTGGATCATATGGGTGAAATTCCATGAGGGATCCCTGATTTTAGGGCTAATTCATGGTTAGTTACCTGATTACTACTAGGAGTAGTGAGAAAATGGGTGACATGATCTCACCGGGGTGTGGAATCCCAAGTAAGAATCAGGATGAATATGGATTGTTGATATTGGATGGAATATGATATAGAACCATCATGAGGGCGATGGAGATGTTGTTCATGAGCCTCGAATAGACTTCTTACGTATCCCTATGGCAAGGAATCAAAGTCCACATAGTTCGGTGTGGCAATGAGACACCTAAGGGGCTGAACTGTGAGGATGGATGCATGGATGGTACCCAAAGGAAGTGGAACGTCTATGTTGGGGAAAGACCTTCCCGAAACACATAAGCTCGAGGGATAGAATCCATGATGGGACATGAGTGATTGGCCTGAACCTTAGGATAGGCTTCTTATGTATCCTCATGATGGGGAATCAATGTCCATGTAGTTCAGGATGGGGCATGGAATTAGGGTGTGCACAGAGGACATCAACCCGATTACATACTGGGACTTATGCATGGTTGACATCCTAGGTTGGTCTGATGCTTGAGGGGCAGACAAAAGACGTGGGTCACCATAGGGGGAACACCAAAGTTTACTAGTGTTTGGGGTTGTGCCTCAGAGAGGCTTCCTACATACCCTGTCTAGGAGAACGTGATCAAACCCACATAGTTCATCTTACAACATATTATTGTGGTGTGGGGAAGACAACGACTTACCACTGGTCAGGTTTCCAACATCTTACCACTGTTTGGGGTACACCAGATTAATATTGATTGGTATATAATGGATTACCATTGGACGGGGTCACAACAGCTTACTGTTCGGTGGGGGTCACAATGGCTTACCACTGGATGGGGTCACAACTGCTTACTTCTGGATGGGGTTGAACCTCATGGAGGCTTCCTACATACCCTAGGAGACAAGGATCAAATCCCATATAGTTCGAACATGTATAGTTTAACGTCTTGCATTGAAAAAAGGGGTGTATAGTTTAATGACATGAAGGACAAGGGTGGACCAACGTTAAGTGGTTGAGACCAATTAGTGTTGTGCTTGAACCTCTGGGAGGAATCCTACATAACTTGCATAGGATACAAGGATAAAAGTTCATGTAGTTCAGGATGGGGATATATTTTCACCTCATGCGGGAAGAAGGTGAACCAACGTGAAGGGGTCATGAAAAGTATGTGTTGGGATTGAACCTCAGGGAGGCTTCATACGTACCTTTCCTAGGAGACAAGGATCAAAGTCCACATAGTTTGGAATTCTTCGGTGATTATATGCAAAGGCATCTTAGGAAGGATTTTATGGTCAATGCTTACTCTAATCTCATGTGATTCATGCTTGGTGAAAAAAACAATAGGCATCAAAGACCCGGCGATCACGTCGCGAATGGTGCGCCCGTGGGAAGTGGAATGGGGATTACACATGGTTAGTATCCCAAAGAGGGAAAATGAGATTATTTGTGGTTAGCGGCCCAGGGAGATGGAGATTGGGACTTACTCCAGAATAGGGGCTTGATGACGACAAAGCCCAGAGGGAGAGGTATATGGTAATGAAGTTCCATGTTCCCCTCTCACCTCTAGTCTTTGGAATAAAATAATAAATGAGGATCAAGGGTGTTTCCTCCTACGAGAAAGGCATGGTGCTTAGAGTAATATGTCTTCCCTTCCCTGTGGATAGGTACCACTCCAGCAAAGAGGATCTCATTCCTTTTGAGCAATATCTCACCCCCGCGAGGATGAGCGGGCATAGAGAATGTCCAAGATTGGGCACCCCATGTGTGATTCACAGGGTGAGGATATAGTTTAAGGTCATGTGATAAGGAGATGGTGCTTGGCAGTTTAATGTCCTACATCTGGGATGAGGCGGGTTCACTCTACACCCCTAGGACTTACATAACCAGCAAGCTTTAACCCTTGGTGAATGGAAGGCCCCGACAATTCTGTAGTGTTGGGGTGTTGAGGAGTGATTCACTAAGGGGCCCACATTAGCATGACTATGAAAAGAATAAATAGTCGTTAGCATGCCTATGTAAAGAATCATAAGGCTAAGAAATGTAACATGAAGCACCAACCAAGGGAACTTGAAATCACTTCGTACAAACCTGGAGGGTCATATGGGAGAATGGTGAGTGACACAGGTGTGTTGTGAATAATAGGAGATTAAACATTTTTCCATATGGTAAGTACGACACATGGAGCGCCCAAAGAGGAACGCACACCAAGGGGGGGGGGGTTGCACACAATAGGCACACAAAAAGTTAGGTTGCGTGGATAAAGGAGGTGTACTGTCAATTTGAAGAGGTTTTCCACATAAGAGGGCTAGGATTTACACACTAGTAGCTGAGGTTTTCATGCACGAAAAAATACTTTCCTGTAACTAGCCAAATAATCAAGGACCGAGGCGAGGGTCAAACCCTAGGGGTTTCGCGCGAAGGTGGGCCCCTGGGAGACCTGTCACAAAAAATAATGTACCTAAAATCCATATTTTTCGTATGGAAGTGGTGTATTTCATATGGGGGAGACGGTTCCAATTCTGTATCCTAGAAGTGGGGGGTCCCTTTTATTTATAGCTGATCAGGTGCCAGGGGGGGATTCAATCTACGCAGAAAACGCACTACCTTTTTCGGCTATGTGGAAATTTTTGCGTGGCATGTAATAAATCTCTTGTGCGTGGAATTTTACGCACCATATGAGTGGCTTTACTTGCACTCCCCCTATTTTCTTCATGGCCATTCTTCATGTCCTAGGAAAGTTCACTCAGTCAAAATCTACCTTTAGTTTTCCCCAAATTTCAGTCTGAGGCCTTCAGCGGATTTTAGTGTCTACAGTGATGAATGAACTTAATAAAGTAACAATAAACCAAATAAATATATAAAGGTTTATTTAATTTTTAATTAATGAACATAATTTAATTGTTCTAGTCAATAAGATCAAGCGATGAACACCCTCAGATTTATGGTAAGGGACCCTCTCTCTCACATTTATTCAAGAATTTTCCCATACGTTGTTTCCTTTTATATTTAATTCCTAATGATGGGGTATGTTTTTGAACCTACCCCATACTACCCTTATGATATATAAATTATGGTATACCCCTTTAACTCTCATTAATCCCTCACATGAACATGTGTTGCCATGCTGAAATGTTTGTAAGTGCTTTTTCATCTCACTTCAATTTTTGTGAGATATTCTATATTCACTACTATTACTTGTGTATGGTGTATTTATACTACCCATTGATTTTTCATATCATTAATATCTTTATTTTAATGATATTAAATTAATAATTTAATGATTATTAATTTTAGGTCATATGATTCAACTGATTACAAATTTTTAAGTATTTTCTACCCGAACCTCCATTTTCATTCGGGTTGCTCTTATTATCTACTCACCTCAATGGAATTATTATTTATACTTATGTACTCTTCATAAATTCAATTTTAATGTTCTATATATTTTTACCAATCACAATACTTATTTATTTAATGGGGAGTTACATGTTTTAAAATACTCTTTAAAAAATTCTTCCAAAATGCAAGCCCGATTCATGGGAATTTCTAAAATACTTACCTTTTTTATGTTCACTGTATAATCTATTTTAAGCCATATTTATCTTTCTAAAATCAGAAATTTTAACATGAAAAAACTATTATGGTTCATTTCTAATTTTTTGAAGTAAAACATGCATTTTCTCTTTAAATCATCTTTTATGAATTCCTTAAACCACACTAAAATTTCATAATTCAAAAGCTTCCTTAAAAACAATTTTTACATTATTTAACTTCAGTGGGACATCATTTATGCCATAAATTTTATATAAATGTACTCCCCTTTTCTTTTATAGGATATACATGGTTAAAACCATATTTATTCCAAATACAAATTATTTTCCAAAAGAACTCTTCTTTTCAAAGTAAAATAGATTTTTCTCGCCTCACTTTAACTTTTATGAGATATATGCCTTGTTCACCACTTATTTCTTACATGTGGTGTATGTACTACCCCTTGGTATATCATTACAAGAGTATCCTTATTATCATGATATTATAAGGTATTATGATTTGAATGTTTCAAGGTGGTATGAGACACTTTGGAATGTTTAAGGATTATATCCTTGAGATTTTCTCAGCAGTCTTATTTAAAAGTAGCTTTATTTTTCTAAACATCCATTGATGAATATTATATTTCATAGTGGTTTATATCTTATTATATCATCTAAAATTTTTTTGAAGGGTTTTTGATTAGTTTGAATTTGTATGTTCTATCTTGCTTCCATTCATCAATTTACATCGATTGGTTAGTGTTTAGGTTTAACGTATGTGGAACATTATTTACATATCATATGTTACATTTAATATGAATGTATTTGTTGTTTATTTTTATCCCTATTCGTAAGAGGAATGCAATGGACATATTAAGTGTTGGTTGGGGCCCACTATAGCCCCTTGGTGCATTGGTAGGTCTCATGAGATAGACTATGGTATTGGCACAAGACCTTGACAAAATGGATATTTATGGTCTTGGAAAGAGGCCTTAACGGTATGGTTATGATATCCCGTATTATTCATTCCCTCATTTTGAAAATAGTATATATGGTTCATGTGGTTATTCAAGTAATAAAATACCCATGTTTATGATTTAATATGGAATTATTTATTCATCACTAATTCCTTCCATAATGTGTTCATGTTTATCAATAAAGACATGTGTTTTTAGTTATTCATCATGCCTAATGTTTATGTTCATGATATATTCTGATTTATTTCTTACCATTACTGAGGTTTTGAGCTCACCCCTTACTTATTATTCATTTTCTTAGGACATGAAGAATTTTATTATGAATGACCTTTGGGGATAAACTTATAGTTGTGGATGTTTCCAATAAAACTTATATGTTTTTTATTTTGAGTTTTAATTTTAAACTCTTGTATGTATCCCATTTCCAAAACTACTAAACTAATCGGTCCTTCAAGATTCATTTTCCTTGCCTCTATGAAATTTTAATAAAATAAAGCACTGACTCCAAGCTTCTGGGGTCGGGGCATTACAGCTGGTATCAAAGGAAGTTTAGTAGAAAACCTGGAAACAATATAAAGGAAAATTATATAAGTGAAAAAACCATAAGATAGACTTTGGGGATAAGAATACAAGGACATAATATAATTTTGGTAAGGAATAGATTATATGGTTTATTAATTAAATAAATTCATTTTTGTATACGAATAAGTAGAGGTGGCTTTAGCATAGATGTATCTAGGGGTAAAACCCAAAAACAGTGCTTTTAAACTAGAATCGAATGGGGACTGGTGCACGACAATGGGACTTGTTGCACTCTTGATTCAACACTCTTAGGGTTATTATTTTTTTAATTCATAACCTTATTAAAAACCATTATGAACGATTTATTCCCGAAAATTAACCAATGTATATGGTTCTTGGATTTATGATGCATAGATTTAAGTTATGTTCTATATCATGTTTAGAGTTATTTAGAGTACATAATTTTATATGACAATATAGTATATGGAATTGAGTATAAATGGTTTCTAGTTGAAGTAATGAGAACATCACCAATGCACGTGATTCAATGATTAAGAAGGATCATATCTCTTATGGTTTTTTAAAGGTTGGGGTCGAAGCCTCATTTTATTATTAATGCAAAGTCCTCTTTTGACTGGGTAGAGGGAGACCCATTACATAGCCTGATGGCCCAAGTCCAAGGGGCCTAAAAACAAGTCTTAAAAGCCCATTTTTTGGTCTAAAAGACCCTTCGGTGAATAATAATACTACAATACCTGGGCTGCTACAGTACCACTGCTGCTACAATTCCACAGGTGCTACAGTTCCCTACTACAGTACGACTACAATAAAGGAATGTTGGACTGTAAATAATTCTATACAGTACTGTACATGTGTTAAAAAGATCTGTAAATAATTCTCTAAGTCTTATGGATTTAAAGGGAAGAAAGAAAATAAGAGGATGGCCAAGAAAAATATGGGTAAATGAATATAAGGAAAGAAGGGTTTTCCCACATGTGATTACGGTGGAAAGAAACACCATTGTAAAAGATTGAAGGGAATATGAGTTAGTTATATGTGTGGAGAAAAAAGGAAAAAATTCACGATTTCAAGGGAAATAAAAAGGCATCCCATGTACAATGATTCAACTATAAGGAGACATGTCACTATGTGAATCAATGTCCTAAGCGTCAAAGGAATATTCCCCAAATGATGTTACTGGATAATGATCAAGTCATGATACTACCATAGATGAAGTGGAATGATTAATGTTACCCTTCAAGAATAATTTCATTTTAATATTTTATTAGTAATGTACTCATTATAACAATTAGGGGTATATGAGTATTATACTGAAACACTTTTTTTAAGGATTTGAGGTCATATGATTAATGGTACTGAGGAAAATTGACTCAGTTGCAGGTCAAACTTTTGTAAAATATATGGTTGATGGATAGAAAATCCTTATTATGTTTATAATACTTAGATGTAAATTTTAGAATAAAAATTTGATATATATGGATAAACTAAGTTGGATAACAATAACTACCATGGGAATGATTCTAAAGTATTGGATCTTGATCTTGTGGAATGTTAACCCATTTATTAAATGGTTCAAATTGATCCTTTTATGAGGTTTTAGAGGTTAATGATACCACATGATAAAACTTATGCTAAGAGATGATGTATAGGTAGTTCATGGAAAAATGAAAGGATAATATCAGGTTCATTTAATATAAACACATATTTATACACTTATAGAGTGGGATATTCCCTAAACTCTATGAAAAGAGTCTTAAATATTGTTTTTTTATCACAATATTTGATAACGTTAATGAAATTTTACCTAACCATATTTTATGGTTTTTTGGTAATCTAAATTCATCTAAACCTATTTTCCCTCACTAGAAATTTATAGTTTGGTTTTTCTTCTATGCGCATTTTTTCAATTCCAATCATTGTAACTCCATTCTACAGGATAATTTATTCATTTATTTATATATTTATTACTATTATTATTATAATTATTATTATTGTTTTTTGACCACCTCTTTTCCCTTAAAAACTTTAATAAGGATATTCTATTAACCCTATTTCTGATATGGTTTTTTTAATAAGGAAATTTTCAAGTAACAACCAATATCTTTCAATGAGAAATATCAAATTTTGAGGATGAAAGTTATGTAAGGAGGGGATAATGAAACACCCCATGATTTTGAAAATAAATTTAATATTCAATGCATGAAACATTGAGTCTCTAAAAAGAAATACATTGTTATAACCTAGCCAGTAACCATAATTTTACCACCCCTATGATTTAAATTTTAAAAATCTGATATACACAGTTGCAATCAGTAAGTTATTTAGATTCTAATATGAACAACTTAATTTTTGTTGAATAGTAACATACCCTTATGAATTTTAATGTTTCCCTTATTAATATTTAAATACACTTATAAATATTAATCTCACTTATGATAGTATATATATAGGATTTAAGTGAAATTATGATGCAACTATGTTTTAGACTAAGTAAATAAATGTTTTAGAACTTTATTTTTCATGTAAATTATGATTTTAATTAGAAATTAAATTAATCATATTTAAAACATTATTTTTGAAAAATGGAATTCATTTATGTATTCTACACATTGAAAAATGGTTAGGGTGAATTTTTTGGAATTTTCTGAAATACTTGAATTTTTTGTGAATATTAAATACAACAATTTAGAATAAATGATAAATAATTGATTTATTGAGCCATTGAGTATGTTATACTAATGTAAGAACCAATGTTTGAAAGTCACATTCACATATTACTATTTATTTCCTTGGAATCATCACTATTTATTGTTTTATGGAAAAATAATAAACTAATGATTAAAATATTAAGAAAACCCTCCTCCTCTCCACTATAATTACCACCTCTTCCCCCATCCTTTCTTTACTCCTCTCAAGCCTTGTATCTTCTACAAATTATGCCCAAATCTCCTACCATGCTCCTCCCACATGACTAGAAACCCTTTTTATCATAAAAATACCAAATACTCTTCTCTTAATAGGTTCTCAAGGAAGGATAATTCAAGATGTAAAATTCCTCTTTTATTTTCTTTCATTTTAATGTTCCTTTGTTCTCTTTTCTTTCCTATCCTCTTCTCATAAAAATGGTTTGAAAATTAAATTAACATACATTTACTATAATTTTGTTATGATAATGGGATAATTCATATTCATATCTCCTTTTCCCCCACATTTATGCTAAAAATGAAGCATCTCCTATGGTGTGTTGATTTATCACATTCAAGGACGCCGATGCTTTCAATTTGATTTAACTTATTCAAATATGGTCATGTAACCATTTTTATTGTTTAAATAGACTATTATATATCTATTTTATCTTATATAGTGTTTTGTAATCCTTATGTACTCATGATGTAAAAATTAATACAAAACAAGGTAATTGTGATCAAAATCCCCCAATTAATCCATGATTTTATCATTAATTTTTTATATAATGATTCAAATTCACTCCAAATGACCAAATGAATTTTATAACCATTTAATATTTTTAATTTTCACTAATAAAATATAATATAAATTCTGTACTTCAACTCCCATCTTACATAAACTTCCATTATCTTTTATAAGTGAGCTGATCATGAATATTATGAAAACGAGCACTCACAAACAATGAAATTGAATCCCTTAACCCATCTAAAAATCCATTAATGATCTTAATAATGTAATAATAAACCAAATAAATATATAAAGGGTTCTATAATTTTTAATTAATGAACCTAATTTGGTTATTCAGGTCATTACGATCAAGCAATGAACACCCCCAGATTTTTGGTTAGGGATCCTCTCTCTCGCTTTTATTCGAGAATCCTCCCTATGTTGTGTACATTTATTTTAAATTACTGATGATGGGGTATGTTTTTTATCCTCCCCCATACTGACCTTATGATATATAAATGAAGTTATACCCATTTAACTCTAATTAATCCCTCACAAGAACACCTATTACCATGTTGTAATGTTTGTAATAGTTTCTTCATCTCACTTCCATTTTTGCAAGATATTTTGTATTCATTACTACTAATTTTTTATGGTGTATGTATAATACATATTGAATTTTTATATTATTAATCTTATTTTTTAAATTATATTAAATTTATCATTTTATGATTATTAATTTAGGGGAATATGATTCAATTGATTACAAAGTTTTAAGTATTTTCTACTCGAACCTCCATTTTCATTCGGGTTTCTCTTATTCTCTACTCACCTTAATAAAATTATTATTTATTCGTATTTACTCCTCATAAATTATATTTTAATAATATATATATGTTTAACAATCATAATACTTATTTATTTTTTGGGTAGTTACATGTTTTAAAATAATCTTTCAAACATTCTTCTGAAATTCTAGCCTGATTCAAAGGAATTTCTAAAATTCCTACATATTTTGAAGTTCAATATATAATTTGTTTTAAGAAATATTTATCTTTATAAAATCACACATTTTAACATGATGAATATATTTTGGTTAATTTCTTGTTTTATTAAAGAAAACATTCCTTTGAGCTTTCAAATCTCTTGAATGAATTCCTTAAACCGCACTAAAATGTTTTAATTCCAAAGCTTCTTTAAAAACACTTTTCACATGATTTTGCTTCAGTGGGACATAATTTATGCCTCAAATGTAATATAAATTTACATAACTTTTATTTTCTATGATATAAATGTTTAAAAGTAGATTTATTCAAAATACAAATGATTTTCAAAAAGAACTCTTCTCTGTAAAGTAAAATAGATTTTTCTCACCTCACTTTAACTTTTATGCTATATATGCCACGTTCACCACTTATTAATTGCTTGTGTTGTATGTAATTCTACTTTGTATATAATATAAAGAGTCTCATTATTCTCATGATATTCTAAGGTATTATTATTTGAATGTTTCATGGTGGTAGGAGACACTTTCAAATGTTTAAGGATTATTTCCTCAAGATTTTATCAATGCTTTCATTTAAAAGTATCTTTATTTTTTTCAAAATACTTTAATGAATCTTGTTTTTTATAGATTTTTATATTTTATTATATCATCTAAAATATGTTTTTAAGGGTTTCTGATAGGCTTGAATGTGGATGTTCAATCTTGATATCATTCACCAATTTACTTTGAATGGTTAGTGTTTAGGTTTATTGAATGGGGAATGTTATTTTCATCTCATATGTTAGTTTCAATATGAATTTATTTGTTGTTATTTTTATCCCCATTCATAAGAGTATTTAATTGGACTCAGTAAGTGTCAGGTGGGGCCTTCAATATCCCTTGGGTGCATTGGTAGGTCTCAGGAGATAGACTATGGCTTAGGTACGAGGTCTTGACAAAATGGATATTTATGGTATTGGAATGAGGCCTTGAAGTTATGGTTATGATGTCCCGCATTATGAATTCCCTCATTATGAAAATATTATTGAGGGTTCATGTGGTTATTCAAACAATAGAATACCCATGTTTATGCTTTAATATGCAATTATTTATTCATCTCTTTTTCCATCCATAATGTGTTCATGTTTATCATTAAAGGTATATGTTTTTAGTTATTCACCATGCCTAATGTTTATTTTTATGATATCAAACACTGTATTTCTTACCCTTACTGATTGTTTGATATCACCCCTTTATTATGTTTCATTTTCTAAGGACATGAATAATTTTATTATCAATGACCTAGAGGGATATACTTATTGTTGTGGATGATCCCAATAAAACTTATTTTTTTTTGTTTTGAGTTGTAATTTTTAACTCTTTTATGTATCTTGTTTCCAAAACTACTAAATTGATCGGTACTTCGAGATGCGTCTCCATTGTATATTCTAGTGTAATAAAATAAAACAGCAACACGGAGCTTTTGGGGTTAGGGTGTTATAGTTTGTATCAAAGGAAGTTTAGTAGAAAACTTGGAAACTAGATATAGAAAAGTAGATTAGTGAACAAAACCGTAAGATAGACTTTGGGGATACGAATACAAGGACATACCAAAATTTTTGTAAGGAACATATTTTGTGATTTGTCAAGAAAATACATCCATGTGTCGATACAAACAAGTATAAGTGCCTCCGGAATAGATGTATCTAGGGGTAAAACCCAAAACACCACTTTGAGCTAGACTCGGATAGGAAATGGTGAACAACGACGGGCCTTGCTGCACTCTTGGTTCGACACTCTTGAGCAATATGCTTAGGTAAATTAATAAGCTTATTACAAACCATTATGAAGGATTTCTTCCCCAAAGTAACCAATGTATATATATCTAGGATTTATGATGTATAAATTTATGTTATGTGTTATATCATCATTAGAGTTATATAGAGTTCATAATTTTATGAGATAATATAGTATATTGAATTGAATATAAATGGAACCTGGAAAAAGGAATGGGAACTTCACCAATGCACATGATGCAATGGTTATGAAAGATCATATCTCTTATGGTCTTAAGCCATATTCTAAAAGTAATATATTCTCCCAAGCATCCTCATCATATGAAGAAATAGTATATGTGTTAACAAGATATGTAAAGAATTCCTTGAGTCTTATGGATTTGAAGGGAAGTAAGGAAATAAGAGGATGGCCAAGAAAAAGATGGATAATGAAAAGAATGGAATGAATGGTTTTTACACATGTGATTACTGTGGAAAGAATCACCCTAGTAAATTCTAGATGGGAATGGGAGTTTGTTATATGTGTGGACAAAAAGGACACCAATTTCATGATTACAAGAGAAAGAAAAATGTACCTAATGTACAATGCTTCAACTTCAAGGGGATGAGACACTATGAGAATCAATGTCCCAATAATTAATGTAATATTCCCCAAATAATGTTACTGGATAATGATCAAGTCATGATACTACTGATGATTAAGTGGAATGGTTAATGTTACCCTTAAAGAATAATTCCATTTGAATATTTTTTTGCATTAAATGTACTGGTTATAAAAATTATGGGATATACGAGGATTGTACTACATTACTTTTTCTTTAATGATTTGAGGTAGTGTGATTAATATTAATAAGGAAAATTGACTCAGAAGAAGGTCAATTTTTTAAAAAATACATGGTCTAAGGATAGAAAACCCTTATGATGTTCATAATACTAAAATGTCAATTTCAGAATGGAGTGATGAAATATATGGATAAACTAAATTGGATAGTACTAACTGTTGTGGGAACGAATCTAAAGTATTGGATCTAGATCATTTTGGAATGTTAACCCATTTATGAAATGGTTTAAATTGAATATTTTATGTGGTTATAGAGTTTAATGACACCACATGATGAAACTTATTCTAAGAGATGACGTATAAGTACTTCAAGGAACAATGAAAGGATAATATCATGTTTATGAAATATAAATGCATATTTATACACTTATAGAGTGGAATAATCCCTCAACTCTATAAAAAGAGTCTTAAATGTTGTTCTGTTATCATAATCTTTGATAACATTAATGAAATTTTTCATAAGTGTAGTTTATGGTTTTGGGGTAATCTAATTTCATCTTAACCAATTTTCAATCACTATAAATTCATAGTTTGGTTCTTATTTTATTCCCAAGTTTCCAATTCCAATAAATGTCACTCCATTCAAAAGGATAATTTATTCATTATTATTATTATTATTATTATTTGACCACCTATTTTCCCTTAACCTTTTTAAGTAGGATATTCTATTAACCCTATTTCTAATATGGATTTTTCATAAGGAAATTTTCAAGTAACAACAAATAACTTTCAAAGTGAAATATCAAATTTTGAGGATGAAATTTCTATAAGGGGGGGATAATGTAACACCCCATGACTTTGAAAATAAATTTAATATTGAATTAATGAAATAATGAGTCTCTAAAAAACACTACTTTTTTATAACCTAGCTTGTAAACATAATTTTACCACCGATATGATTTGAATTTCAAAAATCCCACGTAAACATTTGTTATTAGTAAGTTATTTAGAGTTTGATACGAAGATCTTAATTTTTGATGAATAGTAACATACCTTTATGAATAGTGACATACCCTTATGAATACTAACCTCACTTATGATAGTATATATATAGGATTTAAGTTAATGTATGATGCAACTACGTTTTGGAATTAGTAAATAAATGTTTTAAAAACATTGTTTAAGTAAATCATGATTTTAATTATAAATTAAATTAATCATATTAATTTTTTTTTGGAAAAATGGACTTCATTTTTGGATTCTATACATTGAAAAATGGTTAGGGTTAATTTTTGGGATTTTTCTGAAATCTTGAATTTTTGGACTTCACTATTTCTTGTCTTATGGAAAAATAAAAAATTAATGATTAAAATATTAAGAAAACCATCCTCCTCTCCACTATAATTACTACCTCTTTCATCCTCTTATCTTCACTCCTCTCAAGCCTTATTCCTTCTCCAAATTCATCCCAAATATCCTCCCAACCTCCTCCCCCAAGACTATAATCCCTTAGTCTCATAAAAATACCAAATCCTCTTCCCTTAAGAGGCTCTCAGGGAAGGTTAATTCAAGATGTAAAATTCCTCTTTTCTTTTCATTCATTTCTATATTCCTTTATTCTATTTTCATTCTTAACCTATCCTCCTCCAAATGATATGAAAATTACAGTTCCATAAATGTACTATAATTTTTTTATGATAATGGGATAATTAATCTTCATCTCTCTTTTCCCCCCTATTTATGCTAAAAATGAAACATCGTCTGTGATGTGTGGATTTATCACATTCAAGGATGATGATGATTTCAATTGGATTTACCATCTTAAACTCTGGTTATAAAACCATTTTTATAGTTGAAACAGACTATTATATATATATATAATCTTATATAATGTTCTATAATCCTTATGTTCTCTTGAAGTAAAATAATAATACAAACAAGGTAATTGTGATCGAAATCGCCCAATTAATTCAAGTGTTTATCATTAATGTTTTATATAATGATTCAACTTCAACCAAAATGAAAAAATGTATTTTATAACCATTTAATATTTTTAATGTTCATTAATAACATATAAAATCATTTTTTGACTTCACGTGACATCTTATATAAACTACCATACTCTTTTATAAGTGAGTTGATCATGAATATTATGAAAATAAGCACTCGCAAAAAATGGAATTGAATCCATTAACCCATCTAAAACACCATGAATTAAATTCATAATGTTATAATAAACCAAATAAATCAATAAATGGTTCTTTAATATTTAACTAATTAACCTAATTTGGTTATACCGGTCATTACGATCAAGCGAAGAACATCCACGAATTTAAGATAATGGATCCTATCAAACACTTTTATTCAAGAATCCCCCTCTGTTGTGTCCTTTTATTTTCAATTCCTAATGATGGGGTATGTTTCTTGAACCTCACCCACACTTACCTTATGAAATAAAAATGACATAATAACCCTATACATCTCATTAAGCCGTCACAAGAACACCTATTACCATGCTGAAATGTTTGTAAGGTTTTTTTCATCTCACTTCCATTTTTGTGAGATATTTGGTATTCACTACTACTACTTATGTATAGTGTATGTATACTTCCAAGTGATGTTTCATATCATTAATATCATTACATTAATGATATTAACTTTATCATTTTATTATTATTAATTTTGGGGCATATGATTCAATTAATTACAATGTTTTAAGTATTTTCTACCCAAACCACCAGTTTCATTTTGGTTTCTCTTATTCTCTACTCACCTCAATAAAATTCATATTTATTCTTATATAATCATCATAAATTCTATTTTAATGATCAATATATTTTTACCAATCATAATCATTATTTATTTTACAGGTAGTAACATGTTTTAAAATAATCGTTCAAAACTTATTCTGAAATGTCAAGCCCAATTCAAGGGAATTTCTAAAATTTTTATCTTTTTTGAAGTTCACTCTATAAAATTTTTAAGCCATATTTATCTCTCTAAAATCACAAATTTTAACTTGAAAAATATATTTTGGTTCATTTCTGGTTTTATGAAATAAAACATCCCTTTTCAGTTTAAAATCTCTTTAATGAATTCCTTAAACTACACTAAAATTTTTTAATTCCAAAGATTCCATAAAAACACTTTTTACATGATTTCACTTCAATGGAACAAAATTTATGCCTCAAATGTAATATCAATGTCCTTAAATTTTATTTTATGTTATATAAATGTTTAAAACAAGATTTCTTCAAAATACAAATTATTTTCCAGAAGAACTCTTCTTTGCAATGTAAAATAGATTTTTCTCACCTCACTTTAACTTTTAGGATATATATAACACCTTTCCCCTACCTAATTATCTTGAGGAGCCGGTGAGGGTTACTTGGACTTAAGAGACTTTCCCAAGGCACCAAAGGATGGCAATAAATTCCAAGGGATTCATGAATAATTGGGGAAGGGTTTTCCCTTAAGGCAAAACTAACCAACCAACAACCCATAAACTATTTGATGCATATCAACAAAACAATCCAACCATGTATTACCAAAAGCACAACCATGCTGTTCAACAATACAAACCAAAAACCCATACAACCAAACAAAATATCAGATTAATATGTGGAAGACTAAACAAGAGACCCAAAATAAACCAAGACACACTCCACGACTCCACACCAAGCTCCATGCTCCAAGCACCACCACATATACTAAGAATCACCACAAAACACTAGTAATGAGATGTTTTACCATTACTAGTATCCCGAAATACGAAATCTGCAAAAGAACCAAAGTTCCAAAGTAGGGGGTGAGTACTAATACTCAGTAGGTTTTCCCCAAATGACTTCCCTACACCCACCACTAGGATAAAACTGTTAGCACATTTATATAAAATAGTTTATATAAAATAATCACAAGTTAAACCAATACCATGAGCCAAACATACTCTTACCAAGCCACCTCACCCAAACCAAGAACCCAAGGGAAATCCAAACAATCATGAAATAATCCATCTCACCATTTAACATTAGCACAAGAATTTCCATCTTGCAAAGAAATGCACAACAAGACAGCCAAAATGGTGGGACTTCCACCCATCCCATTCACCCCATTCTCAACTCGCGGTACTTCCGGACCACTACCCATAATGGGGGTTCTTTCGAAAAATATCCATCACCTTTTATAGTTAGACCTCTCTCCCACTTCCACACAACCAACACAAGCCATAACACTCAACCAACCAGCAACAAAAATCACCAAGGTCATACATTAAGCACACAACCATTTTCAACACATGCAAATTCTCTTCAATAAATCACCCATATATTGAAAACCCCCCCTTTAATTGTTTTCCATGCCAAACAATATTTCAATTAAACATATTTATTGAATTTTTTTCATCAACCATTATTTTATTGATAAGCCTCTACTAAAGATATTAAAATCAACATTTTAAAATTACATAATAAATCTCCTTTAGCAACAATAAACCATTTTCCCCAGAATCCCCCAAATCAGCACCAAATGGATTTCCAATAAGATTTGCAGATCATTTTCAAAATTAATTTCAAGAAAAAAAATTTAATTGTAACAAAAAAACTCGTTCTAACCAAGTGGAGTTGAGAGAGAATCCACCTACCTTTAGGGTTTTGGTGAAATCGACCCACAAGAAACCACACCCCAAAACGGGAAAACGCTTCATGAAAACCGCTATAGATCTCCTTCCCTATCTCCCCAAGCCTTAAAATAAACACCCAAGGAAACCCCAACACTAATTCAACATTCAAGGGATGTAGATCTAGAAAACCGAGAGAGAGAGAGAGAGAGAGAGAGAGAGAGATGTAGAACTAGAAGAAAACACAAAGAAACCAAGAGGAGAGACTTACCCTGGAGAAACCACCTTTAAAACACTAAGAAACCCATTTTAATCACTTCCAAAATGAGTGGGAGAGAACCTTCAAGCTCTGAGAACCCAAAATACCGAGTGAGGCTTGAGTGGGAGAATATTGGAAGTGAAATAGGTCAAGCCCGAAGGATTCCAAATTTAAAAACCCTTCCTCTAAGTGGTCACACGGTTAGTCTCCACAATTTCACAAACCGTGTGCTAACCATGAGCACACCACTGTCTCAAGAGGAGGGGTCCATACTGTTTCCTTACACGGTTTGGAAAACGATGAGCAGTCCATGCGAATCCTACTGCCTCCCCCCGCACAGTTTCCTAGAGAACCCTCACGGTTTTCCCCCTAACTCTGATCAAACTGTGCTACCTAAGAAAAGCCTCCAAACTTATTCAAAACCATTCAAAAATCTCCCATACTCTTCTCAACTCATCCCATGCACTTTAAACACATAAAGAAACATAAAAAATGCTACATACCTCAAATTTGGGGGTACTACATTCTCTCCACCATTGTACTTTCTGTCCTTTTAAAGTAGTGAACCCACCCTTTGCCGAAAGAGCTCAGGCCATTGCTCGACCATCTCTTTCTCCTGCTCCCAAGTATCCTCTTGGATCTTCCCATGCTTCCACAAAACTCGAACCATACCTATAATTTTACCCCATAAGACTTTATCTTGCCTATCCAAAACCTGCACTGGCACGTGCACTAATGAATCATCCAGCTCTAGCTCAACATGCTCCCATCGAATAACATGGCCCGGATCTGGAAGATAATTTGTCAACTGCGACACATGAAACACATTGTGCAACACACTGAACCAAGGTGGAAACGCCAAACGATAAGCCACCTCACCAACCCACTCAAGAATCTCAAAATGTCTAATATACCTCAGAGATAATGTTCCTTGCTTCCCAAACCATTGATGTCCCAACCTAGGAGAGATCCTCAAGAAAACATGATCACTCTCCTTGAATGACAATGATCGTCGACAATGATCAGCATATGACTTATGAAGACTCAAAAACGTCTCCATTCTCTTCCTGATAAACTTGATATTCTCCATAGTCTCCTGGACAAGGCTTGGTCCAACCATCGAGGAATCACCCGTTTCCAACTAGCATAGTGGAGAACGACACGTCCGCCCATAAAATGATTCAAAAGGAGCCATATGTATGGAGTCCTGATAACTAATATTGTACGAGAACTCAACCAATGACATGTTCTCCTCCCATAAGCCACCAAAATCCGTGACACAAGCCTGCAACATATCCTTCAAAGTTTGTATCATCCGCTCGGATTGACCATCCGTCTAAGGGTGATATGCCGTACACATAGTCAACTTAGGTCCAAGGGAATGCTGTAAAGATTTATAGAAATGAGATGTAAACCTCAGATCTCTATCTGATAGAATCGAAATGGGAAAACCATGCCTCTTTACCACCTATTGGATATAGATTTTGGACAGATCCTCCACCATATGAGATTCATGAATTGGAATGAAATGGGCCAAATTCATTAGCCGATCCACTATAACCCAAATGGAATCTTGATTTCTGACCATTCTTGGGAGACCTATGACAAAATTCATCGCTATTTTCTCCCACTTCCAAATAGGGAATGGTAAGGACTGCAACATTCCCGCTGGCCTCTGATGCTCTGCCTTGACCTGCAGGCAAGTCAATCATCTCAAAACAAACTCAGCCACTCTTCTTTTCATACCAGCCAACCAGAACATTGATTTCAATGCATTATAAATTTTCTAAATTCTAGGATGAACAGACCACCTAGAATAATGATACACCCTGAGATGATCCTCCCGACAAGAAACTGGTACAACCATCCGATTCTGGAAATGCAAAACTGAATCTCCATTCAGTTTCCAACCCTAAATGGTCTCCCCACCATTGAGTTTTTTCCTCATGGTCACACTCTCCGAATCAGATATCTGTGCCTCTTTAACAAGGCCAACTAAGTTTGGAATCAACAAAACTGGAAAGAATACCGCTCTATCTCCCTGGTCCTCACATTCTAACCGCATGTCAGCTATAACTGACATCAACTGCCAATGGTCGGATTCCTGTTTCACCACCTAAGAATATGATTTCCTACATAATGCATCCTTCACTGAATTTTCCTTACCCAGTGTGTAAATCAAGTCAAAATCAAAAATATTGATATACTCCATCCATCTCCTTTGCCTCAAGTTCAAATCCCTTTGTGAGAAAATGTGCTTCAAGCTCTTATAATCTGTATATGCCATTAATTTCTCACTGAAGAGATAATGACACCACACTTTCAAAGCATGGACCACTGCTGCCAATTCCAAATCATGAGTTTGATAGTTCTTCTCATGCACCCTCAACTTCCATGATCCATACAAAACCACATGATTCCCTTTCATGAGAATCCACCCCAACCATAATCCCGATGCATCGCAATACACCACGTTCCCTTTTCCCGGTTCTTGAAAAATGAAGATTGGTGCTGACGTAAGGCGAATCTTGAGCTCTTCAAAACACTGCTGACACTATTTATTCCACTCGAATGGAACATTATTTCTTGCCAAGGCTATCATCGGTGAAGCCAAATGTGAAAAATCATGAAAAAAATGCCGATAATACCAAGCTAGATCAAGGAAACTCTGTACCTCAAACACATTATTTGGTGGTTTCCATGATAAAACAGCCTCTATCATTTCCAGATCCACTGAAACATCCCTTTTAGAAATCACATGGCCTAGAAAACAGACTTCCTGTATCCAAAAGTCACACTTTGACAATTTTTCATACAACCGATGATCCCTCAAGATCCCCAACACTGTCGCCAAGTGATTCTCATCATCCACCCTTGTCTTTGAATACACCAGAATATCATCTACAAACACCACCACAAATGAATCCAAATATCTCTGAAATATCCAATTCATGAATTCCATGAACACTGCTAGTGCATTAATTAGACCAAAGGGCATAAACACATATTCATAATGGCCATATTCACTTCAGAAATCTATTTTTGGAATCTCTTCCTTCCTCACCCGCAATGGATGATATCCTGACCTCAGGCCGATCTTGGGGAACCACTGGTCTCCCCTCAACAGGTCAAAAAAATCATCAATTCGTGGAAGTGGATATATGTTCTTTATCGTAACTTGGTTAAGTCTACTATAATCAACACAGAGCCTCAAAGTTCCATCCACCTTTTTCACAAACAACACCAGCACTACCCACAGGGATGTGCTAGGCCGGATAAACCCTTTATTTTCAAACTCTTCTAACTGGACTTTCAATTACCAAAAGTCAGTAGGTTCCATTCAGAAAGATGGAAGTGAGATAGGACTGGTCCCCAGAAGGAGATCAATCGTAAACTCCACTTCTCCTATAGGAGGTAACCCATATAATTCTTCGGGAAAAACATCCATGAACTAATCCACCACTGCTGGAAGAACACTCTTCTCAAAACCCTCTACCGATTCCAACTACAACATCGAAAACTGATACGATACTATTCCCACTACTGGTTCCAAAAAACCCGTTGCACCCTTCCTTTCATGCCTCTCTCCTTTAAAGAGATGTCTAACGCCATCATGTGTCGTAAAAGCCAATGTTCATGCATTACAGTCGATGTGGGCATTAAATGACACCAGACAATCCATTCCCATGATTACATCATACCCATCCCTCCCAAGCAATGAGAAATTCTACATTAGCTCAACCTCTCCCACAATGATACAACATTCTCTACAAATGAAGGCTCAACACTCTTTTCGACCCAGAGGAGATTGATGTTTTAAAACCAAAGGAATCATTTCTACCATTAATCCCAGGAACTCAACCACACGTGTAGAAATAAAAGGTTGTGAAGCACCCGTATCAAATAGCAATTGAAAAATGGTAGAATTTAAAAGAATAATACCTCACACCATGGATGGTTCCAACTGATCATCCACCACAACCTTTTCATCTCTGAACAACGCCTTGGTTTCCACACTCTACTCTTTATTTCCCTTTTGAGGAGTTGTGGTATTCTAAGAATCACCATGACTGACTTTGCTCTACTGACGAGGGGTATGCTACTGTCCCTGTCCTATCAAAGCATATGTCTATGATCCATGAGGAGTTTCACGCGCACCCGACCTCAGATCATTGCTACAATAGTGCTGAAGATGCCCCATCTGATATCAATTATTCCATGCTCGAGTTTGTGTCATACAGTCCTGCTTGATGTGTTCCATATAGACACACTGAAAACATCATGGTTTTCTTTGGGGCTTCAGAGGAAGATGTACTGATCCTGCTGTCGGATTATGTGCCATACTCCCACCCTGGGAATAAGTGTCCCTCTTCTGCTTAAACCCAACATTAGAGTTCCTACAATTCCCCATGGTTACCAGCATGCTTCCTCCACCCAGAGCTCCCAACAGATCCCACACAGCCACCGATGCTCGACTCACCATCTATGTGTAATCACTAATACACAACACTACTATTTTTGAATAGATATCTTATCTTAACCCCGCTTCAAAGATCCTTTCCATTAATGACATTCTACCCTCAACCTTGGGTGAAAACCACACTATGCTCACAAACATAGTTGGATACTCCGTTACAGACATATGATCTTGCTTGAGACTGAAGAAATCAGTTGTGCGCTATATTCTGAACATATGTGGGTAGAATAGTTTATTAAAAAATTCCTCAAAGCCTTCCCACATCATACCCTAGTCCGTTACCGCTTGGACTACCAACTCCCACCACAGAAGAGCAAGATCTTATAGCTTATACATTGCTAGCCTTACTTCCATCTCTACCGGCGTCCCCAAGAATTTGTAAATTCTTTTCATTCTGGAGAGCCACACCTCTACCCTTTCCGGGTCCGAATCACCCCTAAAGACAGGTGGATCCTGATTTTGAAACTGAGCCGCATGATCAACATGCATTGGATCTTTTTCTCTATTCACACATCCCACAGCTTGGAAATCTTGCACTATGTTCTAGACTAACTGTTGGTTCACCTATGGATCAGGTGTAACCACATTCTCATCGTCCACATCCGGTTGGTCTCTATGACGCCTACCCGGTGCCATTTCTATAAACCGAAAACAAAAAACCCTGAGTCTCACTTCCGTAGACATCAAGAATTCCCATTTCAAATCAAATTACACAACACTATCACAACGAGGCTTTTCACCTTTCCACATTTTCCATGTTTCACCATTTTTGAAAACCAAACGATTTTCAAAATACAAAATTTATTCACATTACATTTTCACACATTTGAAAAACCATTTCTCAATTCATCACATAAATCATTATGCCCAATGAAATATGCATCCTAGAGGGAAGTCATTTCTACCATATATTCCATGCACATATCATTGGCTACACCCATGAAAATGAGATTGCCAATAGCTATAAGTGTCTCCAAAACACTTATGTACCCAAATCCCTGGTAACATGAATTTCAACATAAATGGGTTAGCTACATCATTTTATGTTATACATTCCATGATCCAAAATTCCTATGCCTTGCTACCATCCCGACTCAAGGAATATACCCCAACGAATGTCAACTCCAAATCTGAGAATCAACTCCAAAGGACCAAACAAGTTGATACCACTTGTAACACCCCGCCCCTACCTCATTGTCTTAAAGAGACTGTAAGGGTTACATGGCCTTAAGATATGTTCCCAAGGTTCCAAAGACTGGAAATAAATGCCAAGTGCTTCGAGAATAATTCAGGATCAGTTTTTACTTTAAGACAATACTAACCAACAAACAACCCATAAACTATATAATGCATATCAACAAAACAATTCAACGATGTATTACCAAAAAGACAACCTAGTTGTTCAACAATACAACCCAAAAAATGATACACCCAAATACAATATCATAGAGCTATGCGGAAGACTAATCAATAGACCCAAAATAAAAAAAGACAAACTCCATGACTCTGCACCAAGCTCCATGTTCCAAGAACCACCACATATCCCAAGCATCACCACGAACCACTAGAAATGAGATGTTTTACCTTTACCTGTATCCTAGAATATGACATCTGCAAAAGTACCAAAGTGCCTATATAGGGGTTGAGTACTAATACTCAGTAGGTTTTCCCCAAATGACTTCCCTACACATGCCACTAGGATAAAACTGTTAGCACATTTATATAAAGTAGTATATATAAAATAATCACAACTGAAACTAATACCTTGATCCAAACATACTCTTACCAAGACACCTCACCCAAACAAAGAACCCAAGGGAAATCCAAACTATTATTCCATAATCCATCTCACCATTTATCATTAGCAGATCAATTTCCATCTTTCAAAGCAATGTAAAACAATACAACCAAAAAGGTGGGACTTCCGCCCATCTCGTTCACCTTATTCTCAACTATCGATACTTTCTGACCACTACCCATAATGGTGGTTCTTCTGACCACTATCCATCACCTTTTATAGTGAGACATTCTCACCACTTCCACACAACAAATACACGCCATAAAACTCTAACAAGAAGTAAGAACAAAGCACCAAGGTTGTACAATAATCACACAACCATTTTCAACACATGCCAATTCACTTTAATAAATCACCCATTTATTGAAAACCCCCCTTTAATTATTTTCAATGCCAAAAAACATTTCAATTAAACATCTTTATTGAAAACCATTTTTCAACAACCATTCTTTTTTTGATAATCATCCACTAATGATTTTAAAATCAACATTTTAAAAGCACATAATAAATCCCCTTTAGCAACAATAACCCATTTTCCCCAAAATCCCCCAAGTCATCACCAAATGGATTTCAAAAAAGATTTTCACATCATTGTAACAAAAAAATTCAAGAAAACAATTTAATTGTAACCAAAAACCACTCATTCTAACCATGTGGAGTCGAGAAAAAAGCCACCTACATTTAGGGTTTTGGAGAAATCGACCCACAAGCAACCACACCTCAATCCCGGAAAACTCTTCACAAAAACCACTCTAGATCTCTTTCCCTATCATCCACAAGCCTTAAAATCAAAACCCAATCTAACCCCAACACTATATATATATGAAAAATAAATAGATCTAGAAAATTAGAGAGAGAGAGAGAGATGTATATCTAGAGTAAAACACAAAGAAACCAAGAGGAGAGGCTTACCTTGGAGAAACCACCTTCAAAATAGCAAGAAACACCTTTGAATCGCTTCCAAAACGAGTGGGAGAGAACCTCTGACCTTTGAGAACCCAAAATCCCAAGTGAGGCTCGAGTGTGAGAAGATTGGGAGTGAAGTAGGTCAATCTCAAAAGAGCCAAAATTTAAAAAACCTTCCTTTAAGTGGTCGCACGGTTAGTCTTCACGGTTTGACAAACTGTGCGCCAACTGTGGTCATGCCACTTTCTCGAGAGGAGGGGTCCACACTGTTGCCTCACATGGTTTGGAAAACCATGCACAGGCCATGCAAAGCCTACTACCTCCCCCTGCATGGTTTCCTGGAGAACCCACATGGTTTCCCCCTAACCGTGCTCAAACCATTCTTCCTAAGAAAAGCCTCCCAACTTATTCAAAACCCTTCCAAACTCTCCCAACCTCTTAACAACTCATCCCATGCACTTTAAACACATAAAAACATTAAAAAAGGCTACATACCTCAAACTGGGGGGTGCTACAATATATATGCCTTGTTCACCACTTATTCCTTGCATGTAGTGTATGTACTATCCCTTGATATATAACGTCAAGAGTCTCGTTATTCTCATGATATTCTAAGGGATTATTATTTGAAAGTTTCAAGGTGGTATGGGACACTTTTGAATGTGTAAGGATTATTTCCTCAAGATTTTCTCAATGGTATCTTTTAAAAGTACCCTTATTTTTTTCAACATCTAGTGACAAATCTTTTATTTCATAGTGGTTTATATATTATGATATCATCTATGCTATGTTGTTGAAGGGTTTTTGATTAGTTTGAAATTGGATGTTCAATATTGATACCATTCACCAGTTTACTTCGAATGGTTAGTGTTTATGTTTAATGTATGGGGAACATTATTTGCATCACATAGGTTAGTTCCAATATGAATGTATTTGTTTTTTATGTTTATCCCTATTCATAAGAGGAATGAATTTTAATTAGTAAGTGTTGGGTGGGGCCTGCAATAGCCCCTCGATGCATCGGTAGGTCTAATGAGATAGACTAAGGCCTTGACACTAGGCCTTGAAAAAATGGATATTTATGGTCTTGGAATGAGGCCTTGATGGTATGGTTATAATGTCTCATATTATGTATTCCCTCATTATGAAAATAGTATTGATGGTTCATGTGGTTATTCAACTAGTAAAATACCCGTATTTATTCTTTAATATGGAATTATTTATTCATCTCTTGTTCCTACCATAACATGTTCATGTTTATTGTTAAAGGCATGTGTTTTTAGTTATTCACCACGCCTAATGTTTATTTTTATGATATAATCCATGGTATTTCTTACCCTTACTGGGAATTTGAGCTCACCCCTTTCTTATGTTTCATTTTCATAGGACATGAATAATTTTATTATCAATAACCTGGAGGGATAGAATTATTATTGTGGATGTTCCCAATAAATCATATATATATATATATATATATATTGTTTTGAGTTGTAATTTTGAACTATTGTATGTATCTTGTTTCCAAAACTACTAAATTGATCAGTACTTTGGGATGCATATTCCCTGTATATTCCAATGTAATAAAATAAAGCAGCAACACTGAGCTTTTGGGGTTTGGGTGTTATAGTTTGTATTAACATAAGTTTAGTAGAAAACATGGAAACTAGATATAGAAAATTATATTAGTGACCAAAACCATAAGATAGACTTTGGGGATAAGAATACAAGGAAATCCTAGAATTTTGGAAAGGAATATGTTATGTGGTTTATCAAGAAAAGACATCCCTGTCTGGATATGAACAAGTAGAGGTGGATATGGCATAGATGTATCAAGGGGTAAAACCCAAAAACACTACTTTGAGATAGAATTGAACATGAAATAGTGAATGAAAATGGGCATTGCTACACTCTTGGTTTTACAATCCTAGGGGATATGCTTTGGTAAATTCATAAGCTTATTACAAACTATTATGTAATATTTATTCCCCGAAAGTAACCAATTTATATAGATCTAGATTTTATGATGTATAAATTTATGTAATGAGATATATCATGTTTATATATATATATAGTTCATAATTTTATGAGTAATATAGTATATGGAATTGATTAGAAATGTTTCCTAGAAGAAGGAATGAGAACATCGCCAATGCACATGATGAAATGGTTACGAAGGATCATATCTCTTATGGTCTTAATCCATCATTTAAAAAGAATATAGTCTCCAAAGTATCCTCATAATATGAAGAAATAGTATCATGTATTAACAAGATATGTAAATAATTCTTTGAGTTTTATTGATTTTAAGGGAACCAATAAAATAAGAAGATAGCCAAGAAAAATATGGTTAAACAAAATAAGGGAAAGAATGGTTTTTCCACATGTGATTACTATGGAAAGAATCACCATGGTAAATTCATGATGGGAATGGGAGTTTTTTATATGTGTGGAAAAAAAGGACACCAATTTCATGATTTCAAGGGAAAGAAAAATGTATCAAATGTACAATGCTTCAACTGCAAGGAGATGGGACACTATACAAATCAATGTCCCAAGCGTCAAAGGAATATTATCCAAATGATGTTACTCAATAATGATCAATCCATGATACTACCGAAGATTAAGTGGAATGATTAATATTACCCATCAAGAATAATTTAATTTGAATATTTTATCAATAATTTACTTTTTATAACAATTATAGGATATGTGATGATTGTATTGTAGTACTTTTTCTTTAATGATTTGAGGTCGTATGATTAATGATACTAAGGAACATTGACTCAGTAGCAGGTCAATGCTTTTTAAAATATATTATATAGGGATAGAAAACCCTTATTAGTTATATAATACTGAGATTTCAATTTTGGAATAGAGAGACGATATTTATGGATAACCTAAATTGTATAGTACTAACTACCATGGGAATGATTTTAAAGTATTGTATCTGATCTTTGGAATGTTAAAACATTTATGAAATGGTTTAAATTGATCATTGTATGAGGTTTTAGAGGTTAATGACACCACATGATGAAACGTATGCTAAGAGATTATGTATAGGTAGTTCAAGTAACAATAAAATGATAAAATCAAGGTTATGAAATATAAACGCATATTTATACACTTATAGAGTGGAATAATCCCTCAACTCTATGAAAATAATCTTAAATATTGTTCTATTATCATAATCATTGATAAAGTTAATGAAATTTTTTATAACTATAGTTTATGGTTTTATGGTAATATAATTTCATCTAAAACTATTTTTCATCACTAGAAATTTGTAGTTTGGTTTTTCTTCTATGCCCAGGTTTTCCATTCCAATCAATGTTCACTCCATTGAAAAGGATAATTTGTTCATTTATTTATTTATTTTATTATTATTATTATTATTTGACCACCTATTTTCCCTTATCCTTTTTAGGGACGATATTCTATTAGCCCTATTTATGATATGGGTTTTTCATAAGGAAATTTTTAAGTAACAACCAATAACATTCAAAGTGACATATCAAATTTCGAGGATGAAATTTTTTTAAGGAGGGGATAATGTAACACCATATGATTTTGAAAATAAATTTAATATTCAATTCATGAAACATTGAGTCTGTAAATAACACCACATTCTTATAACCTATCCATTAAACATAATTTTACCTCCCCAGTGATTTTAATTTCAAAAATCGAACATACACAATTGCGATCATAATGTTATTTAGAATCTGATATGAACAAATAAATTTTTGGTGAATAGTAACATAACTTTATGAATAGTGACATAACCTTATGAATATTAACCTCACCTATGATAGAATATATTTAGTATTTATGTTAATGTATGATGAAACTATGTTTTTGAATAAGTAAATAAATGTATTAAAAACATTATTCAAGTAAATTATGATTTTAATTATAAATTATAATAATCATATTTTGAAAATTATTTTTGAAAAATGTACTTAATTTTTGGATTCTACACATCGAAAAATGTTTCAGGTGAATGTTTTGGGGGTTTTCTGAAATACTTGAATTTTGGGTGAATAATAGAATACGACAATTTACAATAAATTCTAAATAATTGATTTATTGATTCATTGATGATGTTATACTTATGTTAGCACAAATGGTTCAAACTCACATTCACATATTACTATTTTTTATCATGGAATCATCACTATTTCTTGTCTTATAGAAATATAATAAACTAATGATTAAAATATTATGAAAACCCACCTCTCCACTATAATTACAACCTCTTCCACCCTCTTCTATTAAATCCTCTCAAGACTTTTTCCTTATCCAAATTCTGCCAAAATATCCTCCCAATATTCTCCCCCATGACTATTGACCCTTGGTATTGTAAAAATACCAAATCCTCTTCCCTTAAGAGGCTGTTAAGGAAGGTAAATTCAAGATGTAAAATTCCTCTTTTCCTTTCTTTCATTTTCATGTTCCTTTATTCTCTTTTCTTTGCTAACCTCTCCTCATCCAAATGGTATGAAAATTACAATACCATATTTGTACTAGAATTTTTTTATTCTAATGGGATAATTCATCTTAATATATCCTTTCCCCATCATTTATGCTAAAAATAAAATATCATCTATAATTTATTGATTTCTCACTTTCAAGGACGACGATGCTTTCAATTTGATTTACCTTATTAAAATATGGTCCTGAATCCATTTTTTGTTGAACGAGACTATTATATTTTTATTTTATCTTTTATAATGTTCTGGAATCCTTATGTATTCATGACGAAATATAATAATACAAAACAAGGTAATTGTGATCAAAATCGCCCAATTAATCCAAGAATTTATCATTAATGTTTTATATAAGGATTAAACTTCACTCCAAATAAACAAATTCATTTTATAACCATTAAATATTTTTAATATTAATTAATAATATATAAAATCAATTCTATACATCAACTCCCATCTTACATAAACTACCATACTCTTTTATAAGTGAGTCGATCATGAATATTATGAAAACAAGCACTCATATACAATGAAATTGAATCCCTTAACCCATCTATAATGCCATGAATGAACTTAAAAAAGACAAAAATAAACCAAATAAATATATAAATGGTTATTTAATTTTTAATTAATGAACCTAAATTATTTATTTAGTTCATTACGATAAAGTGATGAACACCCTCAGATTTATGGTAAGGGATCCTCTCTCCCACTTTTATTCAAAAATACCCCCTATATTGTGTCCTTTTATTTGTAATTACTAATGATGGGGTATGTTTTCTAACCTCCCCTATACATAAATTATGATATATAAATTATGGGATACCTCTTTACCTCGCATTAGTCTCTCACAAGAAAACTTGTTACCATGCCGAAATGTTTGTAAGGATTTTTTCATCTCACTTCCATTTTTGTGAGATATTCCTTATTCACTACTACTAATTTTTATGGTTTATTTATAACTACCATTGATGTTTCATATTATTAATATCCTTATTTTAATGATATTAAATGTATCATTTTATGATCATTAATTTTGGGGCATATGATTCAATTGAGTACAATGTTTTAAGTATTTTCTACTCAAACCTCCATTTTCATTCAAGTTTCTTTTATTCTATACTCACCTCAATAAAATTCTTATTTAATATTATTTACTCAACATATATTATATTTGAATGTTATATATATATTTATAAATCATAATACTTATTTATTTTAGGGGTAGTTAATTTTTTTAAAAGAATATTTCAAAAATTCTTCTGAAATACCAGCATGATTGAAGGGAATTTCTATAATTCTTCCCTATTTTGATGTTCACTATATAATTTGTTTTAATCCATATTTATTATTCTAAAATCACACATTTTAATGTGAAAAATCTATTTTGGTTCATTTCTGGTTTTATTAATGAAAAAATTTCTTTGTGCTTTAAAATCTCTTTAATGAATTCCTTAAACCGCGGTAAAATGTTTTAATTCCAAAGATTCTTTAAAAACACTTTTTACATGATTTCACTTATGTGGGATATAATTTATGCATCAAATGTAACATCAAAGTCCTTACCTTTTAATTTTAGGATATACATGTTTAAAACCAGATTTATTCAAAATACAAATTATTTTCCAACAGAACTCTTCTTTGCAAAGTAAAATAGATTTTTCTCACCTCACTTTAACTTTTATGAAATATATGCCTTGTTCACCACTTATTCCTTACATGTGGTGTATGTAATTCAATTTTTATATAATATAAATAGTGTCCTTATTCTCATGATATTCTAATGGATTATGATTTGAATATTTCAAGGTGGTATGTGATACTTTTGAATGTTTAAGTATTATTTCCTCATGATTTTCTCAATGGTATCATGTAAAAGTATCTTTATTTTTATCAACATAATTATATTAATATTGTATTTAATATAGGTTTATATCTTATAAAATAATCTAAAATATGTTGTGGAATGGTTTCTGATTATTTTTAATGTGGATTTTAAATCATGATACCATTCACCAATTTACATCAAATAGTTAGTGTTTACATTTAATGTATGGGGAATATTATTTACATCTCATATGTTAGTTTCAATATGAATGTATTTGTTGCTTATGTTTATCCACACTCATAAGAAGAATTAATTGGACTTAGTAAGTGTCGGGTGGTGCTGGAAATAGCCCCTTGGTGCATCGGTAGGTCTCATGAGCTATATTATTTCCTTGGCATGAAGCCTTGACAAAATGGATATTTATGGTCTTGGAATAAGGCCTTGATGGTGTGGTTGTGATGTCCCACATTATGAATTCACTCATTATGAAAATAGTGTTTATGGTTCATGTGGTCATTAATCTAGTAGAATATCCATGTTTATGCTTTAATATGGCATTATTTATTCATCTCTTATTCTTTCCTTAATGTGTACACATTTATTGTAAAAGGCATGTGTTTTAGTTATTCACCATGAATAATGTTTATTTTTATGATATCATCCACTATATTTCTTACCCTTACTGAGATTTTGAGCACACCCATTTCTTATGATTAATTTTCTCAGGACATGAAGAATTTTATTATGAATGACCTGCAGGGATAAACTTATAGTTGTGGATGTCCCCAATAAAACTTATATGTTTTTTAGTTGTAATTTTGTACTATTTTATGTATCTTGTTTCCAAAACTACAAAATTGATCGGTACTTCGGGATGCATTTTCCTTGTATCTATTCCAGTGTAATAAAATAAAGCACCAAAAATGTGTTATTCGGGTCAGGGTGTTACAGTTGGTATCAAAGGAAGTTTAATAGAAAAATTGGAAACTCTATATAGAAAAAGTAGATTAGTGTGCAAAACTGTAAGATAGACAATGGGGATAAGAATACAAGGAGATACTATAATTTTGGAAAGGAATATATTATGTGTTTTATCATGAAAATACATATGTGTCTGGATATAAGCAAGTAGAGGTGGCTCGGGCATAGATGTATCTAGGGGTAAAACCCAAAAACACCGCTTTGAGATAGACTCAGATGGGAAATGGTGCATGACAATGGGCCTTTCTGCACTCTTGGTTCGACACTCCTGGGGGATATGAATTGGTAAATTCATAAGCATATTACAAACCCTTATGAAGGATTTATTCCCCTAATGTAACCAATGTATATGGATCTATGATTTATGATGTTTAAATTTATGTTATGTGCTACATCATGTTTATAGTTATATAGAGTTCACAATTTTATGAGATAATATAGTATATGAAATTGATTAGAAATGGATCATAGAAGAAGGAATGAGAACTCCACCAATGCACGTGATGCAATGGTTAAGAAGGATCATATCTATTATGTTATTAAGCCATCATTTCAGAGAAATATAGTCTCCCATGTATGCTCATCATATGAATAAATAGTATCATGTCTTAACTAGATATGTAAATAATTCTATAAGTCTTATGGATTTGAAGGGAAGCAAGAAAAGAAGAGTATGTCCAAGAAAATGATGGATAATGAAAATAAGGAAAAGAATGGTTTTTCCACATGTGATTACTCTGGAAAGAATCACCTAGGTAAATTCTTGAATGGAATGGGAGTTTGTTATATGTGTGGAGAAAAAGGACACCAATTTCATGATTGAAGGGGAAATAAAAATGTATCTAATGTGCTATACTTCAACTGAAAGGAGATGGGACACTATGTGAATTAATGTCCCAAGAATCAAAGTAATATTCCACAAACGATGTTACTAGATAATGATAAAGTCATGATACTACCGCATATGAAGTGGAATGATTAATGTTACCCTTCAAGAATAATGTAATTTGAATATTTTATCAGTAATTTACTAGTTATAACAAGTATGGGATATATGAGGATTGTATTGCAGTACTTTTTCTTTATGGATTTGAGGTTGAATGATTAATGGTACTAAAGAAAATTGACTCAGTAGTAGGTCAAACTTTTGTAAAATATATGGTTGAGGGATAGAAAACCCTTGTTATGTTCATAATAATGATAAGTGAATTTTAGAATAAAGAGATGATATATATGGATAAACTAAATTGGATAGTACTAAATACCATGGGAATGATTCTAAAGTATTGGTTCTTGATCTTTTGTAATGTTAAACAATTTATAAAATGGTTTAAATTGATCATTGTATGGGGTTTTAGAGGTTAATGACACCAAATGAGGCAACTTATGATAAGAGATGATGTATAAGTAGTTCAAGGAACAATCAAAGTATAAGATCATGTTTATGAAATATAAATGCATATTTATACACTTATATAGTGGAATAATCCCTCAACTCTATTAAAAGAGTCTTAAATGTTGTTCTATTATCATAAAAATTAATAACGTTAATGAAATTTTTTGTAACTGTAGTTTATGGTTTTATAGTAATCTACTTTCATCTAAACCTATTTTCCTTCCCTATAAATTCCAAGTTTGATTTTTTATTTTATGCCCAAATTTTCAATTCCAATCAATGTCACTCCATTCAAAAGGATAATTTATTTATCCATTTATTTATTTTATTATTATTATTATTATTATTATTATTATTTGACCACCTATTTTCCCTTAACATTTTTATAGAGGATATTCTGTTAACCCTATTTATGATATGGGTTTTTTATAAAAAAAATTATCAAGTAACAACCAATAACTTTCAAAGTGAAATATTAAATTTTAAGGATGAAATTTCTATAAGGAGGGGATAATGTAACACCACATGATTTAGAAAATAAACTTAATATTGAATGCATGAAACAATTAGTCTAAAAAACACCAATTTCTTATAACATAGCAAATAAACATAATTTTACCACCCCTATGATTTGAATTTTGAAAATCTCACATACACAGTTGCGATGAATAAGTTATTTAGAGTTTTATATGAACAACTTAATTATTAGTGAATAGTAACATACCCTTATGAATAGTAATGTTACCCTTACGAAGAGTTACATACCCTTATGAATAGTAAACTCACCTATGATAGTGTATATATATAGGATTTAAGTGAAAGTATGATGCAACTATGTTTTGGAATAGGTAAATAAATGTTTTGAAAACATTTTTCAAGTAAATTATGATTTTAATTAGATATTAAATTAATCATATTTAGAAACTTATTTTTGAAAAATGGAATTCATTTTTGGATTCTAAATGTTGGAAAATTGTTAGGGTGAATTTTTGGTATTTTTCCAAAATACTTGAATTTTTGGTGAATAGTAAAATATGATAATTTACAATAAATATTATATAATTTATTTATTGAGTCATTGATGATGTTATGATGATGTAAGAACCAATGGATCGAAATCACATTCAAATATTAATATTTTTTTCATGGAATCATCATTATTTATTGTGTTATGGAAAAATAATAAACTAATGATAAAATTTTAAGAAACCCCTCCTCCCCTCCACTATACAAACCACCTCTTCCACCCTCTTCTCTTCACTCCTCTCAAGCCTTGTGCCTTATCCAAATTCTACCCAAATCATTTATCATGCTCCTCCCCCCTGACCAGTATCCATTAGACTCTTAAAAACTCCAAATCCTCTTACCTTAAGAGGCTCTCAAGGAAGCTTAATTCAAGAGGTAAACTTCCTCTTTTCTTTTCATTAATTTTCATGTTCCTTTGTTCTATTTTCATTCCAAACCTCTACTCATAAAAATGGTTTGAAAATATCAGTACCATAAATGTACTATATTTTTTTATGATAATTGGATAACTCAACTTCATCTCTCCTTTCCCCCTCATTTATGCTAAAAATGAAACATCGTCTGTGATGTGTCAATTTATCACATTCAAGGATGACGATGAATTCATTTTGATTTACCATCTACAAATCTGGTCATGAAACCATTTTTATGGTTGAATCATACTATTATATATGTATTTTATTGTATTTAATGATATGTAATATTTATGTATTCATGATGTAAAATAATAATACAAAACAAGGAAATTGTGAGCAAAATTGCCCAATTAATCAAAGCGTTTATCATTAATGTTTTATATAATGATTCACCTTCACTCCATATATCCAAATGAACTTTATAACCATGTAATATTATTAATGTTAATTAAAGACAAATAAAATCAATTATGGACTTCAACTCCCATCTTACATGAACTACCATACTATTTTATAGGTGAGTTGATCATGAATAATATGAAAATGAGCACTCACAAACAATGAAATTGAATCACTTAACCCATCTAAAAAGCCATGAACTAACTTAATAAAGACATAATAAACCAAATAAATATATTAAGGGTTATTTAATTGTTAATTAATTAACCTAATTTGGTTATTCAGGTCATTACTATCAAGCAAAGAACACCCTCAGATTTAAGGTTAGGGATCCTCTCTCCAACTTTTATTCAAGAATCCCACCTATGTTGTTTCCTTTTATTTCTAATTCCTAATGATGGGTTTTTTTACCTCCCCTATACGTAACATGTGATATATAAATGATGTTATACACCTTTACCTCTCATTAATACCTCATAATAACACTCATTACCATGTTGAAATGTTTGTAAGGGTTTATTCATCTCACATTCATTTTTGTGAGATATTCTGTACTCACTACTACTACTTGTGTGTGGTGTGTGTATACTTTAAATTGATGTTTCATATCATTATTCTATTTATTTTGATGATATTAAAAGTCTCTTTGGAAGATTATAAATTTTTTGGCATATAATTCAATTGATTATAATGTTTTAATTATTTTCTACCCGAACCTCCATTTTCATTCGGGTTGCTCTTATTATCTACTCACCTCAATGAAATTCTAATTTATTTTTATGTAATCCTTATAAAATATATTTTAATGTTATATATATGTTTACCAATCATAATCATTATTTATTTTATGGGGAGGTATATTTTTTTAAAATAATATTTTGAAAATATTTTTGAAATGTGACCCCGATTCAATGGAATTATAAAATTCTTACATGTTTTTAAGTTCACAATATAATATATTTTAATCCATATTTACCATTCTAAAATAATTCATTTCAACATGAAATAATATATTTCTATTCATTTTGGGTTTAATGAAATCAAACATTCCTTTTCTTTTTAAAATCTCTTTAATGAATTCCTTAAACCGTGCTAACATGTTTTAATTCCAAAGCACCTTTAAAAACATGTTTTACATGATTTCACATCAGTGGGACATAATTTATGCCTAAGATTTAATCTCTATATCCTTAATTTTTTATTTCTAGGATATACAGGTCTAAAACCATATTTATTCTAAATAAATATGATTTTACATAATAACTCTAATTTGCAATGTAAAATAGATTTTTCTCACCTCTCTTTAACTTTTATGAGATATATGCCTTGTTCACCCCTTATTACTTGCATTTGGTGTATGTAATTACCCTTGGTATATCATATCAAGAGTATCCTAATTCTCATGATATTCTAAGGGATTATGATTTTAATGTTTCAAGGTGTTATAGGACACTTTGGAATATTTTAGGATTATTTCCTCAAGATTTTCTCAATGGTCTCATTTAAATGTATATTAATTTTTTTCAAAATCCTTTGATGAATTTTGTATTTCATAGAGGTTTATATCTTATGATATCATATGAAATATTTTGTTGAAGGGTTTTTGATTAGATTGAGTTTGGATGTTCTATATTGATACCATTCACTCATTTACTTCAAATTGTATGTGTTTATGTTTAATGTATGGGGAAAGTTATTTACATATCTTATGTTAGTTTCAATATTAATATATTTATCATTTATGTTTATCCCCATTCATAAGAAGAATTTTTTTCACTTTTTAAGTGTCAAATGGGGCCTATTATATACCCTTGGTGTATCGATAGGTATCATGAGACATACTATCGACTTGGTAAGAGGCCTAGACAAACTAGATATTTATGGTCTTGGCATGAGGCATTGATGGTGTGGTTATGATGTCATGAATTATGAATTCCCTAATTATGAAAATAATATTTATGGTTCATGTGGTTATTCGACTAGTAGAATACCCATGTTTATGCTTAAATATGGCATTATGTATTCATCTCTTATTCCTTCTGTAATGTGTTCATGTTTTCCATTGAAGGCATGTGTTTTTTGTTATTCGTCATGCCTAATGTTTAGTTTTATGATTTATTCCTATGTATTGATTACCCTTAATGAGAATTTGAGATCACACCTTTCTTATGTTTCATTTTCTCATGAAATGAAGAATTTTATTATGAATGACCTGCAAGTATAAACTTATAGTTGTGGATGTTCCCAATTAAACTTATTTATTTTTTTCATTTAAAGTTGTAATTTTGAACTCTTGTATGTATCTTGTTTCCAGAACTACTAAACTAATTGGTCCATTGGGATGCATATTCCTTGTATCTATTCCAATGTATCAAAATAAGTCACCGAATCTGATCTTCTAGGGTCGGGTCATTACAGTGGTTGAGTTTGGAACATGGTTTTTACCCTAGACATGACATAAAATAGGTCTGTACATGGCGTTCAAACTACTCACTTGTTGAAAGTACGTTTAGGGGATTAATTAATTATTAAACTAATTATGTAATTAATTTTAACCCAAATAAAATGTTTATGAATATATTTACAAGAAATTCTTCTAGGTTTCACCTCATATTCATATAATCTACTGAGAGATTCCATTTCCTCCTTCATTGGTGAATCACCTTAGATAATGGTGAAATGTATGATCAGAGAAGATCAGAGAATAAAAAACATAATGAAATACTTAAATAATTGTAAAGCTCATTTTTCAATGAAAAATGATCAAATATCTCAGTAATAATCATCAATTTGTTGTTTAGGCCCTTGTTGATTATATTTATTGAGAAGATCAATCCCTTCTATAGATATGTAACAATTGTGGCCTAAATATGCACCTATATACTAGATTAAATTGGTTATTTAAATTATTATCTAACCCCAGTATCACCGTTCTTGATATTTGACAAATAATACTTGGACAACGATGGATAAACATTTTTTCTTGTGCTTTTCCCCCACTTTTTTCGTCGCGATCATCATCATTTGGACCTCACGGTCCCGATTTGACATTGTTGGGCACTAATGTACCTTATAGGACAACCAAAATCGAAACACGTTCAGGAATGATGAATATATTGATGAATCATGGTTAGATCTAGGATTTTTTTCAAGTTTTTCATGTTTTCTTCTATGATCAAAGAATGAATACTTAATGGTTGAAGGTGTGGAGGTGTACAGAATGGAAGACGACCCCCCCCCCCGACAATCAAATGGAATCTGATTTCATAAAAATTGTGGTTGGAAACCTATATCCATGGCCAAATCCATATGTTTTTGGTGGATTTGAGGTGTGATTTATTACAGATTGGCATGATTCAAGGAGTGGATTTCTGAATTATGTTTCTATGAAAAACCTGACTACACATCATGTATAAGTATGAACACACTGTGTGTAACCCATTATGTGTGGCAGATAGAATTTTGAGAAAATCATTAGGATGGAACAATGTGTATCCCTCCTACATGCTATGTACCTTATCCCCATGTGGACAAGCCATGTAATGGGTCACATGGGAATGACTCAATGTTAGAGTATATGGCTAGGAACATGATCATTTACTAAAGTACATGGACGCGGTTAGAGAACGCATGAAGAACCTTGTGTGGATTAATACATCATGAACTAAAGTAAATAGACATAGGTTGAAAGTACATGGACACAACTAGAAGGACGCGGCCCGATCCCGGTTAGTTTGGAAACACTGGGTAGTCCACCTCGATCGCATGTACTGCTACACTAAAATAGATCCATGTATTTTCCAGGGACATGGCCAAGCATTGGAGTGGGACGACACATTATGTGGGTCCTATCACATGCCATGTGTCCATTGGTTCCTTTTCATATTACTTTGACGTTTTGTATCTCCTTTATTTGAAATTAGATTTTATCTCACGAGTACCCTATCCTGATTTTTTTCCACGTAGAATGTGATGATTCCCTCCATTTTGGTTTCTGAGATACAATGTGAAATGTTTCGATCATGATGCTTATTGAAGTGATGCCCGAAAATGGTAGTGATCTTGTAGGATCACCAGAAGCTTTTTCCGAGTGGAACTCCCCCTACGGGATAGGGTGTGGGTCTGTAATGATTAGAGTGGAACCCCATCTCAAATTAGGGTGTTGTTTCTTGACTGCAAGAGTGAACCCCCATCAACATGGGAACGAGTCCTCTATAGATACCTTTTGAGTGGAACCCCCTTGATGCACTTGGGAATTAGTCCTCAATGACTAGAGTGGAACCCCCCTTTGATACTAGGGCACATGTCCTCAAATTTCGAGTGGAACCTTTCTATCAGATAGGGTGTGGGTCCTCGATGACTATTGTTAAACCCCATATGTACTAGTGTATGAGTCCTTGACTTCTAATTAAAAACCCTATTAGATTGGGGGTGGGTCCTCGATGACACTAGAGTATAACCCCCCATCAGCATGGGTGTGGGTCTTCATGACACTAGAGTGGAACCCCCCATGAGCGTGGGTGTGTCCTCGTAACACTAGGGTGGAACCCCCCATCATCATGGGCATGTGTTGTCTATGAATACATACATAGTGGAACCACTCTAACATATTATGGAATGGTTCCTCTACGTATAGTTTTTTCCCTACTTGACTGTGCGACATAGTGGAGTGGAGTGGCTTAACTTGCATGGTTACTTTTGGGCAGATGCATGAGATGCTCGACATTATTGGTGGAATTTTGTAACTATTGGAAACACCTCTTCTTGGGATGATATTTGAGATGGAGATCCCCTTACTCTTTCTTCTGGGATTCTTTTTGACTAAGAGTATATTTATATTCACTTGTATTCTTACCTTTGGATTTTGTTACTCTCCTTCCATGTGTGGAGAAGACGCACAGGGTATGCCACATGCTTTCCATATTTTGATTATCATGGTTGGATGAGTCTACTCTCCTACTATAGGCAATAAACATTCAAGATTTAGTTCATGTAATCACCATGTTGATCCCTTTGCACTTGGATGAGGCTACTTCTACTATTAGTTTGGGTTGATTTGTTCTCTTTGATTGTATCTTGCATCTATTATCGTTCATTTCCTTTTGTATCTTTTACTAATCCCCGTCATCTTTGTGGGCATCTTACTGGGTATATATATAATAAAACCTACATGGGATTTTCCAACATGTGTTTTGTATTATATAGATAAAGGACATGTTATAGGGGACTCCAAATAAGCTTAGGGATACCTGGTACTTTGGGCCACGTACGGTGGTTGCAGTGTGGGATTCATGAGCTGAGCTCTCTTTGTTGTTTACTTTTATAGTTTTTCTAGGTTGGGACATATTTCTAGTTAGGTTTGTATTTTTTCCCAATACTTTTCCTATTTTCCTATCATAATCTTGTACACCCTTGAGGGTATGCAAGCTTGGTTTACTTTCTAACTATTTGGCATCTTTTACTCTTTAAATATACACTTTTTCATTGAAATGGTTGTGCGTGTGCGTACATGTAATTAGGAAAATGTCTCCCCATGTTAGATATGAATTCAGAACTAGGCACCAACTCTTAGCCTATAGATATGGGAATTAGATAGTTTTGGCTCAAGACCCAACTTGGGTTTGGTCATAAAAATATGAGCCTTCTGGATAGAATATTGACTTCTGCTCGTAAACTTCAATCACTGAAACAAAGAAGTCCAGAACTTTTATTTTCCAGTTCTAAAAATTCTGACTTCATAAACTTAGTGATCTATTTATATAACCCAGTGTATCATCCAGTGAATTTCGGTCAATCTCTTCATGATATTATTTACTCAGAACACTTATCATCACAACTTCTACTCAAATTATGCCCCCTTTATATAACCAAAATTTCTCCAATAAATGTGGACAATGTGCAGGCTTCAATTTGAAACTCCCACTCATTTCAATTCCTCATTCAAAAAACATCAATGACTTCTAATGATATTAAATTTTGACTTCATTGAGTTTTTCTCAACACTTATCATCCATAGTCTTCATCTATTCCAAAACTCTTATCTTGAATCATGAAATTTTACATTGTTAATATTGAAAATTTGAACATCTATCTCAACATTATCATGATGATTGTGAATTTTCAGTGTTTATTTGAAGTTACTCGACATCTTTTAATGAATTTACTTTTGTATAATTTATTAATTGCTTCTTCCAATTCTACCATTGCTTCATCTCAACTCAGTCTTCTATAGACTTTAGTACTTCAAACAACTCTAACATTATCCACTTACAATCGACTTAACTCTTGATCATCATATCTTTTAGTCATCTTATATTTAATAACTATTGGTATTTTATAAAATTAATGTTTATGACTTTAAAAACAAGTACATGAATCTCCTAATTGATCTTTTAGAGCACCCTATCATGAAATTACAACTCTCAATGCCTCTATGATCCTCTGATCATTTTGACATTAGATCATAATTCATGATCATCTTCTGACAACCTCAAGGCCTTCTGCAAGTCGTCTGCTGAACTAAACAGTTCTCTTAAACCCTTTTCATAGAGTGAACTTTTGAAAGCCTCTATACCTAGATCTATGGACTTACAAAATTTTACTGCCCAACTCAAAAACATTATTCCAAATATAATGGATAACAAATACGACACCTTCATAATCTCATGGGTGATTCAATATCCCCATTTTTATTTTTTTTAAAAACAACTCATTTCATCACAAAACACTTTTTATGTTCCATAATATCATATCCTTTATCAAGAAGAATGGTATCAATACCACACAACTGGATAATGAATTTTTTTAGAGAATTTCATATCTCAGTGATAAGATGTTTTGGACATGTGATTTTGATGTATTCCCCCTCAATTCACCAACTGTACTTTTCCTACCCCTTTTTTATAAAAACATCAGCCTATGATTATCAGATGATAGAAAAGATTTTACTCCTCCTTTTGAAAAAAAGTTTCACCACTCTCCCCCTTTGAAAACATAGTCCAAGGCATAGTGTGGGTTTTCACATAACTTATATTGAGTGCGAGGGTAAGACTAAAAATGAATTTTCAGCCTCAATTCCTCAAAAACATTCCTAGGTATCTCTTTATTGAAAAGGGAAATAATTCGATCCTTTGTAGAAATATGCTCCAAATTTATTTCTATAGAAAAAATTTTATACATGATGAAATGATATCTGAAATCATTATGTCTTCATATGGAGTGTTGAACTATGTTTATTGAATGTTAAATTTCAATTTGATTATCACATATCATTTTCAATGGGCTCTCAGCATTCATGTTCATCCACATTATTTAATAGCAATCAGGGGTGGTGTCAACATATTTTTATTTTGTTTTACATGAGGTTATCGAGTTTTATTTCTTTCTATGTAAGTAAAAACAAATTTATCAAAAAAATAAAGTTCATTTAGACACTTATTTTCAATCATTGGAATCACCATCCCAAACATAATCCATGAATCTAACTAAGTTAAACTCATCACTTCTTTAATACATCAATCCAATGTATGATATTGATTTAACATAACTAAAAATTATTTTAGAATCCATCAAGTGTGTTTACATTATATCACTCTGATATTTGGAACCTAAAGTGAATACATGCATAATTTTTGGTGTCAATGTAGTTAGATCAAGTAACCTTCTGATTAACATCTAGAAGTCTCTTTCATTAAAAATTTTACCAGATTAATATTTTATTTTAATTACTTAAACAAAAATATATTAGAAACTTATTTTGAATATTCCATGTTAAAAATCCTCAATACCTCCATGGAATAATTTTCCTATGAAATGAGGATATAAATCTCATTTTTTATAGCCTGTAGCTCAAGAAATAAATTCATTTAACACTGAATTGAAATTTCAAAATACCATTTCATTTTCCATAAGAACTCTTTATTTACATGATTGGTGTCATGATAAATGATTATACGATCAACATAAACAATGACTATCATTGTTCTGAAACTATCCTCCTTCAAAAATAAGTTTATATCAACTTATCCTTTAGAAGAGATCAATATATTCAAGAAACTATCAATTTTAGAGTTATAATAAGAAGGGGCCTACTTCAAGCCATATAATTTATTATTATTTTAACAAACTATATCAGTATACTTATCAAGTATAAATCAATTAGGCTATTCAATTAAAACCACTTCTTCAACTTATCCATTCAATAATGTTGACTTTACAACTATTTGATAAACCCTATATTTTCGATGATCAGTAACAACTAAAAACACTTAGATGGTCTCAATACTTGAAAGTGGGGAACACGTTTTAAAAAAATAAACACCTTCTAACCGTGAATATCACTTTAAAAAACCTTTCTTTATTTTATGTTACTTATCCCTTTTCATTAGTTATATTCTTGAACACCGAATTAGTTTCGATAATGATATTTCTTTCTGGTCCTAGAACAAGTTCTCATGTGTCATTATTATCAACTTGATTTAATTCCTCATTCATGGATTTTAACCATTCCTTATGCTCAAATTACTCTTATACTGACTAAGGTTCAACCTGAGAAATAAGAGCTATTTGATTCAACATTCTCAACTTTCCCCGCATCTTAATTGTAGATTCATAACTTCTAATAAAAATTCATGGTTTAGCCAACTTTTTTAATTTATAAAACTTTGAGTTTATATATTTTATATCCTTAATCATCCCTAGATTCATAAAAACATGTTTTTTTGATATTGAGCTCATGATTTCCAACCTACTCAATAATTATTCTAGAATATTCTATAATATATTATGTTGGTTCATTTGATTCACCTTTATCTACATCATTTGGATTAAAATTAATTTCAATCACATTAATATCACACGATTACACTATTTTTTGTAATATTTTATTGTAGAACATGTGGATTCTTCCATTGGATGGGTAATCTAGGAATATTACTTCCTTGATTTTTTCATCAAATTTTCCTACTTTTAGAATTTTGATCATTGTTATGAAAGGTATTCCAAACACATTAAAATATTTCACCATTGGATTATTATTATACCATATTAAATAGGAATAATGTATAATTTCAATGACAAAATACATCAATTATGAAAATATACCACTATACATATAGCTTTATTATATAAGAATTTAGAGTGTTTATAATCCACAATCACAGTCCTTATTTAAACTAAACTCCTATTTTTTTTACAACCCCATTTTTATAAGGGGTGTAGGTAGATATATATGGAAGATTTGTTATATGCTTTGACAGATAGTATTTGAAAGAGTTACATGTAAACTCTTTTCCATTTTCCTTTTTAATCTTTCAGATATGTTCACCAAATTATTTTTCATATTTCTTTTTATAAAACATAAACATTTACACAACATCATGTTTATGATTCATAAACATAGCACCAGTCATCCAAGTGAATACATCATTAAAATTAATAAAGTAAAAATTTCCCTTGGTGGATTGATACATCTAAAATACACATATAATGGAATGTATAAGTTCATGAGGTCTGATTGAATGAATTTATAACCATGTATATTTTTATTCATTTATATTACTTTCCTGGAATGCTACAAAAATGTTGGTTCTTTATTTTTTCAATAGAGGTAAATCTCTCACAACTTCCCCCTTTCATATTTTCGTTACATTCTATTGTCCATGATAAACAAGTATTCTATTCCATAATTTATTTTCATCTTTCTGACACAGGTAACATGATTTACTCCAATATCTAATATGAAACAGATTTCATTTGGTTCTTACTTATTCGAAAATGGATTCCCCCGTTATTCAATATTCATATGATATAACTGTTTATTTCGAATACAATTTCATTTCCATCATCGCATATATTACATTGAATTATTATGTTATGTTTATGTCCCCAAAAAATATAACTTCCTTGGACATTAACTTTTGATCATCTACGATAGCTGGGTCAATTTTATTTTTAATGAAAAATCAATTCCAAAAGTAAAATCTCACATATAATGTTTATCAATGTTTCTCAAAAAATTAATATCACCCATTATGTGTGAGAAGAATCCAATATCAGAAATCCATGAACATTCTTTTTGGATAGATTTCATTGAAACTTCATTAAGAAATGACTTTTCACCTACCTTTCATTTTCATATTTCCATTTCTTTATTGACACATAAGATTATTATTGATAAAGTAGCCATGAACTACTCTACATAGTGTCTTGGTTGGTCACATCTTTCATATGTTCTTCATCCAATTCTACCCATTCTTCATATTAACTCAATCTTCTACATCCTTTAGTAATTTGAACAACTCTGACATGAATCTTATGCTTCGATTTCTCAGAATCCATTGCACATATATTGCATTCAAACTTCATCTTATGTAATCCAAATTTGATCAACTCAACTCCAGATCATCATATCTTCCAAACAAAATAGATTGAATAACTGTTTTTCTTTCACTAAAGTGATGTTTATGACATTAAAGAGAAGTAAAGGCATCACATAACTAAAATTTTAGAGCACCCACTATGGAAACTAAAATTCTAAATGCCTCTAAGATATTTTGATCATTCTTACATCTAATATTTTTCTGTGGCCATTTTTCAATAACCTCACAAACTTCCACTAGTCATCCACTCAACATAATAGTGCACTTATACCCTTATACTTCGGTGAACATATGAAATACTCTTGAGATAGATCTCCAAAAATAAAAACAATTATTTCTCAACTCTAATACATTCTTCTAAATAAATTTGGAAACATATATTACAATTTCATAATCCCAGGAGTTCTTCAATCTCCCCATTTCCATATGTAGGAAACACAACTCTTGTAATCACATAATAATTTTTACATTCCATAATATATAAACCTTCCTCATCAAAAAGAGTATTGACCCAAAAATTCAAGATAAATCAATTTTTTCAGATAATTCCATCAATCAATAACAAGAAGTTTTGGACATGTTCTTTTGATGCACTCCCCCTCAATTCATCCACTTTACTTTTCCTCTCCATTTTTTATAAAAATTTTGACCACATATTATCAGATGATATAGAGGAAAGTAATCCATTTGAAAAAAACATTTCACTACTCCCCCATAGAAAAAAAAATCCAAGGCATAGTGTGGGTATTTCAATAACTTCCACTGAGTTAGAGGGGAAGGCTAGACAAAAACATTCAGTCTCAATTCCTCAAACATTTTTTTGGTATTGAAATAGTTAAAATAATTTTTTTATCCTTATAGAAATATTCTCCAAATTTTCCTCTTTAGAAGAAACATTATACATAATTTAAAGAAATATTATATCAATATGTTTTGATATGGATTGATTAATCGAGTTATTTTGATGTTAAATTTTAATTTGATTATCAAAAAAAATTTAAATAGATTTTTAATATTAACTTTAAAATCATCCAAATTAACTTTAATCCAAATAATGTGAGTTTAATCATGGATAATATTAATATATTATAATTTATTTTTGGTTTTTGAGTTTTTTTCTTACTATATAATAAAACAAAACCTTCTCCCAAAAGGAATGTTCATGTAGAAGTTGATTTTCCATAATTTGAATCACCATCCCAATCAGCATCCATGAACCCAAGTAGGATAAACTCATCACATCTTCGATACATCAAGACAATGTATGATGTTCCTTTGAAATGCCTAAAAATTAGTTTATTAATTATAGAGTGTGATTCCTTATGAGCACTATGATGTTTCGTACATAAATTGGATGCATTTTCAATGTTTTATTGAGATGTAGTTAGAATGTGTAAGCTTCAAATTAACTTTTTGAAGTCTCATTGATTTAAAATTTTACATGATTCATCTGTTATTAGAATTAATATAACAAAAATCGGGGTACTAACTACTTTTTAATCGACAGTGTCAAACATGATCAATAAAACCTTAGAATAATTTTCCTATAAAATTAGTATATAAATTTTGTTTTGTATAACCCACAACATGATAAATAAATTCATCTAACCATGAATTTACATTTCAAATTAATCTTTCTTTTTCTATGAGAACTCCTCACTTTCATAATTGTTACCATCAATAATGATAATATCATCATCATAAATAATTATTTTTAGAGTTATGAAACATTCTATATTCACATTTAATTTTTGGTCATGTTTTCCTTTATAAAATTTCAATATCTTCTAGAAACAATGATGTTTAGAGTTATAGGAATTAAGGGACTACATCGACCTATATAAATATTTTTTCAATTTAAAAACCCTATGGTTTTCTTTATTAAGTATAAATCACTTAGGGGTTTTAATACAAACATCTTCCTCAACTTCACCATTCAAGAATGTTGACTTCACATACATATGATAAACCCTATATTTCTAATATGTTGTAACAACTAAAAACATTCAAATGGTATCAATCCTTGAAAAAGGAAAATATTTTCTATGAATCCAACACCTTCCACCAGTGAATATACCATGTAAGCCAACATTTCTTTATTTCATGAAACAACTCTCTTTTCATTGATCTTATTCCTGAAAACTCAGTTAGTTTCAATGATATTTGTTCTTTCTAGTCCTAAAACATATTCCCAAGTGTCAGTCTTCTAAATTTTTTCTAATATTCAATTCAAAACTTTTAATAATTCCTTGTTCTCAATAACCACTCACATTGACTAAGGTTCAACCAGAGATATAGGAGAAGTTTGATTCTTTTTTCTCATATTTCTTCTTATCTGAATTGGAGAATCAAAAATTCCAATGATATTACTTGGTTTAACATTATTTTTTAATATCATAAATTTTAATTTTTTTATTAGAGCCTTATTTATCCCAAGATTCATCAAAATATGTTTTTTCAATGTCGAGCTCTTTATTTCCATCTTCTTCAATAGTTTTTCTAGAATATTATATGAAATCTTATATTTGTTCATTATATTCACCTTTCACTACAACAAAACTGCCGTTTAGCGGTGGTTTTGTAGCAACGGTTTATAAAAAACTGTCGTGAAACAATTTTTTTTACCATTCCCGACCCTTCCCCCTCCTCTTTATCGACCGCTCCGTCCCTCGCTTCCCCCGCGACCCCTGCCCCCCGCGACCTCGGCCCCCCATGACCCTGGCTTCCACGCGACCCCGGCGACCCCGCGACCCTGGCCACCCCACGACCTCGGCGACCTCGGCCCCCCACGACCCCAGCGACCCCGCGACCCTGGCGACCATGCTTCCCCGACGACCTATACGAACCCTAGGGTTTGATTTCTATGTTTTTTGTTGTTTTGATATTAGATATTTCTTTTTTTTTGTTGTTTGTTATAATAAATTGTAATGTATGTAGCTGTTTATGAATCTTGAATGTTGAACTGGGTTCATTGAAAGGGTAATAGAAATTTTATTATCACATCCTAATAGTAATGGAAACTGCACTTCAACTTTTAAATCTTCTATTTGAGTTTTAATCCACATATGTTGTCTTGAATCATGGGTGGAAGGAACAGATTCAAATTCAATAGTGCTCATGTTTACAAAATTACACTTATCCAAATTCCAAAAAAACATATTTATCCATGAAAGAATGCTCCACTAGATATCGATTTCCTATTATCAACAATCATTCCCAATTTGCATCTAAATAACCAAACAAATCATGATTCCATTTGATTTCATATTTCAATTCATAGTTCAATGTTTCATTTATTTTTGTATGTATTCTCTTTCCATCCATGAAATGAGACACTTTTGAAGCACTTTGATACTAATCACGAAGAGTAACAACATACATAATATTTGGTCTTGAAGCTGCTATGTATAGTAGACTACTAATAAGATTCTAGAATTCCCTTAGATCCAAATTTGTTCCTTATTCATCCTTAGACAATTTAGTACCTACTAAAATTGGTGTATAAGTTGGATTCAAATCCTCCATTCTAAAAATATTCATCATTTTATTAGAATAATTCTCTAGATATAAAAATCTACAATCCTTTCTTTGAGATATTTTTAATTGAATAAAGTCTCTCATCTCACCAAGAATATGCATTTTGAAATTATTTTTCTTTTATTTATAGAACTCTTATAAAACACATTCTTTATTTCTAGAAAAAATAATATCATGTATATAAACAATAACAATGAGAAAAATCTCATTGTTATCTATAACGTAGAGATTTATATCCACTCTTCCTTTCTTGAATTTCAATTTGATCAAGAATGTGTTAATAATAGATTAGTGGGATTTTATAGATTTCTTTAGACTACATAAGTACTTATTTAACCTAAAAAAAATAATCTTCACCAAGAAAGAAATCGTAGGGTTGTTCAATATAGAGTTTTTCTTTCAATTCATCACCAAGGAAGGATTCCAAGAAATTTATTTCAAAGATCTTTTAATGGATTTATACTAAAAAGTAATGAAAATTTATTATGGTTTGAAGTCTTGAAACTAGTGAAAATGTATCATCGAAGTTAACTCTTCCAACCTATGAATAGATTTGACACAATAATCCAGATTTATTTTTCACAAATTCCCCTTTTTCATTCATTTTTGTTTTGAAAACCCACTTTATTCTGATAATATTATTCCTTTTGGGCTTGGGTTATAATGCCAAAGTATCATTATTTTCTATTTGATCTATATATCTCTCTATTCAACATTTCTATTTCATTTCATCTTGCACATATCTTGGTTAAAAATGGGGGAACAATGATATATGAGCGGTTTTTATAAAATTTCTTCTAGTTTGAATATATTTTCCATGATCTCCAATGGTATTTAGAACCAGAAAATGAATATTAATCCATGGATAAAGTGAAAAATATTATTATTACTTACTTAATTTTTCTGAATCAACCTCTTCAACTTTAAATCCCTCTGAATATTCAACATTTTCTGAAACTTCACCTCGTTGTTTCACAAAAATATATTCATCGTCATTACTTATGGAACATTATTATTCTAGAGAGTTCAAATTAATTTTGTGTTCTATCACTCTCACATGAACAGAATCAACAATATTTCCTAATTTTTTTTATAACAGTGATATTCTCTTAAATTTGTTGGATAACCTTGGAAGATATCATATGCACCATTTATTTCTAACTTTCCTGTATTTTAACCTTTAACTTTTATTTCAAAAGTTCTTAAAAAAACTCTTAGATAATTCAACCATGTATATTTCTTGTAATAAACCTCATATAATGACATATTACAGTCTATCCTATAATGAAAATGATTTTAATATAAACCATTTATTCAATGGATTGTCTCCGGAAATAATGATATGTGTCATGCTCTAATGATATAGTTTGAGTCATCTCGTCAAGCACTTTATTCTATCATTTAGTCACAACATTCATTATGACTGTTTGATGCACTTATTTAATGAGGGATAAAAAGTTTCTTATAGGATTAAAATATTCCAATGGTATACTCAACACAATTATATGTTAAAATATTGTTTAAAGAGTATCCACCCTTCGCCTTCTTAACCTTCGAGTTCGGTTTTCCCAATGTTTCTCTCCTACGACAGACCGACGAGGGATGTCCCAGCCACTTTCAAACGGAGCAGAAATCCATCCAATTCTCATAAACAACCTTGTATTTGCACATGTCCTCCTCACCGATGGTAATCCACATAAACTCGAATGGCAGTCGATACACATCCAATTCAACAAATATTCGGGGGTTAACAGGATGACACATAGCCGCAGTACGATTATCAGAACAAAGAAACCTTCCTATCATATTACCGATCAACTGAAGAATAGAAAGGTTTTGAAAAGGAAGCTGAAGTTTAGGTAAACTGACCCAAACTGCCATTGACAAAGAATCACACTTCATATGAAGATCGAAAGTCCATCAAAGGAGAATGAAACTCATCTCATTGAAGCTTCGTGGTGCCCTAGACCATGCCTGAATGAGGTCCGCCTCCGATTCAAAGCGGATCATAATCTAGCGGCTGTCAAGCAAACCAACCACCGCTCATTCCTGCAGATCCCAAGAACTAAATACGAACCTATCAAAAGAATCAATGGAAGGTCGCCTAAGCTTGAATCGAGCTACCGACGTGAGGTTCAGAAGCGCCGAAGACTCCAAGAACTCCGAGTTTGAGATTTGAAGGTTAGGGTAACCATCATGGAGTTTGGGTTCTTTAGGGCAAACTGAAACATTTGGAAAAGGAGTGCTGAAATATTATTTATTTTTAGGAATTTGTTGATAAATAAGCATACCTGCTCCTTGATTTAGCATATTATTGAGATTTTTCATGAGTTGGATGGATTTCTTGTTAAATTCCTTCAATTATGATCTATGAGTGGTGAGAGTGGTATACTGACTATTTTGAGCATTAATTACTTGTCTTCGCATGTCTTTCATGGAAGGATCTTGTAATTTTACATAATGGTATCTTTTATATGGTTTTAAATTTTATCTTTGGAATGGAGGGGTTTTTAAGTACTATTGATAAGCATGTTGGAATACCTGCTGTAATGGTGGCCTCTATTGTTGTTGGTTCACATCTACAAATTTTTTGGAGGAAAAATATTTTCATCCATATTTTCTAATTGGTTGGTTCTAGAGTTTCCATCAAGGGCTCATATTTATTATATTATCTTTATGTAATGTTACAATATCGTATATATGAATCTATTTCTCTATTTAGTAGTAACTATGTGTTTTAATTATTTTTATTATTGTGTAGGCACATTGTGATATACATGGATAAAAGCTGGATCACATTACTGAGGATCACACCTCAGTATGTTAAGGGTTTGATTGAGTTTTTAGATTTTTCAATTTCTAATTGATCCATTGAAGGGAGAATAAAATGTCCATGTCCTAAATGTAAATTTAGAACATGGTTGAAGAGAGATGAGGTTTATGAACATTTATTACTGAAGCAATTTCCTGGTCAATATTTGTGTTGGATTTGGCATGGAGAATCGAATGTTACAGAAAGATTGAGCACTGATGTTAATCCACAGAATGAGGTCCCAAGTTCATTTACAATTGAAAATGAAATGAAAAACCTCATAAATGATTCATTCGTCACTGCAAGACACCACTATCAGCATCAAAACATGTCAGAACAACCATAAGAGGCTGCTTCAAATTGCAACATGACAAGTGATGTTTTTGAGACTGTAACACAGGCAGATCAAGACTATAACATATCATTGGATCCTCCTCTTGATTCTGTAGAGCCAAATGTAAGAGAAAACTTCACTAAGGAAAATGTGATTCATGATTTAGTTGACAATGGAAATCAAGAGTTGTATAGTGGGTGTTTGAAATATTCAAAGGTTTCATTTCTGCTGAATTTGTACCATATCAAATGTCTATGTGGAATTAAAAATAAGGCAATGTACCTGATATTGGAATTGATTCATGAGGAATTTCCTGAATCAAAAATCCCAGAATCTTTTTATGATATGAAAAAAATTTGTTAACAAGCTTGGTCTGAATTATACAAAAATACCTGCGTGTCCCAATGATTGTTTGCTATATTGGGGAGAGGATTGAAGTAGACAGAATTTCAAGAAATGTTATTCTTCTAGATGGCTGGAAAAGGGTGATATTGGAAGTCTGAATGAACATAATTTCATGGAGAAGAACAAAAGGAACACACCTGCAAAGGTTTTGCGTTACTTTCCTTTGAAGTCTCAATTGCAAAGATTATTCATGTCATCGAAAACAGCTGAATACATGAAGTGTCATTCTGTAGATAAAAACAATGATGGGTTAATGAGACATCCACGAGATTCTTAATTTTGGAAGACATTTGATTCATTAAATCTTGATTTCTCATCGGATCCTAGGAATGTTCGATTGGGATTGGCTGCTAATGGATTCAACCCATTTGGGACTTTGAGTACCAGTTATAGCATTTGGACAGTAGTTTTGATCCCTTATAATCTACCTCCTTGTATGTGTATGCAACAAACATATTTTATCCTTTCGATGATTATTCCTAGTAAACAAATTCATGGAAATGATATTGATGTATACTTACAACCTTTGATTGATTAATTTCAGGTGTTATGGAGCAAAGATGTCGAGACATTTACTGCTTCTTCTAAAACAATGTTCAAAATGCATGCTGATTTAATGTGGACCATTAGTGACTTCCCTTGGCTTGGGAATTTATCTAGTTGGAACACTCACACGAGTTTTTCTTGTCCCATTTGTAACTTTGATTTTGAGCCCAAACGGGTACCTCACAGTAGAAAATGGTGCTTCGTGTGTCATCGGAGATTTCTCGATGCATCTCATAGATTTCGGCTGAACAGATCAAAATTTAATGGTTCCATTGATCGTATACCACCTCCGAAGTTGTTAACTGGTTTTGAAATATTGACACAGCTTGAAAATGTTGAAACAGAATTAGGGAAGATTCATCATTTGAATGAGAGCGGAAAATGGGTCCAAAGTGCATCGTCAAGCGAAACCGGAATGCAACAATGGAAGAAAAAAAGTATATTCTTCAAACTTTCGTATTGGGAATTTAATTTATTGTGGAATAATCTTGATGTGATGCATATTGAGAAGAATATATGTGACAATTTGATATTCACATTTCTTAATGAGAATGGAAAGTCGAAGGATCATCTCAATGCTCGCAAAGACTTACAATCAATGAACATAAAACGCGATCTCTGTCTAGATGAGATTGAAAAGTATCCTCCGACATTTTTTGCAATGAAAAATAGGGATAAAGATACATTCCTTCGAATGTTAAAGAATGTTAAGGTATCTGATGGGTATTCAAGTAACATCTCGAGGTGTGTTGACTTGAAGAATCGTACGTTACAAGGATTCAAAAGTCCCGATTCAAAATTTTTGTTACAGCAGTTACAACCCTTGTCATTGCGTACATTATTAACTGAAAAAATTACTACTGTTGTACTCCATTTCTGCACATTTTTCAGATAACTATGTGAGAAATATCTACATCCATTTCATCTTGACAACCTCCAGGAGAGGTTTTTATTGACCCTTTGTGAAATAGAGATGATCATTCCTCTGTCGTTTTTTACTGTAATGATGCATTTAACTATGCATTTGGTTGAAGAAGCTAAATTAGGAGGCCCCGTTCATTATCGATAGATGTATCCAATTGATAGGTACATTATTTATATGTTTTCTAGTTAAGTAAACAATTTTTGGTACTTAATTAAATGCATAATTAGGTTTATTTTATTTCACAGATATCTTGGGAATTTGAAATCATATGTGAGAAATAAAGCTCAACCAGAAGGCTCTATTACTGAAGTCTATTTGGATGAGGATTTTCTGACCGTTTGTTCTCAATACTTGGATGATATTGAGATAATATTTAATCAAGTTGGATGTGTTGAAGACACATCGATTCAATCTCAAATACATCAGAAATCCAAAATATTTCCTGCTATTGGTCGATCAGTTAGGAGGACCTCAAATGTGACATTGACTGAATTGGAATTATTACAGGCACATAGATATGTGCTTCTGAATAGGGAAATTGCATATCCATTTATTTAAGAATTGAGGATACAAACAAATAGATTAATGAGAGGTCGAACACGAAATGAGAAAGATATAACTAAAGCTATTAATAAAGTGCTTGTAGAATGGTTTGCACGACGTCTAAGTTCATAAATATTTTAATAAATAAGAATATTAGTTTGCCACATACATTTTGTAAATATAATAAAGTATATTTCTTTTTTTCAGATCATGAATACTTATACTCAAGCAGAGGTGTCAAAATATTTGAAGTTTCTGTCTAGAGGTCCTCTAAAACACATTAGAAATTTCGACGCTTATAATGTGAATGGATTTAGATTTCATACAGATGATGGAGAAGTGGGTTTGAAAACAGAGAATAGTGGTATATTTAGATTTTTTGAAGTGTAATACTATGGAAAGCTGCATGATATTATTGAATTATACTGCCACAGAAATTTTTTGGTTGTTTTATTCAAATGAAAATGGGTCGATTTTATCAGAGGTTTTAAAGGAGATTCCTGGAAATTTACTTCTGTGAACTTCTCTTGCTTGATGGATGTTGGTGATCGTGAACTGCATGATTAATATATCTTATCATCGCAAGAAAAAATGGTATATTATGTGAATGATGTTGTCGATGAAGGGTGGAGTGTAGTTTCTCACGTAATAAAAAGATATTTGTATGATACGGGTGATGAAGTGGAAAATTTGACCTCTGAAATTGATGTTAATCAATAACAGGAAGTAGGATTATTTGTCCATCATGATATTGAAAATATTAGTCTAGCAAGGATGAATGAAGTGGATGAAGCAATGGAGCAGGAAAACGACATGATTAAAGGGGAAAATGATTGTATGTACAATTATTTATTTATTTAGAAACCACTTGTTTCATTTCTACAGTCATTCATTATCATTGTTATATATATTTTTTCTGTTAGTACTGCACATCTATAATCATTTTTAATTTTTTTTCTGCATATTTTTTTTGAAATATATATTCTGAACATAATTTTATTTGATTAAATGATAGGAATACCAAGGAAGAAGCGGTATTCTATTCCATCTAGTTCTGTGGCAGATGACGATCCATCTGGCTCCCTCCCCACGACATTTGAGGCACCATCTGCCTACACTCCTACACCATCTCCCCCTGCACCATCTCTCACACCATCTTTGGATGTCCCATTTGAGGGTGATTCATCAACTCCCCTTCAGAAGCCTCAGTAGTGGGGTAGCGACATGCCCATTACATTTCATTACGGGCATACTGGACCATCACTGTCATAGGTACAAATTTTAATTAAATAAATTTATTTCATTTTGTTTATACTAATTATTTTCTCAATGAAGATGACAAAAATACAACCATGGAGAAAAAAATAAAAATTTCAGATGTTTGGAATATGACTGGTGAAAAGATAGTTGTGTTGTTTGATTCTTATGGGGTCCCCGACGGATGACGCCGCAGGGTTACTTGGCCAGATTGTTGGCCAGCTGGCAGTGGAGCTCGTTTCCCTTACAATTTCATATAATGATTGGAGAAATATGCCTCCAAGCTGGAAATATGAAGTTTTTGATTCTCAAATAAAGGTAAATTTATTACATTATGGTTTAATTGAATGTCATGTTACTAATATGTTCAAAAAGAATTTCTGTATACAGATGTTCTTCCACTCTACAGTTGATGATGGGAAAGCACAGAAGTGGATGTTGAAAATTCTAGGTAACAAATGGAAATATTTAAAATGGAGATTGTGGTGTGATGTCAACGATTCCTCATTGACTGTGCAATAAATGTATGAGAAGCTACCCAGTGGGGTACCGAAAGAACAGTGGAAAGTTTTTGTTGACACACATTGTGATGAGAAGCGGATGGTATTGAAATATATATTATTATATTATCCTAATTTTAAATTTATACATGTATATGAAGAGGAAATGACATTGAATACATTAATATTAAATTTCATTTTATTTATTTCAGGATCTCTCAAGAAAGAATGCTTCAAACCGGGCTAAGCAAGTCATCCCTCACACTGCAGGCTCAAAAAGCTATTCTAGAAGCCGAACCACATTGGTAATATTTTAATTAGTTTAAATATTTATAAGACAGTATTATCTGTTTAATATATTTAATTTTTTATTTATCTTTGCTTAATGAAGTCACAGAGTTTAGGGCACGAAGCATCTTGAACTGAACTGTGGTTGGATGTTCATAAGAAATCAGATGGAAGTTTTATAAAGACCCGCACTTATTTCATACATAATATTGAATTTAATCAAGGAAACACTTCATTTTACATTGAGGATCTTTTCAATTTTAGAGCTTTAGAGAATTAAGACAAAACATTCATAACATTACACATTGTTACATAGTGGATACCAAAAAATCAGTTTCCATTTTCCTCAGAATATAAAACATTAAATCATAAAACAAGACTCCTTGACAATTATTTCAACATTTAAAATGTCTTCCTTCCTTGTATTACTCATCATTAACCTGTGAAAAATCATTTAAAAACTTGGTATGAGCACAAAAGCTCAGTAAGGTATGAAAAAGAAGGAAAAATCACATCAGTCCATGAATACGCATGACGTATGAAAACATTTTCAAAAGACATGCTTTACACCCATAAAATCTTACTTTGCGTAACATGAGATTTACACAAGATCCACACAAACATAATTATAATCATAGAGGTATATTGGGGCATTACTTACATAATCTTGTAACCATCTTGGCTACCTTAAAATTTGTAACCCTCACGGCTACCTTACTTTGTGTAACCATCACAATTACACTTGGAGTAACCATACGGCCGACCTCCAACTTACTCATACCCAATGAATTGGAGGGAAATATAGGTCTCACCCTTCATCATAAACAATTCCCAATAACCAAAACATAATCATACAACATAGACAATAGCATAAAAACATTGCCTTTGAATCTTATAAAACAGAATTTTAAAAGATGATTATAGAAGAAAAGTCCCTTATAAACATCATATACTTGAAGTGAGGCTTAATAGAGTGGATGTAATATGTATATACTATATAAATACACATAATGAAACATAATATAAACAAAACCCATCACACAAACAATTTAAATAGCCCATAAATTATAAAGTAGAATGTTAACCCAAAGAATGGAAAGTGGGTTAAGAATTCCCTTACCTTGGTCTTGTCTTACTTAAAAATTGATTAAACCTCCTGTATAATGGTTAAAAGAGTTTTATTAGTATTTTAAAGAAACATTTTCTTGTTTATAACATCTTATATGGTCATTTAATAACCTCATTTCACCCCTTAATGGTTAGTACTTTGTTCCTTGCATTATTTTGGGTTAGTTCTTTTGTGATTTTCACGATCGGTTCATGATGAATCATTCTTGTTGATTGGAAGTGAAACTCTAGAATTGGAATGGATTAGTATCTACATATTTCCAGTACTATAGTTTATACCATTTATCACTTTGATTCTTTATATGATGATGATTAATAAGTTAAAACATTAATTGTGTTCGTTTAGATCATTTAATTGGTTCTTTGAAAATTACAACTTCCTTTAGTCTTATAAATTTGAATCTTGAGTAAAAAAGAATTCCAGAACCTTATATGATTCATTAAACATATATTATAACCTGGTTCAACCATATAAATGGTTTCATGACCAGACTTGAAAGAATTAATGGAGATTGAAAATACATCGTCCACGATATCGGTAATTCGACACAAATGGACAATGTTTTTTGATTCTTTAAATAAGTGAGAGAGGAGAGGAATAATGATTTGTAATTTTCCATAAACATGACAACATCCAGAATATACATGATTCTGGACATTTCATGCCTCTTGTATAATAGGGGGTGAAGGAAGAATAAAAGGAATCATGAAATAAAGAAAACACGAGAAATTTCTTACGGAAATTCGGCAGCCTAACAGCGTCTCTTAAAATTTCATATAAACAAGAATGATGAAAGGAATGGAATATCTCATCATCATAAAAACTTTGGACATTAAGGGGAAATATTTAATAAAATATCCCAACAAAAGACAAAGGGAAAGGAAGAGAATAACATAAAATTGAAGGAAAGAATGAAAATGAAAGAGGATGTTTACCTCTTGATCTCTTCTCCTTGAGATCCTTCTTAAGGGCTTTGATTTTGGTCTTTTGGTGAGACCAGTAGCTCTAGGACGTGGGTAAGAAGATTGGGGAGGGAATTTTTCAGAAATTAGGCAATGATCAAGGCTTGAGAGGTTTGGGAGGAAGAGGGGAGTGAGGGTGATATTTATAGTGGAGGAGGGGAGGTATTTTAGATTATTTTAATTATTATTATAATATTTTTATCAAGACTATGAATAATCTCAAATCAAGTGGAATTAACTAGTGAAAATATCAAGTGAGTTAGAGGAAAGTGGCCTTTCATCACTTATGATGTCATAAATAGTTCATATTTACCGATAAATTGATTATACGGTATTTTATCGAATTTCACTATTCACTGAAAATTCAAGAGTTTCAGAAAAATGCCAAAAATTTACCCCAACCATTTTTCGATGTGTAGAATTCAAAAATGAACTCCATTTTTCAAAAATAATTTTATATATATTATTAATTTAATTTTTAAATAAGGTCACAGTTAATTCGAAAAATAACAATATTTAAGTGCAACTAGTTTCATGTGACATTGGAAAATTAATTATGATCCCATTATCCTATTTCCATGGAAAAATAAAAAAGTATTATTATTTAATATTCATGAGGTCATATTACTATTCATATTACTATTCATAAGGGCATGTTACTATTCACCAAAAAACAAGTTTGTTTCATCAGACTCTAAATAACATACTGAACCCAATTGTAGATGACAGTTTCTTGAAATTCAAATCATAGAAGAAATAAAATTATGTTTAAAGGATACTTATAAATATATACCTTAAACAAAATTTCAAGCATTTTCAATTTATTTTTAGAAAACATTGGGATGTTACATTATCCCCACCTTCTTAAAATTGCGTCCTCGAAATTTTATTTACTTATTAAACAAGTGAGGGTACCATGATCAAGGTGTCCACTCGGTTTCATCGTCATCTTGTTCACGTAGGTAGAAGTCCCATGCTTTACAACAATGATTTATAGATCCTTCAAAATCATTTGCTTCCTCCATCAAAATACACCTCGTACAACATGGGTCATATGGGTGTTCACAGAAAAACAGTTTTGGAAAATAATCATGTATGACATATAATTCCAAAACATCTGATAAAACATGATTTCTATAAAATAGTCAGACCGAAATTGAGTTGCAACTTTCTATTATTGGTCCTCTTAAAATACCATAAGTATGTGATCTGAGAATATATTTTAAAAGCAAATATAAATAGGTTGCACAAGGGTCTCCTTCCTCAGCACCATTTTTAAAATCATAATATGCTTCAAATTCTTGTGAGAAGGTAAAATATTTGAAAATACCTTAATAATATTTACCTTTCTTGAAATTATGTGAATATTGTGAAATTAGTATTTGTCTAAAAACAACCCATGATCCACGATGATAACGAGGTATAGAGGTGGTGTTTGATATCTCAAAAAACTACTTGCAAGTGAGTTGTATGCTAGAAAAAGTTTCACAATCATCCGAAGATGACTTTGCAATAATTACTGCAAGCATGTCATCAGGAAGAGATAGGAATGTCGTTTGAGATCCTTCTCCTTCCATTCGTAACCGACTTTACTTGACCTGAAAAAAAGATTTATAAAACAAGGATTTAACTGAAATAATAGATATAGGGACTAATCACGTGTCTCACAAGAACTCCTAATCCCTAAAGTTGTCTAAACCGACCTCTGATACCAACTATAAAGACCCGCACTTATTTCATACATAATCTTGAATTTAATCAAGGAAACACTTCATTTTACATTGAGGATCTTTTCAAGTTTAGATCTTTAGATAATTAAGACAAAACATTCATAACATTACACATTGTTACATAGTGGATACCAAAAAATCAGTTTCCATTTTCCTCAGAATATAAAACATTAAAACATAAAACAAGACTCCTTGACAATTATTTCAACATTTAACATGTCTTCCTTCCTTGTATTACTCATCATTAACCTGTGAAAAATAATTTAAAAACTTGAGATGAGCACAAAATCTCAGTAAGGTATGAAAAAGACGGAAAAATCACATTAGTCCATGAATACACATGATGTATGAAAACATTTTCAAAAGACATGATTTACACCCATAAGATCTTACTTTGAGTAACATAAGATTTACACAAGATCCAAACAAACATAATTTTAATCATAGAGGTATATTGGGGCATTACTTACAAAATCTTGTAACCATCTTGGCTACCTTAAAATTTGTAACCCTCACGGCTACCTTACTTTGTGTAACCATCACAATTACACTTGGAGTAACCATACGGCCGACCTCCAACTTACTCATACCCAATGCATTGGAGGGAAATATAGGTCCCACCCTTCATCAGAAACAATTCCCAATAACCAAAACATAATCATACAACATAAACAATAGCATAAAAACATTTCCTTTGAATCTTATAAAACAGAATTTTAAAAGAGGATTTTAGAAGAAAAGTCCCTTATAAACATCATATAATTGAAGTGAGGCTTAATAGAGTGGATTTAATATGTATATAATCTATAAATACACATAATGAAACATAATATAAAAAAAACCCATCACACAAACAATTTAAATAGCACATAAATTATAAAGTAGAATGTTAACCCAAAGAATGGAAATCGGGTTAAGAATTCCCTTACCTTGGGCTTGTCTTACTTCAAAATTGTTTAAACCTACCGTATAATGGTTAAAAGAGTGTTATTAGTATTTTACAGAAACATGTTCATGTTTATAACATCTTATATGGTAATTTCATAATCACATTTCACCCCTTAATTGTTAGTACTTTGTTCCTTGCATTATTTTGGGTGAGTTCTTTTGTGATTTTCACGATCGGTTCATGATGAATCGTTCTTGTTGATTGGAAGTGAAACTCCAGAATTGGAATGGAGTTGTATCTACATATTTCCAGAACCATAGTTTATACCATTTATCACTTTTATTCTTTATATGATGATGATTAATAAGTTAAAACATTAATTATGTTCGTTTAGATCATTTAATTGGTTCTTTGATAATTACAACTTCATTTAGTCTTATAAATTTGAATCTTGAGTAAAAAAGAATTCCAGAACCTTATATGATTCATAAAACATATATTATAACCTGGTTCAACCATATAAATGGTTTCATGACCAGACTTGAAAGAATTAATGGAGATTGAAAATACATCATCCACGATATCGGTAATTCGACACAAATGGACAATGTTTTTTGATTCTTTAAATAAGTGAGAGAGGAGAGGAATAATGATTTGTAATTTTCCATAAACATGAAAACATCCAGAATATACATGATTCTGGAAATTTCATGCCTCTTGGATAAGAGGGGGTGAAGGAAGAAGAAAAGGAATCATGAAATAAAGAAAACATGAGAAATTTCTTACGGAAATTCGGCAGCCTAACAGCGTCTCTTAAAATTTCATATAAACAAGATTGACGAGAGGAATGGAATATCTCATCATCATAAAAACTTTGGACAGTAAGGGGAAATATTTAATGAAATATCCCAACAAAAGACAAAGGTAAAGGAAGAGAATTACATAAAATGGAAGGAAAGAATGAAAATGAAAGAGGATGTTTACCTCTTGATCTCTTCTCCTTGAGATCCTTCTTAAGGGATTTGATTTTGGTCTTTTGGTGAGACCAGCAGCTCTAGGACGTGGGGAAGAAGATTGGGGAGGGAATTTTGCAGAAATTAGACAATGCTCAAGGCTTGAGAGGTGTGGGAGGAAGAGGGGAGTGAGGGTGACATTTATAGTGGAGGAGGGGAGGTATTTTAGATTATTTTAATTATTATTATAATATTTTTATCAAGACTATGAATAATATCAAATAAAGTGGCCTTAATTAGTGAAAATAACAAGTGAGTTTGAGGCAAGTGGCCTTTCATCAATTATGATGTCATAAATAGTGCATATTTACCAATAAATTGATTATATGGTATTTTATCGTATTTCACTATTCACCGAAAATTCAAGAGTTTCAGAAAAATACCAAAAATTTACCCCAACCATTTTTCGATGTGTAGAATTCAAAAATGAACTCCATTTTTCAAAAATAATTTTATAAATATTATTAATTTAATTTTTAAATAAGGTCACAATTAATTCGAAAAATAACAATATTTAAGTGCAACTAGTTTCATGTGACATTGGAAAATTAATTATGATCCCATTATCCTATTGCCAGGGAAAAATAAAATAATATTATTATTTAATATTCATGAGGTCATATTACTATTCATATTACTATTCATAAGGGCATGTTACTATTCACCAAAAAACAAGTTTGTTTCATCAGACTCTAAATAACATACTGAACTCAATTGTAGATGAAAGTTTCTTGAAATTCAAATCATAGAAGAAATAAAATTATGTTTAAAGGATACTTATAAATATATACCTTAAACAAAATTTCAAGCATTTTCAATTTATTTTTAGAAAACCTTGGGATGTTATAAGTTTTGTTAATGATCCTGCTAAAGAAGTTGGGGTATGAAGTCAATTTTTTATTATAATAACTTATTATCAATTTTTACTATGTTAATATATATTGATATTTTTTTATAGGTAAAAATTAAAGAAATATGGGATTCCAATCCTGCACTGTCCTACTCAGTCTCCCAGGATGACCCTGTTGCTAAAGTCCTTGGGAAAGGGCATCCTGGTAGAGTGTGAGGGATGGGTTTGGGACACGTACCATCTGAGATTTTTATCACGTCACCGGGGATGGCAGCTGCATCTACTCTTGGATTTAGTCAGCCCATACCCGAATATGCTCAGAAAGAGATAGTTTCTCTATGAAACACAGTTCACCAGCAGGGGGATCAGATATCTGCTTTGTAGTGAGTGTTGATTGAAATACGTCAGCATATGAGAAGATGTGCCCCTAGTGGTAGTGTATCGACTGGTGGTATGCAGGTAAATCACAAAAAATAAAAAATATTTAGTTTTCTAACTTTCATTGGTTTTATGTTTTAATATAAATATGCAACCGTGTTTAATTTTCAATATAATGTTCTTACAGGTGACAACAGAAAGTGGTGATGAAGGTGGCGAGGGTGACGATGCATCAAGGATCCTGATTAGTTGTATTTTTCATGTGTTGAACAAATATGGGAACAATCGGTTTGTATATGTAACATTTATGGCACATAGTTTCCACCAAACATTTTCATGTCCTAAAATTTCCTTGATTTCTCATGTTTCCTTTTATGCATTTTATTGATTTCTGATGTTTCTTTTTAGGTATTGATTTCTCGAGTGTGGTATACATCATTCCATTTAGGCCTGTTTTTGAATTGGTAGTTGATATTTTGGATGATTAGGAGTTAAACCCATTGTTTATGTGTTGAACAAATTGGGTCATTACACATGTTATACTATTTTGAATTAGAACTTTGTAATATTCTCTTATGTTGAGATGGTTTTACTATTTTTTAGTGGTGAGGGGGTAGTGGATTCATCCAAACCTATTGGTTTTATATAATATACTTTTCCATACATAATTATATGTTTCTTTATATTATATATGTATTCTCGAGTGTGAGATGTTGTTTTTTTATGACAATGGTTTGATGATTCTCAAGTGTGACACTGAGTGAGTGACGGACTGGTGTAGACCATCAATATCAACTACTGGGGTGTGTTTTTGGTAATCTATATTAATGAATTCTCTTTTATTTTTTGAATGATCATTGAGTTTTAAAAAAAATACCATTTAAATGAATTAAATGGAGTTGTTTTGAATAGCTTAATAGTTAGGTTGCAATTTAAGCATGAATATAACTAGTATTATTCAGAGAATTTGTCCCATAAATTAAGGATTGGGGACTAAATTTTTTATTGAAGAATCCTGTTGAGACATATTAGGGATTATAATTGTTGTGGTGGGATTTTTGTAATGACTTGTATTCTATGGTTTTGTCAGCATATGTGAAATTTGATTTTTTTTAGTTCTACAATCAGGTATTCTTGGAGAATTTTGTCATGAAATATGATTTCAAATATTATAAAATCACTAGGATATGTTTTTTGGAAATTATATGATACCTAAATGGAATCTTGATTCCATGGTGGGTATTGGAGTAGGTAGGGCTTACGAGTCCCTTCATGGAGGTGGCTGTGAACTTAGGATTTTTTATGATAGGATGTGGGTGTTTAATTATTTAGAAAAGTGGAGGAATAACCATAATTGAAAACTCTTATATTGGTATTCAAATGTAAAAGTAACCATTTAAAGGGTTGGTGTGAAATAGAAAATAATCATGCATACACATACCTAAGTAAATAAGTAAGGTTCACATTTTTTAAAATTTTTTCCATGTTTGATATGTTGTGGTTACCCTATATATATTGGGGTGGACCTATATGATATATAAATGTGCTCTAATATTTAATGACCCTTACATTAATAATAATAATAGAATTGTTGAAGTCACAATGAATACATAATTGTAACAACATAATATGTAAAGGGAACATCTTTAACAAAGGGTGATATGTAAGGGTCATCTGGTTCACCATAGTTTATATATAGTGGTCAATCTATTCTAGAAAAATTGTAATGTACTCAATGTATAAAATTCACCCTAAAAATTTAATGTTCCCTCTCTTATGTGAGACTAAGAATATGGATATGTTTTTGAATACATAAGTTTTCCCTAGGTCACTTAGTATATTCAAGGATCATTTAAAAAACATAAGATTTAGAAAATGGTAAAGTGTAGGCACATGTAAAAGTTACTCTTGGTTACCCAATGTTATATAAACGTCACTAAAATTGTCAAATATTTGTGCATAAGATTAAGAATTTGGTACAAAATAGTCATCCACTTATTCTAAAAAATTTATTATGTCTTGATCTACCATATGATATATAGAAATCAACATGGGAATTCATAATTGTTAAAATAGGTAATATGAAAAGTTCATGCAGATACATAATGATAATGCATAAGGGATACAAACATTGTGAAAAAGATAGATGATATTCAATATTCATCTTCGATGATATGTATATGTTAAGAGTATTTCAAAAAATTTATGCCACATGGGTTTTGAAAAATTTAGAAAATAATGGAAGGATAGTCATTTTGGGTGTTTTAAATTATAAATTTTCTTCTAGATTATTCAACGTCGAGATGTACGATCAAGTAGAGGCTTAAATACTCTTCTCATCAACTTTCCTCCTTAAACCACTTTGATTTTTGGTGATTAATTATGGTTTGTTTCATCATTTAAGTTACAATTATTTTCTAATTCCATGGTACTTCTTTTATTTCATATTCCATTGACTGTAATATCACTAAATAAGGGTATGATATAAATTCCACTAAAGCATGAAGGAATTGAGTCTATGTAATGGGTGTCTTGTTTTACTTGTTTAAATAAGATTCAAAGAGGAAAATTTCAAAAAGATATGTGGGGTTTATAGATCTATGAAAATTCTTGAGTTATTTGTTATTCTTTAATGATGTGGGTGAAATTTATGGGTATGACAGAGTAAGGACTTTTTTTATTTTTATACTAGATATTTGGATGCATATTAAAGTTTTTGTGCACCATCTTTCTCTAGCATTTATGATTTGGGGGATCAGTGGTAAGTAATTATTTGGTTTTATAGAGTGGGATCTTTTACCCCTGGTTAGGATATATGACTTGTATTATGGGGTTAGATATATTCCACTTGCTGATTTTGATATTTTAATGGTATTATCTGTGTAGATATGAAAATATATGGTATTTATGTTTTGATTTCTCTTTCAGGGCAGTGGTGTAGTGGAAGCAATTTTTTTTTCTGGGCTATATTTAGCGGCGTTTTAAACTGCCGCTAAGCAGTGAAAACTACCTCCAAACGTAAAAAAAATATGTTTTGCGGTGGTTTTAACCTCCGCTACATGGTTACCCTGGAGGTTCTCATTTCGAGGAGGTTTTCCTGAGTTCAGAGGCGGTTTTAGGAGCCCTGGATTTCGGTTTATTCGCGGCGGTAATAACTACCGCGAAAAAACCAAAATCCAGGGCTCGTAAAAACCGCCGTTGAACTGAGGAAAATTGCCGCGAAATGAAGCAGCTACGACACATTCTAGAAACAACCTCGAACCAGAAATAACCGCCGCGAATAGATTGTCGACACTGTATTAGGCGGCTGTTTCTGTAAACCTCCACCAAACCCTTTAGCGGCGGTTTCAACCGCTTCCAAACGCAAAAAAAAAAACCGCCGCTAAACGGCGGTTCTCTTGTAGTGTTTCCCTCCATAGTTTTGATTGTACATATTTTCAATCACTTTAATATCACATGATTCCACTATTTTTTGTAATATTTTATTTCAACACATGTAGATTATTCCATTAGTATATTATCCACCAAAAATTCCTTTTTCAGATTTTTCATCAAATTTTCCAAAGATTGGTTTTTTATCCTTATTAGGAATGGACATAAAAACACTTTAAAATATTTCAACTTTGGTTTTTTATAGTAACATATCTCATAGGGGTAAAATTCTGATTTTCGTGATAGAAAACATATTATATGAGAATATACCTCAGTAAATATTACATAACTACAAAAAATTAGAGTGTCTATACTCCTCAATCATGTTGCCTCTCATTTCATCCAAAATCCTGTTCTTTTATTACAACCCTATTTTTATGAGGGGTATAGGGAGTAGTTTACTAGAATTATATTCCATGATATGATAGATAATCTTGAAAAGAGTTACAATTAATGTCTTTTACATTGTCCATTCTATCTTCAAAATATGCACAAAAAGTTCCATTTCAGCTTCCCTTCTATAAAACTTAATCATTTTTGTGACATCAAGTCTATGATTTGTAAACATAACACTAGTAATATTGGTTAAGTCATCTAGAAAATAGATAAATATTTTGCATAAAAATTAATTTATATGTTCAAGTGTTCTCATAGATTGAATTTCTACCCTTTTATATCTCTATTCAGTCATCTTCCCTTTTTGACAAGCATAAAAAATGATGGTTCTTTATTTTCTCAATAGAGGTAAAGCTATCATAACTTCTTACTTTGAGATTTTTTCACATTATATTATCAAATATGACCAAGTATTCTATTAAATAACTGATTTTCATCTTTCTCACTTAGGTAAAATGTGTTACCCAAATCTGTAATCATAAAAAAAATTCCTTTGGGTCTTACTCCCTCAGAAATGGTTTCTAAATTATTCAATATTTAGATTATGAAATTTTTTCTCCCAAAGAAAACCTTGTTTCCATTATCACATAGATAACTTAGACTTATTATGTTATGTTTAAGTTCATCATCAAATAGAAATTCCTTGGACTTTAACTTCTAATCATCTATGATAGTTCATCCACATTTAGTTTTAATGAAATACCATTTAAAAATATAATAAATCATCAATTTTATTAAATTTTCTCAAAAATTTAACATAACCTGTCATATATAAGGAGAAATAACTATCAAGATTCCACTAATTCTACTTCTGGTTAACGTTTTGGGAAACTTAAATAAAAAATGACTATTTTTTAACTTTAATTTTCATACTTCATTTTATTTATCATCACATGCTCTTTTTTCTAATAAATAAGCCATTAAATTCTTCACATAGTGTCTTGGTTCATCACATATTCCACATGTTTCTTCTAGGAAGTTAAAGTAGATGTTTTTGTACTCCCAATTTCATTTCCCATGATTCCTTTCTCTCATTCTTGACATTTCTTCCTATTATTTGAGGCATGATCCCCCTATACTCAAAACTTATCCTTGAAAGATACATGTTATACTATAAATCATAATATTTGTGTCTAATGACCCTTCCACACTAGTAGTATCCATTGAATCTCCATCTTTCAGATTGATGAAAACTTTGGCTGTAAAATTATTATAGTGGTTCTTAAGAAGATGCAATATCTCTATATTGGATGTTGTTAAGCCCCCATCTAGTAATATTTATTAAATATTTTTTTGAATTATAAAATTTTTCATCATTATTCTCCACCCAAGATAGTCACCTTTTGTTGACTAACATGTATGGTTAGTTAAAACTGATTTATTTTAAAATCTAGCAGAAATAACTTTTAACCGATTTTAGTGACCAAAATTTTCAAAATATCATGAAGATTGAACTATAAATTTTTATTTCTTCAACAAATGGATTATCCATTTTAATTAGATATTATTAACTTTCAAATTTCATCTCTAATTTGTTTTTCAATAGGAGAAATTCCTTCTTTAGTTTAGTATTATTCTCAGGACAAGCTTCATGATTCAATTTCAACATGTGTTCTAAGTAAACTACTTCACCTTATTCCTATTAGTATTCAATTTATGTTTCCTCATGATTCCCAATATACATGAAGTTCATGAATTTTCTAGAATTTCTTCATCATATGATCCAACTTCCAATGAGCCCTCATCTTATTCTTTTTTCAACAAAATCCTTTTCTTCTTCGTAGTAAAATTACTTTTTTTACTTTCTCTAATTTTCTAAATCCCTTTGTATTTTTATTCTACTTCATCACTGAGGATTTTCATTAGTCTCATCTTCAAAATCTTCATTACCTTTTTTCTTAGGGAAATTGATGGAAAAGTGCCCATCTCTGCAAAACTCGCAACATTTCAATGGAATATTTCCCTTGTATTTCCCTTAACCATTCATGAAATGTAAAGAGATGAAATACATTATTATCTTTTGATTCTTATACATATGTTCTGTAATTTCATATTCACTTGAAGGTTCATCTTCTGATGAATTTAGTTTGAGCTACTTTATAGCTTCAAATTCATTAACTCCTTATCCCTTTTCTTAAAATCTAGAGCCTTCCTCATTCCATATGCCACTAGGATATTTTTATGTGTATCTAGAGATAGGTTATTTCTATCCTCGAAGGCAATTACTTTACAATCAAATCTATCCTAGAAAATTTTAGTGAAATTTTTTACAATAATTTAGTCCATTATAGTGTCTAAATACCTAGAAGTTATAGATGATTTTGTTTCCTATTGTGAATTAAACATCTATGTTTTCCTCACTATACACTATGGAGTCCTCAAAATGAATTATGCAATATAATGTTTTACTACCATTAATTTAACATTACATTGAATGATACTTTGTAGATTATCGTAGTTTTTCTTACGTAATTTAAGACATGTCACTTTAGAGTAAAATTTGTCTAACTAAGACATGGGAATTTCATTTCAGGCCTTAATCCACATCTAAGTTCATTTTCCATAAAATTCATAGGTACATACTTTTCATTTTGTGGAAATCCTATTGCAGTAGCATCCACCACTTCCAAGCCAATAGACGGGAGATAAGGTATCATCCTCTTCTTCTATACATGGTTGTTTTTTACCATAAAAACTAGAGATATGTCATATGTTTATTTAATTTAATTTATATATATGAAAAAATGGATCCAATAGATTTAACCTGATCTGATACTACTTGTGATACTCGGTAATGGGTGAACCATTGGGGGAGGGGGTGAATCAATGGTTATTTTTACAGCTTCATTAAACTTTAATTTAACCTCTATAACTTGTTAATATTTTAATACACTCATGTAGAATCCCACAATATCACCTATATATAGTGAAGAAGACAATAAATCAATTATCTTTGATTTTTACAAGGTTCAGCCCAATATGAGAACATAGTCCTTTTTGTGCTCGTGATACCCAAGTCACAAAATTTACACTATAGAAATAATAAATTACTATGGTTTGGGAAGGGATCAACCTTAAATAAAAAGTGTGTCCCAACCCTATTTCTCACATTAAGATGACTATACTGGTTCCCACTTTTTATGACATGGCTTATCCTCCAAGGCTTCTGAATAGAAAATCCATTTATTCTAAAAAACTAAAATCACCAAAACATAGATGTCCAGAACTTGTAACATCTAGTTCTGGAACTTCCAACTTCCAAACTCAATGATCTCCTTATTGACCTAGAATATCTTCTAGTGAATGAATTTCCAGATCATGATAATCTTATTCACTTAGAATACTCATCCTTATCAAAAACTTCTACTCAAATTATACTTCCACTTTATATAGCCAAATATTCACTCATAAATGTGGGGAACACATGATATTTAATTTGAAATTCCCAATCACATTATGTCCTTAGTCAATTGTATTCAATAAATTTAATATATATTGGATTTTTGTATTTACTGAATCCTTTAAAACAGTAGGAATCAATAGTATTTTACTCTTCCACAAATAATGGCTTGAATCAAGAACTTTTGATCGTGAATATTGGAACATTGAACATCCATCTCAACATCATCATAATGATTCTAACTTCACAATGTTTGTATAAAGTTAATTAACATATTCTATTGAACTTAATTTCATAGAATTAATTCTTTATTTATTCTAGTTTCGTATATACTTTATCTTAACTCAATATTCTACATCCTTTAGTACTTCAAACAAGTATGACATGAATAATGTGCATCTGGTTCTCATAATCCTTTGCACCTATGATGTATTTGAACTTAATCTTGTAGATTCCACTTACAATCAACTCTACTCATGATCATCAAATCATACAATCAACTCAACTTGATCCATAGTTGTTCTTTCACTAAAGTGATGTTAATAACATTATAGAACATTAGAAGAATTTCGTAATTAAAATTTCAAAGCACCCTCCAGTGCAACTCCAACTCTCAATGCCTCCATAGTCATATGATCATTCTAAATTCTCATCTTCTATAATCATATTTCTAAAACCTCATATCCTTCTACCAATCATCTACTTGACTAAAAAAATCAATTAAACCCTTATCATTTTGTGAACATATAAAAGCCTCTAGAAAAATATCATCTCACTGACAATTTTTTACTGCTCTACTAAAAAACATTCTTCTATACAGAGTTCACAATAAATAAAACTCCTTCATAATCCCATGGGTACTAAAAAAATAATAAAAATTTTTGTTGTAATATTTTTAAATTATTTACATATATATATGTATATTTATATTGAAAACAGATGCACACACACATATATATATATATTAAAATAAATTGTTGTTAAAATTATATGTAATATTGTTTTATATTTTTTATGCATTAATTATTAAAAAATAACATATATTTATTATTAACATTGTAAATATATATATATACATATTAGAAGAAAATATATTGAAGTTGTTATGATTTTGAAGACTCCCCAAGTGACAGGGTCAATTAACAAGAAGGAGAAACTTTAGAGAATCTATTTTATTTATTAGATTAGTGGAAATAGGATTCAATATGTCGACAATGAGTTGGCCAGAAGATGTTTTTTTCTAATAAATTCTCATCTAGAGCTCTTATCATTAGATGTTTAGTGGGTTTTTCAATCAAAAAAAGGAATTCCTAGTATAAATTTAAATTAATCTTCACATGGATGATGTGGGAAATATTGAGTCATAATAAGAAATATTTTTCAAATGGTGCTTGGCTTCAAGGCCATGTAAAGCAACCAAAGATCAAAAGTTTCACACTCAAATGGATGAACCTTTGTGACTATAGAAAGTTGGTGCCACCAGATTAATAGGTTGGAACCTCCTTATATGGGGGGACCATATTTCATAGGTTTCGAGTGATCATACATGTTAGTGATCTATATTTCTACCTAATCACAGTGATTGTAACATTCTACTTATGATAAATGAAAGTGTGTAATGTTTTATCATGTGGATGTAAGATGGATGTGTAAATAACATAAAAATTTATCTGTTACTTTTCCCATTCATTTAATATCATAATTACTGTTTAATGTTTTTGTATGTTTAGATTAAACATTATTGACTAATTGAAACTCAATACGATGAACAAGGTGAAGGTGTTTTTCCCTAGTTCTCTTACATTGATGTTTCCAGGATTCCATCAGTTGATCTATTTCCACCATTTTCATCATCTAGTGGATGGACTTTCAAGGTGTGTTGTTTATTCAAAATTCTCTACAATTAGTATCAGAGTAGTAATAGCTTCTCAAAAGATCATTATTTTTCTGGGAAAAAATTATGGGAATATTCTGACATGGTCAGAGGACTATATCACATATAAATATTTGAAGGATTCATTGAACTATGTTAAGAATAGAGGAAATGGAATAGGGATAATGGGAATGAATAGATAGAAATACCTTAGGTGTGTTGAGGATATCATTATCCCGGGATGTGGCCCCGAACATTTGAGAGAAAAAGGATACAACTGAATTGATGGAAATGTTCTTAGATATATATCATAATCCCACAACACTTAACAAGGTGTGTATTATGTGACTGATTTTTAGTATTATTACATCACAAGGAAGATCTAAAATAGATCATGTGAATGAATTTATCTTGATCTAGAGTCAGCTTGATTCTATGAAGTTAACATCCATATGTGATTTTTGGTCCGTACTACTATTTTCATCATTTTTTGGAATTATGGTATGTAATGGTAACAACAGTAAGTTACTCATATGGAAAGAGTGACTTACTATTCAATGAGGTTTTGAAATTGATTCATAATTAAGAGATCCATATGAGGGAGATTAAAAATCCTTCTATAAACTCTTTATGTGTCTAGGGAAGAGGGTTCTCACCTCATAGAAGATTTTTAAGATGATTGGAAGGAAATTATAGAGAGAGAGGAGTGGAGGTAAATATACCAGACCTAGGAAATCCTATTTGAACAATGGAAAAAGTGATCATATTAAGAAGAATTTTCTTAAACACTAATTAAATCCTAAAAGTTAAACTTATGAAGGATTATGTTTCATTTGATCAACTAGTGAGAGTAGTGAAAAAATACTCATAAGTGTCAACACACCAATATAATCTTGAATTATAGATTCTGGTGCATCCTTCCACTCTACTGGTGAAAAGGTGTGAATAACTAATTATGTGACCAATTTTTTTGGAAGAGTGAATCTAACATATGATTAAGATATTTTCAATGTATGGCTGGGGGATGTGAAAAATACAGTTAAATAATGGTATTTTATTTGAGCAGAAAGGGGTCACATATATTCCAAGTCGCTAGAAGAATCTAATGTTAGTATGATTGTTAGATAAAGCTATTTTTTAAACAATATTTTCTGATGGAGTGTGAAAAAACACTCAGGGATCATTGGTTATAGATAAGGGTGTAAAGGATGAAACAATTTAGCTAACTAGAAGGGAAGTAGGAGTTATACTCATCGAACTTTAGCTTATGGATGTATAGATTTAGGGAACTACCAGATTGGGAACCTTAGTGAGAAAGGTGTAAATGTTTTAGATAAACAATTTATGATGGATTTGGAACATTTAGACTTTGAATATTATGAGATTTTTATACTAAAAAATCTATGAAATTTGAGCTTTAATTAGAGTGGAATAACACTAAAAAATAGAATCTAGTGTTTGTATATATAGTCTTCTCAGGATTTTCCCCAGTGAAATCTCTTGGAAGATCATAATATTTTATGAATTTTCATAACAAATCCATGAGTAGAGTATGGGTATAATTTCTAAAAAATAAATTAGATGTGTTTGGAGTGTTTTTACAATGGAAAACTACGGTTGAAATGGAAACATGGTTTAAGCTGAAATGAATGAGATTAGACAATGGAGGTGATTACACAAGAATATGATTCTAGGAATTTGGTGGTCATACATGGACTAGGAATGAGAAAACTCTACATCAGATTCATGAGAAAAATGGTGTAGTTAATCATATGAGTTAGACATCGATAGAAAGATCAAAAAACATAGATACACATTTATTGATTCCCAAGGTTCTTAGGTAAAACAAGTTGGTACTAAAATTTACTTAATCAATCAAATCCCCATAGTGCCTAAGGGGAAGATCTATTAGAAGCACTTTAGATAAGAAGGTCACCCTATTTAGCTCACCACAAATTCTTCTGGAGTATATTTTATGTTCATGTTGATTCTAATTATAGAGGAATGCTTGAATTTAAGTCTCACTTATGCTTCTTTGTGGCCTATGGAGTTGATGATTTTAGATTTGAACTTTTGGATAATTAAATAAAGAAAGTCATCAGAAGTACAAATTTAATATTTAATGAGGAGGTCCCATAGAAGGATTAATATTTATTGGAAAATAAATTTGAATAAAATGAATTAACTTCAATCCAAATTGATCAGAATAGAGGCACCATAAGTTTATAAATTTTGTGGAGTTTAGATAAATTTGAGTCTATCGAAAGTTCAAAAATTTCATTGGACAGTTCGTAAGGATGTACAAATACATGAAAGCATGAAAAATGGTGAGGCTTAATCTATAATTTTATTGGATTAAATTTTTGAGGTTTTAGATCCATAGAGTAAAAAAATCGTGGGACACATTGTGAAGATCTACAAGATTCAGAAAACTGATATAAACGTAAAGAGCTGACATTAAAGTCTTACTTTTAATAGATAGTGGAGAACTATAATGCCTAAAATTAGATAGTATCATTGGAATTTCTGGAAAGTGGGAGTTTTCCATGTAGTAGGAGTAGAATTCACATGGTAATGACACCCAGGAGACAACAAATTTTTCACTTGGAAGGAAGGAACTAGAAAATAAATGGGTTTTCTAGTTAAAAGATGAAGGGGAAGGTATAACGTAAGGCTGGTGGTCAAAAGATTTCCATTATAGGTGAGAATTGTATTATTTTATCTTTTTTCACTAGTCTTTTAACATACTAACTTATGAACCCTCATTAGTTTTATTTTTTAGTAGGTTTATATTTATAAAAAAGACATGGAGATGGATTTTCACTATGGGGATCTAGAGAAAGAAATCTATGTAAAACAACCTATTGGTTTCACGGATCAATAGAATAAGGGTTTGGTGTGAAAGCCTAAGAAAAATCAATTCAGTTTGTAATAATAATCAAGATATTATAACAATTAGATCAAATAATTCATCAAGGAGAAATTTTTCATGAAGCAAATCTCATACCATTGTTTCTACTAGAAGAGGTACATTGATTGATTTTTTTTCATTCTACTGTTGTATACGGATGACATACTATTAATAGGTTGGTCAATTCAACGAATTCAGGAATTGAAGTTGGACTTTCCATGAACATTTGAAATAAAAGATATTAGTGAAGTAATGAAGGTCTTTGGCATGAGGATTAAGTGAGTTTTTTAGACCAGATGTTTGGTTTTGTCTCAAAAATTGTATGTATAGAATATTGATAAAAAAATTACAATGACTGGATGAAAACCTATTTCAAGTCCTCCTCTTAGACACATTAAAATTTTGAATGAGAAACCGCCATGAACGAAATAAAATGAAATGTAAATGATTATAATACCATCTGAATTAGTGGTAGAAAGTCTCATGAATTCAATGTTGTGCAATTGATCGGATATTTCTCATGCAGTTTGAGTTGTCAATCATTTCATGGAAAATACAAGCAAAGAACATTGGGAAGTTGTAATGTGGATTAAGAAATATCTTAAAGAAACATAATTCACTAACCTTTTCTTCAAATATACTGATATGTTAATAAGGTATGCTGATGTAAAATTTGGGTGACACTTAGATTCATAGAAAAAAAATAACCAGATATGTCATTACCTCTGATAGATCTATGGTCAGTTGGATTTCGGGGTTGTAATAAATGATTTATTTCTCCAAAATGGATTCAATAAAGGAAAAAAAGTTTTTGAAACATACGATTGAGGAGATAATAAGTAGCTTGGAAAGTGTATTGTTGTACTTTCATTGTCAGAGTGCAACGCACTTGGAAAAACATTTGGTAATCTATGTGAAGGAAAAGCACATCAGGCTTATATACCAGTACATATGAAAGTTGCATGTTGATGGAGTGATAGGGTTATAGAAGTTAACTGGACGATTGAATCAGGAAGATTATTTTATAAATACATTAGTCCATGAGAGTTTGAGGTAGTATTATGCCTTAGTCAATCTTCGTTGAATAGTTGGTAATGAATAAGATCATTTCACACAACAAAAGTTGGATAGTTTTTTTTATTTCCAAAGTGTTGGAGGATGTGGTTGAATCCTTAAAGTAGTCTTTAATTGGAACATTTTCGGGAATATGAATAATCTTAAAGACTTGTAGTCAGTTCACTATAAGAATAAAATCTGAATAATTGTTTATCATTATTATATAAATTATAATAGACTTCTTTAGATCAGTAATGAGTTGGTCGAAAGATGTGTTTTTCCAATAAATGCTCAGATAGTGGTCACTTCACCAAATGTTCAACATGTGTTGTGGTCACTATAAGGAAGGATGTGTTGACATTTTAATTAATATTCACATATATTTTTTAATAATGATTGAGGCATAAGATACATTGTTTTTGTACCGCTGATTTGTATCGAGGCCAAGGAAATAAACAAAATGTCTATGGTTTCACAGAGCAACAGATGTACCTCTTTGATTATTCAAATTCAGTGAAACCTAATGACTAGGTGGGACCTCTTTATATAGATGTAGGACCACCTTATTGAGGTTTTTAGTGATCATACAATTTAGTGATCTATATGGATTTCTATTCATAGTGATTGTAACTTTTTACATCTAATAAATGATTGTTCCCAATGTTTTCTCTTGTGGACATAGCATTAAATTCCAAACCACGTAAACCTTGTTGTGTTCATTGTTTTCTTTCATTTCAACTAAAATATCTATTTAATGTTTGTGTGAGATTACAGTAAATAGGCTCAAGCAAGTGAAACTCTGTGTGGTCATTAGGGTGACAATGTTTCTTCCTAGTTCTGTTACATTAGTGTCGAGAAAATTCTATCCAATGATCATTTTCTGCCATTCTGATCAATTTTTCGGTAATCTTAGAAAGTGTGAAGTTTGTGTGGGATTTTCAATAGAACCCATAATTTATAAATTTATACTTATGATTGTTTAATTTTTGAAAATAAAATATTTTTTCATAATATTTTTTCAAATAAAATTTTAATTGACGGTGATAAAAAGTTTGTCAGATACATTTTCAATTTCATTTTTGTTTTAGATAATTAATGGATAATAATTAGATAAATTAATGGAAATCAAGTGATGAATATAATAAAAGTGTTAATGATTTATTATAATTTTCTAAACAAAATGTTAAATCCATATACATGTTTTCATATCCATGTGTGAAGAGTTTATATATGAGATAATTTGAATCTATTGAAATTTGAGATTATTTAATTTAATGTGGTTTTAATCAAAGTCATGATAATAGGATCTAGCACAGCAAAACAATGCCAAATTCAAAATACAATCATGTTTAAAATTTTCAATATGAGACATCATGTCATGTTGATGAATTAATTCATGATGTAGAAGTTGAAAAAATTGAAAAAATAGTTCACTCCATTAGTAACATCTTATATGATAAGTTTTAATCTGATGGGTATAAATAAAAATTTGTTTTTTATACCAAAGAGAATGAGACGTAAGGAGTAAAAAAATATACCTGTATTTGGAACTAGAGAATGCAGATACACCCACAAATGTCTCATAGATTCATGTATTCATCAAATTGTTTGTCAATAATCATATTTTAAATGATTATTGGAATTTGAATGATAGAAACATTTTTGGTTTATGAAGCTTTGATAGGTCTTGTAGAAAGACTACTTTTATATTACAGAAGGAACTGGGAATTACAAATTAAGAAGCAGGGAAGAAGATGAAGAACTCGAGAGGTGATGTGCCACACTCCCTCCCAAGCCCAATGGTTGACATCCCAAGCCAAATGGTCGAGTTATCTAATAGAATGATTCAATCCTTCCCTCGTAACCCATCCCCCTTATATAACCAAACTTTTTCTCCCTTGTGGCCAAGATCCCCCCACTAACTACTGTCTTTAGACCTTATTATCCTTTCTAGAATTTACTTTATCAGGATTGTGCTTCCAAGGCTAAACTACTGCAGAAATGGCCTTTAAAAGAACTATAAAATTCTATTTACAATGCTAAAAATGTGTTGTTAATCTCAGTGAAGATAAAGGGAGGTCTCTTTTATCAGCGCTAAAAAGAAGCGCTAATAAATGGGTCATTTATCAGTGATTATTTTAGCACTGATAAAAGCTAAAAAAACAATAAAAAAATATTTCTGCAATTCGGGGAGGGTCTTCAACAGCGCTTAAAGCACCCTCTTCCGCCCCCACCCCAACCTGCATGCCCAAGCCACCCCTAACCTTTAACAGCGCTTAGCCCCATTTCCAACTACGTGTGCGCCCTGCCTCCCTCGTGATTCAAACCCGAAATCTCTGACCTGCACGACTAAACCTTAACAACTCCACCATATTGCTTTGCTCTCCATTTAATAATATATATATATTTTTATTTATATAGTTATATTTACTCATATATAATTATATATATATATTAACATATATATATATTAATATATATATATATATCCATATATTAATATATATATAGATATATAGTTATATTTATATATTTATATATTTATTCGTATATTAAAATATATTTATATATATTTATTTATATATATTTATATTTTTTATCAATATATTTATTCATATATTAATATATATTTATAAGATCTATTTTGAATGCATTTTTAAAATATGCTTCTTTATGTGTTTTTGTAAATAAAAAAAATACATATATACAACATACACACACACACACACACATACACACACACACACAATAATATATATGTTATATGTGTATCCGTAAGTATAATTATACATATTTATATATATTTACAAATATTATATAATAAATATTTATATAGATATGTTTAGAATATATAGATAATATATATCAGTTTTTCAATACAGACGCACACAAATATATATATATACACACATACACATTATATAGTTATATAAAAATACATATATTTGTATTTTAAGTAAAATGGATATTAGTTTTTTATTTATATAGGGCTTATATATTGGGAAATATATTTTATATGTAAATATGTTTAATAATTTATTTATAAAATTAAATTTTTATGTGTGAATATATAAACAATATATATATATATATATATATATATTGTTATATATTTGATTATAAATAACAGTACATTATGAAAAATAATAATATTTCTAAGCCATAATATGAATACGAATGTAATCCATTGAAATAAATTCATTCCCCAATGAAAAAGGGCAAAAATACCCCCTTAAAAAGGCTGAAATTCCATCGAATGTAATAAAAAATTGGGTATCTGGACTAAAAACTCAGTTTTGGAGGCTTTATGGGCCTTTTTGGCCTTGAAATATACAACAAAAGGTTATCTTGGATCGTTAGCGAGTGGAGCTCGTCGCAGGCTTCAATTTGATATGCTCCAGAGCTCAAATGGACACTCAGATCAAAAGTTATGGTCGTTTGAAGTTTGAGTTATGTTTTCAACTTATTTTAGATCTTTTATTATATTTTTTATTGTTTTCTATTCAAATTGTTCTTAAATGAATATTAGTTGATGATAATTAGAAAATCATTAATGACTAATTTTTTAAGATATTTTATAATTCATTTTAACTACATTTATTATATATTAAGTGAAAATGTTTATTTATACTTATATAAAACATATTTAAAAAATATATATTGTATTTATATTAATACAAATATACTTATTTATTTATATATCAATATATTATTTTTTATTAAATATAATTTTTTTGAAATATACATTTTATATGCACTAAGAAAAAAACTCTCAGAAAACCCCCCTTATCAACGCTACAAAAAAAGCACCAATAAAGGGGGACCAATTAACAGTATTATAAAGAAGCATTGAGAAAGGGTGTACCTTTATGAGGGCTAAAAAAGTACTCATAAAAGGGAACATTTAACAGCGCTTTTTTTAGCGCCGTTAAATGTACTCTTTATCAGAACTTTTTTAGCGCTGTTAACAGGTGGCGCTACGGAAACCCATTTTCATGGTAGTTATATCCTATCTCCCTTGGTATTTATCACTAACCCCTCCTTGAAATTCAGTATTATCCTTATGATTGAGAAAAAGAAACTAATTGTGAGGAACCACTTTAGCATGTAGTCTCCAAGAAATCACCCAAATGATCTTCCCTACTTTAAGGTCCTATAGAAATTGAGCACCGACCTTTGTATACCATATTATCTAAGCAATCTCTTAAATGAGACTCTATTCTTCGCGGCCATGTAAAAGGTTGGCTAGTGTGACATACTATTTCAGCTAGTAAAAATACATGGTTAGTCAGATGTTCCATCTTCCCATCCATGCCAGTGGTGTCATGGCATTGAGTCCCTCATAAAACATGTTGAATTCGTTGGTGTCAGCACCCTATTGGAGAAGGGGAAGCTGTGTATAGGAATCGTGCTGCGTATAGGTCCAATGTGGTTGTGGAAGTGTTGTTGCTATGTGATAATCCCCTAGGGTTGGATCCTATCCGTTCACTACTCCGAGATGAAAGTGTATTTCAAGAATTCTACTAGGTCCCTCATCTCCCATTAAGATGTTGTCGCATGATGGCATCCCAAACTGTGGCTCATCCATGATAAGACATGCACGATATGCTGCTGTGAAGAATACAGTTCTGGGAAGTGTCCAGGTGAATCTGTTTCCACCCTTGAATTGCGGTCTTGAAACCCCATAACACCAGATAGTAATGTAGGCATTGATGTGTGGGACCAGCCGATTCGATGCCCCAGCAGCTGCGTCTCTTTATTATATGATTCCTCTGGTTGTGCCTCAGGAGATGTAGTCAATGTTGTTGCAAACTCTTTCGATGGTACCTCATTCTGTAATGTAATTTTCACCATGGGGAGGGATTGAAGCATTTTTTGGACCACTGAAATACTCTAGGAATTCCACTTTGTACGTTGTCCGCGCTATATCCGAATGGAATTCCAAGACAATACGAAGAAAGTATTTAGAAACAGCCACAATACATACGTGAACGGAAGGGACCTTCGATTCCTCAAGAATTATTTGGATGTGAAAATGCAGCTCAGTCATCATAATCCATCCTGATGGATCACTGCCATTAAACATTGGTAGTTTGACTCATCCATTGGGAAGAACTGACTCTTTCACTGTTTTAGCTCAATCGAGCACTGCCTACGGGTTCCCCATGATGCCCCTTTCTGCGGAATCATTCCAAATGCAATTGGTTTTGAAATAGGTGGCTTAGAAATAAGAGGAAGCTGGTTTGCTTCATGCGGCTACTTGGGACGGTGCACCCTTGAGTCGCCGGATGCCAAACAAGGATTATCAACTATAGATGACTTGATCGCCTGCAGCTTGTCTGAGCCCTCATCGACACCGTGGTCTAAATGCTCAGTGACCTCCTCCATAACCAGTGGCAACCAAGTCACTTATTTGTGCAAATGTTTCTTAGTACCAAGAAGAGTCAATGCTTCTACAGTTATAGATGTGACCGGTGCTCCATATAATTTTGACTGGGAGTTTTATTGTAGATGAAGATGAGTGGGAAATTGACATTGTAATTTTCCCATGAAATTTCTTATTAAAATTGCACCCTGCCCTGCGAGACCAATCCAATTTGCTTCATCGTCTTGCAGTTTCCTCATTCTTCTCACGCCTACACCTACATCAGCGAGACATGGCGCAACCGAACCCACGCAGAGCACTTTTGAAATAGACCAACATATGTTGTTGAGTGTTCCTCACGCATCTCAAACATAAGAGGATAAATAGTCACCTCCTATTGTGGATTGTTTTTAGTAGAGTTATGAAACTCATCTCTCCATCTTCAGTCGTCGTCTAATCGTGAACTTTTCATCTCTAGAGCTAGTGTTAGCCAATCAAATTCCATCTACCAACAACATTTCTGCACCGTTGTATCTTCATTCATGACCTGATGTGGCATATGCAGTTCAATAAATTCCATCAGAGGCATCTTAGTCAATTTTGGTTCATGAAAGGCCTAGACTTTCGTTGGGTGTTGTAGCTCCACCCAGTATGACCTCCACAATAACACGTTTTTCCTGAATTATTTCTCCTCATGAATGTGCTGATCCCATTTCTACTCCCATGTCTACTGTTTGTAATACACCTATAGGATTCAGTTGATGACTTCCACACCATCTAGGTATGTCTCTTAGATCAACATGCCTACTGCAGGAGAGCAGTATACCTCCACGGTTTAACGAAAAGGAAGTAGTAGGGATCACCTCTTCAACTGCAAGCTTCCGGTAGTGCACCTCCATTGAGTGAAGAGGGGGCAGTGGCAGGTCGGAAAAAATGATAGGTAATGCAGATAGACTACATGTATATCAAAGAAGGAACTCATAGTTACAAAGGAATAAGTGAGGAAGAAGTTAATGAACTCAAGAGGTGACAAGCCACACTCCCTCCCAACCCCAATGTTTGATATGACAATCTAAAAGGACAAATTGTCTAACAGAATGATTGTCTCTTTCTTCCCTCGGCACCCAACCCCCTAATATAACTGAACTCCCACTACCATGAGGCCATATCCCCCCCCCCCACACACCAAAATCCTTTTTTAGACGTTATTACACTTTCTAGAATGAACTTTACAAGGTTGGTGCTCCTAAGGATATCATAACTCTCCAAGCCATTATCACTGTGATGAGGACCTTTCCAGATAATGACAACACAAAAAAGTAAATACTAGAAATGGTATAATGGTCACAACTAAGAAATGTAGTTAGTGGGGGCTCTTTTCCACATGGGGAGGGGGAGTTTGGTTATAAAAGGAAGTGGGATGGTTAGTGAAGGGGGAAGAGAATTCTGTTAGAGGAATCAACTTAGCGCTTGGGAATCAGACACTGTGTCTTGGGTGGGAGTTCCTAAGGAATATCTTGAGTTCATCTCTATCTCATTATTCTTATTCTACCATGCCTATAAGTATGATAATGTTCTGATCATTTTATAAACAAATTCTTCTACCAGGAGGTTCAGGGCCTATCAATTAGTCTGACATGCCGCTACTTCTCTTTCTCGAAGGAGGCGCATTGTTGGATTGCATCCACTACATTGGACATGAGACCTTCTATAACTCATCTTAAACCAATGTAGGACCCATAAGATGTGGGAGAAATTACTTATCTCAATGATGATGTGCGAGCAATATTGGAATGACGTGACGCACCCCTCAGATGCATCGTGTGAACCGTCCGCTTCAAGCATGTCATAAATCGCGAGCAATCATGACAGCAGTGTTTCATGAGATAAGGATCCTCCTATGGTCTTTGACCACCACCGTCATTTTAGGTAGATACAAACTCAAGGTATTCATCTTGGTGCACATTTTTTCTTCTATAACTCCCAACCTTGATGCTATAAGACATGGTGATGTTGCACACTTTCTCATATAGATCAGATGACGTGCGGCATGCTTTATCAGAGGCTCTTTGTTTCTCTATCTGTGCCTGGACCTTCTAATCGCATTGGAGGCATCAAACATGCCTTTTTTTACATGGGTAATTTTTAAATTCCAAAAAAACATACGGATTGAGGCGAATTGTTCCCCGAGTTTTAAATGAGTGGAGGCGCACAACTGAACACAACCATACATGAGGTTTCTGGTTTCTATCGACAGCTCCTTCACACTTTTGGATTGATGTCAAAGCGAGGAGATCACAACGAAATACTTTTTAGAATGATGTGCACTCTGGTGATGGACACAAGAGACAACACTCTTATTAATATAATATAGAAGTGCATGTACTGCATTGACACAACGATGGAAGACTTGAATGATTTTATATGTAAGATTGCCTTGAAAATTGTGGTCCACAAGGAGTGACAACATTACTGGGAACAGAACGCGTTGGAGGAGGAGGAATCTTGTTAGTTCCTTGATGGAGATATGACATGACTTGAAACATTTCCATTCCTAGAATACTAGCAACCATAAAAGAATCAGGTGAACTATGTACCAATAATGATGATGTGGAAAAAATAGACATGATGGTGCTCCAGGTGGCTGTTCTTCCACTTTTTTACCAACTACGTTGTAAGAGGCAGAACCCACAACATTTGGAGAAGGTGATGCTGATGGAGAATAATGTTTCTCGGGCCGCCATGACATTGTGGTGCTTGGGTCGTTGCTAGGGTAGCCTATGGATTTGATGGAAAAAAATTGGAGACATGATTGTGGATACTGATATCACTAATGAACCACACAAGGAGTATGTAGCTACTGATGGAAACACTACCGAGTTCCCTCATTGGGGAGGAGAATTTTTGGATTCATGTGGTGGAAGGGGTAGATCTGCAGTAGGATTACTTAATAGGAACAACGTTGAACATTAACTGTGAGATGTGGTTGTAGATTTTTTTTTTCATCACCTAGATATGTTGTCGTTATTGAAATGGAATCCTTCTTAATTGAGGACCCAACCGAAAACATATCACTAAACTACGGCATGGTCAGAGGCTGGAGAGGAATTTAAGGTACATCGATTGAATGCGAGAGTGCCAATAACATTCAATTACATCAGGAAAGGCATGCGGTCATTTAGATTTAATGGGGAGGATGTAAGAAAACATTGGCAGGAGAAAAATGTTGAGTCACGCAAAGTGTTTTTGGTGAGCATCGTCGAGGAAGGCCACACAAATATTTTAGGCAAGATGAGGGAACTCAGAGGTGAAACTCAAAACATAGTGGGCAATAACACACACGGTCAGTCTAGAGTGTGGGAAGTGTTGGAAGATGTTTATTTACAGGACGATACCTCACCCAATCTGTCAAAGGGGGCTAGTGATGGTATGTGGATGATGGGTGGCCGACCCCACCAAATTCACCATTGGAGGATGAGTAGGAGGGAGTGTGGAATCCTATAAATGGGGCTCTCTCCTAGCATTTTGATCATCATATTCACCGCCAATTTCATCCTCTCCCATCATTAGTTTCTGCAGTATTTTGTAAGGAGGTTTCCCAATATATTTAAGAGATATACTTATGAAAGTTTTCTCCCTTTAATATCATGGAATTGTGTACCCACATTTACCCATAGTGATCCTTCTATTTGTTCATAATTTTTACCCCTTCCCTTTTGGGGGGTTTTCCACGCTACATTTGGTGTCCATTTTTTCCGCATTTTTTCACTTCATTTTATCTCGTGATTATCACTGCATTTGTGAACAAATCATTTTTAGGCCTAAACAAATGGTATCAGATCAAGGTTCTTTCCTGTTGTTGTTCACGTTTTCAGGTATTAATAATTCTCATAATTTTTTTAATGCTCTATGATTACAACTCCCATTGATATTTCACAACTGAAAAAAATTATTTAGATTATTAAATACACCATAGTGAAATAGAGTAGGTTATGGACTAATGATGTGTCTAGATGGTGGTGAAATTAGAGATCAAAAAATACAATGAGAATATTTTTTTATTATGAAAAATAAAGATGCAGGCAGTTCTACAGGAGAATAATTGCTTACGGGAAATTTGAGAAAAGTCAGTGGGTGTGATGGAAGAGAAATGGAGCAACATAGACGAGAATGCTATTTCCAATATCTATTTGGATTTGGTAGGTTGGGTCTTATCATTAATTGTATAGAAAAATATGGTGAAGGAAATATTAGATACTCTGATGACGCAATATGAATCCATGTCACTATACAAAAAAAATTCATGAAGAGAAATTTGTACATTCTTCGAATGGTGGAGTCATCATCAGTATCCAACCGCATCAACAACCTTAATAACTTGTTCCCCTAGCTCGCAATGTTGGGCTATAAAATTGTTGATATTCAACATGTGGATATTCGTCTCCATATTTTTCCATATTTTTGTGACCAACTCATCATAATCCTCTCCAATAATATCCTAATGGATACACTACCCTTCAATGATGTTGTAGCTATGGTTATTGAAGAAGATAGTCAGTGTAAGAAAAATGAGAGAAGACAATTAACTTCAAATGAATCATAGGCTCTGTCAATAGAGAGAGGAAGGATGGTAGAGAATATCTCTAGGGGGAGCCAAAATCATGGCAGGTCAAAATCAAGGACTAATAAGAATAATTTCACATGTTACAATTTCTATAAGAAGGGTAACCTCAAGAAGTATTGTTGATATTAGAAGGGTAGTGAAAATAAATCTCAGGGTAATGTGGCGAGTACTTCTCTAAATGGAGACATTATTATTTGTCAAGCAACGATGACTCCTAGTAGCAGGAAGCATATCAATGACGCATGTATAATCAATTCAGAAGTAACATGACACATGATGTCTCAACGGTAATGGTTTGACCAATATGAAAAGATCCCAGAAGACCTTGTGTACATGGGGAATGATTACACCCTGAATATCATCATATTTTATACCATCAAACTGAAGATACACGATGGAATGGTATGAACTATCCAAGGAGTACACCATGTGAAGGGACCGAAGAAGAACATATTTCATATGGTACATGAAACGCACGTCCTATTGTCACCTATCGACCGGTCAAGGTTCTGGTGCTCTTCTACTGTGTATAGCAGCACTCAGGTTGAATCCTCGGCGATGATACTTTGAAATAGTCATTTGTTTTTAGTTGATTGTATTCTGATTGGGGGTTTGTTTGCAGAGTTTAATTCAAATGACTAATTTATTATGATTGATTTAACAAATTGATAATGATTGGGTGAGTTCATCATTAGGTTATTTAAGCTTGTGACATCCTTGAGCTTTTCTTTACATTTCATTTAAATTAACACTCATGTCACAAGTTGACGTTGATTTGAATTTCCAATTGTTAAGGCTTTAATCCAAGCCTTAACTTAACTTAGGGTTCTAATCATGATCATATCTTGTTTATGGTAGTGTATTTATGGTTCCAATAATCCATGAAAACCACATGTTAAACAAAACAAGTCATTGATCCATGACATGCTAAGTCCAACATACACAATGTTAATTCAACAAACACTCATCGAGCGAAAGATCTCAGTCACTTAACATACCTAAATAAAAACTCACCACAATGAGTGATTTACTCAGCCATTAGGATTGTTTATAATCTGGGTTTAATGTTTATGGTGATGATTTAAAAAGATTATAAAAAGAAAGGGACAAGAAAAGAGTAGTGTGCTGAACACACACATGAAAGATTTTGAGAATCAAAAATGGAATTTCGGTTGAATGAGGAAGAAAAATAAGGGACTGTAATTTAAAATGATTCAAAATATTTTAAGACCATTAATATTATACTACATATGGTGGATAAGAATAAGAGGTATTAAAGAAGAAACAAGCACTAAAATTTGATTGAAATCAAAACAAAGTTACACAATTACAATTAAAAGCAAACATAAACAAACATGAAAGAGAAGTGGAGGAGAGATCTCTCTTGTTGAAACAAGATCAAAGCATATTCTCCCAAAACATTTTCAAGGATCTAGTAATTACAAACATCCTCCTTATGTGCTGATGTTCGAACCCTTTTGAAAGGAGAGGAGGGGATTTATTTATAGCCCTAGGTGGTGGACTATTTATATTCCAGAAATACCCCTCCACTTGCCTCGCCGATATTGACATCCATACAGTCGAATCTTGAGAAATATACTTCTTATAAGCAGTAGATAAAAAGGTATTCTATCTACTTTGAACATTTGGCAGAAATTGTACTTATTGACCCAATGTTATGGCAATTTTAGTAAAAAATTCTGATATGTCCATTTCAATACATACTTTTTTGAAGTCCATAATCTGAATGGGATTTTGAATAGGAATATGCCCTCAAATAAAAATCATTTCTTCAAAAAAGTTGGTCGCCCGAATCTCCGCTTTCACAATGAATAATCTCAGATCTAATGGATGTTTACATCCAGAGAAATTGCAATATTAGTGTGCTTTTTTAAATTCCTATCTAGAATGGTGGGCTGGACTTCAATGCATCAGTTGGGCCCATTGTATTTGTGATTGGGTTCTGAAATTTTTATTATGGACCCCTTGAAATGTCCTCCAAACATGGGATGATAATTAATGTATTTGGACTTCTGGATTGAGCCCAGTAATTCAACCTTCATATATGGTCCAGTTTCTTCACAGTTTTCATGGGCCTTCTTCTGTGGTCCATGTGACCCTCTAAATTGATGAATTTTCCAAAGGTGAATTCTAATGAAATTTTGGAATTGGAATTGAGAACCACAAAAAACAAGAATCATGCAATTTGGATAATTAGGGCGATAGTTATTGTTAAAACATTAAACAAACTTGAATCTAGACAAATTCAAATAGTGCTCAAAAATTATATTTAATATTTAAACATTAATATTTCACAAAAATTATGCACATTTCATCTAAAATCAGTAAAGGGAGTATGTAAAAAGATATTAAAATATTAATAAAATCAACTCCCCCACACTTAGTCTTGTGCATGTCCTCATGGGCCATAAATATAAAAATAAGACAAACTCATTTTCACTCACCAACAAATATTAAAATTTTGTTCTCTTCAATCAGGGGAGGTTTAAACTATTTTAATCATCCATTTTGAAATCCACCACTAGTTGTTACAAAAAAAATGTTCCAAAACTAATTCATTTTTTCATGCTCAAATTTAGAAATGGAAACTATGGACACTCAAAACTCACAGCTCTCAAGATGATAAAATTTATTTGTGGAGGTTCCCTATTTCACCAACCAAAAGTGAAAATCTTAGAGTTTGAAAAGAGCTCTCAGATTCCAATACCTATCCAAAGTGAACAAGAATCAAGAGGTATTTTTAATGGGTTTTTCTGTGGCTATGGGACGGTAGGGATATAATTTCCAAGAGAGAGAAGAAGAGGGTTAAAATACTAACATAGAAAAAGCAATGCACTTTTTTTGAAATAAAACATGGAAGGAAATGAAAACACATATTTACAAGGGAATAATTGTGTGAAGAAAGACAAAATAGAGGAAGAAAATATAAAGGTAATGAGAAGATAAAATATTTACAAAACACAGAACTTCTCCTAATAAGAATATAATGCAAGTGTTCTTTTTTTCTCTTCTCTTTTATTTTTCTTTATTTTTTCGAAAGTTAAACTTGGAAAAGATCTAACACTCATATCCCAACCCTTCTTTGATCTCCTCACAACACTAATTGTAATAGTTATAACAAGATCAAATGTTGAGGAAGAGTGATTTTTTATCTACCCCAGACAGAACCCATTTTTTTCTTTTTTTTTTGACTTTTTTCATCATTTTTGATTTTTTTGAACACTTGTTAATAACATTTAGAAAATTACATAAATGAAAGTACATTATATTCCCCAAAACAAACTGAATGATAAACTCTCCCCCACACGGAAGTGGATGCTTGCCCTCAAGCATATGATAACATGGTGAAATCAACAAAGGGTACCCAAAATGAAATCCATTCCCCCCACACTTAAATTTTGAAAAATTGTGCACTGAAAATCCATGTTGATATTGGCTGGGAAAAGGTATTGGGCTTGTAATGTGGCAATCAAAGAAAAGGTTTTCATAGGCTCGAAGGGGCTTTCAAATGGAGGATTAATGCAAGGGAAATGGGAGGCTATTTGGCTATTGTGATTCTCATGTGGTTCAGAAAATGCCTATATCATATTAATGCACACTAAAGTAGGAAATTCAGCTCGAAGGTCCACAAACTCAAGACTCAAAAATGGGGGTGAAAACACACATTTTGAAAAGATGTCCATAGGTGGCCTTGGCATGAATTCAAATGTTGTTCCTCATGGTTTGGGAAAAGAATTTTCCAAATCAAAAATTGAGCATTCAAAATTTGTTAATTTTGACACAAAATTATTTATCCAAAGTCATGATGAAAACACAAAATTTTTCAGATGAAACCATGTCTGTTAAATCCCCAAAATGGTTGGACAAAATTTCAAAACTCGATGGTGAGTAAGCATGACTTTTTTTTGTATTTTTTTAAGTAATTGTGTTTTTTGTTTTTTTTGTTTTTATGTTTTTTTTAAAATACACACCCACACAAGAAAGAGAAAAATAAAGGGTTTGATGAAGAAAGTGGTAAAAAAAATGAAAGAGAGAGGGAGAAGAAGAAAGAGAGAGATAGGGAGAGAGGGAGAGGAAGAGTCAAAGGGAAAGAGGTTCCCCCTAGTTTGGATTTGGTGGGTTTCCATCTCCATCTAGTGGTGGCTCTACTGTGGATCCAATGGAAGTTGATGTTGTTCTAGGATTGCATGTCCTCTCATGGTGATGTTTTAACCGATGTCCATTTACCGTAAATTTCCTTTTGGAGGAGGGGTCTTGGACTTTCAATACACCAAATGGGTAAACATTAGTGATAATAAAAGGACCTTCCCAATGAGAATTAAGCTTAACTGGGTGAAGACGAAATTGAGAATTGAAGAGCATTACATTTTCACCTTCATGAAATACCTTTCACAGGATGTGTCTGTCATGGATTACCTTAGCCTTCTATTTTTACATATTGTAATTCTCATAGGATTCAAGTCGAAGCTCCTCCAGTTCAGCCAATTGCAACATTATTTCTTCACCATATTTTTGACAATCAAAATTACAGGTTTTCACAGCCCAAAAAGACTTATTTTGGATTTCAACTGGTAGATGACATGCTTTACCAAAAACTAGCCTAAAAGGAGTCATCCCAATGGGTGTTTTATAGGCAGTTCGATAAGCCCAAAGTGCTTCACCAAGTCTTTCAGGCCAGTCTTTTCTGGTGGGTTTTACAATTCTTTCAAGAACTCTTTTCACTTCTCTATTAGAAATTTCAGCCATGTCATTTTTTTGGGGGTGATATGCAGTTGATGTTTTATGTATAACCCTATTATTTTTCAAAATAGATTCCATGGTTATATTAGATAAATGGGTTCCTAATTCACTGATCAAGGAACGAGGAGTGCCAAATCTATGGAATATGTGTGTCTTTAGGAACTCACAAACAGTATGAGCATCATCCTTCATAGTGGGTTTGGCCTCAAACCACCTTGAAACATAATCGACTGCAAGAATAATGTATGAGAATCCATTTGAAGGGGGAAATGGTCCCATTAAATTGATGCCCCAAACATCGAAGATCTCGCAAAAAATTAAAGGCTTTTTGGGAATTTCATTTCTCTTGGAAATTGTGCCAAACTTTTGGAAAGTGGGACATGATTTACAAAACTCATGTGAGTCCTTGAAGAGTGAAGGCCAAAAGAATCCAGATTCTAGAACCTTTCAGGAGGTCCTTTGTGGTCTAAAGTGGCCACCTACGGGAAGTGAGTGACAGAATTCTAATATGGAAGAATGTTCATTTTCATCGACACATCTCCTTATTACCATGTCAGCCCCAGTTTTCCAAAGTTTATTTTCTTCCCAAAAATAGTATTTTGAATCAATTTTCAACTTCAATTTTTTTCTTTTGAAAACGTTTTAGGGAAAACACCAAAAACCAAGTAATTTACAATTGGGGCATACCATGGTAACATTGGAGTGTGAGACGAAAGGTTCTCAATGGGGAATTCAGGATCAATAATTTCTGATTGAGAAGAATTAGAAATTCTACTCAAGTGATCAGCCACAAGGTTTTCTTTTCCAGGTCTATCTTTGATTTCAAGGTCAAACTTTGGAAGAATTAGGATCCATCTTATTAGACTCGGTTTGGAATCACTTTTCTTGAGCAAGAACTTAATAGCAGAATGGTCTGTGAAGATGATGATTTTTTCACCTAAGAGATCAGACCAGAATTTATCTAAGGCAAAAACCACTGCTAGAAGTTCCTTTTCAGTCACAGTGTAGTGAGATTGAGTTGCATCCAATGTTTTTGAGGCATAATAGATGACATGATGGATTTTTTATCTTCTTTGACCAAGAACATCCCCAACGGATCTATCAGAAGCATCACACATTAACTTAAAGGGTAAGGACCAATCTGGGGGTTGATTAATGGGGAAGATGTAAGATAAGTTTTGAGTTCAATGAAGGCTCTATTGTAAGCCTCATCAAAATGGAATGTGACATCATTTTGGAGTAGGCGAGTGAGTGGGAGGGAAATCCTACTAAAGTTATGAATGAATCTCCAATAGAAATCGGCATGACCGAGAAATGAACGGATGTCTCGAACAGAAGTGGGTGGAGGAAGTGATTGGATCACATTAATTTTGGTAGGATCGACTTTAATGCCATCTTTTGAAACAATGTAGCCTAGAAAAATCCCATTTGCAACCATGAAGTGAAATTTTTCAAAATTTAACACAACGTTGCACTTGACACACTTTTGGAGGACAAGAGAGAGTGAATTCAAACAAGATTCAAATGACTCACCATAAATGGTGAAGCCATCAATGAAGACTTCCATGCAGTGTTCAATGAATTCATAAAGGATACTCATCATACAGCTCTGGAATGTTTTAGGAGCATTGCAAAGTCCAAAAGGCATTCTTCTATATGCATATGTTCCAAAGGGGCATGTGAAAGTAGTCTTTTCTTGGTCTTGAGGTGAGATTGGGATTTGAAAATAGCCAGTGTATCCATCAAGAAGCAATAGTGTGACTTTCCGGATAATATTTCTAGCATTTGATCAAGGAATGGAAGAGGGTAGTGATATTTTCATGTTTCAGCATTCAATTTTCGATAATCGATGCATACACGCCATTTGTTCTTCACTCGAGTTATGACTACCCCCCCATGTTCATTTCTGACAACAGTTATCCCACCCTTCTTTCGTACAACTTAAATTGGACTAACCCATTCACTATCAGAAATTGGGTAGATAATACTAGCTTGAATAATATTGGTGATGTCTTCCCTAACTACCTCAAGTATGAGTTGATTGAGTCTTCTTTTTGGTTGTCTAATTGGTTTGGATGACTCCTCCAGATGGATGTGATCCATGAAAATGGCAGGGTTGATTCCTGGTATGTCATATGGGGTCCAACCTAAGGCTTTTTTGTTGTCCTCTAACACTTGAACAAGTTTGGACTCCTCAGTTTCAGTAAGTGTGACAGAGATAATGATAGGATATGAGTGATCATGGAAGAGGAATTCACATTTCAGGTGTGTAGGAAGGGGTTTCAGATTAGTCTCATCATTCATTTTTGGGTTAGGAAACTCATAATTGGAGGATGGGACTTCAGTTGCTTCAAATTCATTTTTCCCAATACTATCCAATGTGGAGCAGTTTTGATCAGAGTTGAGATGGGATTCAAGACAGTTTTCAAGATCCTCTAAATTGATGGAGTCTATTAATGAAATTCCACATCACCTTCACTATTTATGACTTGGTTAATCCTAGTGTAGATTTCACAACATCCTATCTCTTCAGAACATGATGAAAATGATGTAATGGGGTTCAATTGACTCTTAGAAGTGTCCTCAGAAGCATGGATTGAGAATGCAGAGTGATCCTCAGATGGGTATCACATGGATTGGAAAATTATTAACTTGACCAGTTAATCACCAAATTCCATGGATAATATTCTTGAATGGACATCAATCTTAGTTCTTGCAGTCATGAGGAATGGTCTTCCTAGAATTAGGGGAGATCGAGAAGAGTTCATCTCACCTTCCATGTCAAGGACATAGAAATCAGCAGGGAAGATAAGATCATTGACTCGGACAAGGACATCCTCAATTATTCCCTCAGGACTGGCTGTGCTTCGATTGGCTAACTGAGTGAAAACACCCGTTGGATGTAAGGGACCTAGACCAAGGGTGGAATATATGTATTTGGGCAAGACATTAATTGAGGCTCCTAGGTCTATGATTGCGTGATCAAAGTTCGAACATCCAATTTGGCATGGGACCGTAAAGGTCCCTGGATCCTTTCACTTTATGGGAATAGATTGCTGGGTGGAAACATTTTATAAGGTCCTAAGTTGCCTCTTTTGGGTACACAACTCCTTAAGAAACTTGGCATACTTAGGAATTTGTTTTATGGCATCTAAGAGGGGAATGTTGACTTCAACATGTCTAAACATGTCGAGAATTTCTGGATTAGGTTCAAAGGACTTCCATGGTTTAGAAACAGCTTGAGGAAAAGGAATTGGATTCCTAAGTGGAATGGAAGGAGGTTAGGGAATGGATTCAGGTTCCTTTTCAAGTTTCTTTTTATTTTCGTTTTCTAGGTCAACATTCAAAGGAGGGTTTGAGGATTTATATTGAGGCATAGCAAGTTGCTTTCCGGATCTAAGTGCAATTGCACTTACATTACCCTTGGGGTTGGGTAATGGTTGAGCTGGGAGTTCGGAAGAATTTGATTATTATTGCTGGATCAGGTGGGATGCAAGTTGACCTATTTGATTTTCAATGTTCTTATGATTAAAACGGGTGAAGGAGGTAAGATCTTCAACAGCACATTCCCATTGTTTCTTGGAAGAAGAGGCTTGTCTCGGATTGGGATCGCCTTGATTTTGGTTCTTGGGAAATCTATTAAATTGGTTTGGGAATTGGGAAGGCTCACTAGGATACTGGAATCCAGGAGGAGGAATAGGAGGATTGATCCTTTGAGGTTTAGGGACAAAAGGATAAGGTTGTTGGAAGTTACCAACAACTTGACTGTATTGAAACTAGTTTGGGTTTTGAGGAGGGAATTGAGGGGGATGAGAGATGGGATTACCATACCTCAATCCTTGGTTAATGTTAGAGGAGAAGGGCTCAGAGTGAGGTTGGTTGAAGTTTCTAACAAAATGACATGATATTTGAGGATTGGTGTTCCGTTGAGCATATGCTGCATTGAGCTCCATTGGTCCAGATGAATCAGATTGATCATTTTGAAGTTCTGGACATGTGTCAGTTGGATAAGATGGAGAGTTGTAGATTCCATATTTTTTGATAGGTCCAGGAAACATTTATTGTGGAGAAGACGAGGTTGGGGATTTGGTAGCCACAGCTAGCTGTCGTACAAGACTTATAAGCTCACTAATCCACTCGTTCATCTTTTTTGGCTCATTTTATTGATTATCTTGGGATTCTTGACTAGGGAATGTGCTCGAGTATGGAATTGTTGTGTGTTTGCAGCCATGTTACTTATGAGATCTCTTGCAGCTGCAAGAGTTTTATCAATAAGATCATTGCCACTTGCGGAATCTATGAGAGTTCTATCCATAGCCAATAATCCCTCATAGAAGTATTGGATCAAGAGTTGGTCAGGAATTTGGTGGTGTGGGCATGTTGCAATAAGATTTTTGAATCTCTCCCAGTTCTCATGGAGCGATTCACTTGGGAACTGACGGATACCACTTATTTCTTTTCGGATAGAAGCAGTATGAGAAGCAATAAAGAATTTCTCAAAGAAGAGCCGCTTCATGTCATTACATGTGGTTATGGAACCAGGAGGATGGTAGTAGAGCCATGATTTAGTAGTGTCAGCTAGGGAGAAAGGGAATGCTCGAAGTTTGATTTGTTCTTCAAAAACCACTTGAGGCTTCATGGTAGAGCACACCACTTGGAACCCTTTTAAGGTGGAGATGTTGATCCTCACTGGCTAGCCTATGAAAATGAGGGAGAAGATGAATCAAACCAGATTTGAGTTCGAATTCAGCTTCTATGTTTGGATATTGAATACCAAGAGGTTGGTAATTCATATCAGGGGTAGTGAGTTCTTTAAGGGTTTGTTCCCTAGGATTGGCCATTTTAAATTCAACTGGTTGGATGAGGACTGGTTCCTGAATGAGTTGATTATCTCTTATGTTTCTCCTAATTTGGCGAAGTGTTCACTCAATTTCAGGGTCAAACAAATCCGAGGGATTTTTTGGAAAGCTACGGGGCATTCAGAGAGATTTTGGAAGAAAGAGGAAGACGGTTTTTTCTTTGTATTTTTTTTCAATTTCATTTTAAAATTTTGTTTTTTTGTTTTTTTTGTTTTTTATTACAATAACTAGAAACTAACGAATAATTAAAGCACCATCCCCGGCAACGGAACCCTTTGAAACGCATGTCCGATTGTCACCTATCGATCAGTCAAGGTTCCAGTGCTCTACTAAGGTATATTGTAGCACTCGGGTTGAATCCTCGGTGATGATAAATTGAAATAGTCGTTTGTTTTTAGTTGATTGTATTATGATTGGGGGTTTGTTTCAGAGATTAATTGAAATGAATAATTGATTATGAATGATTTAACAAATTGATAATAATTGGGGTGAGTTCATCATTATGTTAGTTAATCTTGTGATATCCTTGAGCTTTTCTTTATATTGCATTTGAATTAACACCCATGTCACAAGTTGACGTTGATTTGAATTCCCAAGTGTTAAGGCTTTATTCCAAGCCTTAACTTAACTTAGGGTAATAATCTTGATCATATATTGTTTATGGTAGTATATTTATGGTTCCAATAAACCATGGAAACCACACGTTAAACCAAACAAGTCACTAATCCATTACATGCTAAGTCCAACATACACAATGTTAATTCAACAAATACTCATAGAGAGAAAGCTCTCAATCGCTTAACATACCTAAATTAAAACTCACACCAATGAAATATTTACTCAGCCATTAGGAATGTTTATAATCTGGGTTTAATGTTTATGGTGACGATTTAAAGAGATTAGAAAAAGGAAGGGAGAAGAAAAGAGTAGTGTGCCGAACACACACACGAAATATTTTGAGAATCAAAAATGAAATTTCGATTGAATGAGGAAGAAAAATAAGGGACTGTAATTTAAAATGATTCAAACTTTTTTAAGACCATTAATATTATACTACAGAAGTTGGAGAAGAATAAGAGGTATTGAAGAAGAAACAAGCACTAAAATTTGATTGAAATGAAAACAAAGTTACACAATTTCAATTGAAAGCAAACATAAACAAACATGAAAGAGAAGTGGAGGAGAGGTCTCTATTGTTGAAACAAGATCAAATAATATCCTCCCAGAACCTTTTAAATTATCTATTAATGCCAAACCTCCTCCTTATGTGCTGAAGTGCCAACCCTTTCGAAAGGAGAGGAGGGGATGTATTTATAGACCAAGGTGGTGGACTGTTTACATTCCAGAAATACCCCTCCACTTGGCTCACCGATATGGACATATAGACAGCCGAATCTTGAGAAATATCTTTGTTCGAAGTTGTATATAAAAATGTCTTCTGTATACTATGACAATTTTGCAGCCATTAGACTTATTGATCCAAAGTTATGGCAGTTTTAGTAAAAAATTTTGATCTGTCGATTTCAATACAGACTTTTTTGAAGTCCATAATGTGAATGGGTTTTTGAATAGGAATATTCCTTCAAATAAAAATAATTTCTTCAGAAAAGTTGTCCGCCCAAATCTCCTATTTCACACTGAAAAAGATCATCTAGAATGGATATTTACATCAGGAGAAATTGTAATATTAGTTTGATTTGTTTTAATTCCAGGCCATAATGGTGGGCTAGATTCAATGCATCAGTTGGGCCCCTTGTATTTGTGATTGGGTTCTGAAATATTTATCATGGACACCTTGAACTGTCCTCAGAATTGGGGAGGATAATTATGGTATTTGGACTACTGGATTGAGCCCAGTAATTCAACCTTCATATATGGTCCAATTTCTTCACAGTTTTCTTGGGCCTTATTGTGTGGTCCATGTGACCCTTTAAATGGATGAATTTTCCAAATGTGACTTCTAATGAAATGTTGGAATTCGAATTGGAAACCCTAAAAAACAATAATCGTGCAATTTGGATAAGTAGGGTGATATTTATTTTTAACAAATTAAACAGACTTGAATCTGGATAAATTCAAATAGTGCTCAAAACTTATATTTAATATTTAAACATTAATATTTCACAAACATTATGCACATTTCATATAAAATAAGTAAAGGGAGTATGTAAAAAGATATGAAAATATTAATAACATCAGTATAATTTGATGATATTGGATGAAAGACTCACACCAAGAATGGATTTATGAAATATTTTAAGGGAACACATATAGTGATGAAGGAAGAAATGATCTCAAAGAACCCATACATGGTTATGCATGAAATATATAGGGAGGAAGAGGTAGTTGTCACATCAACTAACTCTATGGAAAAGATGATGATGTTGTGCATCATAATTTTGATCAAATATAAGAATAAGGGATGAAAATTCTTGTGGATCAGAAGTTTATTCTTAGTATTACAAAGATATCCTTACAATTTTGTGAGCATTGTGTTTTGAGAATGCAACATAGGTTAAAGTTCAGGATTTCAATGACATGAAGCAAAAAAGGTCATAGAGTTGATCAATTCTGACATTTGGAATGCCTTGGTTATATCCTAGGGAGGTTCAAGGTAGTTTGTATCAATAATTAATGATTATTCCAAGACATGTTGGGTGTACCCAGTCAAGAGGAAGTTAGTTGTTTTTGAAATATTCCAAACATTCAAAGTATAAAAGGAGCTTGAATATGGAAAAAAGATCAAGTGGCTAAGGAAAAAATGGTGGAGAATATACATGTAAGGAGTTTGATAATTTTTATTAATGGGAAGGAATCAAGGGACATTTCGTGGTCTCATACACTCCTCAGTATAATGGAGTTGCAGAGTGGATGAATAGAACCCTATTGGATATAACAAGGGATATGTTGAAGACTGTAAGAATTTCCAAAACATTTTTGGCAGAATTAGTGAATACTGCTCCTTATGTGATCAATCGATCTCATTCAATGGAGATTATTCTAAAGAAACCAATTCCTGAATGGCCCAAAGGCATTATTTTTTTTTATTATGGATAATCCCCCTTTTAAGGGTTTAAAGGGAACCCGTACATGACCCGTATGCCCAAGGCACAATGCCCGACAAACCCGCAATACATGACCTGATGGCCCAGAGGCATACCATGCCCAATACATGAATCATAGTCCCATCCCACTTAAACTGCCTCTACCCATCTTTCTACGTCATTGATCACCTAGCTCGCCACTATGCATTGCTGATCGGCTAGCATTGCCCCATACAAAGTTGCACGGTGTCTAGTCCAGATGGCGGCTACCACACCCTCTCATTCTTCCAATCCGATAAGCGCTACATCTGGTGGTTTCTACTCCTGTTGCTCTGATCCTCTTCTGGGGCTTGTTTTGTGTGAATTGGGCTACTCCATGGTCTATGTGACCCGAAGGCCCTGTGGCCCGAAGGCCTTTGATGACCCGAAGTCCCTGGATACCCGTAGTCCCAAACCTGTGGCCCAAAGGCCCAAATCGGGTGAATAGTTCTAGCTGCTATAGTACTGAATAGTAACTTCTACAATGACTGCTATAGTGGATGCTACAGTAATTCTACAGTGACTACTATAGTAATACTACAGTTCCCGGAAATTCACCTCCACCCAGTTTTGAACCCGGGTCTCTTGGATGCCATGTAGGAGCCCTTACCACTTGGGTACTGGATCATTGGCTAATAAAACCAATGGAGATGTGGACTGGTAAACAATATAACTAATCTAGGTTAAATACTATTGAAATTCTTGTATATGAAATGTTTAATGACTAGTAAATATCAAAGCTGGATTCAAGATCCAGGAAATGTATCTTCTTGGGGTATGCTGATGGTGTGATGGTGTATTGTCTTTGGGACCCCACTACCTTCAAACTTATCATCAACAGAGATGCCATTTTTTAGAATACATGGTGAAAATGACAATTTATGGAGACATGGAGAAAGTTATTAAAGAAACTACAATAGTTTAAGTAGTGTAAAATCCAAGGAATAATGAGATTTCTTTGAGGAATTACTAGAGGATGAAGATCAAGTACTGATTGAGTTTCGACTATGAAAACCAACTTGGGAGAAAAGAGCACCAGTATGGCACTTGGAATATTTTAATGAGATAAATAAAATGTATTAATTATTAGTGGAGGATGGAGAGCCATACTCTTTTGTAGAGGTGACCCAGATTCCAGATGTATCCTCATGGATGGAAGTGATACAGGAGTAGCATAAACCCCTACACAAGAACAATTCTTGGTATCTTGTTCCATTACCTCATGGAAGGAAGACAATCCGAAACAAATGGGTTATTAAGATCAATCGAGACAGAAAAGTTCATGTGGAATGATATCGTGAAATACTGGTGGTCAAAGGATATTATCATAAGAAAGTTATTGATTTTAATGAAATATTTTCTTATGTTGTTAGATTGATAACTGTTCAGATAGTTCCAGAGATGTGTGAAACATACAGTTCCCATCTTGTGAATCTAGATGTGAAGATTTCTTTTCTCCATGGAGATCTTGATGAACAAATCTACATGCTCGCACCGAAATGCTTTACGTAAGAAGGAAGAGAGAACATGGTTTTTAGGTTGAAAAAACCTCTATATTATATCATGATGATGTCGAGGTGTTAGTACAAGAGATTTGATTCCAATATCATGAGACTTGGAAACAAAATAATTCATTCAAACCCTTGTGCATATTTCAATGGTATGGATGGTAAAAATTTGATTATTATTCTAAAGTATGTGGATGACATATGGGGATCAGGACCCAAAAATGATCATATCCAAGAGAGGAAGGAATAGTTTAATAGAGATTTTGATATGAAGGGCTTGGGACTAGTAAAAAAGATTCATGGGATGCATATTTACCAATATTGGAATGTTGGAATGATTTTGATATTATTGAATAATTACTTATAGAGAGTCTTGAAACACTTAAACATGCATGATTGTAAGCTAATCTCTACCCCTCTTCCTATTAATTTCATGATTTCCTATATAATGATTCCTAACAGTGAAGAAGAAGGGAAGAATATGTCTCGAGTACAGTATGTATTAGCAGTGGGATGTCTAATGTTTTCTATGGTTTAAACTAGACCAAACAATGTACATGTAGTGACAGTAGTTATTTGATACATGAAAAATCCCGGATGGGAGTATTGGTGCACAGTGAAGAGGATCTTGAGATACATCAAGGAGAACTCAAATGCCACATTATATTATGGAGGATTGGATTTTACTATCTGAGGTTATGTTCATTTAGATTTTGTAGGTGATTTTGACCAGAGGAAATACACTGCTTATTACATGTTTACTCTTGTACGAGGAGTTGTGAGATGGATTTAAAAGTTATAGTCAGTTGTGGAGTTATCCATGAGGGATTTGGAGTACATGGAACTTACACAGGCCTGCAAAGAGGTAATTTGGATTAGAAAGTTATTGGAGGAGCTCAAGAAAAGAGAAAAAATCATATTCCATTGTTTTGTGATAGTTAGAGAGACTTACACATTACAATAAATCCATATTTTCATTCTACGATGAAGCACATTGGGGAAAAATATCACATTTTACAAGACATGGTAGAGGAAGGAAGCGTGGACATGTAGAAAATTCACCCTAAATAAAATCTAGCAGTTTTCCTGACAATGGCAGATGAATCTGATAAGTTCAGATAGTGTAGATCCTCGAGCAGCTTCGCAATGACATGAGTAGTATGTTTTGAAGATATACAGGTCCTGTGGATATGTGAATGGTTCTTGATAAAATATCCAAGTGATATATTTGTTGGAAAATATTCATTTTGTAGTAGGGTGCCACCCCAATCTCTCAAAGGGGGATGGTAGCAGTAGGCAGGTGATCCCACAAAACCCAATAGTGGAGGATAAGCAGGAGGGGGAGAGGGAACTTATAAATGGGGATCTCTCCAAGAATTTTGATCCTTTTTTTCACCACCAATTTCATCCTATCCTATCATCAATTTTTTCATTATTTTTTGTGGTATTTTGTTAGGAATTTTCCCCACATATTTAAGATAGATACTTATGAGTGTCTTCTCCTTTTAATAGCAAATGAGTGTGCACCCACTTTTACCCATAGTGATCCTTCTATTTGCCTATGGTTTTTTACGCCTTTCATTTTGGTTGTCTTTCCCACAATACATCTGGTTTACATTTTTTCTTCATTTTTACACTTCATTTTATCTCGTGATTATCACTTCACCAGTGGGCCAATCCTTCTTCGATCTCAACAGGAAGAAAAATATGGGAGATTGTTTGGAGAGTATATAAAGACATGGTGCATCTCCAATAGGTGATTTAAGCCCTTGGAGTATGGTGAATGATTATGAATATTTATTGGATAATTTTTTGGGACCATAATATGTTTTTTCTCCTCATTCTTTAGGACAAGAATGATTTTTGAGGTGGGGAGAGTGATAAAGACCTTGCCAGTTAGGGACATCCCAACAAATTACATTCTAGAAAAGTGATAATGGTCATCACTAAGGTAGTTAGTGGGGGTATTTTCCATATTGGGAGGGGGTGTTCGATTGTAAAAGGAAGTGGGATGGTGAGAAAAAGGAGAAGAAAATTATGTTAGTGGAATCGTCTAAGCACATGGGAATCAGCCACTATGTCTTAGGTAGGAGTTCCTCAGGGAATCTCTAGTGTTTATCTCTCTCACATTCTTCTTATTCTCTCATTACTATAAGTTTTCTTCCATTCAAATCATTTTATAAACAAATTTGTCTACAAAGATATTTTAGACAAATAAATCTTCCATGCATTGATGTGATAATATGATAAAAGGAAAAACCAAATTAGAGCATAAATGAGAAAACTAATCACTTATTTTTTCTTATGTAATAAGTATTTCAAGGATAAATAAAACCACTAATTTTTAGGGGGAAAACAAAAAAACTAAAATGATAGAACAACTTATTATGGGTATTTTAAAAACTATAATTTGAAAATACCATATGAATCTGCAACCATGATTTCATCAGATTTCAGTATAAGATCATTCCCTAAGAAGACTTGTTAAGATATTACTCTTGGAAAGGCCTATTCAGGAAACATTGAATTACAGTTGGAAATATAATACTAAAATAGTCATGATTTGAGATTACAAACACTCAAATGATAACACATTGTTTCAAGTTTCATACTTGGTAGTTCCTTTTTCAGTACATCCAATCACAGTTCTCTTGTAGTAACAAATTCAACTAAAATCTCCCTTTTTCCACACTCATGAATGAAATGGAATTTTGTTTCAATGTGATTACTGTGACCATAAAACATAAGGTTCTTCATTAAGGATACATAATATGTGTTGTTAATAAAGAGGATCACAGGCTTGGTTTCACTTATCACCAATTCTCTAAAAAAATCTCACACATAATGCTTGACATGTTGCAATAAAGACTCCAATGAACATCGCCTTACAGGATAAAAATGTAACTATAATTTGATTCTATGAATTCCCAAAAACCAAATTTCTATTGAAATAAAATTACATACCTCCAATTATTCTCATACCATCCATGTCATCACCCAAATCACCATCTGTGTAGTAGATGAACAACTAATCAAAACAACCCTTTTTGTAAAAGATACTAAAATGAATGTTTTTCTTCAAATACAAAATAATCTACTTCAAAAACTTGTTATAATTACAATATACATCTCGATGAATCTTATTTCCATGCCAAAAGCATATTTTATATTATCCCTTATATGTAGTATCTTAGGAAACCAATCATTCTGAAGTATTTGGTGTCACCTATAGGTACTCTGCTTGCATATTTATATAAATGTATCTTAGGAGCCAGGGGGTATTTAGTTTAATTACATTTAGCCATTCCAAAGTTAAGTAGCACAATCTTAACATATGCAGATTGTTTGACCATGAACCTACCATCTCTATGTTCTACTTTGATGCCAAGATAATAAGAGAGTAGTCCTAATTCACTGATTTAAAATTATATAATCATATGTTGATTCAAAATCCTATCCATTCCAATGAATATACCTTTTCATGATCGACACTTATTTTTTGATTGGAAATGTTTCTATCAATTTCCTTTTTTATCTTATAAATCCATTTCAATCAAATGGCATGATACAAGATAATTTTAAATTTATGGAGAATGATTTGTGTTATAGAGATGAAATATGATCAGGATCATGGTGATCATCACATGAGATTCCTAGTATTGAAAATAATATTTTATAATATTTTACATATAATTTTACTTTATAACTTACAACATGACTCAATCATGAATGATGGGGTCAGTCTCTCACCAAATTCACATGTACATCGATTGAGAGCTAAAAAACAAATATTATGTTTTGACGCACCCAATGAACCTTTGGTTGGTCTCTGAAACTCCCTAACCTTTATATTGAAAAAATAAGAAAATTATTTAAATAATTAATAGAGCCTCACAATCCCACTATTATATTTATAAAAATCTAGTATAGATCCCACTAGTTGGGAGGGGTTGATAAGGGAAAATTATTTACCTTTAACCACATAAAAGGAATACATAGAGAAACTGAAAACCATTTTTTGAATTTTCTTACATCATATCAAAGACTAAAAAAAATATATTTTTTATTTTTTAAGTATTTCATATATATTTCTAATTAATTTATTTTTTAGTAAATAAGTATGTTGTGGGAGAGTCCACTACGTGAGAGGAGTCCCCATTCAATACCCCATGATCTGTTGAGGGTTTTGATTCATGAAAATACGAAATGAAAAAAAATGTTTATTTATAGATTATTTTTATTTTATTATATATAAACTGATAATCAAAAAACAGAATTTTGAGTTGTCATTACATATAATGAATAAAAAATTAATATATGGAAATAGTGAACAAATCAGATGCACCAAAGAAACTCACATGCAGTGAAAATTACTACATTCCAATGTGCAATGTTTCTCATTAAAACAAAACACAAAATCTATACACATTGATTCAATACAACTGAATCATGAAATTAGAAAAGGAATTAATGAATCAAATACATATTTCTAGAATTCATTCAAAAATCCAAAAACATGGTTTGATAGTGAGAAAGAAATAAAGACGCAATAATGACAGTCAAACAACAAAAAAACCCAAAATAGATTCTAATTAATCAACATAGTTAAATTCAAAAAAATATTAGAATTCTGTTTAAGAAGAAAAATGTATAGTGATTTAGTGGTCAACAAAAAAAAAGAATGCAGTAAAATTGACATAGAGGATTAATGTTCTTAGACCATTGTCTTACATGCATGGGACAAAATCATCAAGGTATTTCCACTATGCAATGATAAAAGGAGTATAACAAAACAAGGGACACTAGCAGGACACAAGATAAATTGGAAATGAAATAAAAAATAAGACAAAATGAATTAGCACACACAATCATATAAAAATCAACAAAGAAAAAACAATAACATAATTGAGACCCCCCTACCAAGGCTCGGTGTCACCTTAATAATAAAGAAGTACGGTGATGAAATCATTATTATGTGTTTGACATGTCAGATCATCCATGATCAACGTTTATTTCTAGGTTAGTCACCACAAACCAGTTCATCTATCCTCCAACACGCCACACTCTGGGTTCAAGAATAAGAATGACTATCCACACATGACACCAATGTCCAAGGGGCTTTTGAGGATGAGTCACAACCACTGCTACCCACACTGTATAGGTTTCCATCGCCACTGTTCTAGATTAAAAATAATTATACCTTTTGTGATCATTCTTCACTTTCCACATCTAGGTTCACTGCTCCAGTTACAAGAAGTAGAACCATCATACACACCACTAACTCTAGATTCAAATACCACAATACATCTCAATCAAGACATCATTCATCCTATATTAGGGAAAGAAAGGAACTTGGTTTCTTGAGATGTAATTGTGGATATTTTAATTCACTTGTATGTTTTTAATTAAATTCATTTAATTTTACATTTTTTTGAGTGATTATTATGAATTTAGGAAAAGGGAACCACTTACAACATCTCCACTGACCACGTTTCCCTCCTTGTAGCTGGATCATACCTATTTTTTTGTAGCATCTCCCCTTTTCGTATGGTGCACCTGGTATCAAGGTAGTTAAAATCACGAGCGAACTCGTAGAATAGAATGAGTTTATCGATTAAATTATACCCTCAGTTTCAACTCTACTATGGATTGGATTTTGGGAGAAATCATCTGCAATTAAGTCTAATCAGGACAAACACGTTTATGCGCGCAGAATCGCCGCATCCAACGAGTGAACCAACCTCTGATTTTATAATCTAAAATTCATGGATGATTTATGCCAACCAGAAACACGATGAACCTAGATAACTAAGGATTAAAATTTCAATTTAATCCCCTCTCCATGGTTCCTTCCTCACAACCACCTCTGGTTTTCTCCTCTTCTCTTCCATCAGTACCTCACATGGTACAAACCATCCACAATCGAATATATATCCACTTGATCGACTTGACCTAGAATCGCACCTCAAAGTGATGATCATTGATATCAACCTCACACTAAGAGAAATGACCATGAATGCCTACACCGCATCAGCTACCATCCTTCAGAGTTGAGTTCTTCTTCACCTGTGCTTCGTTGAATCGTTGCTGATTCACTACTCTTCACCTCAAGGTGAGTTTTGCTGGAATTTTTAATTCTCTATTTCTTTGTCTAGTTTATTTAATGTTATCTTCCATATGAATTTATCGAATGTGATATTCTATTTGAATTTTTATCTATTTTTTGAATTTATTTTGCTATATTTTTTTATTTTTTTATTTGGACGTCTAATTTTTTTATCAATTGTATGAATTTTTTATTTTCTGTTTAATTATTTTTTGTATGATTTTTTAATTCTATGATGATGATTTTAATTTGAATTTTGGTCTATTTCTGATCTTTTTGATTTTTCGTCTGAACCCTTGGATTTTATTCATTTTATTATTTATTAGCATAATGTCAATTGGAGTAGTTTGTTTTATTTGTTTCCTTTTTTTATTCGGTAAATATTGAACCTGCTATAGTGTGATGCTATCTAATTTTTGTTCTATTAAATGGTTTTGTGAATGTTGTGTGTGATATGATATTGTAATTTGATCAATCGTAACCATGTATATTGGTGCTACTATAGATTGGGTTTGTAACCTTCCTACTACATGGAAGTTTTCGATGGTGGTGCTTCATCTAGTTGAAGTAGACAGTTACGTGTCTATGAGTAGAGTCTACAAGTTGAGTTTACTGATCTCGAATGAGTTTGAGTGGACAATAGAGTTTTAATACCTTTCCTGGAAATCAATTGATTGGGTTTTATCAGGGACAAACCTCATGGGACAACCCTCGTTTGCCGATCTGGTTCGATAAGGGTGCGAGTTTTGAGAGTTGAGCTTCGCCCAAAGGGAGAGAAGTGACGTCATATCCCTGGTCTGGTATTCCTACTTTGCAAAGAGAGAGCATCGAAAAATGAAATCTCTTGTGACCTGGTTCCTTTCCTACCACAGTATAAGATTAATGATGGATGGATCGAGATGACCTATAGTATGTGAATCTAGAGTTAGCGGTTTGGTAGATTGTGTTGGTTCTTGAACATGGAGTAGAAAACCTAGAGGTAGAGTGAAAATAATGATTAAATGATGGATGAGTATTCTTGATCTCGAATAACAGTGATAGAAACCAAGATAATGTATCCAGCAGCAGTAGTTCCTCATTCACAGAAGCACCTTGGATAGCGGTGTCGTGTGCGAATATCCATTCTTATTTTTTGGTCCAATAGTGCAACACGCTGAAGGATAGAGGAACTGGTTCCTGGTGACTAACCTAGACAACATCATTGATCATGGATGGTCGGACCTGCTGGACTCATGATAATTATTTGAGCATCATAATTATTTATTGATAAGGTGATACTGATCCCCTGTAACGGGGTCTTTATTATGTTATAGTTTTTCATTGTTGATTTCTGTAATCTTGTGTGTGCTTATTCATAGCATCTTATTTCTATTTCTTATCAAATTTAACTTCAGTTCCACTTCATTAAAATGTTTACCTGTACTCCTTTTACCCTCTCATAGTGGAAAAACCCTGATGATTCTTCCCTTGGCATGTAGGCTAATGGACAAAGCACACAAATCCTTTGTGTCCTTTTTGCTACTTTCCTTTTCATTTTTTATCGACTTGTAAATAATTGGACATTTTTCTTCTTAAAAATATTTCAAATATCATTTTTAATTTTACTATATTGATTAATTAGATGATGTTTTGGGTTTTTTATGTTTCTTGGATTTCATTGCTGCTGCTTTATTTTTGGGTTATTGTTTGACTTTGTTTTTGGATTTTTCTATCAATTTTGAAAATATGTATTTTATTCTATAATTATGTTTCTAATTTCTTGATACTATTTTATTGAATTAATGGGTATATTATTTTCTATTTTAATGATAAAAATTACAATCTTGAATTTTTTAATTTCCACTGCATGCGAGTTTTTTCAGTGCATGTGATTTATTCACTATTGACATATATCCATTTGATTTATTCCTCATATAGAAAGGAAACTTGAACTTATATTATATGATAATCAGTTTGTATGTAATAAACTAGAAATAAAAATTATTTTTTCATTTTGGATTTTGAGAAATCAAAACACACAATAGATCATGGGCTATTGCATGGGTATTTATATGATATAGGTAAGTCCCCACAACAAAGTGGAACCAAAACCTAATTGGTTTTAAATTTTTTTTGTTCAATATTAAAATTTCTTGTTCATTACATTCAAATAATTTTCTAAAGGATTTTAACTATTTCATTATGCTTTTTTTCATTCGTACTGGTCATGTTCTCTCTTAGGCTGTAATTTCATTTTATTTCCAATAGTGCTTTCCTTATTGTTTCCCTATTTTATTTTCCCATATAAGCCTCAAAGATGACTCTTGTTAGTGGCTACCTATGTGTATTTTTGGTTTAAGGGTTGAAAAAGGTTCTTTGTGAGGTTGACCTATGTTTGAGAGTCAGTTAGAAGTATGGTCTTTGAGGGATCTTGTGTCTCTAGAGTCTGCATTTTTCTAATAGATGAGATTATGTTATCTTTGTTGTGTCCCTCTACATAATTTAGAACTGTTTGCTTTTGGAATTGAACTATAGTGAGTTCAGTGTGTAGGGTTGGGTAGGTTTTGGGTCTAGTGTTTCTTTGGTGATCACTAAGCTATTTTGTTTGTTTTTTTATCATTTTAGTGGGTTTCTCTTGCTGGTTTCCCAGTTTTAGGAACTATGTGTGGTTAGTAATACTATAATAGGATGTTTGGATCTTATGTGTATTTTCCCTCCGGTTTCTAGATGGATACTCAGGCATTGTTCTCATATTGATGAATTTTTCTAGGATGTTGGGACTTCTTGCATGTGTCCTTATAGTTTCCCTTTGTCTGAGGATATCACCTTTTGGATTTGGATTATGTGGTCCTCTACATGGGAAGAGATTTGAAATCTATCATCTAAGGATCCTCTGGTGTCTTTTATCGAGAGTGTTCTTGTTAGAGTTTTCAGGCAGTGTGTCTCAGTTTTAAAGACAATGATGCATGGTGCTTCGATCCTATTTTGTTTTTATGGGTTCAGGAGGAGAACTTTATTTTTGGTTTTTTTCCATTACCATTCATTCTCTATATATTTCACCCTTTTTTTATCATCTTGAATGATTGCACTATTGTTACTAGGTGTCATTCTTTATGATTTCTCTGTGTTTTGTTTTTCTATGTGTTGTTAGAGGATGGTAATACTCTATTTTGTTAGCGTTATTTAGGAAATGGTGAGTTTTTTTAGGGACCTATTAGATTTTGATTTTGTGTTTATTGATTTCATCATTTGCATCATCTCAGAGTATGACTCAGATAAGTCTAGGTATGGATTTTGACATGTGGTTGTTTGGAATTCTTTAATTCTGAGCTTATTAGTAGTTTTTTAAAAAATCATTTGAATTTGGGAAACATGTGTCACATTGATCATGGAAGGGGGATTTTTTGGGTCTTACACCATCTAGTTGTTTTCTGTTTAGAATAGACCCAAGTTGAAGATGTTTTGTAGTAAAAAATCATCATGTGGAAAGTATTTAAGGTGCAAGGTTGATAGTGTGTTATTGTATATTAAATTTGTTTATGCATTTATTTTCCAAGATAGAGAATTGTGAATTTTTTATTGATATTAAGGTTTCTAATTAAATGAATTTAATTTTACCCTTTTCTGTTGAGTGTTTGTTACACAGTTTGAGATAGGGTACCACAAAAAACATCTCCACTAACCATGGGTCCCTCATCATAGCTAGATCCTACCTATTTTTTTGCAGCATCTCCCCTATTGGTATATTGCACCTGGTATTGGGATGATTGGGGTGTCTCAGGGAAAACCCTCATTCATCGATCTGGTTCAGTGATGCTATTAGTTTTGAGAGATCATCTTCGCACAGAGGGAGAGTAGCATCATTATATCCCAGTTCTGGTGTTCCTACTTCATGTAGAGAGAGCAGTGAATAGTGACATCTATCGTGATGCAGGAACACTGAACCAAGATGATGATGCCGCTAATATCCATCTAGGTGAAGCTGAGCTCTCAAAACTGAAACCCTCTCTAAACCATATGGACTAATGAGAGTTTTCCCTAAGATACCCCAATCATCTGAATACTGGGAGAATTATATAGATAGAGTAGACACTACAAAAATGGTAGGATCCATGTAGAGACCCGAAGCCTGACTTACATGGACTTTACATTACTTTTGCGGAATACTTAGTACATAACAAAAACACACACACAAGGATCGTAATAGTTTAGTGTCTTTGGAAACTCGGATAAAATCTTCTAATCGTGGTGAAAGATCTTCAACATCTCCCATAAAGATCTTCCTTTTTTTTACCTAAAACCTTTCTTTATATCCTGGGGAAAAGAAAACATAAAAGGGTGATCTCAAATGCTCAGTAAGGGTAAACAAAAGAAATATCAATCACATCGTATTCATAAGAACATAACATTTTGGAAATCATAAGCTTAAAAAGAGAGCATAATTTCATAACATTGGATAAATCATGGTAGTGAAATGTAATCACAATAATCATAACATAAAACATGAAACTTTGTGGCATTCACACATAATCATAGAGAATCATTTCTTGTTAGTCAAGACTCATTGCCAAGACTATCTTAGTGGACAAAGTCCCTTTCTGAATCGAGTAACCCTCGTTTCAGTCCTGTTTCACTGAACCGGTATAACCTACCATTCCAGCCATGTCTATCTCATGAGATATAAAATCTTTACCCAATGCATTGGAGGGAGATATAGGTCCCACCCATCTTATAATGAATCCTTTCTTATGTGTGCCACATAATCATAAAACATACATCATCGCATAACACATGTAACAAAAATGGGATTCTTGAAACATCATGACATCATAAATCAATTCATATAAGATAAAGGAATTCATAAAAATAATTCCATCACAACATGATCAAATCAATTTAATAAGAGGGATAAAAACAGAACCCTTTATTATCTTAGATGGAAAATAATTTTGATAAAACACTTGAACTCCATTCTTGAGGAAAATATCCTTTCTTCTTCAAAAACATTTTTCCTTTCATAACATGTCATACAACTTTAAAATAAAAGAAGTTGATTAAAAATAAACTTGAAAACTTGTAAAGGAAGCTTCTTGGAAATAATGTTTTAAAAATCCATTCGTGCCGTATAAGTTAAAAAAAACATTCTTCTCGTACTTTTGTCGGAAAAGTCAAAAAGTACCACGTATGAAAAACGACAAAAGATTCCTTTCATATCCTTTACTAAAAACTCGCTGAAGGGTAAAAATGGATTTAAACAATTTTAGGTGGATGGAAATAATATTACATATTGATGAAACATGGATGTGGATGATAAAATACACCCCAGTAAATAAGAAAGTATAAACAATCTCGGATAAAAATGAGATTGTGATATTTCCCTTACCTTAGGTCCGATTTGCTTTGTTTGTGTCCGAAGCTCATGTATAATGGTTTAAATGATGTTATTGACTTATTCCAGAATCATACATATTTATATGAGATCATATATGGTCATATTATTAGCTTCTTGTTAGTAATATTTCATTGTTACTTGTTACTCGGGTCTTTATAACTTTTTGTTCTTATGTATGTTTTGTCGAATAAATTCTTATTATTATTTTTAGGTTATAGATAATTCATTTACAGAATGGTACTAGTGTAGTATATACCATATTCATTCATTCAATTCATTTATATAATCATTATGAAATGAAGATCATGTAGAACGAGTCACATCACATCGTGGAGACGGTATTCCGTACGTACGCACGAGTGATGATATCGTTCCTATGATCGTGGAATTGTTTTGGAGTATATATATATTATTTCAGTATCAATATTACTTAATAATAATCATATATAGTTACTCATTACACCATTATACCCATCCTTGTAAGGTGATGGTGTAAAATAGATTACACCACGGCGTGGAGACGGTATTCCGTACGTACGCACGCGCGGTGATTTCATTTTTCCGTAGGATGGATAGAAGGTGAATTAGGGTTGTTTCATATTTATAATAACATATCAGTATGTAAGTAATACTGATGTTATTACTTTATCATAAAACAACTAAAGAAGAAGAAGTTGAAGAAGAAAGAAATTGAAAAGATCGGTAATGGATATTACCTCTTCTTTGGAACGCCTCTTTGAATCCTCCACTTAAGGAACTAAGATTGGTCTTTGGAGAAGACCAGGACCTCTAGGATTATTCTAGGGAAGTGGAGAGGAGAAAATGGCAGGGGTTGGACGAGCTTGAGTGCTCAAATTGGTGTGAGGAGGAGGGGGAGGAGGTACCCTTTTATAAGGGAGGAGAGGGGCACCTTAGGAATATCTCAAAATATTATTTTATATTAAAGTCAAAATAGGTTTATAATGGTTCCAAAGGGTCTTATTTTGAAGATAAAGTGGGGATGGGTCGAAATCCTATCATCCAATAGGATTTAGACAAGTTTAGGGTATTATTTTAACCTTATCAATTAGATTTAACTCTAAGTTAATTAATTTAACTTTTACCGTGTCTTTTTGTTTTCTTTCACTATAAGGTTAATACACTTACTATAACATGCAAAACGAACCCCAAATTGTTTATTATTAATATATATATCCTTATCTAAGTCATTTGGCCGAACCTTATATTTTTAGGAATAAAATAACAATTAATAATATAATATTTGATTTAAAAACTATTTTGTGTCAATTTTGACACTATTTGATATATGATTTTTTTTAAAGTCATAAAAGAATTATATGTTCAAACAAAGTTGATTAAATCAACACTAATATATCATAGTAACCTATAAAATTAGTGTAATTCATAAAAAGTCTCAAATTACATTTATTTTGGTATTTATATTATCAATTATGTCAATATTTCATTAATAAGATAATTACTGCATCATCATTGTGTCATAAATAAATTACATTATTTGATGTCTAAAAATTACAAATAAAATACCATAATGTAGGAAATCCTTTTAGCTTTCTAATGAATATTTACAATCGAATTTATCTTATGTATAACCCCATATTAGAAATGATTTACTTATTAAACTTTGATTTTAACTATTTTTACCCTTCTTTAAATAAATTAATAATAAATGTCCTAATCTAATCCAAGTGGGCCTAAATGGTCATATTTTATTCATAAGGTTGTTTTTGGTCGAATTACACTTATCCAATAGAATTAGGACATGTGTTAGGGTAATATTAATATCCTATTTACCCTTAGTTACCCTATTTACTATTAACCGCGGTAAAAAAAGTAAAAAGTTACTATTCACCAAAAAATTATTTTTATCTCATTGAACCACATTTTACTTAATGATATCAACTGTGCCTGTCGGATTTTCGAAATTCCATTCACAGAAGCGGTAAAATTAAGTTTTATGCAAAATTCAGTTTTTTAACTACCACTTAGTAGTTTCACTATTCATCAAAAATTGATGTTTTTCAGAACAATGCCAAAATTTCATCCTAAGCTATATTTCATATTCCGAATTCAAAAATGAAGTCTATTTTACCAAATTCATAACATAAAAGTTGAATTAATTAATTTTATAATTAAATCCCGCTGTTAAAACAAATAGCGTGTTTTTAAGAAACAATATCTATCAAAAGATTGACACTTGATTATGTCTGGTTTAAATGTGAAATTACATCCAATGACCAACATTGTATTAAATTGTAAAAATATATTCTAAATATACTTTAAAACCACTCAAATTAATGATTTATCACTATTAATTATTTCGATTAAAAAAGTTGTTTTTAATTATAATTTAGTAATTTTCACTATTCATCATAAAATAAAAGTTATCCGAAAAGTACCAAAATTTCACCTTAGGCTAAATTCGATGCTCCGAATCGAAAAATGAAGATCATTTTGAAAAATAAGATTTACAGAATCTCAAAAATTGGTTATTACTATTCATAACGGCTAGTTTTAATAATATTTTAATAGCATATCGTTGTTTAGTGAAACTCAGTATTGCGTACTACACACGCTATCGAGGAAGGTTGCGATTGCGTGTAATGCAAGGAAAGTCAAGGATGCATGTTGTGCAAGCTCCTTTTGGTGTAGCGTACAACACAAGACATTAGTGAAATAAAAAAAATATTTTTCATAAAATCTTGGGCTGTTACATTCTACCCCCCTTAAAATGAATTTCGCCCTCGAAATTCGTCGAGGTTATAAATGGTTTACTATTCGAAAGTTTCTTTAATAGAAACCCACATCGTAAAAAGGAATACCAAAACTTGGCTTTAAAAACTAAAGTGTGAAATGTAACGATTACCCAAATAAACTAATCACTGGGATTCCACATAGGTGAAAATATGGATAATGAAGAGAAATCTAACCATCATGTTCTGATGGAGAGTGGTAGAGAACATGGCTATGGAAAAGCCAGTAATCACAAATCCATAGATTTGTGATGATATAAGGTACCATCTGATTCATCAGGTATAAGATCACTAGGACAACATTTTTGGTTTTCAAGATCATTTCCCTAAAGTTGAAGATTTGAATTAGAATAAATACTTACTTTATTTTGGTACAATCTCACTGTTGTTCATGCCTTGAACAATTTCCACTTCATCTCTTAAATAAATGAAGTTGAATTTGTTATTCGTGAAGTGTTAGCAGATCATGTGATAGAATGACGGGTCATTCCATCTGTCTCAAACAAAAGGTTAGCAAAAATTATATACATAAGTCGATCTATAGTGAGATTAATCATATATGGTTCTTAAAATGAACTTATACTTCACATATCATACTGCTTAATATAATAAAACTAGTTTTCTACTAAACAGGGACTTCCTGTAGGTCAGTGGTAGGCGATAAATGCCAGTCACACTTCGGTTGTGGGTTCGATTCCCACAGCCTTGTCCGAAGCGATGGGCTGTCGCCCGTCCTACAGGTTGTCCTTTTTCTAAAACTATATTACTATAACATCCCATAATATCGAGAGAAAAAACTTCTATCCTTAAACAATACTAACTTATGTCCAATATAATCCATTCCAATCTTTAGTCCTATCCATAATACTGCAGTCCATTCTCATAACATAGTGAAAACGATTACCAGAGATTTAATACCATCGTTGATCCCCATATATCATAAGATATATCTTGTTGGACACATTCCAAACATTCAAAGGCCTTAATCTTGTACTCTCTTGAATACCCATTGAACCTTAGTGAAAACTTGAATGCAGTTAAAAGTTAACACTTTCCACATACCAAAATACTCAAAATTCTATATACTCAAACCATGATATCACTTGGTCCTTATATCAATCATGAGCTCATGAATACTGTTAAAAATTTCATTTTCTCGTTTCCCCTTCATCATGCGCATAATATCTCAATCACTTTGAATGCCACATTAGACCAATACATAAATATTCCAATATTCCATGATACAACATTATTTTGGAATCCCATTACATAAACACTTAATCATACTACCACATCATTGTCATATTCAACATTGCCAATAGTGATCGCATGTGACTTCCCTTTGTCCTTTGCCTTCAGTGGTTGCTCATGTTGATCATCACTAACCCTTGGATTAGGGCATTTATTAGCATAATGCCCCATTTCCTTGCACTTGAAGCATTGAAGTGTTGGTTGTACGTTCTCTGCAGTGTTTGATTTATTCACTTCAATAGAATCCCTTTTTCCATTACTTCGACACTCAGCTGCTCGATGACCTTCTTTTCCACACTTAAAACATTTTCTAGTCCCTTTAAGACAATCTCCACCATGCTTCTTTCCACACTTTGTGCATAAGGAAACATTCATCTTCTTTTCACCATTATTATGAGATTTCTCCTTGAACTCCATCTTTCGTTTCTTGTCAAACCCATGAGATGGATATGTAACACCAACTTCCATTTCTACCTTGATAGCACAACGCACAATTTCTTCATAGCTACTGAAGTATCTTATAGCTAATGCCCTTCGAAGACTTGGTTTTAAGCCACTGAAAAATTGATCAACTTTACTTTCAGGTTGGATGATAATACCAGAAGCGTACCTTGCAAGTCTTGTAAAATTTTCTTCATAGGTACCAACAGATTCATCATCCCTTTGCTTCAGTTCAAGAAACTCTTTCTCCATCTTTGTTCGGAGAATACGAGGGAAGTACTTATTGAAAAATAAGTTCTTGAACTCGTCCCATTCCATAGACTCAATTTCATCCCTTTGCCTCGTATTCTTAATAAGATTCCACCATTGATCAGCATCTCCTTCCAAACGATACACTGCTAGGATGACTTTATCATGTTCAGAACATTGACGAACTGAAAATATCTTTTCAGTTGTATTAATCCATTGTTCAGCAACTAATGGATCAGTAGACCCGCTGAAAGAAGGTGGACGCTGCCTCATGAAGTATTCAACAGAATGTTGTTCCTTCCTTTGCTCGTTTGGAAGTCCTGCATGATTCATAGCTTGAGAAAGTTGTGTGAGCATGGCTACAAGATTTTGCATTCCAGCTCCCATATCATTTGGTTTCTCAGGGGGACAATCATTGCATTGCCCATCACATTCCGCATTAACACGGTTCCTTCGGGTTCCAGCCATCGTCTAAAACCCCAAAAGAATAGTATGAGAGGCAAAAATCATGCTAGGGAAAACAACATAATAAAGGGGTAGTACCCTCAATATCTAACATCTTAGGTTAAATTTGAAGATCGTTAGCGCAATTCTAGGACTATAACCTATACGTATACTTAACCTTAGAGACATCCCTAGACATACCTTAGAAATATCCCTAGGGATCTCACTAACGTTTTCGCATCCTAGTTTCCAAAGGTTGACTAAACCTTTCCTCTAATACCAACTGTAGAGACCCGAAGCCTGACTTACATGGACTTTACATTACTTTTGCGGAATACTTAGTACATAACAAAAACACACACACAAGGATCGTAATAGTTTAGTGTCTTTGGAAACTCGGATAAAATCTTCTAATCGTGGTGAAAGATCTTCAACATCTCCCATAAAGATCTTCCTTTTTTTTACCTAAAACCTTTCTTTATATCCTGGGGAAAAGAAAACATAAAAGGGTGAGCTCAAATGCTCAGTAAGGGTAAACAAAAGAAATATCAATCACATCGTATTCATAAGAACATAACATTTTGGAAATCATAACCTGCAAAAGAGAGCATAATTTCATAACATGGGATAAATCATGGTAGTGAAATGTAATCACAATAATCATAACTTAAAACATGAAACTTTGTGGCATTCACACATAATCATAGAGAATCATTTCTTGTTAGTCAAGACTCATTGCCAAGACTATCTTAGTGGACAAAGTCCCTTTCTGAATCGAGTAACCCTTGTTTCAGTCCTGTTTCACTGAACCGGTATAACCTACCATTCCAGCCATGTCTATCTCATGAGATATAAAATCTTTACCCAATGCATTAGAGGGAGATATAGGTCCCACCCATCTTATAATGAATCCTTTCTTATGTGTGCCACATAATCATAAAACATACATCATCGCATAACACATGTAACAAAAATGGGATTCTTGAAACATCATGACATCATAAATCAATTCATATAAGATAAAGGAATTCATAAAAATAATTCCATCACAACATGATCAAATCAATTTAATAATAGGGATAAAAACAGAACCCTTTATTATCTTAGATGGAAAATAATTTTGATAAAACACTTGAACTCCATTCTTGAGGAAAATATCCTTTCTTCTTCAAAAACATTTTTCCTTTCATAACATGTCATACAACTTTAAAATAAAAGAAGTTGATTAAAAATAAACTTGAAAACTTGTAAAGGAAGCTTCTTGGAAATAATGTTTTAAAAATCCATTCATGCCATATAAGTTAAAAAAAACATTCTTCTCGTACTTTTGTCGGAAAAGTCAAAAAGTACCACGTATGAAAAACGACAAAAGATTCCTTTCATATCCTTTACTAAAAACTTGCCGAAGGGTAAAAATGGATTTAAACAATTTTAGGTGGATGGAAATAATATTACATATTGATGAAACATGGATGTGGATGATAAAATACACCCCAGTAAATAAGAAAGTATAAACAATCTCGGATAAAAATGAGATTGTGATATTTCCCTTACCTTAGGTCCGATTTGCTTTGTTTGTGTCCGAAGCTCCTGTATAATGGTTTAAATAATGTTATTGACTTATTCCAGAATCATACATATTGATATGAGATCATATATGGTCATATTATTAGCTTCTTGTTAGTAATATTTCATTGTTACTTGTTACTCGGGTCTTTATAACTTTTTGTTCTTATGTATGTTTTGTCGAATAAATTCTTATTCTTATCTTTAGGTTATAGATAATTCATTTCCAGAATGGTATTAGTGTAGTATATACCATATTCATTCATTCAATTCATTTATATAATCATTATGAAATGAAGATCATGTAGAACGAGTCGCATCACATCGTGGAGACGGTATTCCGTACGTACGCACGAGTGATGATATCGTTCCTATGATCGTGGAATTGTTTTGGAGTATATATATATTATTTCAGTATCAATATTACTTCATAATAATCATATATAGTTACTCATTACACCATTATACCCATCCTTGTAAGGTGATGGTGGAAAATAGATTACACCACGGCGTGGAGACAGTATTCCGTACGTACGCACGTGCGGTGATTTCATTTTTCCGTAAGATGGATAGAAGGTGAATTAGGGTTGTTTCATATTTATAATAACATATCAGTATGGAAGTAATACTGATGTTATTACTTTATCATGAAACAACTAAAGAAGAAGAAGTTGAAGAAGAAAGAAATTGAAAAGATCGGTAATGGATATTACCTCTTCTTTGGAACGCCTCTTTGAATCCTCCACTTAAGGAACTAAGATTGGTCTTTGGAGAAGACCAGGACCTATAGGATTATTCTAGGGAAGTGTAGAGGAGAAAATGGCAGGGGTTGGCCGAGCTTGAGTGCTCAAATTGGTGTGAGGAGGAGGGGGAGGAGGTACCCTTTTATAAGGGAGGAGAGGGGCACCTTAGGAATATCTCAAATTATTATTTTATATTAAAGTCAAAATAGGTTTATAATGGTTCAAAAGGGTCTTATTTCGAAGATAAAGTGGGGATGGGTCGAAATCCTATCAACCAATAGGATTTAGACAAGTTTAGGGTATTATTTTAACCTTATCAATTAGATTTAACTCTAAGTTAATTAATTTAACTTTTACCGTGTCTTTTTGTTTTCTTTCACTATAAGGTTAATAAACATACTATAACATGCCAAACGAACCCCAAATTGTTTATTATTAATATATATATCCTTATCTAAGTCATTTGGCCGAACCTTAGATTTTTAGGAATAAAATAACAATTAATAATATAATATTTGATTTAAAAACTATTTTGTGTCAATTTTGACACTATTTGATATATGATTTTTTTGAAAGTCATAAAAGAATTATATGTTCGAACCAAGTTGATTAAATAAACACTAATATATCATAGTAACCTAGAAAATTAGTGGAATTCATAAAAAGGCTCAAATTACATTTATGTTGGTATTTATATTATCAATTATGTCAATATTTCATTAATAAGATAATTACTGCATCATCTTTGTGTCATAAATAAATTACATTATTTGATGTCTAAAAATTACAAATAAAATACCATCATGTAGGAAATATTTTTAGATTTCTAATGAATATTTACAATCGAATTTAGCTTATGTATAACCCCATATTAGAAATGATTTACTTATTAAACTTTGATTTTAACTATTTTTACCCTTCTTTAAATAAATTAATAATAAATGTCCTAATCTAATCCATGTGGGCCTAAATGGTCATATTTTATTCATAAGGTTGTTTTTGGTAGAATTACACTTATCCAATAGAATTAGGACATGTGTTAGGGTAATATTAATATCCTATTTACCCTTAGTTACCCTATTTACTATTAACCGCGGTAAAAAAAGTAAAAAGTTACTATTCACCAAAAAATTATTTTTATCTCATTGAACCACATTTTACTTACTGATATCAACCGTGTCTGTCGGATTTTCAAAATTCCTTTCACAGAAGCGGTAAAATTAAGTTTTATGCAAAATTCAGTTTTTTAACTACCACTTAGTAGTTTCACTATTCATCAAAAATTGATGTTTTTCAGAACAATGCCAAAATTTCATCCTAAGCTATATTTCATATTCCGAATTCAAAAATGAAGTCTATTTTACCAAATTCATAACATAAAAGTTGCATTAATTAATTTTATAATTAAATCCCGCTGTTAAAACAAATAGCGTGTTTTTAAGAAACAATATCTATCAAAAGATTTACACTTGATTATGTCTGGTTTAAATGTGAAATTACATCCAATGACCAACATTGTATTAAATTGTAAAAATATATTCTAAATATACTTTAAAACCACTCAAATTAATGATTTATCACTATTAATTATTTCGATTAAAAAAGTTGTTTTTAATTATAATTTAGTAATTTTCACTATTCATCATAAAATAAAAGTTATCCGAAAAGTACCAAAATTTCACCTTAGGCTAAATTCGATGCTTCGAATCCAAAAATGAAGATCATTTTGAAAAATAAGATTTACAGAATCTCAAAAATTGGTTATTACTATTCATAACAGCTAGTTTTAATAATATTTTAATAGCATATCGTTGTTTAGTGAAACTCAGTATTGCGTACTACACACGCTATCGAGGAAGGTTGCGATTGCGTGTAATGCAAGGAAAGTCAAGGATGCATGTTGTGCAAGCTCCTTTTGGTGTAGCGTACAACACAAGACATTAGTGAAATAAAAAAAATATTTTTCATAAAATCTTGGGCTTTTACAATCCAACTATGAGGAAATACACATGGTTAGTGGATATGTTGTTGGTGGTTCCCTTTTTTCCTACTGTGCAACAAAAACTCAACAGAAAAAGGGAAAATTAAATGCAATTAATTAACAACATAAAAGTGAATTAAAAAAATTCAAGATTCTCCCCCATGGAAATTAAACGCTTGAAAATTATTAATGTGAAACCACACAATGAATTATTAATTTACTTTCCATTGGTTTTTGAATTGAATATGTTCTTCTAAATTCATACCACTAACAATTTTACAAAATAATCCACAAATTATATACATAAGGAATTATTAGTCTAGTCATTTTTTTAAATGACTTGGGATGAAGACTGGGATTTTATATATTAGAAACCAATCTTAATTAAACCTTTAAAATCACATAGTTCTTTGGGCTATACTGATACACTATAAACGACATTTTGGGGTTATTTAGGTGGGTAAGGAATAGTTTTCTCTTGTATGGTAGAAGAAAGAGCCCATCAAGGCATGTTACATTTTCACTCTCCACAAGAGAAGATTATATCCCCCTAAATCAATAGTAAAATGGGTTGTCAATGAATCCTCTTTAGGATATAATGGTGGTTCGATAATCTACAATTGTACTCAGTGGATAGTGTCCCTTGAAGAAGATTTAGAAACAAGAGAACAAGGAAGGGATTTATTATTGCACACCAATAAAGTATTTTGATGCTTGCAGAGGAATTTAAGTGAAATATCAAGCTTCATAAGGGTTGGATTACATTATTTTGATGGAAGTGAATTTTTATTTTATTTGGTTAATTATCCATCTAATGAGGAATCTAATTTATAGGTATGGATCACCCTTTTATATTAGCCATCCTATGCAAGCGTGTGTACATGTTCATGGATGGTACGATGCATTATCTCCCATAGGATTATTCCTTTAATTTATCATTTTTTATTAATGATATATGTGTTCCCCTTTATAATGGTGACCCACCCCATCCCACTTTCCAATAGTTGATTCACAGAATCCTTAAATTTTAAAAAACATAAAATAAAAACAACTTTAAATATTTTAAAAACTCTTAAAATCCATTAATCCACCATCATTTTAAAATATTTATAAATACCTATCGAAGATCAAGAATTATAATCTTATGTAATGAAATATCATAAATAAAGGTATCTTTCAATTTGAATGTTTATAATTTAGAGACAAGTCAGATTTTAATAGATAATCATGTGGGTACTACATTGAAATTATAACTCTTGATATCAACAAAATTCTTCTTATACAAGTCTGTTCAAAAATTTTATTTCTTTATATACTCCTAAACACGATTATAGCGATGAATCACATGTCATTTCGTGAATTTTTGAGAGCTAAAGTAAAAATATTCATGGATCAGCCACACTACTATATTCATATTGGTGAATTAAAAGTTTTCCCCCTTTTTCAACACATGAATATCCTTAGTTCATTAAGAGTTTTAAAACCACCCTTCTTTTTCATAGGGTCACCAAACACCATTTTTTCTATGATGTAATATAAATTTGGTGTTTCCTTCAAACATATGATAAAATTTACTACAATGAATGCATACATGTAATGTTATCACATGATAAATTAAGGTCTCGTCATCAGAGAATTATTGAAAATGGATTTAAACCCATCCCTAATGAACATTTGTATAACAAATCCCTTGAAAATACATTTATTAAAAGATCTTAAAAATTACATATTTATCTAACAAAGTCCACATTTATGATACCATCTTGTATCCACTATCTCAAATAGATATGTCTGAGACTGATGTTTTTTTATTTTATATTATAATTATTACAATATTCAATAGACAACATTGCCTAAATGTCATTGTGTATAACAACTAGGGACATTGACATAGGCCATTATGGTAGATTTGGTAAAAGTGATATAAGCCATTTCACTTCTCTTCTAGTTGTTGCTAAATAAACAAACTTAGAATCCATTGAAGAGTCTATTATAAAGGGTTATTTTTTTGATCCTCAAGAGATCACTTCAATTCCAAGTAAAAAACCCCAACTAATCAAAGAATAGTGACCCACTAGATTAGTAATCTAATTTTCATCAAAAAATTCATTCAATAGACTTGGTATTCTAATATAACATATGTAGTAATCTATTGAACCCTTAAGATATTTGAGTATTATTTTAACCACATCTCATTGTGCATAACCCTGATTACTTATATACCTACAAAATTTTCCAATAACATATTCAATATTAGGTCTTGTGTTAATAATAGCATTCATGATACACTCGATAACACTTCAATATTCTAGTTGAGAGACATCCCTACGAGGATTTCACAACATCCTACTCCTAGAAGTATATGGGTATAAACCGGTTCATTATCAAACTGTTCAAACCTCTTTAAGATGTTTTCAATATAATTGATTGAGAAGGAAGAATAAAATTCTTATACATAACTATTTTAATCCCCAAAATGAAATTAGATTTACCTTAGTCTTTCATATCAATGTTTCTAGATAAAATGTATTTATCCTTATTTACATAATTCATATCAGTACCAAATATTAGCATGTCATAAAAATATAAAAAAATAACAACATCATGGTTATTATTAAACTTTCTATAAGAACATTTATAAGCTTGGTTAACTACAAAGGAATTTGATAAAATCAATTCATTAAATTTTTCATGCCATTATTTTGGATCTTGTTTTAAATCATATAGAGATCATACTAATTTGGAAACCTGATTTTCTTTTCCGGGTACTATGAATCCTTCTAGTTATTCCTCTACTACAAAACTGACCTTTAATAGTGCTCGAAAACAGCACTAATAAAGGTTCCCTTTATCTGCACTAAAAAAGATGATGGTAAAGGGAAATCTTTATCAGCACTTTTCAGTAGTGCTGATAAATGGAACCCTTTATCAGCAGTTTATTTTTTTGCAGTAATAAAAGGTTCCCTTTATTAGTGCTTTATGTTTAACACTGATAAAGACCCCGAATAAAAAAAATAAACAATTAAAAAATTTAAAATTAGTAAATTAAAAAATATTAGTAATTATATATTAAATAATTATGGATAAAAATGAATTAATTTAATATAAATATATATGAATAATAATTATTAATAAATATTATATATCAAATACCTATATGTAAAATTAATAAATGAAATAATTAAACAAATAATAATTCAAAAATAGTAAAGTAAGAAAAATATTAAAACTTTTTTTAATTAAATAATTATTGATAAAAATGTATAAATTTGATATCCATATATATAGATTATAAATGTTTATAAATATTATATATTTTATAAAATGAATAAATTATTATAATTAAACAAGAAAAACTAAAAATGAATAAATTAAAAAATTATTAAAAATCTTATTAATGAAATAAATTATTAATATAAATAAAGATGTTTAATGTTTATAAATATTAAGTATAAATACTAATATATAATATATATTAAATATAAATATAGAAAATGAATAAAATATAATAATTATAAACATATTGATGTCTTATTCATTTTTAATTTTTTTATACACAATTATTCATAAAAACATTTGATATATAAATGTATTCTTATATATATATATATATATATATGAATGTATAATATTTATTAAAATTGAATTTATATAATACAAACTATTTATGGATACATATTAAATAATTCATTAATTTAGTGAAGAATGGTTTAGAATTAAAAATATGTATTAATTAAAAATGTGTTGGACTCACACGAAACATTTATTAATGTGTAGGTGCTTACTAAAAACATTTATGGAGTTTCTTGATCCTTTTGATGATATGAATGAAGGTGGAATTCAGGCCTCTATAGACAAAGTCAATGAATATACCTTAGTTGATGACCCTCCTAAGAGGACTGAGTCTCAATTAGTTTTTAGGGGGATGGACTCTGAGAGAAGTGACATTGAAAGCCTCTTGCAATAGGTGGAGACCTAGAGGCGAGGAAGCGGTCCTAAAGGTCGAGGTCATGGCCACAAATGGATTAATTGGAGTGAAATATGTGATGAAGAGAAAAGGATTGAAACCATGATTAGAGAAAATCATGGAATTTGACTTTTTTGATGAGGGTAATATTTCAATATCAGACACCATCTTTATTTTCTTTGTTTTTATGTCATCAAATAATGGTTTGTTTTCATTACCTCTAAATATATATATATATATATAGAAACACTTACACCTAAAAGTAATGTGTAATTTATTCAAATTTTAGTATTTATCTTATAATTTTATTATAACATGGTAAATTTAATATATTATGCTTTTAATGTGTAAATATTATTTTTCTATTTTTAATATTAGTATTGTTAAGTATTAATTCAATTTTAATATTTTTAATTTTATTTTTTTGAAATTTTATCATTTTCAATTATATATATATATTTACAATGTTTTAATATTTTCAATATTTATTCAACTTTATTTCAATATATATCCAAATTTTTAAATAATTTATATTTAATTAATAAAACTTATACATTTTTTCATTATTTTTAAAGTTTACCCATTTTTAATTGTTCAATATCACTCAATTTTAACATTCATGCATTTAAGATTATATATTAATTAATATTGTTAAATATATATTTATAAATAAATATTTATAAATTAGTATAATTATAAATGTATATTTACTATATTTATAAATTTATAAATTTATAATTATAAATAAACATATATTAATTTTTAAAAATGTATTTATATAATTATAATTAAACAATTATATATTTAAATAATTATAATATTATAATAAATTTATTTAAATAATGAATATATTTAATATATATATATATATATAATCATATATATATTCTAAATGGAAATAAATATATATAATGATATAAATAAATAAATATTTTTTTTTTAAAAAAAAGTATATATATAATTATAATTAAATAATAATATATTTAAATAATTATAAAATTATGATAAATATATTTATATAATTAATATATTTACTATATTTATATTTATATTTATATCTATTTATTAAATATATAAAAAAATATATATAATTAAATAAGTATATATAATGATATAACTATATATAATGATATAAATATATTTATAATTATGAAATTATAATAAATATATTTATATAATGAAAATATTTACTATATTTATATTTATATATATTTTTGAAATATATATAATTATATAAATATATATAATGATATAAATATATTTATAATTAAAAACAAATAGTTATAATTATATTTACAAATATATGTATTAATGTATATTTAATATATTTATAAAATTAAATATTTATAAACCTAAATAAAATAATGATATTTATAATAGATTATATATATAATCAGAAATAAATAATAATATATTTAAATAATTATAAATATATAATGAATTAATATATAATTATATAATTATATTTACTAATTTTTTATTTATAATTATAATTACAAATCCTTTATCAGTGCTAATGTTATAGCAGTGATAATGATGGCATTTCTTAGTGCCTCTTTAGCGCTGATAAAAATAGAGCTTTATTAGTGCTAAAGATGTGCTGATAAAAGCCATCTTTATCAATGCTACCATTTTTCACTGATAAAGATGGATTTTATCAACTCTTCTTTATCACTGTTAAAGATCTATATTTATCCACTCTAAAAATTTTCCAATAAAGATATATTTTATCATCCCTTATTAATTTTGAATTGATAAAAGGAATCATTATCAGCGATTTTTTTTGAAGCGTAGATAAAAGTATCCCGATCTATTTAAAGTACCCAAACTGTGACTATTTCAGTCACAATATCTAAATCTTTCCACGGAATCCACCTAATATCGGGGCTTTTCCTCCTCGATTCCATGCTCAAATCAAGGTTCAGATTAATTCTTGAATCATGTCTCGAACGTATCCAAGGCTCGAATCTAGGGTCCCAATGAACCAAGTCTCGAACAAATCCATGGGTCAAATGAATCCAAGATTTCACGCATTGTATATATACATTCTTGTGGACTAATCAAAGCATTAATCCAAGATGTGTTATTTTCTCCACCTCTTCACTCATTGATTTCTTGTTTTGGTTCTTTGTAAGGTGATTTTGACTTAGTTGGTTGTCTTTTTGATGAGTGAGCCTGGGATTTTTAGGTGCATCAAAGTTGTGTTGATTTCACTAAATGGTTGCAGGTATTTTACCTCTATGAGAAAGTATGGATCTTCTAGTTTTTGAGTTACTAACCATCTAATATTTTCACAGATATGTTTAGATATTGGTGTTTAGGAATAAACTCCTTCATTTTAGCTCATATAGATTTAGGAATAAGATCCTAGGCTATTTATAAATTCGGTGAAATACCCATCACTATAATGATGTATAATGGATTTATTCATTCATTTATTGATAATAAAGATACAAGAAAATCCCTCCCCTAGTGAGAGACCTACTATTGAATGTAGAGTTAATATTAAGAAGGCGTATGCACCTAACTTCAATTGCTCGATTTGGGGAATTGGTAAATGCCTTACTGAGTTCTTCATGGGATATTTTCCATTTTTATTTAAATAGAAAATAATTTATGTTTTTATTGAGGTATTTTTATGATAATATTATTGATAACACTTCTTGGTTCATTACCATGATGTTTTTTGTGGGTTGGACATTGTGGCACTCCATGTTCGGTTTTCATAAGTTCGTCCTAGGTAAATTAATTATTGAAATTATAATTATTTTATAATTACATATTTTTCTATTTTTTAGATCATATATGGGCCCATTTTATTGAGTATCTATGTATAAGGCTTTCATGGAATGAGAAAAGTGATGCCAAAATGGTAAACTTCATAAAATAGGTGGGTGGTACCAAAATTATCAAGAAATGGTTTATATGTGTTTTAGTGTGAAATATTATATGTAGGAATAAATAATCAGGGAAGGTATACCATAGTGAGTTCTGATATGGGTTTTTGTTCATGATGTATAATAGTTAATTATGTTTTGGAATAAAATAGTCATTCCTTTCTATGTGGGATGATTGTAGTCTTACTAGGTGGTTTCTTCACCTTATTATCCTCAAGATGGTAAATTTATAAAATCCTTAGGGATATTAAAATATAAAATAAAGGGGGAAACCTAGGATATTGTTGTATGATTGTATGAGAGTGACCTTTGAGAGTGTATTGTGTGATTGATGGTTGTAAATTGTTTCCTTATAGTAAATTTTTCATGAATAATATTATACATGGACATAGAAAATAGGACATCACCATGGAAGTTAATGTCTAGTAGTATATATGTTAGATAATGAGAGGACTAGTGGGAATAATCATGCATAATAGATGCATACCATAAGGGTATAACAATGTATGAATTTCCCTAAGAATGATTTTCATAGGGTACTGATGTTCTAAGAGGGATTATAGATATGTGGTATAAAATCGAGTATAGTACCTTGAAACATAATGGGATAACCTATAAGGGGTAGGATGGATTAGTTGATGGGAATTATGTGAGGGATAGGTATGATATGTTATAATGTGAGTTACTATAGACATATTAGTGATTTATTAAGGGTTAGGGTGAAGGTGATGTGACATTTGTGTTGTTTTTTGTCCTTATTTATGGTATTTAAGATGTTAGGTTTAACTAATGTTTTGTGGAAACCATTGTGTGGTTCTTTCCTAAGGGAAATAATTATGTTAATACTTCCCCATATTTAAAATGCACTTCTTATGAAAATATCTATGTTATACTCAATTCATGATTTGGATGCAATAGATACATGTGATGGTTATCCATGAGAGAAAGTCTTGGATGCGAGGGGTATAAGGTCGATTCCCATGGTACCTAACATGTGTTTGTTTATATAGGGAGATAAATAAATTTGTATCCTCCTATTATTCAAATGTTAACCACTTATTAGTGCAATTATTTTATTGTTAGGGAATAAAAGTGGAATAATATTATGGTATTATTAGTACAATTCACTTCTATAAAATGAAGTAGGTGCATTTGATTATCATGTTAACCTGGTTAGTACACAATGAATTAACTTACAAGTGTATTTTGAGTGTTACTTCATTGAACATATACTGAAATATATTCATTGTTTTATATATTAGGGTCCATTCTAGTATTTACCTATTGATTTTTATACTCACACCCTCAACATGAACCTTAGTGGACATAGAGATCTTATATTTGAGATACATGTGAGGGAAAAGGACGAGCAGCATATGTTAGAGTTGGTGCATCTTAGTGGGTATGATTTTATGTTCTCATTGTAGTGTGTAACACCTCAAGCTTCTACGGTACGCTTCTCTTTGAATAATGCAATAGCGTGTGTTGTACGCAACAACGAGTTCTAACAACCAATCAAACTAGCCGTTATGAATAGTAATACATACTTTTTAAAATTATATATATTTTATATTTCAAAATGGACTTCATTTTTGGATTCGGAATATCTAATTTAGCCTAAGGTGAAATTTTGGTACTTTTCGGATAACTTTCATATTTTGATGAATAGTGAAAATTACTAAATTTTAATTAAAAACAACTTTTTTAATCAAAATAATTAATAGTGATAAATTATGAATTTTAGTAGTTTTAAAGTATATTTAGAATATATTTTTACCATTTAATATAATGTTGTTCATTGGACATAATTTTACAATTAAACCGAACATAAACAAGTGTCAATCTTTTGATAGTTATTATCTCTTAAAAACACGCTTTTTGTTTTGACAGCGGGAATTAATTTTAAATTAATTTCTGCCACTTCTGTGTTTTGAATTTAGGAAAATGGATTCCATATTTGGAATCAGGATGTTCAAATTGTGTAAATAGGTAACTTTTATTTTTAGACATTTTGAATAATTACTGCGGTAAATATTTTATTTACCATGGTTAAGGGTAAATCCGGTAAGTAAGGGTTAACAAATAATATTATAATAATACTAAATCACCCTAAAACGTGTCTTAACCCTATTGGTTGATACATGGTCAACCATGGGCATCTTTGGGTCGATTTTGGGACCCCATGGATCCACTTGTAAGTGATAATGACACTTTATTTTAATTAAGTTAAAATGAATACAAAAATGACACAAGCATATATCTTTTAGAAAAACAATTGTTACATAGGGTTATATATATTGGATTTTAGATTATAAATATTCATTAGAAATATAAAAAGATTTCCTACATAATGATATTTTATTTATAATTTTTAGACATTAAATAATTTATTTTATTTATGACACAATGATGATGCAGTAATTACTATAATAGTGAAAAATTAAAATAATTGATATTATAAATACCCAAATAAATATAATATGAAACTTTTAATGAATTAAACTAATTTTATAGGATAATATGATATATTAGGATTGATTTAATTTACTTTTTTTGAAGTAATCAATCTGTTATGAGTTTCACAAAAATCAACTATTGAATTGTGTCAAAATTGACATAAAAGAGTTCTTAAAACAAATATTATATTATTAATTGATATTAAATTCCTAAAAATCTAAGGTTAGGCCAAGAGACTTATATCATGATAGGTTCATCATTAATGGACCACTTGGGGGTCGTTTGGATGTATATAGTAAGTTTATTAACCATATTATATAAAAATACAAAGAGACATTGTAAAAGTGAAACTAATTAACTTAGAGTTAATACTTAAAGATAAGGTTAATATAAGTACCCAAACCGGTCTAAATTCTATTGGTTGAGTAGTTTTCGACCTATCCCCACATTAACCTTTGAATAATCAACTTTGGAGCCATTAGAAACCGAATATTAATTTATTATAAATTAATATTTCTAGCTTTTCCAAAGGTGCCCCTCACCCCTCTTATAAAAGGGCACTCCTCCTTCTCATTTCTTCACACCTTAAAAGCCTTTTGGTTCGGCCAAACTCTGCCCAAATAATCTCCCAAATTCCCTGACTACAACCTAGGGGCCTTAGTTTGATCAGAAAGCCAACCTAAGGAGCCCTTTTGATCAAATCAAAAGGAAGAACCCGAAGAAGAGGTAATGTTTTCACCACCCCTTTTCAAGTTCCTTTCTTCTTCCACTTCTTATTCCTTTGTTCTTACCATTCTAAAATAATAACTCCAGTATCTCACATATACTTTGATGTTATTATAAATATGGTACAACCATATTTAGTATTCTATCCACCCTTTGAATAACATGTCACCATACGTGCGTGCGTACGGCTTACCGTCTCCACGTCGTGGTGTAATTGTTATTCAATATATTATTATTTAGATGGGTATAATAATGATGTGTAACTCATGTAAATAATAAATATAACATGTTAATTATTCTTTATATAGGATATACCATCCATTTATATATTATTTTAATATGAAAAGAATGATATTGTCGCTCGTACGTACGTACGGACTACCGTCTCCACGAACGCGATGAGATTTATTTTCCATCATATCCATTCAAGTATAATTATAATTTGATGATTTAGAAATGATGTTTAAGGACTTGATATCATTCTGGATATGAATAAGATACAACACACATGGCTTATGTAACAAAACATATAAAAGAAAATGAGTAAGTTAACACCCGAAACGACGATAATTCTAAGATATTATTAACAAATCGATGTTAAAAGATCATATATGATATCATATTAATATATATGATTCTTGTATAATTTAATAACAATTATTTCACCATTATACAGGAGTTTAACCTACCCCAACCAAGGAAAAGTGCAAGGTAAGGGTTATTTCACAATCTCTTCATTATCCGAGGTTGTTTATACGTAATAATCTACTGGGTTCCCTTTATCATCCACATCCATGTTTCTTAAAAATGTATTTAAAAACATTATAACTATTTACTAGAATATGAGTTAAAGTCATTTATACCCTTTTTGACTTTTATAAGTGGTTTATAAATGAATCTTTTTGTCGTTTTCAAAACAAGGTCCTTTTGAACCTTTTCGACAGAATTAAGATAAGAATGTTTTTTTAACTTATACGGCGGGTGCGGCTACTTTCCGCCATTATAAAATCTTCAAAGTTTCCCTTACAAGCTTATAAGAATATTTTTAAAGAAAATGTTTTATTTTATATGGATCTTAAATGATTTCAAAATAAAAGGAGATATTTCTTTAAAAAGAATTTTGATTTCATCTATGTCAACATCCTTTGATGGATTTTAAGATTATTTGAAGTTGATTTATTATGATACAAAACTTCTATATTGTATTGAAGGTTTTGTGATATGTTTGACTGTGGATGTGATATTTTTATACCATTCATAGTTTATAGTGAATGTATTGACATTTCGTATGCTAGTTTTAATACGAATGTTTATGTTATGTTTAAACCTTTTCATATGGGAATGCATTGGACTTAATAAGTGACGGGTGGAGCCCGCTATAGCTCCTCGATGCATCGGTAGGTCTCATGAGACAAACTAGTGTCTTGGCACAAGGCCTTGACAAAATCTTATTTGTAGTCTTGGCACGAGGCCTTGACTATGTGGTTATGATAGTCTGGCATTATGCATTCCAACATTATGAAAGTGGTTATTGATTTTTTCATGTGATTATTCGATTAGTAGAATATCCATGTGAATAAGTAAATGGCATTATTTCATTTTATTTATGCCATACCATGTTGAAAGTTCATGTTTGAAAGGATTTTGTTTTAGTTATACATTGCCTTAAATGTTTATTCTTATTTATGAAAGTTTCCGCTATATTGTTATACTTACTGGGAATTTGAGCTCACCCCTTTTCTATGTTTTATTTTTCCCAGGAAGTGAAGAAGTAAATTATGAATGACCTGAAGGGATATTATGAGGGTATTATAGTGTGGACTGTGGAAACATTATGTTGTTGTAGTAGTTTTTCATTTTATGATGTAATGTAAAACTTATGAATATATCTAGTGTTTCCAAGGCTACTAAACCAATCGGTCTTTCGAGATTTGATCTTTCTTGTGATCATGCCAATGTTATGTAATAATGCACCGACTCTGGGTAACTAGGGTCGGGGCGTTATAGTTGGTATCAGAGGAAGTTTAGTACAAACCTTGGAAGCTAGATTTAGATAAACTCTGATTAGAGCACGTAGACCTAAGATGAACTTTGCGGATTAGTATAGAAGAACTTCCTATAATTTTGGTATTGTAGAGATTTTGTGAGTTTTCCGAGCAATACATCCCTGTTTGGATACGAGCAGGTAGAGGCGGCTCTGGCACAGATGTACCTAGGGGTAAAACCTGAAAGCACCGCTTTGAGCTAGACTCGAACGGGAACTGGTGCACGACAATGGGCCTTGCTGCACTCTTGGTTACGACACTCCCGGGGGATATGCTTAGGATAACTCTAATTTTCTTTACAAATCATTATGAAGGGTTTATGAGTATATACTTCCTCAAAGAAAACATTTTTATGATTATGGATTATATCCATAAATAGTTCAATTTATGTTAAGTGTTTTATAAGTATGGGATTATGTATTTTGATTCATAAACTGATCTAGTTTATGTCATTGTTTAGAAATGGTGCCTAGTGGAAGAAATGGAAACCGTATCAATGCATGCACTCCATGTAGGGATTTCCCTCCTAATCAAGATAATTATAGTGGGGTTGGTGATGCAACTGGTGCCAATCAGCTAATCACCATACTGGGACAACTTACTCAGGTTATGAATAATAACCTTACCCGTATGGAGCACCCTGATCCGCATCATGGAGGATCAATGTTAGATCGATTCATGAGGCAACAAACACCAACGTTCAATGGGAGTACAAATCCCTTAGTAGCTGAGCAATGGATAAATTCCCTAGAGAAAATATTTCAGGCTTTGGGGAGCAGTGAAAGGGAAAAAGTTATCATGGCAGTTTACCGCCTCACTGGGGATGCTGATCAATGGTGGTCATTGATTCAAAACATGAAGGAATATGATGATGTATCAAATATGGAATGGAGGGAGTTCAAAGATCTGTTTTTAGAAAAATACTTCCCTCGCGACCATCGAGCAGATATGGAAAGGCAATTTCTAAGTCTGAGACAGAAGGAGGATGAGAATGTCGCAAAGTATGAGGCTAACTTTACAAGGTTACCAAGGTACGCTGGTGATTATATACGCAACCCAAGAAGTAAGATTGATCATTTCTTTGATGGGTTAAAACCATTTCTCCGTCGAGCATTAGTCTCACAATCCTTTTCATCGTACGAAGACATTGTCTCATGTGCTATCAAGACTGAAAAGGAATTCTCTAAGAATTATGACTTTAAAGCAAAGCAAGAGAAGAAGAGACCTGCTGATCAATCTGGGAATGGAAATAAGGGGAAGAAGGGAAAGGTTGAATATCCATCTTGGGGTAAATGCGGGAAGAAACATCCTGGTACTTGCTTGAAGGGAATGGGAGTCTGTTACAAGTGTGGTGAAAAAGGCCACCAAGCTCATGATTGCAAGGGGAAGAATGAAGCTACCAACGTTCAGTGCTACAATTGCAGGGAGATGGGGCATTATGAAAATGCATGTCCTAAGCCTCAGGAGAACTTACCTCTGAAAAGGCCAAGGGATCAAGGCCAGGCTTATGCTATCACTACTGCTGAGGTAGAAGCACTGAAAGACGTGGTGGCAGGTAATTTAATGGTTTCCTCAAGTTTAGCAAATGCATTATTTGATTCTGGATCATCGCATTGTTTCATATCTTCCCAGTTTGCTAAGAAAATTAGATATTTCCAATTTTATTTAATAAGGGAATTTTCAGTTAAAACTCTTAAGGGAAGTATCGTTGCAACAAAGTTTTGTGAATCAGTCCCCATTAGAGCACATAAATTTTCTTTATCTGTTGATCTCATCGTCATACCTATGATTGAGTTTGATATAATCCTCGGTATGGACTGGCATTCAGACTATGATGCGAAGATTTATTATAAAAAGAAAGAAGTTACGATTCTTGACGGTAATGATAAGGAACACCTTATCTTTAGAGCAGAATCATCACCACCTAATTCTTATTTAGATCCACCCCCAGTAGCTCAATTTAATTCAATTATTGGGGAGGAAGAGAATGAAGTAACTGTCGGTGAGGAAAGGAATGTTCAAATAGAGGATGTACCTGTTGTGAAAGAATTTGTAGATGTATTTCCGGAAGATTTACCTGGACATCCTCCAGAACGAGAAGTTGAGTCTTCCATTGATTTGATTCCTGGATCAAGGCCTATATCGAAGACCCCTTATAGAATGGACACTGTAGATTTAGTCGAACTAAAGAAACAACTAGAGGAATTGAGTAATAAGGGATTTATTCGCCCTAGTGTTTCTCCATGGGGAGCCCCTGTTCTTTTTGTTAAAAAGAATGATGGATCTATGAGGTTATGTATCGACTACAGGGAGATCAATGCTATAACGATAAAGAACAAGTATCCCCTACCTCGTATTGATGATTTATTTGACCAACTGCATGGAGATCAATACTTTTCAAAGATTGACCTTTGATCTGGATACCATCAGTTGTGTGTGAAGAAGGAAGACATTCAGAAGACAGCATTTCGAACCAGGTACGGGCATTACGAGTTTACTGTAATGCCGTTTGGATTGACTAATGCACCCTCTGTATTCATTGATCTGATGAATAGAGTTTTCAAGGAGTATCTCAATGAATTTGTGGTTGTATTTATTGATGATATCTTGGTATACTCCAAAACCTACGAAGATCATGAAAATCACTTGCGCATTATCTTGAAGACTTTGAGGAGGCATGAATTATATTGGAAGTTTAGCAAGTGTGAATTCTGGATTCAGGAGATTTCTTCTCTTGGACATATTGTCTCTAAAGATGGAATCTCTGTTGATCCTTCTAAGACCAAGGCAATCCAAGAATGGCCAGCACATATGAGTATAACTGAGGTACGTAGTTTTATTGGTTTGGTAGGTTATTATCGACGTTTCGTCCAGAATTTTGCCCGATTGGCTAACCCATTAACGAAGCTCACACGTAAAGGGGTTAAATTTGTTTGGACAAAAGAGTGTGAAGAATGTTTCGAATAACTGAAGAGAAGATTAGTCAATGCTCTTATATTGACTCTACCATCGGGGAATGATGGGTTCGTTATTTATAATGATGCATCAAAGAAAGGACTTGGTTGTATCCTTATGCAGAATGATAGAGTTATTGCCTATGCATCACGACAGTTGAAAATTCATGAACAAAACTATCCTACTCATGATCTTGAGTTAGCAGCTGTGATCTTTGCTTTGAAGATATGGAGGCACTACCTCTATGGTGAAAAATGTGAGATTTATACTGATCACAAGAGTTTGAAGTATATTTTCTCACAAAAAGAACTCAACATGAGCCAAAGGAGATGGCTTGAATTACTCAAGGATTATGATTGTACGATACAGTACCACTCGGGGAAGGCAAACAAGGTGGAAGATGCTTTGAGTAGAAAAGACCATGGAGTTTTGAACAATATGAGAATTGAAAGGGATCCAATTTTCATGGATCTAGTGAAGATGGACATGGGAATAACCAGGGAAGGTGAAACATCAATGCTTTTTCAAATGGTTTCCAAACAATCTTTACTAGAAAGGATTAAGAGTTCTCAGACCGATGATGAAGAATTCCAAAAGAAGATTAAAGCTGTGAATGATGGGAGATTGAGAGACTTTGTGTATAAAGATGGAATTTTGAAATTCGGGAAGAGACATTGTGTTCCCGATATACCTGATCTAAAAAGGGAATTGCTGGATGATTCTCATAGTTCCAATTTCTCTATACACCCTGGGAGCACCAAAATGTATAGAGATTTGAAGGAACATTTTTGGTGGGACAACATGAAGAGGGAGATTGCTGATTTTGTGTCAAGATGTATGGTTTGTCAACAAGTGAAAGCTGGAAGGCAACAGCCTGGAGGAGTCATGCAACCTCTTCCCATACCGGAGTGGAAATGGGACAATATTACGATGGACTTTGTCATGGGGCTACCAAAGACTCCTAGAAGGAATGATGCAATATGGGTTATTGTTGATCGTCTTACCAAGTCAGCACATTTTATTGCTATAAGAGAAGATCTACCCCTGGAACGTCAAGCAAGACTATATATTAATGAAGTTGTGAGACTTCATGGAGTACCCTTATCAATTGTTTCTGATCGTGATCCCCGTTTTACTTCAAGATTTCGAAAAAGTCTTCAGAAATCCCTGGATACTGAACTTCATTTGAGCACTGCTTACCACCCTCAGACAGATGGACAATCAGAACGGACTATTCAGACCTTAGAAGACATGTTGAGATCTTGCTCACTTGACTTTCAGGGTATGTGGGATCAATATTTACCACTGGTAGAATTTTCCTATAACAATAGCTTCCATTCAAGTATTCAGATGGCACCATATGAAGCATTATACGGAAAGAGATGTCATACACCAACCTGTTCGGATGAAGTTGGTGAAAGAAAACTTGTAGGCCCAGAACTGGTGGAGGAAATGGTGGAAAAGGTAAAAGTAATCCAAAATCACATCAAAGCAGCTCAAAGTAGGCAGAAGAGCTATGCCGATAATCGAAGGAAGGATTTGGAATTTCAAGTCGGTGATCATGTTTTCCTGAAGGTATCTCCATGGAAGGGAGTCATACGTTTTGGTAAGAAAGGTAAATTGAGTCCCAGGTACATCGGACCTTTCGAAATTCTAGAACGAATTGGGGTTGTAGCTTACCGATTGGCAATGCCGCCAAGTCTCTCCAAAGTTCACGATGTGTTCCACGTATCTATGTTGAGGAAATACATGCCTGACCCAACGCATGTACTCACCTATGAGGAATTAGAACTGGAAACCGATCTGTCTTATTGCGAAGAGCCCGTCAAGATTCTTGATACGAGAGAACAAGTGCTGAGAAACCGGACGACGCGTCTGGTAAAAGTTTTGTGGAGAAACCATAAGATGGAAGAGGAAACGTGGGAACCCGAGGAACTTATGATGAAGAACCACCCGAGTCTTTTCATGCAATAGTATTCTAGAAATTTCGAGGATGAAATTATTTTAAGGAAGGGAGAATGTAACACCCCATTCTTCTACGGTACGCTTCTCTTTGAATAATGCAACAGCGTGTGTTGTACGCAACACCGAGTTCTAACAACCAATCAAACTAGCCGTTATGAATAGTAATACCTACTTTTTAAAATTATATATATTTTATATTTCAAAATGGACTTCATTTTTGGATTCGGAATATCTAATTTAGCCTAAGGTGAAATTTTGGTACTTTTCGGATAACTTTCATATTTTGATGAATAGTGAAAATTACTAAATTTTAATTAAAAACAACTTTTTTATTCAAAATAATTAATAGTGATAAATTATGAATTTTAGTAGTTTTAAAGTATATTTAGAATATATTTTTACCATTTAATATAATGTTGGTCATTGGACATAATTTTACAATTAAACCGAACATAAACAAGTGTCAATCTTTTGATAGTTATTATCTCTTAAAAACACGCTTTTTCTTTTGACAGCGGGAATTAATTTTAAATTAATTTCTGCCACTTATGTGTTTTGAATTTAGGAAAATGGATTCCATATTTGGAATCAGGATGTTAAAATTGTGTAAATAGGTAACTTTTATTTTTAGACATTTTGAATAATTACTGCGGTAAATATTTTATTTACCATGGTTAAGGGTAAATCCGGTAAGTAAGGGTTAAAAAATAATATTATAATAAAACTAAATTACCCTAAAACGTGTCTTAACCATATTGGTTGATACATGGTCGACCATGGGCATCTTTGTGTCGATTTTGGGACCCCATGGATCCACTTGTAAGTGATAATGACACTTTATTTTAATTAAGTTAAAATGAATACAAAAATGACACAAGCATATATCTTTTAGCAAAACAATTGTTACATAGGGTTATATATGTTGGATTTTAGATTATAAATATTTATTAGAAATATTAAAATATTTACTACATAATTATATTTTATTTATAATTTTTAGACATTAAATAATTTATTTTATTTATGACACAATGATGATGCAGTAATTACTATAATAGTGAAAAATTAAAATAATTGATATTATAAATACCCAAATAAATATAATATGAAACTTTTAATGAATTAAACTAATTTTCTAGGATAATATGATATATTAGGATTGATTTAATTTACTTTTTTTGAAGTAATCAATCTGTTGTGAGTTTCACAAAAATCAACTATTGAATAGTGTCAAAATTGACATAAAAGAGTTCTTAAAACAAATATTATATTATTAATTGATATTAAATTCCTAAAAATATAATCTTCGGCCAAGAGACTTATATCATGATAGGGTCATCATTAATGGACCACTTGGGGGTCGTTTGGATGTATATAGTAAGTTTATTAACCATATTATATAAAAATACAAAGAGACATTGTAAAAGTGAAACTAATTAACTTAGAGTTAATACTTAAAGATAAGGTTAATATAAGTACCCAAACCTGTCTAAATTCTATTGGTTGAGTTGTTTTCGACCTATCCCCACATTAACCTTTGAATAATCAACTTTGGAGCCATTATAAGCCGAATATGAATTTATTATAAATTAATATTTCTATCTTTTCCAAAGGTGCCCCTCACCCCTCTTATAAAAGGGAACTCCTCCTTCTCATTTCTTCACACCTTAAAAGCCTTTTGGTTCGGCCAAACTCTGCCCCAATACTCTCCCAACTTCCCTCACTACAACCTAGGGGCCTTAGTTTGATCAGAAAGCCAACCTATGGAGCCCTTTTGATCAAATCAAAAGGAAGAACCCGAAGAAGAGGTAATGTTTTCACCACCCCTTTTCAAGTTCCTTTCTTCTTCCACTTATTCTTCATTTGTTCTTACCATTCTAAAATAATAACTCCAGTATCTCACATATACTGTGATGTTATTATAAATATGGTACAACCATATTCAGTATTCTATCCACCCTTTGAATAACATGTCACCATACGTGCGTATGTACGGCTTACCGTCTCCACGTCGTGGTGTAATTGTTATTCAATATATTATTATTTGGATGGGTATAATAATGATGTGTAACTCATGTAAATAATAAATATAACATGTTAATGATTCTGTATATATTATATACCATCCATTTATATATTATTTTAATATCAAAAGAATGATATTGTCGCTCGTACGTACGTACGGACTACCGTCTCCACGAACGCGATGAGATTCATTCTCCATCGTATCCATTCAAGTATAATTATCATTTTCTGATTTAGAAATGATGTTTAAGGACTTGATATCATTCTGGATATGAATAAGATACAACACACATGGCTTATGTAACAAAACATATAAAAGAAAATGAGTAAGTTAACACCCGAAACGACGATAATTCTAAGATATTATTAACAAATCGATGTTAAAAGATCATATATGATATCATATTAATATATATGATTCTTGTATAATTTAATAACAATTATTTCACCATTATACAGGAGGTTAAACTACCCCAACCAAGGAAAAGTGCAAGGTAAGGGTTATTTCACAATCTCTTCATTATCCGAGGTTGTTTATACGTAATAATCTACTGGGTTCTCTTTATCATCCACATCCATGTTTCTTAAAAATGTATTTAAAAACATTTTTAATATTTACTAGAATATGAGTTAAAGTCATTTATACCCTTTTTGACTTTTATAAGTGGTTTATAAAGGAATCTTTCGGTCATTTTCAAAACAAGGTCCTTTTTAACCTTTTCGACAGAATTAAGATAAGAATGTTTTTTTAACTTATACGGCGGGTGCGGCTACTTTCCGCCGTTATAAAATCTTCAAATTTTCCCTTACAAGTTTATAAGAATATTTTCAAAGAAAATGTTTTATTTTATATAGATCTTAAATGATTTCAAAATAAAAGGAGATATTTCTTTAAAAAGAATTTTGATTTCATCTATGTCAACATCCTTTGATGGATTTTAAGATTATTTGAAGTTGATTTATTATGATACAAAACTTTTATATTGTATTGAAGGTTTTGTGATATGTTTGACTGTGGATGTGCTATTTTTATACCATTCATAGTTTATAGTGAAAGTATTGACATTTCGTATGCTAGTTTTAATACGAATGTTTATGTTATGTTTAAACCTTTTCATATGGGAATGCATTGGACTTAATAAGTGACGGGTGGAGCCCGCTATAGCTCCTCGATGCATCGGTAGGTCTCATGAGACAAACTAGTGTCTTGGCACAAGGGATTGACAAAATCCTATTTGTAGTTTTGGCACGAGGCCTTGACTATGTGGTTATGATAGTCTGGCATTATGCATTCCAACATTATGAAAGTGGTTATTGATTTTTGCATGTGATTATTCGATTAGTAGAATATCCATGTGAATAAGTAAATGGCATTATTTCATTTTATTTATGCCATACCATGTTGAAAGTTCATGTTTGAAAGGATTTTGTTTTAGTTATACATTGCCTTAAATGTTTATTCTTATTTATGAAAGTTTCCGCTATATTGTTATCCTTACTGGGCATTTGAGCTCACCCCTTTTCTATGTTTTATTTTTCCCAGGAAGTGAAGAAGTAAATTATAAATGACCTGCAGGGATATTATGAGGGGATTATAGTGTGGACTGTGGAAACATTATGTTGTTGTAGTAGTTTTTCATTTTATGATGTAATGTAAAACTTATGAATATATCTAGTGTTTCCAAGGCTACTAAACCAATCGGTCTTTCGAGATTTGATATTTCTTGTGATCATGCCAATGTTATGTAATAATGCACCGACTCTGGGTAACTAGGGTCGGGGCGTTACATAGTGTCAGGGAACTTTTAGAATTTTGAGATGAGATTTTAAATTTTAATTATGATGTGGTAATTTCAAATGTTTTTAGGATACTACTGTCATCCTCATCAACTTCATCTCCTAAATAGTTATTATTTCATTTTGTTTCACGAGACTCATCCCCCATATCTCGTATATTTCTTGAACTATTCTGAGATTTAGTCATCCAAAATGATCACTGGTACGCCGTATGGGATGAATACAACTCAGAGTATTTCATGAAAAATTGTTTCATGTCCATAATAGAAGGAGGAACCATTCAGAGATAATGTTTTTGAGGGTAAAAATTGTCAATAACATTCTCCTTTAGAGGATTTTAAAAGATAACACAAACCATAATGGGGTAATTATTTTCTTAAAATCAATTACCCAATTTCTTCAAAATAGATGCATGATAATCATTTGAAAAAATAGTATGGAGATTAAGTCAAAGAGTTCATTGAGTTTGTAATAGAGCATGCATAAGACCCTTTTTAAATAATTTATCTGTGTTTATGTTGTTTTTATTCAATAGAAGTTAAATTTTTACTACTAATGTGGACAATGTACTCTACACAAGATTACATTACCAATCCCAAGGAAGAATATATTTTTGATGGTGGAACTGTAGAATTATTATGGTATCAACAACATGTTGATGAAACAAAATAACGATGAAACATCATAGTGTGGCATAAAATTATCAAGTAAATAAATATGGGTATAGAATTTTATGTTGGTATGAATCAACATGGCCAACTTGTTAACCCCATCATGTTAATGTTAATTAGTTATGTTGGGGTCATAATCAGGATGAATGTGCTGATTGATATTGATTCATGGTGCCACATCCAACCTGTAATGAAGGATAATATTTGGGAAGATGTAAAGGTAATGTTACATTATACCTTTTCTAGTTTATAAAAAAATTATGTAATGAAATTTTTATTTAATATTCAACATTATTTACAGAGTTCATTTATTTTAGAATATTTCCATAATAAATTTATATTAATGTCCTCTATAAAAGACCATATAGGATTCCACACTCTTCTTAGAAAAGTTACATCTTAGGGATACTGGGGGAAAAGTAAATCCATATCCACCTGTTTGTTATGCACGCATTATAAATCATGAAGCATGGAATGATTTCATTAGTCATTGTAAGAGTTTGTGTCCTAGAACCAACTGGTTGTACTTTTATTACATGTATATTTAATGTATTTAAATATTAAACATCTAATTACATATTGTTCATTGTTCTGCATGACTATTATGTAATAATGTCCAAGAGTATTTGTTGCATTGATAAGGTCATGGAAGATCCCAGCTACGATAAGAACCATGAAATGCTATAACAATATTCTTAAATATAGTTCTATGGTTGGATGACATACTATGATAGGACACATATAATGTAGACCATCAGGTGCGAGTACTCATAAGAAGACGAGACTTCCTCTCATGAAGTTGACACATGGTAATTTCAAGGATAGGAGATTATGAGAACAGAACCACCAGTAAAAATGCTGCATGTTTATGTGTCATCAAATATTTCTATCTACGAGCATGTGTAATGATCCTCAGACTTTAATATTATCATTAATATCTATCATGACTGGGAAACTTTTATTTACTAACATAAACTGTCATCTAGATAGTTGGTGGGTAGTAGGGTATGTTTGGTGTGTCACAAGTGGCATGTTATTAATGGATAAGTCGAGGAAGTATTTTTCCCTTCCATTTATGGAAGTTGATATCTCATCCCTTTGATTGAAATAGAACTGTCGCACAAAATCTCTTGGCCATGGTGTAATGATGATTTTATTTTAGGTAGTCAAATAATGATATATCAATCAAAAATTTGATGACACTATCATGAGACCTACTTGATAAGGTATTGCAACAAAGGGATTATATTACACAGTGAGTGTTCATATGTGGAAGTCATTGTTGTGACTTTAATTTGTTTCTCTTTAGTGCATTTACCCATTGCTAGATAGTACTCTTGGACTTTAGGTAATCCCACCTAATGCCAATGAGAAATAGTTCTAAAGGGACACACACTAAGTGTTTAAGGTGGTCTCAATAAAATTCTATTTGAATTTAATTTATAAATATTATTCTCAAGACAATGGAATAATTTTTTTCAAGTTAAAGTGATTTCATAAATTAAATAAATATTTATTCCCTAGATTGTTGTTAATATATATTTATTTATTTTTGAACATTTAATAAATATTTTGTTACTAGTTTGTAAATAAAATATTTATTTAAGAGAATAAATTATTTATTTATTTATTTATTTGGGTGTTCAATAAATGGAAGTGGAATTCGAGAGGACCAAGGCCATTCTAGTAGTAAAATAATTATTTTCAATATGACAAATAGTTTTTTAACTAGTCATCACAAAATAAAATAACGCTGCTATTACTTTGGGATGCGGAATTTTATTTATAATTATGTTTTGCGCATGTTGGCACAACATAAATAATGACGCGGTATTATTATTAATAGCATGGGTTTTATCTACGGTTGTGAATGTATTTAATTGATGTTATGTAATTAAATATTGTAAATGAATCCGCATGTCAATAAATAGATGCATACATCTATTCTTCCATGCACCAAACCACACACCCAATTGAGAATGGTTTAGCTAAACAATTTATCTCTTGAATCCTCTTCCCTCGTCTCTCAAGAACAAAAGACATTATTCAAGTTTGAAGAACAATAGATCAAGAACGTCTGACATAAGACACTCATGTTTCTGTGCTAGAACTTGATGAATGAGCAGTGTCGATTGGAGACCGTCAGAGCACGTAGGGATCACCTTAGAGGGATTCTAGTTTGGATCTTTGCAAGTGAAATAAGATAATTCAGAAGGGTCATTCCGGATGATCAACATCATCAACGAAGAAAATACCAAAGATCCATCTATTATTTTCTTTATGAAATTAATTAATCTAAATATAAAAATGATGTACAAGATCCTCTCTAAAGGTTTCAGGCCACTCCATTCTTTATCTAAATCTATGATTCTATTCTGTGGAGATTGGAATTCATTGTCATATTGATCCTGAAATAATTATTGATAATGGTAAAAATCAAAGTTGGGGGTTATCCCAACCACGCTTATGCTACACCCGGAACCATATAGGGGTATCAAAGGGATTACATCATAGTTTTTAATTATTTAAATATTTCACTGATGATTTAATCATTTAATAATTTAGTTTTTTTAATTCATGTTAATTGTTCTTCAAACCTAAATCTTGAGATATGTTCCTCCTCTTTCATTTCTCGTTCACCTTATAGAAATTATTTTTTCTTTTAATTTTTAATAAAATAAAATAGAGGATCTCATATGGATGTGCCAATGGTTCTTGGACATACAACACCAGAACATACAACATGTATTAAACAGTACACGTTATGTAGAAAAGGTTCAATGCACTGAGTCTGGTCCACCAAATCAAGACGTTTCATTGGAGTTTGTCTAAGTCTTAATGAATTGGTGTGTTAACTAGGAACAAGTGGAACACAATTTCTAGATTACGCGTCATGCGTACCACTATACACAACGTGTAGTCCCTTAAAGTTAGAGTTGTACTGTGTACTCCATACACAGCTTGCCTGGCTGGAGACCATGTAACGAGGAACTACACAGCATGTGACCCACTGGACATGCCGTGTACTATGACCATTTCGGAAGTACACTCACACTCTATTTCCCAAGTCATGTACTTCATATGAATGATGAACAATAGTACAAACCATGTACTCATCCAAATTATATAGAATTATTAAAATTTATTATTATATTATACAAACCCTTGATATATGTACCATCGTGAGGGAGTAAAGCTAAGAAACAACACGTGATAGGTGTTTTATATATAAGTTTTTAATATAACATCTGTGTAATGTTCATTTCTACTCATTGGGTAGTTATGAATAGGAATTCATCAAGTTTCCTCCAAGGTACAAGTTATGTACAAGGATAATTATAAATGAATTTATTTGTTTAAAATTATTATGGATGAGAATCTCAAGGAAACTTAAAAAAGGGTTTAAGATAAAAGTATTGATTAATTAAAGATAATAATTGATTGATTCAAGCATGATTTATCTTTAACCAGAACGATTAATTAATTGAATGCTAGTTTTATTGATGCATAAATATCATTATATGTATGGATGATAATGAGGTAGACCAAGACCTTTGTATTTTGATGGTTTCTTTTAATATATTTATGTAAATTAATTTTTTTGGCCTTTGAGTATTCTCATCATTAATATGTAAGTCCTACATTCCTAAGGTTACTTTTATAAAACCCCATTTTACCCCTCACCCACATGTGAGTTGAAAAGGCACATGTAGTGGATGAAACTCCCAAGCTAGTGGAGGTGGTTCAATCTAGAGTCGAGAGAAAACCAATCTCAGGAGATACAGAGGTGGAAAGGTGGAAATATGAAAACACGAACCCAAAATGTTCAAGATGTTTCTCCCCTAGGTCAAGGTTAGTTTATCAACCACTAGATAAACTAACCATTAGAAAATCTCATGATCATGCCCTTTACTTTATTTTATTTCTACCATTTTAAGGGTTTATCATTATGGATGTGTTGTCATGATCACATAATTAATTAATTAAAGAAGCATGTAAGATGGAACTAAAATATACAAAAATTAGGTATAAATATTATCAAGACGTGGTTAATCACTTAAGTAAGTTCTACTTAATATTGAAAAGAATGTAATAATGATAATATGAAATTCACTCTTAAGAGATAAAAATCCCTCAAATAAAATATTATGTCATTCCAAGCCTTCCATTACTTGATTAAGGGAAAAACTTAATAAAACTATGTGTTTGACCAACCCTTGTTGGGACACATACTTTTATACCAGAAGAACTTATGAAAGTTTTTAGGCTGACATAACCATATTAAATTAAGATTATTATCCCTTGATATACTTGGATTAATATTAGAGGTAAGAGTTGAGGAAATCCAAAGTCATTATTTCAGGATTGGGGAGGCCACTCAACAAATCAAGGAGCTTGAAGCTCATTGTTGGAAAAGACATTACTACCTAAATACCTTCTAATATCTTGTCCAACCCTTGATGGGGTGATACAAAGGATAATATGGATCCTTGCCACTAGAATTTCATGGAAACTGGACATTCTGAGTTCAATTATGAGGGCTACTAGGACTTGATAAAATAGTGGGAGACTTAATAAAAATTTATTCTTTCTCATAAAATGTAATCAATAAATTAATAATGATATTCTCTTTTAATTGTTGAATAAAAATGACAATATCATCCACCACACTATCCACATGATCAATTATGGATAAAGACAACATCCTCATCGAATGTAACTTCCAGGAATGGTTTAGACGCCTTTGGGTTATCCTACGCCATGAACAGAAGTCTTACATACTAGAGTAAGCATTACCCGATCTTCCTTCCAAATATACGAGTGATGATTATTTCTTGGTCTATGAGAAATATATGAATGTCATGGTCGATGTTCAATGTTTAATTCTATCATCAATGTCTAGTGAGCTCATAATGTCTCATGAAAACATGGATGCTTATAGCATGCTTGAGCACGTCTCTGGTCTTTACTAGGAGAGAGAAAGACATGAAAGGTTTGAGATATCTATGGAACTCTTTCAGAGTAATCATGGAGAAGGTTACCTAGCTAGGCCTCATGTAGTCAAGCTCATTGGCTATATTGAGTGCCTGGAGGTTCTAGGGTTTAAACTCCCCAAAGAACTAGGCACCAATCTCATTCTCACATCACTCCCTATGAGATTCTCTAACTTGGAAGCCAATTTCAATATGAACATCATTAGGAAGTCTCTATCTGATCTTCTTATCCTCATTCTTCAATTGTACAACGATATGAAGCGTGGAAAGCCATCTATCCTTATGGTTAATATGAGGAATGGGAAGGCAAGATGATTTAAGCTGAAAAATTCTTCATAGACTTCTAAGAAAAGTAAGATAAAAGGGGAGGTAAGGGAACATGAGGATTTCTGTTTCTCATGTGGTAAGAAGGGCCACTAGAAGAAGAACTGCGCCCAAACTAAGATGAAAGGGGAAGCTTTAGGTGTGTTTGTTATAGAATGAAATCTATCTATTCTTACAAATTGGGTATTAGATACAACTTGTAGTTCTCACATATGTATCCAAATACATGAACCAAGTAGATTCAAGAATATTGACCAAGGCGAGGTAGATCTACGAGAAACCAACAAATCTAGACATGATGTTGTAGCTATCAGGGACTACAACCTCATGTTTCCAACTGGGATAATCTTGGTGTTAAAGGGTTGTTATTATGTGTCGTTTGTTACAGAAATATTATTTTTGTATCCATATTAGATACAGATGTATTTGTTTTCATTTTTAGAAATGAATGTTTCTTCTTTTACAAAGATAGCATTTCTTTTGGTATGGAACATTTATACAACAGTCTTTACGTGTTGGATTACACAAACCAAGTAATGGAAATCGACAACAAAGATAATTCACATGACTCATACCACACCCAAATTTGGAATCACCGGCTAGGTCATGTAAATGAGAAACTCTTGATAAAGTTACATCAAGATGGATATTTATATTCTTTCAAAATAAAACCACTTGGTGTATATCATGCATGATTATAAGGAAAAATGACCAAATACCCATTTAGTGGGAAAGGTGAAAGGGCTAAATAACTTCTTCAATTGGTTCATATCAATGTGTGTGTACCGTTTCTAGTTAAAGCAAGGGGAGCATACTCATTCTTAAAAAAATTTACTGATTATTTTAGTAGATATGGATATATCTAGTTAATGAGGTATAAGTCAAATTCATTTGATAAGTTCAAAGAATACATGAATGAAATTGAGAAACATCTTGGTAAGAAGATTAAGAAACTCTGCTCAGATTGAGGTGGAGAATATCTTAATCAAGACATCATTTATTACCTACGGGAGTTTGTGATCTTATCCCAAATAAATCCTACATACAATCCCCAGTGGAACGGTGTGAGAAAAAGGAGGAACCGAACCCTGTTAGACATGGTGAGATCAATGATGATCCATGTGAGTCTTCCATTATCCTTTTGAGGATCTGCGTTACAAAATTCAGCACACATAACAAACCAAGTACCAACTAAATTGATAAATTGTATTCGATGTGAGTTCTGGAGTGGGAAAAAAACCATATTATCGAATTTAAATGTGTGGGAAAGCGATGTTTTGGTTAGGGCCTCTTCAGGTAACAAACTTGGACCCCGAGGCACAAATTTTACCTTTATATGATACCCTAATGAAAAAATGGGATATTACCGATAGAACCCCTTCGAAAAAAATTTATAGTGGAAAGAAATGCCATATTCTTTGAGAGGGAGTGTATCTCCAAAAGAGATAGTGGGAGAAAGATAGACTTTGATGGAGTTGAGGATCAAGGTAAACAAGAGTCAGTACATGAATAGATTCCACAAGGCCCCGTGGAAAAAAGAATTGTTCTAGAGACACAAGATATCCGTAGTAGTACAAGAGAGGTTAGAGAACAAGAATGGTATGGTTTTCTAGTAAGAGAGGATGGCGACTCATTATTAGTTAATAATAATGATCCTTTAACTTACAAGGAAGCATTATTTGAAATAGATGATTCCATGTGGAAAGAAACCATGAATTGTGAAATAGATTCCATGTACCAAAACCAAGTCTAGATTTTGGTAGATCCTTCAGTTGATGTAAAGCCTGTTGGTTGCAAATGGGTATTCAAGAAGAAACTAGACATGGAATGAATGTTAGCACCTATAAGGAATGATTGGTTGCAATGGGGTTCAAAAAGCATCAAGTCATTTAATATGATGAAACCTTTTCACTAGTTTAAATGATGAAATACATTAGAAATCTATTGGCCATTTCCATTTACCACAACTATGAGATTTGGAAAATGGATTTCAAAACAGCCTTACTTAACAAGATCCTTCAAGAATATGTATACATGACCCGACCTGATGGGTTTATGACTCCAAAGGATTCCAATAAGGTATGAAAGTTGTAGAAATAAATTAATGGATTAAAGCAGGCATCCAGGTCATGGAATGTTCATTTTGACGAATCTATAATAAGATTTGGTTTTATCAAGAATTAATGTGATCCTTGTGTATATAAATGGTTTAGTGGGAGTGCAGTTGTTTTCCTAATAGTATATGTTGATGACATATTACTTATTGGAAATGAGATACCAGTTTTACAGTCTGTTAAGGCATGGTTGAATCAATTATTCTCCATGAAGGACATGGTAAAGGCAACATATATTCTTGGGATCAAGATCAATCGTGATAGATCCAAGAGATTGTTGGTCCTATGTCAAAGTACACACATTGATAAGATACTGAAGATATTCATTAAAGAACAATCCAGGAGGGGATTGTTTCCATTATCACATGGTATTAATATTTCCAAAAAAATGTGTCCTCAGACACATGAAGATATAAAGATAATGGAAAAGACTTCATACGCATTAACTATTGGGTCAGTCATGTATTTCATGCTATGTACTAGGTTGGATGTTGCCTACGCATTGAGCGTAGTTGGAATATATCAAGATGACTACCATTTGATGGTAGATAAGACTATCCTAAAGTATATGAGGTGTACTAAGGATATGATCCTGGTTTATGGAGGAGATTTAGAACTAGTCATCATAGGATAGGCATATGCTAGTTTTTAGATAGATCAAGATGACATAAAGTCGCAAACGGGATACATCTTCACTTTTAATGGAGGTGCAATGAGCTGAAAGAGCTCAAAGAAGAGTGTGGTCATAGATTCTATAGTAGAGTCTGAGTATATCAAAGCTTATGAGTTAGCTAAAAAAGCAGTTTGGATGTGAAGATTCATCCAGGAGGTGGATGTGATACATAGTAGTAAATATCCCATCATATTGCACTGTGATAATACTGTTGAAGTGTCTCACGCAAAAGAGCCAAGGTCACATCAGCAGATGAAGCACATACTTCATAAGTATCATCTCTTGAGGGTTTTTTCTCAGAGATATGAAGATTCAATGAGAATTATTTTCATAGAAGTCGATGTGACGAAACCCTTTAATAAACCATTGACTCAGCAGAAACATAATCACCATGTGAGGTCTAGCGGACTGAAAGTCGTAGGCAGTTGGCTCTAGTCCAAGTAGTAGTTTGTAAGAGTTGGTGTTCGAGAACCAACTAGTTGTAATTTAATTACCTGGATATTTGATGTATTTAAATATTAAACATCTCATTACATATTGTTCATTGTTATGAATGACTATGATGTAATAATGTCCAAGAGTATTTTTTACATTGATAAGGTCATTGCAATTGTAACACCCCAGGTAAATAAAGAATATAAAAAATTTATATTTATCCATATTTGTGAATAAAATATTAATATTAATTTAAAGGTAAGGCTATGCTCGATGGCGTACCCAATACGCGACAACGAATTCCTTTGAAATCTTACGTTGCACTGTAATAATAAAATAATATTATTTTAAATGGTAGTTAATGCCTAGCCATTGTAATGGTGGGAAAGAACGTAACTGACTAAAAAATGATTATATATGTTTGTCAAATATTTTTACTTTCATCCAATAAATTTTAGAGGCGTAAAATGAAAATGAATCCAATTTTAAGCGTAAACACTCTAATATTCTTTAAAAGATCGATTAACCACCTTTTGATGGAGAACCTCTTTTAAATACACATTTTGACAATTATATGTGTTATATTTGACAAAATAAAATTTTCTTTAGAATCGGGACATCAAAATTTACATTGTGTAAATTTTTTGGTATTTTTCCGATAAAGTTCATTTTCTAATGAATAGTAAAAATGTTGTATATTAATTCAAAACCACTTTTTAATTTAATTTATTTATATGATTAGATTATCTTTTGAATTGTTTTTAAAATTAAATTAGAATATATTTTTACCATTTAATACAACACTGGTCATTGGAATTAATTTCAATTTGAAATTAGACTTAAACTAGTGTCAATCTTTTAATAAATATTGTTTTTTAAAAACATGTTATTTGTTTTGACAGTGGGAATTAATTATTAAATTAATTTATGCAACTTATATTTTTTTAATTTTGTGAAATATACATCATTTCTGAATTTGGAATATCAAATATAGCTTAGGGTGAATTTTTGGTATTTTTCTGAAAAACGTCAATTTCTGATGAATAGTGAAACCACAAAGTGGTAGTTTAAAAACTGTTTTTTTCGTTTAAATGAAACTTTACCACTTCTGTGGTTTGAATTTCAAAAATCCAACATAAATTGTTTTCATTATGATGTAAAATGTTGTTCAATGGAAATAAAATAATTTTTTGGTGAATAGTAACTCTTAAGTTTTTAATCGCAATTAGAGGTAATTAGTGTAATTTATGGTAAAGATAATGATATAATAATATGAAATGACCATGAAACATGTTCTACCATTATTGGATGAGTCATTTCTGACCAAGAAAATCAATGGGTCAACTTGGGGACCCCATAGAGCCACTTTGGATGGAAAATGACATTAATACCTTTTTATTTAAAGTTAAAATTAAAATGTCACAAACATGAGTTGTTTTACTAAAACAATTTTTACATGGGGTTATACAAGTAATATTTTTGACTATAAATAGTAATTGGAAAGATAAAAATATTTCCTACATAATAGTAGTTTTTTTATAATTTTTATACATTAAATAAATTAAATTATTTATGACATCATGATGATGCAGCGATTACCTCATTATTTAATGATTTAAATAAAATGAAACGATAATGTAAAATATAAGACCTACACATGTCAAAAACCTATTGGATGGGTGGATTTAGAACTCTTATCATATTATCCTAGAAATATATCAATGTGGGACCTTTAGAATCCGAAACTCATTTGAAAATAACGTAACTTTGTTTGACTTTCCAAGAGTGCCCCTCCTCTCCTCTTATAAAAGGCCCCCACCTCTACCACCTTACCCACACCTCTAAATCCTTTTTCTTGGCCAACCCCTGGTCCTTTTGTCTCTGAAAATCCCTCTCTTACTCCTAGAAGCCTCACTTTGGGCAGAGGTCTTCCCAAGGAAGCCTTTGAGCTCAAATCAAAGAGAGTTACCCGATTTTATGGTAATGTCTTCACTTGTGTTCTTTTTTTATTATTTTGCTTCTCCAACCCCCTAAAATATTTTTATTCATTTCTTTTGTAACAAACACAGTATCTTCAATATACTAGGATGTTTTTATAAGATTTTTTCGAGCTAAAATTACACACACCTACATGTAATGGTTAAAGAACATACCGTTTCTGTGGATGGTGAATTTCTGCCTCACGAAATAATGAATGTTCAATATTCTTTTAACACGTTCAAAGGTGTACATTAAGATGTCACTATATTTATATATGATATATAATATGTTTATGTTTTACTTAATCATCTGTATTTTTCATTTATGGAATACATTTATGGTTTCCATTATGGTTAAACGTGATATCTTCATTTTAGGAAGTGCAGACTACCGCACCCTCAAAGTGATTTGATTCGTTAATACCATATGTGGTATGTATAAAGGATATATTTAATGATATTATATATGATAATAAACTGGAATTATGATACTATTATGTATCATTATGTTTTAATTCAATTAAATAAGAAATAGAAATGGAAGTAGCGTTCATGCGTACGTACAGCTTACCGTCTCCATGAACGGTGCATTTAATATCTTACCTCTAAATGTTATGTAATATTATAAATGAATGTATGTAATGGATATATATTATATATATGATATATAAATAATGAATATAATTTGGATATAATATATATTTTACCAAATGAAAAACTTGTAATTATAAAGAGTTTATTTTTGACTCAAATAGCAATGATCTACAAAACGACCATTATTAACTTAAATAATTACATACTGTTCATAGCATGGTAATAAGTGATATAAAAGGAATAATTAACTTGAAAAAGCTTCTTAATCAAGTATAAATTAACTCATGTTTATTATTCATGAGTTTAAAGAACGATCGAGTCAAGTCAGACCTGAGGTAAGGGATCCTAGCTCTCTCTTCCTTTTTATGTACTCTCTTTTATGTCATTTCTTTTAAGCTCATATTTATTATGTTTGGGGATGTTATTTTATATTCCTCATTCTGTAATTTTTATGTTCATATTATGAGAGACCCTATTTGATCTCATAAATCCATTTTTGGACGTTTTAATTGGCACCGTTAGGCTGCCGAAATTTCGTAAGGGTTTATTTATCTCACTTTGTGTTTTTGTGAGATTCGTGCTACATTTGCAAATATTTCCTTTTGAGTGGTGTATGTACTATCCATTATTCTACTCCTTGTGTAACATACATTTGTTTATGATTATTTACATCAATTTTTTATAGTCCTTCTTTCATGGGGTGTACGTTTCGAAAGTTACCCAAATCGGTAAGGGGACCTTTCACCCTCCTCTTTTTAAAACACTTCTTTTGTTATGTCTTTTAATTTTCATCTTATTATGTGAGGATATGTTCTTAAATATCCTTATTTCTGTAAATTTTATGTCCAAGTGATGAGATACCCTTTATCTCTCTCATCAACTCTTTTTCTAAAATGTTATGTGACACCATTAGGCTGTCAAGGGAACTTCTTAACCCAATTTCGATTTCTTTGGGTTCAACATGTAGTTATTGAATATGTCATCCTTTGAATATGTGTGAATGAAAATTGATTATTTTACACTTAATATCCACGTATATTGGGTGTATTTATATTTGTCACACATAATTATGAGATTGATTTATCCTTAATTTAAGGATACCTTCTTTATAATGGATTTCATCTCATTTTACATTTCTATTGAGACTTCATTGTTGTTATGCACCAGTTCACTCTTATATGGTGTATATATTGTCCTTTGCAATATTATATCATGAATCCCTTTATTATAATGATATCATAAAGTTTTGATTAAATGTTATCCCTCAATTATTGTATTCAAGTGTCTCTCATTTTGTTAAAAACCCTTTAACTAAAATATCATTTTATATGTTTTAATGATTTATTATTATAAATATTTCTCATTAATATCCATGTTTTAAAAATGGTTTTAAGGATTTATTTATATGGATATTAAATGTTTAAAATGTTAAAAGATTCAGTGTGGTATGGGACACTTTGATTTAAAAATATCTTCATTAAATGTTTTAAATGGTTTTTAGAATGGATACATTATTTCAATATCTTAAAATGTTATATTGTTATTGCAATGTGAGGATGTTATCCTTCCTTTATGATTAAGTTATGTGCTATGATTATTTTATGGTTCTTGGGCATTGTTATGAAGATGGGTGGTTCCGTGACAAACTAAGGGCGGGTGAGCCCGCTATAGCTCTCCAATGCATTGGGGAACGCGATGGAGTTAAACGTTTAGGTTTCTCTGAAGATATTTAGGGAATATACTATGATGGGTATTCCAAATGTAACCAATAGGGTTACTCTCTACGTAAGAATGTTATGAATGCCTCAAGTTACCTTATGTCTTATGATTTCTATGATTTATTCATGATTTTATGAGGTATGTTAAAGTGCTTATGATTTATGGTTAAAGTATGATTTCATTCTTATGTATATATGTACTCATGGTTCCTTTCTATACTTTTTATAACCCTTACTAAGATTTTTATGTCCATCCCAAGTTTTTGAAATGTTTTCACAGGACATAAAGTTGAATAGGGTCAAGGATGGGATCAAGGATATGTCAGGCTGTCTAAACAAAGAACTAGACATGACTCTTTTGTTCAAGAGTTTTTATTTTTTGAAAAAGATGGAATTTGTGTAGATGTGTATACTTTGTAATCTTTGAGATGTAATAGTTATGTCCTAATTCTCTAAAAATATAAACCAGAAAAGATACTCAATGTGAATTATTCAATGTAATTCAATATTAAGTAATGTTATAAGGTCGGGGCCTTATAGTTGGTATCAGAGGCCGGTTTAGATAACTTTAGAGATTAGGGTATTCTCTACGCATAAGTGACATTTCCATAATGGTTAGGATTTTAGAAAGAGTCCTAGTTTTAGATAAAGTGAATGAGTAAGTATATCTTAGTGTTTATCTTCCTCATTAGTACATGATGGTTTTGTTGATATACTCACATTGACATTTTGGTTTTTAGTGAATGGACGGATCTAGCAAGCACCAAAGTGACTATAGGTTTGAAGGAAACTGTGGTGGTTCTCTGATTAAGAGACTGGATGAAATGGGGTATTCCATAAGGAAACTCGTGGTTGTTCTAAACCAACTATCAAGGAGTCATGATCAACCACTTGAACCTTGGTATGTTCTGTAATGCATCATGTACGAGTTTACCAATCGATGTCGAAGTTCAGGTAATAATTATAAAGGTAAGAATTAGAATTTATATGATCCTTAATTTTGAGGTAATTATGCGTTATTATATGTTTTGATGGAAAATTAAATGCATGAGGTAAACTTGAGGTTAAAATATGTTATTATTATTTTTGAATTTTTATCTCTTTTTAGGGGGATGTTTTAAGAATTATATAGTTTTTGAAAAAGGACAACCCGCACACCATGTGACAACCCGTTGCGTCGGACGAAGCTGCGGGAATCAAACCCACAACCAAAGTGCAACTAGTATTTGTCACCTACCATTGGACTATGTGAAGTCTCTGGTTATTTTGTCTTATTCTTTTTAGTTTGATGATTTTAGAAATCAAGAGTAAGTTTATTTTGGGTTATCTATGGAAATGATTAACCTATTATGGAGGATATGTGATTAGGTTAATTACTTTTCAATCTAGGAATTTAAGATAAACTAATGTTATTTGGAGATAAATGTTAATTTTTACCTTGGAAGACTATGTCATTAAATCCTTCAAATATTAGGGTTTCAATAATTTTATGGAAAAATTGTTTATTGAATGGCCTTTGTTGAACTTTGGGTATTGTTTGAAAAATTTTAGAGATTAAGAATAGATTTTTTTATATAAAGTATTATCCTTTTCGTGTATTATCTGATCTCATACTAACCTTTTTGGTTTTAGTTTTGGTTAAGGTCTAAAGACATGGGAAGTATATAGTTATCTTTTGTGGATTAGGTGATTCTCTAGAAGTTGATTATAGCTCTCTTAACGTAATCAAGTCATCCTAAATACACATCTTTTGGAGAAAATATGAGTTCATGTAAAAAGTCTAGTAAAAGTTGAAAGTCAACATGACAAGTAAGTATGTTTCCTTATGTTTTAGTTAAGTAAAAATAATAATAAATTCCTTAATGAAAAGTAACTTAAAAAAATGTTGTCCGTTAACTTTTCTTACTGGGGAATCCAATACCGTTGAACCCATCACAAGTTTTTGATTTTCTTATGGTTAACTTTCTCCTAGACATGTTTACTATCACTCTCCATCAGAACATGACCCTTTGTTTTTTCCTCCATATCCATATTTTCATACATGGAATCCTAGTATGGGTTAAATAGGGTGACCTTGGTACTTCCCTTTCTTTCTTTTAAAGTGATAGTTTAATTTACTCCTTTTCCGATGTGGGACTTTCAATGGAGTTTCCAAGCCCAATTTTGAAATTGCGAGGACACAATTCTCAAAAGGAGGGAAGGATGTAACACTCCAGGTAAATAAAGAATATGAAATTTTTATATTTATCCATATTTGTGAATAAAATATTAATATTACTTTAAAGGTAATGCTATTCTCGATGGCGTACCCAATACACGACAACGAGTTCCTTTGAAATCTTACGTTGCACGGTAATAATAAAATAATATTATTTTAAATGGTAGTTAATGCCTAGCCATTGTAAAGGCGGGAAAGAATGGAACTAACTACAAAATGATTATATATGTTTGTCAAATATTTTTACTTTCATCCAATAAATGTTAGAGGTGTAAAATGAAAATGAATCCAATTTTAAGCGTTACACTCTAATATTCTTTAAAAGGTCGATTAACCGCCTTTTGATGGCGATCATCTTTTAAATCCACTTTTTGACAATTTTATGTGATATATTTGACAAAATAAAATTCTTATTTAGAATCGGGACATCAATATTTACTTTGTGTAAATTTTTGGTATTTTTCCGATAAAGTTCAGTTTTTAATGAATAGTGAAAAATGTTGTATTTTAATTCAAAACCTCTTTTTAATCTAATTTATTTATATGATTAGATTATCTTTTTAATTGTTTCTAAAAATAAATTAGAATATATTTTTACCATTTAATCCAATAGTGGTCATTGGAATTAATTTCACTTTGAAATTGGACTTAAACTAGTGTCAATCTTTTAATAGATATTGTTTCTTAAAAACACGTTATTTGTTTTGACAGCGGGAATTAATTATTAAATTAATGAATGCAACTTATATGTTTTTAATTTTGTAAAATAGAAATCATTTTTGAATTTGGATTATCAAATATATCTTAGGGTTATTTTTTGGTATTTTTCTGAAAAACATCAATTTTTGATGAAAAATGAAACCACTAAGTGGTAGTTTAAAAACTCTTTTTTTCGTTTAAATGAAACTTTACCACTTCTGTGGTTTTAATTTTAAAAATATTACATACATGGTTTTCATTAGGATATAAAATGTGGTTCAATGGAATTAAAATAATTTTTTGTTGAATAGTAACTCTTATGTTTTTAATCGCGATTAGAGGTAATTAGTGTAATCTAAGGTAAAGATAATGTTATAATAATATGAAATGACCATGAAACATGTTATACCATTATTAGATGAGTCATAGCCGACCAAGAAAATCAATGGGTCAAATTGGGGACCCCATGGAGCCACTTTGGTTGGAAAATGACATTAATACCTTTTTATTTAAAGTTAAAATTAAAATGTCACAAACATGAGTTGTTTTACTAAAACAATTTTTACATGGGGTTATACAAGTCTGATTTTTGACTATAAATATTCATTGGAAAGATAAAACGATTTCATACATCATAGTATTTTTTTATAATTTTTAGATATTAAATAAATTAAATTATTTATGACATCATGATGATGCAGTGATTACCTCATTATTTAACGATTAAAATAAAATGAAAAGATAATGTAAAATCTAAGACCTACACATGTGAAAAACCTATTTTATGGGTGGATTTAGAACCTTTATCAGCTTATCATCTAAATATATCAATTTTGGACCTTTAAAATCCGAATCTGATTTGAAAATAATGTAACCTTTTTTGACATTCCAAGAATGCCCCTCCTCTCCTCTTATAAAAGGGCCCCACCTCTACCACCTTACCCACACCTCTCAAGCCTTTGGCTCGGCCAAAACCTTCTCATTTTGTCTCTCAAAATCCCTCTATTACTCCTAGAAGCCTCAATTTGTGATGAAGTCTTCCCAAGGAAGCCTTTGAGCTCAAATCAAAGAGAGTTACCCGATTTTAAGGTAATGTCTTCACTTGTGTTCTTTTTTTTGCTTCTCCAACCCCCTAAACTCTTTTTATTCATTTATTTTGTAAAAAATCCAGTATCTTCAATATACTAGGATGTTTTTATAATAAGTATTCTAGCTACACTTTCACACACCTACATCTAATGGTTAAAGAACATATCGTTTCCGTGGATGGTGAATTTATGCCTCACGAAACGATGATTGTTCAATATTCTTTTAACACCTTCAAAGGTGTTCATTAAGATGTCACTATATTTATATATGATATATAATATGTTTATGTTTTACTTAATCTTCTTTATTTTTCATTTATGGAATACCATTATGGTTTCCATTATGGTTAAACGCGATATCTTCATTTTAGGAAGTGCAGACTACCGCCCCCTCAAAGTGATTTGATTCATTAATACCATATGTGGTACGTATAAAGGATATATTTAATGATATTATATATGATACCAAACTTGAATTATAATACTATTATGTATCATTATGTTTTAATTCCATTAAATAAGAAATATAAATGGAAGTAGCGTTCATGCGTACGTACGGCTTACCATCTCCATGAATGGTGCATTTCATTTCTTACCTCTAAATGTTATGTAATATTATAAATGCATGTATATAATGGATATATATGATATATATGATATCTAAATAATTAATATAATTCTGGATATAATATATATTTTACCACATGAACAGCTTGTAATTATAAAGAGTTTATTTTTGACTCAAGTAGCAATGATCCACAAAATGACCATTATTAACTTAAATAATTACATAGTGTTCATAGAATGGTAATAAGTGATATAAAAGGAATAATGAACTTGAAAAAAGTTCTTAAGGAAGTATAAATTAACTCAAATTTATTATTCAGGATGTTAAAGAATGATCGAGTCAAGTCGGACCCGATGTAAGGGATCCTACCTCTCTCTTCCTTTTTAAGTACTCTCTTTTATGTCATTTCTTTTAAGCTCATCTTTATTATGTTTGGGGATATTATTTTATTTTCCTCATTCTGTACTTTTTATTTTCATATTATTAGAGACCCTATTTGATCTCAAAAATCCATTTTTGGAAGTTTTAATTGGCACCGTTAGGCTGCCGAAATTTTGTAAGGGTTTTTTTATCTCACTTTGTGTTTTCGTGAGATTCATGCTACATTTTCCAATATTTCCTTTTGAGTGGTGTAAGTATTGTCAATTATTCTACTCTTTGTGTAACATAATTTTGTTTATCATTATTTACATCAATTTTGTGTAGTCCTTCTTTCATGGGGTGTACGTTTCGAAAGTTACCCAAATCGGTAAGGGGACCTTTCACCCTCCTCTTTTTAAAAGACTTATTTTGTTATGTCTTTTAATTTTCATCTTATTATGTGAGGATATGTTCATATATATCCTTATTTCCATAAATTGTATGTCCAAGTGATGAGATACCCTTTATCTCTCTCATCAACTCTTTTTCTAAAATTTTATGTGATGTCGTTAGGTTGTCAAGGGAACTTCCTAACCCAATTTCGATTTCATTGGGTTCAACATATAGTTATTGAATATGTCATCCTTTGAATATGTTTTAATGACATTTTATTATTTTACACTTAATATCCAAGTATATTGGGTGTATTTATATTTGTCACACATAGTTATGAGATTGATTTATCCTTAATTTAAGGATACCTTCTTTATAATGGATTTCATCTCATTTTACATTTCTATTGAGAATTCATTGTTTTTATGAACCAGTTCACTCTTATATGGTTTATATATTATCCTATGGAATATTATATCATGAATCTCTTTATTATCATGATATTATAAAGTTTTGATTAAATGTTATCCCTCAATTATTGTATTCAAGTGGCTCTCATTTTGTTAAAAACCCTTTAACTAAAATATCATTTTAAATGTTTTAATGATTTATTCTTATAAATATTTCTAATTAATATCCATGTTTTCAAAATGGTTTTATGGATTTATTTATATGGATATTAAAGGTTTAAAATTTTAAAATCTTCAATGTGGTATGGGACACTTTGATTTAAAAATCTCTTTATTAAATGTTTTAAATGGTTTTGAAAATGGCTTTTAGAATGGATTCATTATTTCAATATCTTAAAATGTTATACTGTTATTGCAATGTGGGAATGTTATCTTTCCTTTATGATTATGTTATGTGTTATGATTATGTTATGGTTCATGGGCATTTTTATGAAGAAGGGTGGTTCCATGATAAACTAAGGGAGGGTGAGCCCGATATAGCTCTCCAATGCATTGGGTAATGCGAAGGAGTTAAACGTTAAGATTTCTCCGAAGAGATTTATAGAATTTACTGTGATGGGTATTCCAAACGTAACCAAGAGGGTTACTCCCTACGTAAGATTGTTATGAATGCCTGAAGTTACCTTTATGTCTTATGACTGAAAATTGTTTTTTTATTAATATGAAATCACTTTTGAGGAAAAAGTGAGAAACCATACATGACTTCACCATTTCACCATTTCACCACGTCACCACATCCCCCACTTAAATATGACAAGCCTTCACAACAAACAACATTCATGCACTATGGATGGACAATCCATTCAAGCATAAAAACTAAAAAACCTTCAAAGCTGAAATCGAGTCGACACTCCGCAGACCACAATCAAAGAATCCACTCCAAAAACCATTGTGAACAACAAATACACATCATTGAAACAATATAACATAAGCCAGAACACTACTACCAGACATGTCCACCCAACCAAATCCAGAATACCCTCTGCAAAATTCAGATTTGAGTATAACCATAACCAAAAACATGACCAACAAAGAGTCCAATTGATAGCCATGCATCATCCCTCAACTAAAGACCTTCCACTGCCTGCCACTCGAACCGAAACCAGAGACCATGTCGCATCCACAGAACACCCTTCAACCCGAAACAAGGAAAACCATAGAGGAAGAAAAACCATGAGTATGAAGTTGATTCTTCATCACCTCAGGACTGGAAGGCCCAACCACAACTCGAGGGAGCATCGCCATTGAGAGGAACCGAGGAGATCTGGACCAGCAACGCCTCTCTAGGCTGGAGTGAGATAGATCGAAACCTTAGAAGAACCCTCAATAGATTCCTAACCGAACAAACCACATGAAGTCGAAGGAGCCAGAGGAGGAGGGACCGGGCACTCCGATGCCGTCGCCGCCACCTGAACCCCCACAAAGCATAGAACCCAAGCAAGAAACTGAGTCGCAAAACCTCCCCCCTCCGAGCCGCAAGATCTGGGGCAAGCCGCACTGGAAACTGCAGAAGAATGGTTGTGCCGGACAAGCTGGGAAACCGTGCAGGAGACAAGCCTTGTCGACAGATGATGTTGAACACCGCTTGCTCCGCCGATGATGCCGAGCACGACACCATCTGAGCCGCGCCGATCCAAACCCGGAGAAGACGCTGAGCCCCGCCAATATGATGACTCTGAACAAAGTAATCAGATTTGCGACAACGCCCACACCAAGCCGAGAACAGATATAGCCACCACGAACAGACCAGACCAGAGGGGGAAGGGGAAGCAGAACCGGAAGAAACCCTAGGCACCGCGGGTTTGAGAAAAGAAGCCACTTTGAGGCAGAGAACCTCTTTATGTCTTATGATTTTTATGATTTATTCATGATTTTATGAGGTATGTTAAAGTGCTTATGATTTATGGGTAAAATGTTATTTCATTCTTATGTATATATGTACTCATGGTTCCTTTACAAAATTTTTATAACCCTTACTGAGCTTTTTATGCTCATCCCATGTTTTTGAATCGTTTTTAGAGGACATAAAGCTGAATGGGGTCAAGGATGGGATCAAGGAAATGTCAGGCTCTCTAAACAAGGAACTAGACATGACTCTTTTGTTCAAGAGTTTTTATTTTGTGAAAAAGATGGAAGTTGTGTAGATGTGTCTACTTTGTAATCTTTGAGATGTAATAGTTATGTCCTAATTCTCTAAAACTCTAAACCTGAAAAGATCCTCAATGATAATTATTCAATGTAATTCAATATTAAGTAATGTTATAAGGTCAGGGCCTTATAGAAATTCCCTAATATTAATAGAACATTGAAATGGTATAAAAACATTCATAAATATATTTCTAGGGTAATATTACATACTATGATGGGACACAAAGCATGTAGACCGTTATGTGTGAGTACTCGTAAGCAGATGATACTTCCTCTCATGAATTTCGCACTTGGTAATCTCCAAGACAAGTGATTATGAGATCTGACCTGCAAGTAGGAATTCCACATGTTTTGGTGTCATCTGATATTTATATTTGTGGGTGTGTGTAATGATCCTTATAGTTTAAGATTATCATTAATATCTATCATGAATTGTGCACTTTAATTTACTGATGAAACCCATCATACAGATAGTTGGAGGGAAGTAAGGTGCATTGGGTGCATCATGAGTGGCATGTTCTTAATGGATATGTTGAGGAAGGATTTTTACCTTCCATTTATGTAATTTGATATCTCGGCCCTTTGATTGAAATAGAGATGTCACGTGAAATTCCATGTCCATGGTGTAACGACATGTTTATTTCATGGAGTCAAAGAATGATGTATCAAGCATAAAAGTTGATGGCAATATCATGAAACCTTCTTGAGGAGATATTGCAACAAAGGGATCATATTACACAGTGAGCATTCATATTTGCATTTCATTGTTTCAGCATTAAGTTCTTTCTCTTGGGTGCCTTGACCCATTTCTAGATAGTACTCTTGGACTTTAGGAAATCCCGCCTAATGCCAATGAGAAGGAATCCTAGAGGGTTACACACTAAGTTTCTCTGGTGGTCTCAGTTAAATTCTATTTGAATTTAATTAATAATTATTATTCTCAAGAAAATGGACTAATTTTATTCAAGTTAAAATGATAGAATAAATTAAATAAATATTTATTCACTAGATTGTGGGTAAAATTTATTTATTTATTTTTGAACATTTAATTAATATCTATTTACATGTTTGTAAATAAAAAATTTATTTACGAGATTAAATTATTTAGTTTTTTATTCGGTTGTTCAATAAATGGATGTGGATTTAAGGAGGAAAAATGTAGGTCTTATTGTAAAATAATTATATAAATTATGATAAATAATTAATCAACTAGTTCACACAAATTAAAATAACGCTACTATTATTTTGTGACACAGAATTTTATTTATAATTCTGTTTTGCGCAATTTGGAACACCTTAAATAATGACACAGAATTAATATTAATAGAATAGGTTTTCTCTAAGTTTATGAATGTATTTAATTGCTGTTATGCAATTAAATATTGCAACTAAATCCCTATGTCAATAAATAGACACATACGTCTATTGTTCGATAAACTGAATCGTACACCTGATGAATTGAAAATTGTTGAGCTAAACAATTTCTCCTTCAAATCCTATTCTCTACCCTGTCATGAAAAAGAGATTTTTTTCATGTCCTAAGAAAAAGAGATCAATAACGATGGACTCAAGACACTCGCTTCGCCGCGCTAGCACACAGAGAACGAGTAGTGTCGATTGGAGGCCATTGGAGCATGTGTGGATCACCACTAGAGGGATTCTTGTTTGGATCCTTGCATGTGAATCAAGATAATCCATAAGGTTCATTCAGGATGTTCGACATCATCAATGAATAAAATACCAAAGATCAATGAATTATTTTCGTTATGAAATTGATTTAATTTAATTATAAACATGATGTGCATGATACTGTCTAATGGTTTTAGGCATCTTCCTTCTTTATCTAAATCATTTATTCTATTCCATGGAGACTTGAATTCATCATCATATTTATCCCAAAATAATAATTGATCATGGTAAAAATCAAAGTTGGGTGTCGGCCCAACCGTGCTTCCGTTGCACCGGAACCTTCAGTCGTCATGATGAGAAATCATTTCAGGTGAATTACAGTCATTGAAATATTATTTTAAATTAATTATTTTATCCAATTTGATTAAAAAAATTAATTTATGAAATAGTAAAAGAGCTTCAAATATAAATAATTTTCATCAAAACCAATGTACCCCCATTTCATAGCAAGGATTGGGTACACCTCAATAGAGAAGAAATTCGTATGTATTTTAAATAAAAAAAGGTTTATGTGATATAAAACAAAATATGTTCTTTTTTTATATGCATATTGATGAATCAAAATCAAAATCCAATTCCATCCCATGTCATGTGGTATGGAAGGAGGCTTTCGTAAATAATGAAGGTAAACTATTTGATGAAAACAAAAATTACATATGGAAAACATGTATAGGTATGGCATAACAATAATTCCTTATTCTTTATAACAATATTACAAAAATATATTTTTTTATTTTTTTATTTTTTATATAATTTAGACATAAGAATTGATAGTGACTATTCAAGAAGAAAAAAAACTTTAAGTGTCATTATGGTGTCCGGGACAATATGGTCGTGTTAGCGGAGTAGATTTTGGAGTGTCTCCGAAAACATATTTCAAGATGGTAAAACCACATGATGATACATATAACATTATGAAAGTATTAAATGCACAAATAGATTCTTTGTAAGATATTATTGTTCAGTATGGTTTGGAAGATCGGGGTGTGGGAAAATATCAAAGTGAATCAGTGGTGGAACAGAGATCTGCACATGAAGAACCAAATTACCACGCTAGATTTTAGGCAAATCGTTCCCCTTAACCGCATAAATTACCCTAGGTAATCAATTTTCTCATTAGTATTTCTCTTAAATGTCAATAAAAAAAATCTGATAACTTTATATTACTAAAATTCTTCAGGTTACAGTTGTATGTGATTTCTATCTGCCAACACCCATGCACCAACTTTTGTAGGGGGTACAACATATAAAATCCTAGGAGACCATATACACCATAATGAGCTCCCAAAAGTTCACATGAGAGTTGGGATTAAGGTTGATTGTGAGCTGACTACTGATTTCCTATTCCAGATGAAGATCCATATATTACAATGGTCAATGAGTTTATTCGAACATTCATATCATGGTGAATCTTATAAAGATACATGAGTTGTGGATATAACAAAAATTTTCAATTGAAAATCCTATACCAGTTTTGGAAAAAATGTTTGAATTGAGGTATAATATTACATATGGATTATGTGATGAGGAAACATAAGGTAAAATAAAGACAATCAAGTGAATTGACCAAAAAAACCAAAGGACCTTTGGAGACTACCTTCTCCCCCTAGATCTGGAGAAACATTTATTATCTTTAAAAATTCATATAGATACCATATTAAAAGGTGGAAATATGTCTTAAATTTCATATGAAGAAGAAATATTTGGAATTTTTCATGACAGATTTAGTTGGTCTCAAGCGTACAAATGAGCCTCTCAAGGATGAGTTGTGAGGATCCTCTTTTTTGAATACATACATAAGGTACATTTTCATAATAACGTCTATCCAATTAATGAGATAATATGTTTATTAAATTTAATTACTATGCATATTTTTTATAGGTGCTTATATTACTACTATATTAATGGAAAACTGTACAAAGAATGATTCGGATTCAATAATCCTTATATCATTTAATGGAAAAAGTAACATTTGATAAGAAAGAAATTGAGAAAAAAAGAGACGATATATATGACTTGTTTGATAAAAAAATAACAACATAAAAAAATCATATTATTTCCTATAATGAAGAGGTAAAACTCTACAATCTAATAACATAAAATATATTTTTATTTTTTCATTACATATTTGTTTTTTAAGAAGCACTAGATGCTAATCACAGTCAATCTGGACAACCCAAAATTGTTTTTGGATATAATGCATAAATATACAACAAACTGACCACACATGATGTGTATAATGAGTTTTTAATACACTAAAATAAAAATTTTATATATAAACATAGAATTATAACATTCTATTTGTGTTTTAAAAATAATATCATTATAATAGGTCTGTCACTAAATATAGGATAAATCATGGCATGAAGTCAGTGATTGAACATAAAAGGCTTATGGATATCTAAAAATGTAAATAGATTAAGGTATATATGGAAATATTTAATTATGAGAACATTTTTCAAAAAAAATTCTTTTTTGGTCAATGTTTCTATAGGGTATGAAGTAAGATAATAGAAAATATTTTGGATATTATGATTTTAAATATATTAAAGAGATCATAAAACATAAAAAGACCATTATCCCCAAACATGAAATTTCTAAAGGTAATTAAAATTTAATTAAAAATATTTCTTAATCATTTTTTGTCTATATTTTCTCATTAATACCAAGATTACGGAAGAAATTCATACTCAAAAAAAGAAGTACATTTCCTTTAGAGATGAGTGGGTAACATACATGGTGTTAGAATATTTTATGACAATAAATTAAGGTGATTACCTTCTATGTTTTTTATCTAGTATGGGCTATGAACATAGAAATATATTTTGGGTGTGAAGAATTAGTGACAGAATTATTATATATTATTTTTGATATATAACTCAAGTAGAATCATAATAGAGTAATTAAATTTATTTTAGAATCACATTATTGAAAACAATAAAATCATAAGACAATGGTATAGGTAGAGGTGGAGGTAGTGGTAGAGGTAGAGGAAGAGGTGGTGGTTGAGGCAGATGTGTTGTTGAAGTCAGAAACTGAGGTGTAGGAGAAGGCAGAGGCGGAGACTAAGGAAGAGGATGAGAGAAACCGTTGGCTGGTAAATAATAAAATTATTGGGAAATGGAGTAGAATAGGGATCATACGATTTTTTTGTTTGAGAACAATTTTTTAAAAGTGTGCATGACACTTTTCACTTAAGATAAGATACATTGTGAAAGTGTTTCATGGTACTTATTGAATTTTTTTCACCACAAGTTTATGTGGTTTTAGACAAGAATTTATGTGGTAGATTTTAAAAAAAAACCACTAATTTTTTAATTTGATTATCAATGGATACATTTTCTATGATCACATTCCATGTACTAATAGATATTACTAATTTGTGAAAGAAACCCCTCAACAAGACCAAATTGAAAAAAAATATATGCATTTTCATTCCCATGGGTTCTCGACACTAAAAATAAATGGTCTTAGTAGTGGATCCAGTAGTCACTTGAGATTCATACACCACGAATCCAATTATCTAAAAGGTATATAATCCATATCAAATTTTTGAATAAATATGTGAATAATCAAACACCTAAACCAGTAGGTGTATTAGAGAAAAAATGTAGGACAACTATAATTGAAAGATCTGGATCATAGAGGGGGTGGTGTTAAAGGAAACATGACATAAAATGAAAGAAAAATGATTTATGAATAAATCCTTGAAAATGGAAACCCTGCTTTAAATGAAATCATGGATCTCCAAAAATCCAAACAAAGACCCCATTGAAATATAAGATTGTATCTTAATAAAAAATCTCTAAAAAATAATGAAATAAAAAATTTAATTAATTGAAACATGAATTTTCAAAAAATAACATTACCAGGGATTGACTTTTGTTGGTGGTGGAATTATTTGGTCTATTCGATGATCAATTAGATGAATGATATACTATCATAAATGATTGTAAAATCCATAAATGTAAAATTCATTATGTAAAATGATCCATGTTCACTGGATTTTAAATAAAAACTCATCATCATTCTCAATAAAAAAATATATAAGAATTGGGATATTACTATTTTTATGAATAAATAATTATTATTTCATGTTAGACTTTATCATCACCCAAAATATTGAAAAGTATATACGAATCTAGAGCACAATCCAAGAATAATTAAGGGATGTGCTAGATTTTAGTGTCATTTGGATGCTATGAAGGACTATACTGATGTTTAATACTTTAAAAATGGGGTAAAAAATTTATAACATAGTTTCAAGTCTCTCAAGAATATAAAATGGGTCATAAGGATGTTTTTTCATCAAACAAGGTGAAAGTTTTATCATGGATTTTGTACTCTCTATGATGGTGAAAGGGAATGATATCTTTTATTATGTTCCAAAAAAACTCATATGAAAATATATATTTAGATCAATAAATGAATGATAATTGGTTTACACTTATTATTAACGTTTTCTAGGAATAATTGAATTCATTAACAAGTATTATTCACTCTTGTAATATTATCATGCACTCAACAAGGATGATTAACTCAGGATGACACAATGTTTTTATTCTCCAATGAATTCAACATTATGGGTTATCAAATTACAATATTGTATGATTAAAATGAGTTTTTAATGAACTATAGGATAAAAAGACACTATGGAATCAACCATACCTCAATAATAGACATTGTGTACCTGGTATGACTCAAATTGTGTGGTTTCTATTTAAAATTGTCATTTTTTTACTGTATTATTCCATATTGATGTTTAATTTATTTCTGTGTATTATTAATAACATAAGAATTATTTTCTTATACAGGTTTATTCTTTTTCTTTATTTGGGGTGTTATTTTCAAAGATGCTCTTTCTCAAGAGATATTGGACTTTGAGGCTACAGTTGAGATAACAACTACAAGGAAATGGGTCAAGAATGTATACATCCATTACGAAAAGTTGAATTCCTACAAATTATTTAGTTTATTTTTCTCCATTTTATAGACTATTTTTATGTTAATTTATTTATAATTATTTTCTAATAATTATTATTATTTATCTCATATATTTTGGGAATTCATATATCTCTTTCAATTGTCTACATCTATCTAGAAAATAGAGAACACAACACTTTTGGATGTGGTGTTTTAGATAATATGGGGTTTCTTCCTCCATTCTAATAGAACATTTATTTCTTTTCTAGGTTGTTGTAGATAGTTGAAATTAAAAAAATAACCTACTCAGTCATCCACACATCAATTTGATGCATGGTGTAACCTATATAATTCAAACTTTATGTTTTAAATTTATAATTTACATTTTAGTTCAAAACACACAACACATACAAAAAACTGAAAAAAATCATTAAGGTTATTTTAATAATTTAGGAAAAAAATATATAAATCATTTTTTATGTGTAGGAATAACCTTCACCTCAATATGATGCATAGTGTTCCTGATATTACCTCAACAATGACTCTATTTAAAATTGACATTAATTTTAGTAAAAAAGACATGTTACATAGTGAAAACTAAGAAAATAAACTCAAATTGTCTTGATAATTCTAGATGATGATGTATAATTCATTTATAATGTGTAGGAATCAGTCTCACATCAAACTAACACATGATGTGGACGTTATAACTCATAGTGAAAGTTTCCAGTTTAAAATGATATTTTTGTAAAAAACAAAAGTGACATAATCAAAACTGATCAAACAAATTTGGATTGTTTGTATACTTTATGAATATTATACATAAGTCATTTGAGATGTGTAAAAATTATCTACACCACAATATGATGCATGGTGTGACTGATATGACTCAAAGGGAATCTTTTTATTCAAAATTGAAATTAATTTTAGTAAAAGAGACAATCGACATACTCAAAATTGAAAAAACATAGTTTTATTATTTTGATACTTTATTAAAATGATAAATAAGTCATTTTTTATGTGTAGGAATCATCCAAACTTCAATTTGATAAACTATGTGCCTGATATGAATCAAAGTATTTGCTGACAGGTTAAATTTGACAATTTAGTTTTAGAAGTTCCTTTTACTGAAAACCAAGAAAAAACTCTTAGAATGTATTGATAGTTTTTTACAATGATTCATAATTCATTTGTGACATGTAGGAATGAGTCTCACATCAAAATAACTTATGATGCTACTGTTATGACTCAAAGTGCATATTTCTAGTTTAAAATGATATTTTAGTAAAAAACATAAGTAACATACTCAAAACCAAGAAAACACATTCATATTGTTATGATACATTAGGAAAATGATTAATAATTCATTTGAGATTTGTAGGAATTAGATACACCTAATTATGACATAAGATGTGACCGGTATGACTCTAAGTGAATCATTTTATTTAAAATTGAAATTAATTATAGTAAAAAAGACAACTAATATACTCAAAATTGAGAAAAAACCTTTTTATTTTTTTGATACTTTATTATAATGACCCGTAAGTCATTTTTGATATATAGAAATCAATATCACCTCAATCTAATAAATGATAAAATGGATATGACTCAATTTTTCTGTTATTAGTTTAAAATTGACATTTGAGTTCAAAAAGTGTGACTCACTAAAAACCAATAAAACACACTCAGATTGTCGTAATAATTTAGAAAAAAATTTATAAATTCTTTAAATATGTAGGAATTAGACTGACATAAAATCTATACATGATGTGGTTGGTCTGTCTCAAAATACATGTTTCTAGTTTAAAATGACATTTTAGTAAAAAAACACAAGTGATGTACTTAAAATTGAGTAAAAGAATTCATATTTATTTAATACTTTTTGAAAACAATCCATAATTTATTTTAGACATGAAGGATTCATCTATTCCTCAATCTGATTCGTGGTATAATAGATATAACTCCAAGTGTGTATTTTTATTTAAAATTGACATTAATTTTGGTAAAAGATAACAAAAATACTCAAAACCAATCAAACACAATCATATTGTTTCTATGCTTTAATACATTGATCCATAAGTGATTTAGGATGTGTAGGAATCAGCTGTATCTCAATCTGATACACGATGTTCCCATTATGACTCAAAGTGTACATTATCAGTTTTAAATTGATATTTTAGTTCCATAGGGTTAACTTAGTAAAAAGGAAGAAAACATGCTTATATTGTATTGATTTTTTTTTGAAAATTATTAATTAGTCATTTTTAATATGTAGTAATCAGTCTTACAACAAACTTACACATGATGTGACTGATATGACTCAAAGTGCATGTTTCTAGATTAAAATTAAATTTTGGTAAGAAATACAAGTGGCATAATAAAAAAACAATAAAATACATCAGTATTCTTTTACAATTTTGTAAAAATTATCCATAATTCATTAGGGATGTGTAGGAATCATCCACACCTCAATTTGACAGACAGTGTGAGCAGTATGACTCCAAGTTCTTTTTTTTTCAGAATTGACATTAAGTTTAGTAAAAAAACAACTAACATACTCAAAACCATGAAAACACAATCATACTGTTTTTTTACTTTAGTAAAATGATATATAAGTCATTTTGACGAGTATGAATCAACCACCCCTCAATCTAATACATGATTTTTCTAGTATGAATCAAAGTGTAAGATATTAGTTTAATATTTACATTTTATTCCAAGATTTCCCACTCACTGAAAAAAAGAGAAAACACAATCAAATTGTCTTGATAGTTTAGGAAACAATTAATAAGACATTTTTTCATGTAGGAATATATCTCACATCAAACTAACACACAATGTGATCAATATGACTCAAAGTTCATGTTTCTTGTTTAAAATGATATTTTAGTAAAAAAACATAAGTTACATACTAAAAACCAAGAAATTGAATTTTTATTGTTTTGTTACTTTAGACAAAATTATCCATAAGTCATTTGGGATGTATATAAATAATCCTCACCTCAATCTAACTCAGAGTGTTATTGGTATGACTCCACGTGCGTCCTTTCAATATATAATTGTCATTTTAGTTTAAAACGCGCATCACATCACCAAAACCAATAAAATGAGCCTATATTGTCTTATCATCATTCTATATAATATTACTTAATTAATTTTATTATCGTTTTTATCTCATACATATTTAATAAATTTTCAATGAGATAATTCTTGAAGGTGAACAAGAAATGGTGTGATGTGTTGGATTCAATCACAACTCAATTCGATACACATTGTTCCTTGTATGAATAAAAGTTTATTTTAAAATTAACACTCTCTATTTAATTTATTTCCTTATATTATTACTAACATTATAATATTTTTCTTATACAAGTGTGTTATTTTTCTCGAGCATGGGTAGTAGTTTCTATTATACAAGTGTATTCTTTTTCTCTATAATATTGTGTTTTTCTTTTGTTTGTGTTGAAAATTTTATTTCATTTAAATATATATTTTTACCTATTATTGATTATTTCTGATTCTATTTTTGGTTCTGTAGTGTGCTGTTATAAAACTTTGTAGTATACCCATTTATTAGTGCTACTAAAAGAGTTGATAAAGGCAGGGTTTATCTGCCCTTCTAAAAGAACTCATAATGGCTTCTTTTGTCAGTTCATTCAGAAACACTGATAACGGAACCTTTTATCAATGCTTTTAAAACCACTGATAATGCCTCCCTTTATCATTTATTTTAGTAGAATTGATAAAATCCTTGGGATTTTAATCACTCTCTAGTAACCAATACTTTTTAGCGCTAATAAAGGCCAATTCTAGCACTATTAAAGGCTTGTGTTATAGTAGTGTTCAATATATATTTATTTATCTAATTGACCATTTAAGAATAATATTTTGACCTATATTTGGTGAATTTATAAATTATATATGGAATATAAATCAAGAATATTTATAATAGAAGAAGTCCCTGAAATGGGTGCATATGAATGAAAATATTTGATTCCTTCCTTTTGACTAAACACCTTGGCTATCAATCAATATTTTTTTAATTGTAATATTTAATTTTAATTTTCTTCTAAATACCAACTTATAACTAGTAAAATACCATGTTCATAATGTTGTTTGGTTTTGAGAAAATTGTGTGTTCATTTTTTGATAGAGGGGTCGGTTTTTCAATGTAATTAGATTCAAATTATGAGGGTCAGAACCCATAAAACTAGCCCTTTTGAACTTGTTTTGAGTTGCTCTATGAGTTTTGGAGGTATTATGTTTCTTTAAGGAGAGTGGTAGGTGGACATGTTATGTGGCCAAAGGGCTGCAGTGCCACCAACTATCCATCTAAAGGCCACATCTAGCCGGTGGCCTTCTAGTAGGGTAATCCCAGCATCCGCATACTAGTGGGCTCTTTCTTCCTTTTTGTTAAATATGGAAATGGTTATTTAACCCCTATCCCTCAATCCTTAATAACCCCAAATGACCATGTTTGAGGCTATTTTCCATGCGCAATGGATCTCCCCTCCCATCTCTATTACCATGGTCATTCTATCCCAGATCTTGGGTTTTTTTCTACCATTACAGGTGTTGGAAATATCCCGATGAGTCCAACACTCCTCTTGTATTCATTCTTATTTTATCATTCTATACATATCTATCATGTATTTTATGTGGGTTATTCTATATTTCCAGGTTATTTGTATACTTCTCTATTTTCTCTCATTTTGGATGGCCAATATCGGATGAGTGAGTCTCTATAAGGTTAAGGCAGGTGATCTAAATCCCTTTCCCTTAATTTTATTCTACCTTATTTCATTTTTATTTTTGTGTTGCACTAGTTAACTAGTCACATAACCTAATACATTGATTAAATGGTTAGTTTCCCTTTTATTCAATAGAAGCCTCCCTTGGATATAATAAACCCTATTGTCTTAGGGTGACCCATCATTTTGATTATTTAAGTTCTAGATTTTTCTTGTACCTTTTGATAGGGTAATTTGAACTGGTTGGTTTAGAGAATCCACTTGAAATATAATGATTTATGTGGGATGTCATTTTATTAGATTTACTAGTAAGAACCTATAGGGATTATGGACTTAGAAAATATTAATTGGATTTGTGAATTGAATTAAAAGGGTTTTCTTGGCCTAAAATGTTTAAATGGTTTATGATAATTGATTTATATGATACATATTTGAATAAGATATAGAATATTTGTATGTTAAATTGGAATTAATGAATTTGTGGTAATATTGGAATTGAATGTTATAATTGAAATGCCATTGGATTTCCCATGGATTCCTTATTAAAACAATTAGTGTAGATGCCTTGAAGTTATTCTTTAGATTCCACATGTTATGTATTAGTGTAGAATCCCATGGTTGAGCCTTGTATTCCACTCGAGGATTCTTGTAAATGAAGTGAGTGAAGACTTCCTTGGATTCAATTAAGTGAAGTTATATTGAATTCCATGATATTACCAATGAATTCTACTTAGATTCATTACCATGGATTCCATAGAGTAGCTCACTCTTGAATTTAACTAATGTCTACATTTTATGATTAAATAGACTATTGAGGGAATTTCTTATTGAATTCCATGGGATGAGTTCTTTGGATTCAGCTCAATTATTATCGGTATGTAATGCCTTGAGTGTGGGTTGGGATTCCAGTCGATCTATGCAGCTGGATGTCAAGGGAGGTCCCTTGGGTCTTGATTAGATAATACATTATCACAGACTCTATTTGGAGGGAATATCTTCTAAAACAACATATATTCCTCTCAATATACTTGACAATGGTTTCCTCTATGGTGTGACTTGGAATTGAGTAGTGATATGATTCTCCCACCATGTTCAAAGATACCGATGACAGTTGAAGTAGGTAATTTCATCCTAGGTTGTCTTTTTGAGACCCAATATTGACCCTGTTATATTTACATATGTAGTTTATTATTATTACTATCTTAATTAATTATTTATTTCCCACCCTAATGGTTTATACTCACATACTATATTTTCATTAGACACCATTGGTGGTGGCCTACTGAGTTATACTCACACCCTACTCAGGATTCCTTGGCACTGGAGTACCTGAAAAGATGATCCTTGTATACACGTTATATATTTAAGGCATGGCCCAAGTTTGTTGCATACTTGTATTGTTTGTATGGAGTTGGGATCTATGATCTAGGATAGAGCTTGAAACTTCTAGGGGATATACCATTATATCATATTTTACCTTTTATTTACCCTTGGCCAATTACAATTAATATGTTTACTTTATATGGTTTCCTGTATTAATGGAGAATCAGAATGTGATTTAATGGGATATGTTTTGGTTAGTTGACAAATACTATTTATTTATTTGTATGTGATGTTGATCTATGATGTTTTATCTAATTTTATCCCTCACTTTTGTGTGAACACTCTAGTAAAAATTATATAGTCTCTCTATTGTACCACCTATAGAAACTCTCAACTCATTAGAAACCTCTAGTATACTAGGTGGAAAACATGAGGCCCTATGATGCACCAGTTGAGGGCTTCCAGGTTGGGGTGTGTCAAAGTGTTATCAAAGAAGCTCTTCATTGTCTTACTATTTGTGAATTGTTAAAAAGAGACTAGGATGTGTCAAATCATGGTAATAAAAATTTTCTTGGGTGTTGTATCCCCATGTTTAGGGGAAAGTCCAATTTTTCAGGGATGGTAATTTTATTTACCTTGTGTTTTTATAGTTGAATAATTTTCACCTTGAGTGGTGCACATGGGATTGATGTTATTGGTTTTTGGAAATTTATATATTGGATGGGTATGGAGGGGGGTACATTCATGCACTATTCTAGGAACATCATATTTATATGTTATCCATTTGTTTGATGCAATTTATGGATTTCGGGTTGTAACATGTGATATGTTTGTCAATTGTTATGGTATTATAATTATTAGTAATTTTTATCTACCTACGGATTTAGATAAAAATGAGAGCGGTTTGTTATTTATAGATGTTTTAGCCATATGTATGGTGTTTCCCATATATTGGTGTATGTGGAATTTTACATGGATAACTCCTAAAGTAACCCACTGAAAATTACAGGCCAATATTAATTGTCTACTAATGTTATGGTTTGGGTAAGAGACTTAAAAAACATTTTCCTCGATAACTTATTAATAGAATCATATATGACCAAACCATGTTTTTGTTGTCTAAATAAATGGTGAGTGACTAAAATGTTGGAATTTTTATTAAAATGGAAATGCATAGATTGGGAATCCATGAGAATCCTGGTATTCAGATTCTTAATTTTGAGTTTGTAATGGTGTTAGTTAAATGAGGTTCCAGTCACAAATTAAATATTTTTTCTCTATTACTTGGGATTGATGCTTCATATAATCACACCGTGGAATGGATTTTGGAAATTTAATGGAATTTTGATATTGATAATGGAATAGATATATGTGATGTGTGACCTGAATGAATGTAAATGTTTGTTTGAGTTAAATATGATTTTAGTATGAAACCTATTAGGTGTTTCCATAATAACATATGAATGAAATATAATTTAACCAAGCCTAAAAAAAAATCAGTGAGGTAACCCTATAGAATGATAAGAACATGTGATTATTCTATGATGGTGGTTTGTGGATTTTAGTGGTATATGGGGCTTGAGAAGCACCCATGTTATGACCTTTATGTTGGGTGTTGACATTGGTTATGTGTATTTTGATCTATATAGTGAGACCAAGTTTTTGATACCTTTATGGTATGCATGTTTCAACGTATGAGATCCTTGAGAATGGTCACCACTATCGATTTGACTTTAGCCAGTGCCACCCTTTATCAGTGCTAAAAAGAACTAATAAAGGGGGTGATTTTATCAGTGTGAAAAAGTGCTTATAAAATCACCTTTTATCAGTTTTAAAAAAGATATAATAAAAGTACCCCTTTATTAGCACTTTTTTAACACTAATAAAGGTAACCCCTTTATCAATTCTTTTTCTAGCGATGATAAAAGTATGTGTTTTATCTGTGTTATAACAACAGTTTTTAGTACTGGTAAAAGTTATATATTATAAAAAATAATGTTAATACAAACAATATTTTAATATATAACTATATTTATATTGATATAAAAATAATATATTTTTTAAAATATGATTTAGATCACGGTAAATAAGTATTTACCCTTAATATATAATATATTTAGCGAAAATAGTTTATAAAATAATTATAATTTTTTATTAATTAATAATTTTTAATTATTATCAAGTAATAATCATTTAATAACAATTACACGAAAAAAATAAATGAAAAAATTAACGATCAAAGATATGTTGAAATAAGACTTGAACATCAAACGACCATAAAATTTGATAGAGGTGTGTTTCCAGGCTCTAAAACATATAAAATCTATGCCAGTGAATATATTTATTCCTAAGTGATCTAAAAGAACCCCTGGTCCCATTTTCAAAGCCAAAAATACAAATAAGGCCTCTAAAACTGAGTTTTTCGTTGGGATATCCCAATTTTTTAACATTCGATGGGATTTAATCTTCGTTTAAGGGGGTAATTTTTCCTATTTTTAATGGGGACTAAATTAATTCCCAGGGATTACATTCATATAGATATTCTGGTTTTTAAATTTATCATTTTTTATATTGCAGTTTTATTTATAATTAAATATATACACATGTATACAAATTTATATATAAATTCGTACATAAAAATTTAATTTTATAAATAAATATGTAATCATATTTACATATAAAATATTTTTCTAGACATATAAACTATATCTAAATAATAATAACATCCATTTTATTTAAAATATAAATATATTAATATTTATATACCTATAAATTTAATGTTTATAATATATATATATACATATTTGTGTGTTTATTTACAAAAAATATATAGTTATCTATGTATTCTAATATATGTATATAACTATTAATATATATTATATGTAAATAAATATAAATATTTAAAATTATATTTATAGGCACATACATACATATAAATATATGTGTGTATTTATGTATTTATAAGCACAAAAAAAATATTTTATATATGTATTTAAAAATAATAATATATATATACACACACACACATGTATATATATATGGATTCAATAATGTAAAGAAATATAAATAAATAAATAAATAGATATATCATAAAATATATAAAAAAATATAGAGGAGTGGAAAAGGTGGAGATCTATGAGGGGAAGCTCTTATGTTAGAAACTCTATAGGGGACCACATGGGCGAGTGAATGATGATGTCCTAGAACTGATAGGGGGGTTAGTCGACCTCCAAATTTTTAATTTTCCTTAAAAAACTATTTTTAAAATATTTTTTTGAATTTTATTACCACTTTTTTTAATGCTGATAAAATCTTTTTTTATCAGTGCTGGTAATACCCACCTTTTATCATCATTGATAAAAGATCCTTTTTAGAGTTATTTTTTTTAATGGGTTGTTGAAATTTTTTTTAGGGTTAGGGTTGGGGGTATTTTAAAAAGGGGTTTGGAAAAGCATGAACCACATTCATGCTTCTCCATTCTAAGAAAGAATCTTGAATGGGGTTCACGCTTCGATGACATGTTGGAGGAAGCATGAACCCCGATCACACTTGCTTCCTAGGATTTACAAAGGAGGTGTGAATGAGGATCATGCCTTTTATTGGCATAATTTTATGAAAGGCCCCCCTCAAAATTTCATTCTTATCCTCTGGTTTTTTTTAGAATCCCAAAAATAATTATTTCTCAACATATATTTACGGCTTTTAAAAAGGTACAATTTCTATTTAAAATTTTAGTTTTCTGAGTTTTATTTACTTTGTTTGAATGATTGATTTATTTAATATGTATAAATGAATGAATGTTCGTATGTTCAAAGTTGTGTATTTTTTACGATTTAGTTTATGAATGAGTTATTGTTTTTTCTATGATATAATTAATATTGAATGTTTAGGAAATTTAAATATGGTGTTTATATAATTTAAATGATACCTATAAAATTTAATTTATAGGGAAATGATATTTTTTTAATTATTATTATTTGTAATTTAAATGGTGTGTAATTAGATTTCAATGGATTTATATGTATATAAAAGATGTTATATTTAATTTAACATAAATTTAAATCATAATAATCTATACATGTATGTAATTAGAAATATATATTAATAGAAATATATTGGTTATATTAAGTATCATATTTAAATTTTTCAAAATATATAATAAAATTTATTTTTGTTAATGTTATATTTTCTACATTAAGTAATAAATTTAAATTATATTAGGTATAAATAATTATTATTTCACGAAATAAAGGATGATTTATAATTACTTAAAATTTTGATTGTAGAAATATGTGGAAAATGATATATATATATATATATATATATAATTTTATAAAATTGAAAATAATATATTTTTATTGTATTTTAATGGTTTTTATGAATTTGTGAATTATATTACTTCTATTTACTATAATTAATAATGTTTAATTATATTAAGTATAAATAATTATTTTTTAAATTAATAAAGTATAAAGTATAATTACTTATATTTTGGAAAGTAGAGTAGTGATAAAAATATTATATATATATATATATGAAATTTTATAAAATTTAAAATAATATAATTGTATAGTATTTTAATGGTTATTATATATGTGTAAACTATATTACTCTTAATTAAATTTAATAAATATTATTATTAAATTTATATATATATACAAAAACACATTGAAACGTTAAAATTTTGGAAATCAGGGGTAGATAATTATTATATATTACATCTAGTTATAAGTAAAGTTATATAATATGGAGAACATAAAAAATATAATGAAAAACATGTTAACTGTATTGTGTGATGATTGATTCTGAGATGACCGACCAATGCATAGTTAAAATTGCATGTCTTTTTTGTGTATATTGTTATATAATTTTTAATAATTGTATTTTCTTTCTATGTTGATGACCTAGGAGTCATACCAATCTATGTATTCATGTACCTGTGTTTCCATCAAAAAATGTTATATATATTCATACCCATAGACCCCCTCACTTGCATGTGAGTAACTTTTTAATTAAAATGTATTCAATAAGTGGTGTTTGACAAGAGGCATTTCCCATTGAAAAGAAATTGGTGGTTGAAAAAATATTTGATAATAGTGACTCAAGGAGTTCACCTATTGGTTTTTTATTATATCAAATAATGATAAACTATTACATAGAATAAGTCTCAAGATCAAGTCATAGTTATTTGTTCATAAGTAATTAATTTTTTTGAAACATTTGGTGATGTGGTATAATAATATATAATGTTTTATTAAATTTTATTTGGTAATAATATCACCATAAATATACTTTGACGTTGATTTATTTATATCGATCATGGTTTTTGTTATAGTTTTTCACATGTAAAAGTGATAAATCTTCATCAAAATATGAATTTAAATAGATTTGTTTATAAATATATATTATTTCTCAAATATTTTATTTATAGTGACAATATTTAGAACATAATTAATACCTCAAGTAAACATATTAGCAGTCTAGAATGTTTACTGATCTTGAGATTAAATGTATGATTGAAATGTAATTTTGTACTTTTTTCTATCCTATTATTTAATTTATAATAATTGTATGGTCTTGAGATAACCAACCAATGTATGATTGAAAATGCATGTCGTGTTTTTTCAGTAATATAATTTGTAATATTTTTATTTTGTTTTCCTTGTTTATAACCAAAATTTCGCCCCTATCTCTAATTATGTAATGAATTTCATGCCCACTTAAAAAATGTTATGTATTGGAAATACCTATACCCCCTCACTTTCTTGTGATTTTCATTGTAATAAAATGGTGTTTGAGAAGAAATTTTATTATCTAAAGCTAGATTTTTACACCATGCCTGAGAAGAGACTGGTGGTAGATTAAATATGAGTTAATATACACACAAGAATCTCTCTTATGTTTTGGTTAGTTTATCAAATAATGATAAACCAATTCTTATAAAAAGTTTCAAGTTCAAGTCAATTATTCATTCATAACTAATTTAATGAATTTAAAATTTTCATTATGTAGTATATAATATTTTATTAATTATTTTTTTCTAGGTAATAATTTCTATGAAAATATATTGAAAAGTAGAGGTAATTTATACCAAGAGGGTTTTTAACTATAGTTTTCCACCTTAATGAGTAGAAAATATTCATAATTGTGTGACACTGGATGAATTTCAAAATACGATTCACAGTTTTTTTAAACTGAGGGATGATCAATCAATTACATCAATTATAAGGTCACAACCTTAAACATCAAATAATCTTCAGTTAAGTCAAGAATTCACATTAAAGATCTTTTTAGGGCTAGAGTTTTAGATAATTTGGCCATAACTATTACATTACATCACAAAAATTACAAAGTCGACGCTTATTCTCTATCCATTTTTTTAAAAATTAAAACTCCTTAATATAAAACATCTATTCTTTTCTTTAAATAAATCTTCTTGAATTCTTCCTTTCTCTTACCCTTCCTTATACCCTGTGAAAAACATTTCAAAAATTTGGGATGAGAAAAAATCTCAGGAAGGGATATAAACTTTGGAAAGAAAAAATTAGTCCTTTAATAAATAAAAATCAATGAAACCATACTTTTCAATCATAAAACATAAGTTCATTAACATACATTTTGAATTCATAATATTTATGAATAACACATAGAAATCATAAATAATAAAGGTAACTTGTGGAATCCATATCATACTTACATTTTAGATTTCACAACTACATAGGGAGTTATGTTTGGAATACCCATCATAGAATATTCCCTAAATCTCTTAGGAGAAACATTAATGTTTACCTCTGCCACGTTACCTAATGCATTGTAGAGCTATCTTAGGCTCACCCACCCTAGGTTTATCATAGAACCACTCGTATTTGGTTTATCATGTAACCACTAATCCAATGTCAAAGTACCCTTACATAATCATAACACATAAATATTTGAATTTTCTAAATTTCACTCATCAATCACAAGAAATAAATTCCAGATATTTAAATATTCAATTCATTTCCAAAACCATTTAAAACATTTAATAAAGATATTTTTGAATCAAAGTGTCTGTTACCACTTTGAAACTTTTAAAATAAATTAACATTTAAAAACATTAATTTCCATATAAATAAATCCTTAAAACCATTTTGAAAACATGGAGATTAATGAAAACTATTTAAAATAATAAATCTTTAAAACATTTAAAATGATATTTTATTTAAAGAGTCTCATAACACATGAGAAGCACTTGATTAAAAATAGCTAAAGAAAAACTTCAAACAAAAATTTAAAAATCATTATAATATAGAAATTAATGATATAAAATCTCAAAAGGGTTGTATATACACCTTATAAGATATTAAAGGTGCACAATATTAAGATATTTCTCAATGAATGGATATTGAAATGTAGTCCCTTACAAAGATCATATCATTTGATTAAGGATAAATCAATCAAATAATTATATGTGAAAAATATAAATACACCTAATATAAGTGTATATTAAGTGTAAATTATTCATAGGTCATGCATATATATGCTTGGAAAAACAAAACCAATTAAATAGTTATTGAACTCAATGAATGGAGATTGAGATGAGATTTCCCTTACTAAAATAATTTTGTTAATAAAATAGATCGATTATGTGTATTCAAAATAAACAAACATAAATAAAGTATATTTAAAGATATTATATCAAAATTTATTTTTCACATAATCTTATCACGATATAATCATGAATAGAATATTAACCAAAAGAATCGAAATTGGGTAAAGAAGTTCCCTTACAAAAATTCGGTATCCTAACAGTGTCACTTAAAAATTCAGAAAATGTGTTGATGAGAGAGAAAAAGAGTATCTCATCAATTGGACATAAAATTTATAGAAATAATGATATAGAATATCATATCCCAACATAATTAAATTGAAATTAAATTACATAACATAGAATAAGTCTTTATCTAAAAGAGGTGGGTGAAAGGTTCCCTTACCTTGAGTCCGACACATCACGTATGTTTTTTATTCTTCTTGAATAATAAAATTAAGTTAATTTATAATTTCTTCAGAAGATTTTTTAAGTTTATTATTCATTTTATATTACTTATTACCATGTTATAAAATTTACATAATTATTTTATTTAACATCGGTCATTTTGTCAATATTCGTTACATGAGTCAAAACCGAACTTGTTATAATTACTAATTCTCCATGTGATCAAAAGTAAATTATCTATATAATTATATTCATAATTTGAATATCATATATAAACAGTATATATATGTATTTATAATATTGTATAAAACTTTGAGACAAGAAATGAAATTCACCGTTCATGGAGACGGTAAGCCATACATACACATGAACACTACATTTATTTATTTTTCATATTTAAATGAATGAAAACTAAATGTTAGATAGATATATTATAAATATGGTATAATATAATATTTTATATATGTTAAATAAGTTCATTAACTCCATCCTTTATAAATTCCCTTATGTCTTGAACGAGTCATATCACTTTGAGGGGGCGGTAGTCCGCACTTCCTCAAATTAAATTATCATATTTAAACATTATGGAAAACATAATGGTATGCATTAAATAAAAAATCTGAAGCATAGAGGAAATATAAATATAATTTATATTATAAATAAATATATTTTCATTATAATTTCCACCATGAGAGGTGGTAGGGAAAATTGAAAAATCATTGTTTTGTGAGGAAGTAGTTTGCTGTCCACAAAAATATTATGCCCATATCCATTAGATGGAGGTGTGTGTAAGTGTAGTTATAATAATTCTCATAAAAAAATCCTAGTATATTGAGGATACTTTTTTTGTTATTTAATAAAATAATATGAATATAATAGTGAGTGAAGAATTAAAATAATGGAAAGGAACTCTAGATAAGACACTACCTCTTAAAACTTGTAAATCCATTTGATTTGATCCAAAAGGATTTCTTGAATTGCATTATTACTATGTTAAGGCCTCTTGGACGAATATAGGGATTTTTGGATCTTATTTGGTCAGATTTTGGACGATACAAGGGGCTTGAGAGGTGTGATTAAATGGGTATGGGTGATGACCTTTTATAAGAGGGACGAAGGGCACTTTAGGAATGTATTGAAGTATTATTTTATTATAAAATAATTTTTGGTTTAAAAAGTTCCCAAAGTGATTTATTTCAAAGATAAGATTATTTTGGGTCGAAATATGCTCGACCAATAGGTTTTAGACAAGTCTAGGTCACAAATTTGGCCTTATCTTTTATATTTGACCCTTAGTTATTTAATTTAACTCTTACCACACCTTCTTGTATATTCATACTATATGGTTAATAAAGTTACGATAAACTGACAATATAACCTCCAGTGGTTCATTAATGACATTTGAAACATTATATAAGTTATTTTTCAGAATCTAATATTTTTATGACTATTATATCATTTAATAAAATAGTATTTGTTTTAAAATCTCATTTATGTCAATTTTTAAACTATTTATATCATGAATTTTTGAAAATACATAAAAATTTGATTATTTTTAAAAAACATAATTAATTCAAAGATAACAAGTAATAATACTCCATAAAATTTTTGTATGCCATGAAATGTTTCAAAATAAATTTATTTTAATATTTATAATCTTATTTATTTAAATCATTCATTGGTAAATAAATCACTACTTCATCATTGTTCCATAAAAAAATTTATATATTTGATGTCTAAAAATTATAAATAATATTTCGGGATGTGAGAAATATTTTTATATTTCTAATGATTATTTATAGTCGAATAGATCACTTATATAACCACCTATAAAAATTGTTTTAGTAAAAAAAGATATGTTTATATTACATTTTCTTTACTTTAAATTAATTCTTATAAAATATCATTTTCACATCAAAGTGGCTCCATGGGGTCCCAAAATTGACTCAAGGATTCCCATGGTCAGATATATCTCATAAAATAAAATTAAGACACGTGTTAGGGTAGTTTGATATTATTATAATATTATTTTTTACCCTTATTTACCAGATTTACCCTTTAACCATGGTAAAAAATAATTACCGAAGTCACTATTCATAATGTCTTAAAATAAAAGGTGCCTATTTACAAAATTTTAGATCATCGGATTCCAAATTTGGATCCATTTCTCAAAATTCAAAACACAGAATTTTCAGTAATTAATTTTAAATTAATTCCCATTGTCCAAACCAAAAAGCAGGTTTTTAAGATGTAATATCTATCAAAAGATTGATAGGTGTGTATGTCCAATTAAAATTTTTAATTAAATATGATGTCCATAATTGGATTAAATTATAAAGATTAATCCAATTATAATTTAAAACCAATTAAAAGGAAAATCTACCGATATAAATAAATTAGATGAAATGGATGTTTTGAATTAAAATGAAGTTTTTTTAGTATTCATTAAAAAATGAACTTTATCAGATAAATTCCAAAATTTAATCCAAAGTAAATTCTTAGATCCCACTTATAAAGAATAATTTTTTTGAAATAAAACATATAAAACTGACAAAACCAATATTGAAAAAGTGTTCTCCATCAAAAGGCTGTAAAACAACCTTTAAAAAAATATTAGAGTATTTCATGCTTAAAATCAAATTCATTCTTATTTTAAGACTCTAATATTTTTGGATAAATGTAAAGACATTTAATAATCATATTGTAGTTAGTTTGGTTAAATACTACTAATAAAAAGGCTAGGAATTAACTACCATTTAAAATAATAATATTATTATATTTTTTAGTCTAACTCAAAGGTGTGTGCAATGTAAGATTTCAAAAAACCTGTTGTTGTGTGTTGAGTACACTATCAGAAAATGATTCCCATTTAATATAAAAATAATATCTTATTCATAAATATTAAAATAAATGAAAAAATTATTATTATATAAATACCTAGGTCGTTACATCCTTCCCCCATTTTGGAAATTACATCCTCACAATTTTTAAATTGGGCTTAGAAACGTCATTGAAAGTCCCACATCAATAGTGTGGGTAAATTTTCTTAAATAAAAAAACCTAATATTCCAAATTACTTACCCAATATGAATATCACTTAGCATAATTTGGTAGTGGAATATGTTCTACCCATGCTACCCGTCTACTAACATTAAATTACTAAAAATTTCTCAAAAATATAACTTTCTAATAATCCACAATGAAAATAGATCTCACAATTATTACCTAAGTCTTCAAAAAGAATAGAAATACCCAAACATGTAGATACCTACAAACAAAAACTTCCTTGGGGTAAAATAAAGTAAATATAAAAATTTAGAAATGATCAAAATATAATGAAATAGTAATAAAATATTAGAAAACCACGTCAACTAAAAAAATAGAAAGCTGATAGGAGAATGATCTCCACCTAATCCCAAATGACTTAGACCAACCCTAAAAAACACACTCTTCTAACTGATTCCCCCCTATAAAAACAAGAAAATACAGTCTTAGGATCATATAAGAGAGACGACAAAGAATATATTCCTTATTATAACAAAATGGATGCTATACAATAATTAAAGAACTTCTCTAATGGTGTACTCAAGGCATACCTTATGATACATGGCCATGCTGCCTTTATTTTTAAATTCATGAAAATATATTGTAATATGCCCACAATTGCGGCACTCAAAACAATAGAAATTATTAAACCATTTCTTATATTTTCATTATTAGTTATTTTTTATTTAAACCATAACAAGAATTAGTTATGGATCTAATTTTATTCCATTAAAATCTTCCTTCAAACCTTGTATTTGATGTTCTTGAGATAACACATCAGATTTAACATCTTCTAAGGTGATCGATTCTCTTCTAAACAACATATAGTATTTTAAATAATTAAAAGAATGATAAAGGGAAGATAAAAAATATTATGGCCAGATCTTCATCGATTATTTTAAAATAAATATTAGTTAAGTCAAGAAAAAAATTATTAAAATATTCAAGATGAACATGAACAGAGAAACCGAAGTTTATTTTAAAGGTATAAAGTCATATTTTCATTTATAAATGACCAAGAAGAGACTTAGACATGTATAGATGATCAAGTTTAAACTATATACCTTTATTAGTAGTTTTATTCACAACTTCTCTTATGAAATTATCACCAGAGGTTAAAAAACATATAGAGGCCTTTCTCAAGAATGTTGGGGTCAATATCAATATAAGTGGTGGATGAATTTCGTTTAGCATAAATAGTAACTATATGTTTCATAGTATGTAAGAGAGATTTTGGGAATCCATTATGGATTATAATCACCCAAATCTCTACTCTCAATAAGTTAAAATAGTTTTCCCTTGAAATTTTCAACTTCTAAATTAATAGAGGTCATGATTAAATAAAAAAATAAACACTTTGATTCCAATTTTTAATGGAAGGTGAGGGTTCTTGACCTGAAAAATCAAATAATAATATGCATGAAATTAGAAAATAAATTCCATAATAAAAACATTCTGAAAAGGAATAGGTGAACAATAAATAAAAACATTCAAGAGAAATGAACATACAACAAAAAAGTATACATAAAAGTAAGGAACATAAAGGATTTTCATGGTTTAGACCACTTTGATCATACTCCATGGTAAGAACACCACCAAAATCTTTTATTATTATTCAAAACAAAGAGCAATAATAAAATAGAGAAATTCAATTACAGAGAAACACACAGGTACTATAGATTCTATCCGAGCACTGGGACCATTGGGAAAGTCTTGAAAATTGTTGGTATAAACTAAACCAAAAGTTTCATAAAACGTTGGATAGTTAGCTATGGGGATAGACATATACTAACGGTTATAGTATAACCATTTTTATACAACTTTGGAATATAGATTATACCAATGGTTTCAGCTAACTGTTGGTATATATTTATACCAACGGTTGACACCCGTTAAAAATTTAGGAATTTCAGATCTATTCCAACTGTTTCAAACCCATTGGAATAACCCTTTACCAATGGTTTAAAAAAAAACTATTGGTAAAGAATGATTAAAAGTTCTATAAAAATGGTTTAATAACTGTTGTTATATAGTTTTACCAACGGTTTTATGTAAAACGTTTGTATTAAGTTACTTTTCACACATATACCAACGGTTTACAACCGTTGGTATAGCCTTGCTACAATTGCAGTAGCAACAGTTCAGCCTGCCTCCTCTATGAAATCCCCTATCCACATGTGAATTCCGAATTCATTTCAGAACCCAATTACTCTATGCAATACAGAATTCATAATTTAATTCTCAATTGAATACATATAGAATGAATTATGTACTAAATTTGAATTATGAATTAAAAACACATACACAATGAATTATGAATTACATATAGAATTCTGAATTATGTACAGTGTATTCAATTCATAATTAATTAAATACATAATTTTATTATGTATAACATATATAGAATGTTCCATACAAAATTGAATTCAGAATATGGGGGTGTCTTGGGGGTGAGGGCGGTCGAGGTGGTGGGGGTTGTCCAAGGGGGTGGGGGTGTCCAGGGGGACTGTCTAGGGGGTGGGAGATTTCCAAGTGGGAGGGGTGTCTAGAGAGTGGGGGAGGCATTCCAAGGGGGTGGGGGTGTCCAGGTGTGGGGGAATGCCTAGTGGTTGGGGGCTGTCCAAGGGGTGGGGGTGTCCAGGGTGTGGGTGGTGTCCGGGGGGGGGGGGGGGGCTGTTCCGTGGGGTGGGGGTGTCCAAGGGGTGGGGTGGTGTCTGTTGGTGTGTCCAATGGGGTGGGGTCAGTCCAAGGGGTGGGGGTGTCCAGCGGGTGGGTAGTTTCCAAGGGGGGAGGGTGTCCCAGGGGTTTGTCCAAGGGGGTGGGGGTGTCCAAGGGGTGGGGTGGTGTCTGGGGGGTGTGTCGAGGAGGTGGGGGGATATCTAGGGGGTTTTCCAAGGTGGTGGGGTGTTTAGGGGGTGGGGGTTTCTAGGGGGTGTGGGGGGGACTTCTAAGGGGGTGGGGTGTCCAGGGGGTGGGGGGTTGTCCAGGGGGTGGGGGTGTCTAGAGAGTGGGGGGGGGGGGCTTTCCAAGGGGGTGGTGGTGTCTAGTGGTGGGGGTGTCTAGGGGTGGGGGATTGTCTAGGGGGTGGGGGCTGTCCAAGGGATGGGGGTGTCCAGGGGGTGGGTGGTGTCCGGGGGGGGGGGGGGGGGGGCTGTCTGAGGGGGTGGGCGTGTCCAAGGGGTGGGGTGGTGTCTGGGTGGTGTGTCCAAGGGTGTGGGGTGTCTAGGGGGTGTGGGATATATTGGGGATGTCCAATGGGGTGGGGGTGTCTAGGGGGTGGGGGTGGTGTCTAGGGGGTGTGGAGGATTTCTAAGGGGGTGTGGTGTCCAGGGGGTGGGGGCTGTCCAGGGATTGTCCACAGGGTGGGGGTGTCCATGGGGGTGGGGGGACTGTCTAAGGGGGTGGGGGTATCTGGGGAGGGGGGGGGGCTGTCTAGGTGGGGGTGTGTAGGGGTGGGTGGTGTCTTGGGGGTGGTAGGGTGTCCAAGTGGGTTGTCCAGGGGGTGAGGGTGTCCATGGGGGTCGGTAGTGTCTGGGGGGTGGGGTGGGTAGGGGGGTTGTCCAATGGGTGGGGTGTGTAGGGGGTGGGGGTGTGGAGGGGTGGGGGTGGGGTGTGTAGGGGTGGGGGTGTTTAGGGGGTGGAAGCTGTCCAGGGGGTGTCCAATGGATTGGGGTGTCTAGGTAGGGTGGATGAGGTGTCTAGGGGGTGGGGGTGTATAAGGGTGTCGAGGGGTGTCTAAGAGGGTGGGGGTGTCCTAAGGGGTGGAGGGAGTGGGTTGTCCATGGGGTGGGGGTGTCCAAGGGGTTTCCACGGGGGTAGGGGTGTCCAGGGGGATGGGGGACTATCCAGGGGGTTGTCCATGGGGGTGGGGGTGTGTAGGGGGGTTGGGGGGCTGTCCAAAGGGGGTGGGGGCTGTCCAAGGGGGTGGAGGTGTCCATGGAGGGGTGAATCAGTCACACATATATTCAGTCACAAAAAATCATCAAGTCATGTTTTATTATTTATAGATAAAGAAATAAAGATAATGTAACCTACGTAACCACATATATATTTAGGCACACCAAATCATTAAACATAAAATGTCAGCAATATCAGTCAAAAATGTAATGGATTAATTTATCCCTCCTCGCTATCACTATCATCACTGTCATCATCATCCTCATCCCCATCCTCATCATCGACCCCATTATCGTCCTCATCCTCCTCAATGACCTCCTCCTCACCCTCATAATCCTCCTTGGACTCCTCTTTTCCCTCCTCCTCACCCTCATCCTCTGCCTCAGACTCCTCCTCACCTCCTCCTCAGCCTCAACCTCCTCCTTTCCCTCCTCCTCAGCCTTGGCCTCCTCCATGCCATCGTCATCACTAGGAATGACATTGTCTCGACTACCACTAGAATGGCCACCTGGTGCACCATATATAGACCAAATAAACGTCATATATTCGTCACAAGTTGTGCTGGATTCTTGTGGAAGTGTTGGACATAGATCTTCCATCAATTTTATAAATGTAGTGTTTTCCCTAGCAGACTGTCCTACCGTCTCTGTGGACCATTTTTTTGCATGTTCTACCTATGCCTTAACCTGCTTGAACTCAGTGGAACTACAAATCATACCGGAGGAGGTCCAATACCTCGTCAGAACTATACTATTACCAGGTCGGCAGCGTACTCTACCATGGTTCTAATCTCCCAACACCTGATTTAAGTGACCATTTGGCCCAAAATTTTCAGGTTCCTGGGCATCAAGGGCCTCTAAAGCAGCCTGTTACAAATATAAATAGATTATTAAGTTGAAAAATAGATATTAAAATTTTAAATCAAAAAATTTAAACTTACAATCTATTGTTGAGTTTGTTTGTTAACCATAGTTCCATCTTTCTTCCTTCTTCTCGAGCAAAACAGTTTTTCTTGAGGCACAAGTCCTTCAATATTCAATGTTTACCTCTACAGTGACATTGAATGTTTGAAACCATAATTATAATTAGGTTACCAATAATTAATTTCGTAACAAAATTTATATGAAACCTTTAGAAATCGAATAAATTATGGAGGGAAAAATAGAAAGTGCATGTCAGAAAGAAAAATTATTAACAACTTCCATACATGCTCCAACTCATGATATAACAACGTAGTACGTCCCAATGTGTGGAGGTATTTTTTAGCATCAATGATTTTTAATTTTCTATGGATGATTCCTAAATAAAATTCAATAATACAAAATTATTATTAATGAAAAAAAAGAACATTTTTATTTAAATACCTCAAATGTTATTAATACCTTAAAATGGATAGTCGCCCAATTAGTAGTCATCTGTCGATACTATTCTATTTAAAAAGCATCCATGAAAGGTACTGCCTAAAAATTTGTGCCAACTCCAGCACAATAGAAAATATACAACTCCTCCTTATAGGCTCTCCAAATCTCATCTAAATCCTTTAGATGTCCTGGCTGTGCACCCCCACCATCGGGGAAATTAAACCGAAGCTAACACCAAAATATTAAATCATAAAAAACAAAAATATTATAATGAATTAAATACAACAGATTTTTTAACCATATCTCTGCCCAAGAATTATACTTGACTTCATTTGGAAACTATCTCCATGAGAGCGGGCTGACATGAATAATGTCAGAGTATTTTTTAAGCATCGCCAAAAAACTCCGACATTGCTGCACTGTTTTCTCAATCATTTGATTGTCTTCATTGTAGTCCACCATGAACTACATGAGGTGGTTCCACACTGCACGCATTCATGTACACCCCTTCACCCACCTCCTAGCACAAGATGTATCTGTTATGAAATAAAAAATATATTTTATACATACATATTATAATTAAAATAAATAATGGTACAAATTTTTGTCAGGGTTCTAAAAATATATATACGGCGGTCTGATCAATTGGTACTGCTGGATCTACAGAAACTGAAGGAACACACTATGTAGGTGGAGTGGATCCCAATGTATTCTCTACAGGGAAATACTATGGTGGAGAATGAGTCAAAGAAGTTGGAATATAGAATCTTTGAGAGAAGGAAGAATAAGTTAATGAATATGGCATAGATGGATGGATGAAATTTGGATGGGGAGTGGGAATCATCGTCAGTTTTGGTAAATATAGGTGATGTGAGTCAGATGTAAAGGGTGTTGAAATCATGGGACCCAAAATATCTCGTGTGTCCCTAACAACACACTGATATCAAAATTTGTGATTGATGGTATATCAGTCGGAGGTGTAGGGTCTAATCGGGTACGCCGACAAGATCACCTAGATCTCGTACCACCCCTTTCATACCCCCAGCCTGAGTACTGGGACCACTACTAGGTTTCTCATTCAATAATTATTCCCCAAGAGGTGGATCCAGCACAAATTTTTAAAACAAAATTAATCACATGACATTATATATCATTTAAATATATATATTTGAAATAAAATTCTCACTATAGGAAATATTGGAGGAACTCCCATATCAGCCATGTGACAATTGTTGTCCATCATCCCTTTTCACTACATCTCTCTAATTGGTTTCATTTCTTTAATTTGAAAACAAATATGGAAGTAATTAGAAATGGATAACTATTGTGTAACCTAAAAAAAATATATGATATGGAATAGTGGTGAGCTTGAATGGATATATAATGAATTCAATAAATCATAAAATATGTAATAATGAAATTGAATTTTTAGTAGGATGGTTATTTACTAAGTCTCACTAGTCTATTAATGTCATGGAACATTGATTCTGAGGCTTTATTTCCCTCAACAACCAAGAGAGAGATCATAATTAATTATGCCTCTATAAAATTCAGTAAGGTATATTTTATGAATGATTAAACCATTTAGGAAGTTGGAAATGATGATATTAAAATCAGAACAAGGATAATATATCTACCATATTCATAAGGGGTAAATCACTTGTTTAAATTTATAAAAAATTTAATTTCTTTAGCCTAGGTAGAGGATGCTAGTTTCTATACAAGTTTTGTAGAAGAAGACAAACCACCATGTACATTATCTAATGAAATTTTAAAGGGAGGTCTTAGAGTTATAATAATTTTATACATGGTCAATAAAGCATTGAAATTTTCACCAAGTTAGAAGTGTTGTTTTTATAGGTTTGAATACAGTTCAATTCCAATTTATAAAATGAAATTCAAATATAATTGAAACAGGTAAACATTGAATATTCACGTAACATTCATGTAGAACACCACATATTTTAATCAATATCAAATCAATTTGAATAGTACCAACCATAACAACTAAAGTCAACAAAAAACAAAAGAATTGAGAACATGGATGGATGATTCTACATATTTCCCCCCAAAACATCAGGTTCACAGATCTATTGGAGTCATCAAAAATAATAAATTGATCGTTTCCAGTGGTAGTAGGGTCGGGGTGTCTAGGGGGTGGGGTGGTGTTCGAGGGGGGGGGGGGTCTGCCCAGGGGATGGGGGTGTCTGGGGGGGGCTGTTCAGGGGGGTGGGTGCTGTCAGAGGGAGTGGTGGTGTCTAGGGGGTGGGGTGGTGTCTAGGGGGTTGTCCAAGGGGGGGGGCTATCCGGGGGGTCGGGTGTCTAGGGGGTGGTGGTGTCCAGGGGGTTGGGTGGTGTCTAGGGGGAGGGGGGTTGTCCCGGGGTGGGGTGTCTAGGGGTGGGGGTGTCCAGGGGTGGGGTGGTGTCCGGGGGGGGGGGGGGGGTGTCCTGGGGTTGGGGCTATCAAGGGGGTGGGTTATGTCCAGGGGTGGTGGTGTCTAGGGGGTGGGGTGGTGTCCAGGGGATGGGAGTGTCTAGGGGGTGGCGGGGTGTCCAGGCGTGGGGGTGTCTAGGGGGGTTGTCCAAGGGGTGGGGTGGTGTCTAAGGGGGGATGTTTGGGGTGGGTGTTTGACGGGGTTAGGGGTGTCAATGGGGGTGGGGTGGTGTACTTGGGGGGGTCTATCCAAGGGGGTGAGAGAGTCCAGGGTTGTGCGGGTGGATGAACAGGGGTGGGGTTGTCCAAGGGGATGGGTGTTTCTAGGGGGTGTGGGTGTCTGGGGGTGGGATGTTTGCCAAGGGCGTGTCCAAGGTGTGTGTGTGGGGGGGGGTCTGTCAAGGGGGTGGGGGCTATCCCAGTGGGTGGGAGTGTCCAGTGGTGGGGGTGTACAAGGGGTTCAGGGGGGTCCAATGGGTGGGGTTGTCCAGGGGAAAGGGTATGTCTTGGGGGTGAGAGTTTTCAGGGGGGGGTGGGGTGTCTAGGAGGTTGGAGTGTGTCCAAGGGGTGGGGGGCTATCCATGGGGGAGTGAGGGGTGTCCAAGGGTGGGGGTTTTGGGTGTCTAGGAGGGTGAGTGTTTTCAAGGGGGGTGGGGGCTGTCCAAGGGGGTGGGGTGTCTAGGGGGTGGGGGTGTCCAGGGGGTGGAGGGTTTCCAGGGGTGGGGTTGGGGTGTCCAGGGGGTGGAGGTGTCCCGGTGGTGGGGGTCAGGGGAGGAAATAGCCATATAATACCTTTAAAATTACCTATACGCAATCCAACTAACTTCACAATTCCAATCCATCACCCAACCAACAACCACTTCATCCTTAATAACACCACCCTTCCCATTATTCCTTGAACAAAAACTATAAATACAAAATCCAAATCCAATTTTCAACTAAACTAAATTCCATAGAAACTACCATATCAGACCACTAAAAAAATTGAAAACCACCTAAACCGCTACCCCAACCATCCCAAATCCCTTCACATCAACCATCCTTATATCCATTACCCACCTCAAGACAATATGAATAAACAAACGATTTACTATCTTTGAGTGGGGATACATCTCACCAACACCTCCATTAGTTTATATTGTTCACTAAATCTACATAGAAGGTGTGGATATGAAGACATAAAATAAAGGCGATTTATACAATCATGACACTTGAAGTGTTAAACAAAAACAGAAAACAAATCAAAGTGAATTTATTGGGGATACCATGCTACAGACCACACAGACCTCTGGTTTAGGAAAAATCAGAAAAAATAGATGAAGAACAATAAAACTAAGGTATCACTTATAGATTTTAATTGTAGAACAAAAAAATTTCTTGATTGAAGATTGATCTTTTGGTTGGAAGGAGTTTTGCAGCCTAGGGTAAATAGAGAGGTTTGGGAGAGCTTCGGTTTGGGGTTTCAATCATTCATATGGGGGAACTGGATCTGTTGTGTATTTGGGGTAAAACATTCCCAATTGTTTTAAAAAATATTTGGGAAATATAGTCTTTACCAATGATCTTAAAAAACCATTGATATACATTAGAAAAATGAACACTTTCCCAATGGTTTACTCAAAATGTTCGGAATGGTTGATTCTAAAACCAGTATACCAACAGTTTGTTAAAACTATTAGGAATTTTTGATGTTTAAATAGTATAGAAATGGTTCCTTCAAACCATTGGTATAAAAGTGTGTGGAAAGCCTCCATTTCCACCAGTGGACCCCATCACTCTAGGAGGTAGCAGTGATCCCTGGCTTGAAGATGGTAATGTATTCCATCAAGATGGATGGAATCACATAGAAAACACTAATGCCTAGTCCTTGAATGAAAGAAATGAAGAAATAAAACACATTGGCCAATCCTAAAAGGAACATGATCATAAGGCTGGATCATGAAATTCTTGATAAAGGTGCAATGCCATGGTTCTGACATCCCAAAGAGGATGGGGTCCAGACAGAGTTTGCAAGGGATGAGATATAATTTTAAGACAATGAATGGAGTAGGGAGATTGTGACGGCATGAAAGAAGAGAACCACTGGAATTGATCATTTTCCATAAAACGTTTTTGTATAGTGATTGATGAAGATGAATAACCCCCATAAAAATGTGGTGAGAAGGCACATTAAATTCAAGTAAAGTGGTTGAGGTGATGGGATGACATGTGAGGCATGTGAGGAGGGTGGGTGGAAAGTTGATGATGAACCGATGGATCGATAGAATCATGCTGGTGCAACCATCAACCTTAAAGGTGAGGCACATAGTTTGCGAGGAATGGGTAGGTGACAAAAGTTGTTGATCAATGAGAATGACAAAACACAATGTTTTGAGGTTATGTTTTGATGTCAGTTTTGAGGTGAGGACTCATGTAATGGTGAGGCTTATTATGGATTCTATGCTTTTGTATACAGTAGTAGACACTACACTTTCATGAATAAGTGGTCTGGTGTAGACCAGAAACACCAACTAGTGGGGTGTGATGTTATAGAATCAGGATTTTGGGGATTCCACTACTAGCATTAATTAAATGTTTTGATTTATTGATCGACACAAAATTTTATAAGTGAATGGGATTTTAAATTGTAATGTTAGTTAGTGTGGCTAGAGTATGACCATAACCAGTGAAATGTGCTTTTTTCATTTAGGGTTTGATGCTCTTTGTTTCTATGGAGTACATATCAAGGCTGATATATCAAATTTAAGAGAGATTTTAAAACCCTATATCCATATAGGTATTCAATTTCGATAAAATATTGGTTTTTTCATTTAGATGTGGGGTCAATTTTTCATCAGAATTCAGATTCTAATTCATAGGCTTGGAACCTCACAAAAGAGAGATTTTTCATTTGGTTTGATGTGATCTAGGGTATCTTCTCGAAGAGTGAGTAGTTTCAATTTCATGCATCCAGAGGGATGAAGTGACACTCACTAGATGGTTAGAGGACACTAGCTAGATGATGGACTTCCAGTAGACAGGATCTTCTATATAGGCTCATGGTCTAGTCGATGAGCCTAACACTGACCAACTGATAGGCACTTACATTATTTTTATAAGGGGGGAAAGGGTAATTTAACCACCAATCCACCTTTATTCATAACTCAAAAATGGCCATTTTTATTATATTTTCCATGCACATGGGATCTCCCCTCCCCTCTCTATTTCCATGGTGATTCTCTCCCAGATCTTGGGTGATTTTACTTCGATTAGAGGCATTGGAAATATCCCAGTGAGTCTAACACTCCTATAACATTCATTCTTATTTTATCATTTCATCCAAATATCTAATTCATTTTATGTGGGTTATTACAAAATTCCAGGGTGATTTTCTCCTTCTCCATTTTTTCTAATTTTGGATTAAAAAGGCCAATATCAGATGAGTGAGTATCTCTAAGGTTATGGTAGGTTGTCTAAATTCCTTTCATGTCATCATATTTCATTTTGAATTGTTCATTGAACAATATTACTAGTATATTAAATTAATACATAAGTTAAATTGTTATTTCCCCTTTGATGTCCTAAAAACCACCCTTGGATTTAGTAAAACATACAGTATTTGGTTGATTCTTCATTTAGATTGTTAAAGTAGCGGATTTTGCTTGTACCTTTGGATTTTTAGTTTAAACCGATAGGTTTAGGGTTGCCCCTTATAATGGAATGGTTTATTTTGGATGTTGGTTTCCTAGGTTAACCCCTATGAACCTAGAGGACTTATAGACATGGAACATATTATTACTGGTTGGATTATCTTGAAATATTAAAATGGTTTATGATCATGGATTTATAAGACCGTTCTTCACTTGAGATATAGAATTTTTATATGATAAATTGGAGTTAATGGCTTGTTTGATATTATTGTACTTTTATTTGAAAATTGGAATTTCATGGGATGTTTGTGGGATTCCTTATTAAAATTAGGTGTTTGGAATGCCTTGGAGTGATTCCTTGGATTCTTCATGTCATGTACTAGTGTGGAATGGCATGGAAAAGAATTTATTCTACTAGGGGATCCATGTGAATTAATGTAGTGAAGAATTAATTGGATTTAAGGAAGTATAATGCTATGTATTTCCTTAAGAAAACTAGTGGATTCTACAATGATTTATGGCTATAAATTCCATGTCGTGGATCCCCTATAGATTTGGGTAATGTATTCATCTTTTTGAATGCCATAGATCAATTCCATGGATTCTTGAGGGTGCACCTTATTTAATGTTGTAGGATGAGTTCCTCTAATTTTAATTGATTGTTATTTATATAGCATGCCTTGGGTGTGATCCAAGATTATTATTGAGCTATAATGATGGATGTCATGTGCAGTCCCTTGAGTATAGATTGGACAATGTTTTATCATGGATACTACTGGGATGGAATACCCAATTGAGAAATATGGTTCACTCTTGGGCTCCATGTCTATGATTACCTTGATGGCGAACTTTGGAACTGAGCTATGATATGACAATACCACCATTTTAAAATATATTGGTGATGGCCGAAGCAGGTAGTGTTGGTCTAAGTTATTTCCCTGTGACCCAAATCATGATTGAATTGTATTTACCTATTTAGTGTAGAATTATTATTATCTCATTTTTTATTTCAAACACTTATTATTTAAACACATAGACTCGATTTCCATTAGACACCAATAGTGGGGGACTACTAAGTCATACTCACGCCCTATTAGGTACACTGTGAAACTTGGGTACCATAGATGATACTCCTTGTTCCCAGGGTACATGTTTTGGGAATAGACCAAAGCTAATTATTTCTTGTATAGTTTTGATGGATTTTAGAGCTAGGATCAAGGGAAGTCCTCCAAAATTTATGGTATTCAATATTTTATAGTCATTTACCTTTTATTTTTCCTTGGTCTATCACACTCATCACTTTTACTTTATATGTTTTCCTGTGTGTATGGAGAATCATGATGGGATTACATGGGTTGTGTTTTGGTTAATTGAAACCTACCATTTATTTATTTGGATTTGATATTTTATCTTATTTTATAATTCACATATGTGGGGGAGATATGGTAAAGAGTGTATAGTCTCCCCACTGTACCACCTATAGACCATCACTGCTCATCGGAAACCTCTATCATAGGGGGAGGAGCACTTAAGGACTTGTGACACACTAACATGGGGCACCGATTCATTGGATTCTAAGTAAGGGAATGACAAGTTATAATCATTTAAGTTATTATATTTATTACTATTTTAGAATGTTAGAAAAGATACTATGATGTGTTGGGTCATGGTGTAGTGTCCTACTCTGGATTCCACTTAATGGTGCCCCGAGATGGTGGCCATAAGACCTTAAGAATTCCTCCCCAAATACTACAGGCTACGGAAAAGCAGTGAGGGCCTAGGTTGTATCCCTGGAGAGACTATAGATTCATTGATTAGGGTAAAATGAATTAATGTAATATAATATAAAATGGATGAAGAAGAATTAGAAAACAGATGGCAGTGGAACAACAATAATAAAGCATGAAAGATAAATAAACAATAAGAAAAAGATGATGAAAAAGTAGATACATATAGATGGAGATCTTATAAAAAATGAATATGAATGGGGTAAGGGATATAAGGATATACCACATGATAATAAAATATAAAAAAGTCCAAATCTATTTCATCTTTCATCTCAATCATAGGCCCGATCCTCTTCTCAGATCTCCATCCAAAAATTATAAATCAATCAAGCATCATAATATGTATGCTTCCCTTTGTCAATAGCTACAATCGTAAAGTCTAATCGAGTTCCAAATAAAACTCGAGCAATGTGTGACATACAATTTCATTAATCCATCACCCATGGTGTCTAGTAAAATCCATTTCCTGCAATATAAAATGAGAAGTGTTCCATAACTAATAAATATAAAGCATAAATAAATAATTGAATAACCAGAATAGGTTCCAATAGGACACCTATCCAATTTTACATGTTTCGGACAAAGCTGACGATTCTTAAACAAGGGAACATGTGTTGATAATGTGAGGGATATAATAGGTAAGAAGTTGGACTATCCCTAAGCATGTGATTGGGCTTGGAGGACACATCCTGAGGCTTCCAAAAATCAAAGGATTGTCTTTCATTTGAAAACATTCATTTACATTTTAATTCAACTAAAAAATATTTATAAAATATAGAGAGTCACTATGAGCCCATCCAAGGAAATTATAAATGAATCCACAGTACCTATACAGGGGCTCATTAAATGTCTATTTCCATGGATTTTGTCTAAAGTGACCCAAGAATAAAGTTCCATGTGTCATAATAGGCATGGTGTAATAATTTCATGAACTCAAATCAGAGTTTATAGCTGGTATCGCACGAAGGTCCCAATGTCTCTCTCAAGGAATGGTAAAACCATTGTTCCATTGAGACCATCCATGGGGTCTCCTATAGGGAACCATTTTCACTATTCTAAAGGTAAAAGCAATAATTCTTGGTGAGACCATCCCAAGAACAGCTGATGTCACCCCCGATGTGTGTAAAATCAATTTACAATTCTAAAAAGAAGGCATGAGAGTCCGCTAAAAGGGTCTTTGAGTTGGAACTGCTTATTTCACCCTCAACACAAAGGTGATAGAATTAAACAAGAAATGTACATATATAACATGTCCCGAAAGAGGGGATATTTCATTAGTTCAAGCCATTATATCTTAGGAGGCATATTGATCAAGGGATTCCCATTGGGAAAACCATGTATATAAAAAGTCATAAGGATCATGCCTTAAACTCATGTACAATTAATCGATTTTAACCTAAGTAATTAAATTAAGGCATCACTTATAAGGAAACACCCTCATGGGAATTTAAACAACTAAGGCATAAAGGAAATTATGCTTCAATGGAGGCGTACACCCATTTTGGTTGACATAACTCAAGAAGATCAACCCAAGGGGATGATTCACAACTTGATCATTCCATTATAGCAAGGTAATTCATTATAAAAAATTAAATTTGTAAGAGGAGGCATCATCAGAGTGTTTTGGATCATGGTATAACTATTCACAATATATAACATGACTAAACAAGGGAAAATATCCTAGACAACATACCTTAGCCTCATAGAGCTTCCCTTATCTAGCCTCATCCTTAGATTCAATCGAGGTTGAAAGAAATCAAATAAACCATTAAATGAACTAAAATTGGTGAAAAAATCTTGCCCTGATATAGATCAAACAAGCGAAATAGAAACATGTAATAGAGGGGAGGGGACTGAGGAGCTTATTGAGAGATTTCCAATGGATATGACATTGAGCGATTTTGGTTTCTGGATGAAGGTGATAGCATAGAACCCAAGAGGATATGAGGGAGAGGCTTTATGCATAGGATGAGGAAGATAGATATTGGAGAGTAAATGAGAGGATGAAATAAAATGTTTAAAATAATTTTAGAGTATAAAATTGGTAATTTCACCCTAAAAACAAGGGTGCACTATTTAGATACACAGTTGGCCAAACCATGCACCAACTATGTGCCAAGTCACCACTTCAAAGGGGATGTCTGTAAAATTTGGTGAAATGTTTTTAGAACCGTTCTCAAACCATGAAATAATACACTATCAAATACCTGTGGTTGGCCGCATGGGCCCACACCTCATGTTTTAGGGTTTTGGACAAATTTTGAGGCCCCCAAAATCCCATTGTCTATATCTGCATAGTATTGGGAAATCGTGACATCTAGGCAGAATTGTTTCTACTAACCATGAAACCTAGTATTCCTCTTTATTATTCAGGTATCCAGGCTCCAAATGAGCCTCTAATACCCCAAAACAATCCTTAACTCCATTATTAATAATTATAGGGACCAAACAATGAAATTTAATCAAAAACGAATAATATATACCTTTGTGAAAATATGGGACATTACAACCTCTAATCCATAAGCAAATGCATCACTAAGTTTCCCTTCTGGAGGTTTTAGAACATCTTTTGTGAAAAGTTATATCCATTACACACACGCTTCAGCCTCTCACTCATAGTTTTTATCCTATACGCATCTTTGCTGCCATAACACCCGGACTAGAGGAACTGATTTTCCTTAGAGAGACTTCTTGTTCTAATAAAAAATACATATTAGGTGATTCTCAAAGAATTCATCCGCATATAGCTAAATATCCACTAGTAAGAACGAATTAGATGGGTCCAGATGATACTATTGAAGCTAGGATATGTCGAAGACATTATGAATGGAATGGTACCTATGAGGTAACTGCAACTAATATGCTACCAACTCGACTCTCTCTAATATCTCAAATGGATCAACATATTGAGGCGATAACTTTATTTGTTTCCTGATTCATCTATGAACTACTCTAGGAGATACATACAAAAATACATATCATCAAACATTGAACCCTAGAGTACTATGGTGATGATTGATATATGAATTCTTCCTAGACTGAGCTATAGGGATTTACTTCTGAATCATTCATATTTTCGATGATGTATTCTGCATAATATGAGGACCTTGTATAGATACCTAACCTTCCTCAAGATATCATAGAGGTGAATGACTTGGTATACCATAGAGGTCCTTATATGGATCCATCATAATTATTTGCTAAAAGCTATTTTTGTAAGAAACATCTACCAGAGGTATATAATTTTTCCATGAAACTCCAAAATCAATGATGCAGGCTCAAAGCATATCCTCCAACACTTGTATCATCTTCTCAGACATCCATTGGTCAGAGGGTAATATGCTTTACTCAAGAGAACCTATGAACCTAGTTCCATTTTCAACCCTTGTTAGAACCATGATGTAAAGTGCTTGTTTTAGTATGAAATTATAGAAAAATGTAATCCATGTTGTCACATTATATTCTGAATGTAACACCTCTCTATCTCATCAACTGAGAGGTCTCCCATATCAGTAAGATGCGAACAACCTTAGTCATACTATTGAAGATCACTCATACTAAATTACTATCTTAAAGTGATATTATAAATCCTATCATGAAATAGATGTTTTCATCATTCCATTTCTACTTAAGAATATAGAGAGACTGTATAAGTCCAGTTGGTCTCTGGTTCTCTGCCTTCACTTGCAGATAGGTGGATCGTCGAGTGATAAAGCCTAAAATCTGCCTCTTAATACCTGGCCACCAATACCGATGGTGGATATCATTGTACATATTGGTAATCCCAAGATAAAATTCCCAAAAAGATGAATGTAATTCCCTCATCAACCCTTCATGTATATCATATGGTACCCATACACGACCACAGAAGTGTAAGGTTTCACTTCCATCAACAAACCAACAAGGAGGTGGGTTCTCTCCTACACCACTCTACCTCAAGACAAGGCCCGTAAAATTAGATTACTACCTCATCTGGACCCTCCTTCAAAGGGAGGAAGTCACTGCTAGAGTTTCCAAGACTGGTTTTCCATGCTGTTCCTGAACCTTAATATGCATCTTAGAGAACAAATCTGTCCACTTCCACTAACTACTGACCTCCTTGATGGATTGCATCTAAGTATTCTGGATCAAGGCATCAACTATGACATTACACTTTTCGGGTGTGTAAGAAATATTAAATTCAAATTATTGTAGGTACTCTACTCACCTACCGTGCCTAAGGTTCAAGTATCACCGAGTAAATATGGATTTGATAATTTTATGGTCTATGTAGATAACTAATCAATCACCCAAAAAATAGTATCTCCAATAGTATAGAGAATATATCATGTCTACAAGATCAAGGTCATTCCTAGGATAATTCCACTCATGAGGTCTCAGTTGGAGGGACTCGTACAGTACAACCTAATCACCCTACAACAACCCTGCCCCATCCCAATTCATGAAGAGTCAAAATAAATAGTATATATTTCGACCGGATCAGGAAGAATTAGTATTAGAGATGAAGTAAATTTTCCCTTCAACTCCTGAAAATATGTCTCATAATATTCACTCCATAAAAATTTCACACCCTTATTGGAATGCCTATAAGTGGAAATGCCACACATGAAAATTCCTAGATGAAACACCTATAATATCCAACCATCCCTAAGAAGCTGTTTATATTGAATATTTTATTAGGATGCAACCAGGAAGCATGGTTCTAACATTCTCTAGGTCAATTGATATGAATAACTTATATATAATATGACCCAAAAATTGAACCTTTCTGATCCAAAAGTACAATTTACCAATATTCGCATATATCTAGTGAAATCTTAGTGTAATTAGAATGATATGAAAGTGATTATAATGGTTGTGCCTAGTATGTGAGTATATGAGGATTTCTTCTTTGAAGACCAACAAAGTAGAATCAAGATACAGGTGGAAAACAAATCAATCAAATCCATGAAGTCTATCAGTGTGTTCCTCAGAACAAACATCATGAACAAATACTCATCTAAGGCACACCTACTATGGAAAATAGTATGTGGTATGTCTAATTTCCTCAAATGAAACTGATGGTAACTCGATCTCAAATTGATCTTACAGAAAACTATTGATCCTCAGAGCTGGCCGAAGAGGTCATCTATCTATGGAAGGGGATACTAGTTCTTCACCATAAACTAGTTCAGTTGATTGTATTCCATGTAAAATTTAAGGGTAACATTTTCCTTCATGATGAATAGTACTGGTTAACCCCATGGTGATATTATGATTCTAATAAAACCCTTACCTTGAATATCTTCTAGCTTCTTCATAAGTTCCTGGAGCTCTGTAGGTTCTATCCTATATAGGGGAATGGACATTGGTGCCTCACTTGGAATAAGAACAATAGAGAACATAATATCTCTATTGGAAGGAAATCCAAAAATATCATCAAGTAATATTTCCCTAAAATGTACATCAAATAGAATAAACTCTATGAGTTATAATCCCAGATTTATCATAAAGATATCGACCATATACGATGTTACTTATCCTAGCCTAGAATGCTTGGGTCCACGTTTAATTTCCTAGATATCAAATTCACCCTTATGTATGTACGTACTTAACTTATATGAGGTGAAAGATACCCAGTGGAAATATAAATCCACTTGAGCTTGATAAGGAAAAATCCAGTCCATACTAAGAATGATGTCGAAGCCGGTCATCTCAAAGATGAAGAAACCCTATATGAAAAATTACCCACCAATTTCAAGGGGTAACTCCTTGCACTAGCTTATACACTCTTCTAGAACTCGTAAAAATGCTTCAAGGGTCATAACACCACAAGAGTACTCTATTACTAAGCCAGGACTTCCCATACATGTGGCAGATAAAAATAGTTCAACACACCTATATAAAAAAGAGTTAAAACTAGAGTAGAAGCTGCCATAATAGAACCTATAACTGTAGATAGTTAGGGAAATTGATCATATGGTGTGGGTTTCACTTCATAAATATGACATGAACCATGACCCTAAGATGCTTCCTGAGTATCTGGAGTTGTTCCAATATGCTAAAGTTGAAATTATGAGGCCTGACCATCTCGACCATGACTACCTACTCAGTCTGAATGGGGTATAGAATAGAAACAACCTACCTAATGAGGTGTTGCTGATCATGTACCTGAAGGTGGTGCTAGTACAGAACCTCTCTCAATTGGTACTAGAGGCACAGATTGGTAGAAACACTAAGGATGACCCATCCCATAGTAATCCCAACACTCTATCAGGTCCCTTGTACACTGTGGCTTTTTATGGCCTATCCTACCACACTTGTGACACACCACATAGCTATCAGTGTGTGCCACCTAGCTAGTATTACCTCCACATGTACCCTTAAAGCGTCTCTCCCTACAACTAGATAAACCACTACTCTTCCCAGAAGTTGAGCTATTCTATTTCGTACCACCTGATTCCCTTAGGTTCTACTCATTAATGAGGGCCAAGTTCATTATCTATAAAAAGGTATTCAGCTGAAAGATCCCACTTGTGAGTGGATAGAATATTCAAGACCATCCTCAAATCTCCTCGAATTAGTCTTTTCATCATCGAACAAGGTTAGTGAAAATTATCATAATTTAGTGAAGTGAGATAAGTGTTCTATCAATGACATTCCCCCTTTCTGAAGGTGAATGAAGTATTAGATGTTATCTGTTCACAAGGTCTGAGGAAAGAAGTATTCAAAGAAGGCTATCTGAAATTCCTACCTGAACATACCATGTTATTGACTAGACTAAATAAGGGAAACCAATAGCTGATTAGAGGAGTCCCAGATAATATAGGTTGAAATCATGACCTTCCTCTATGAAGGCATCTCAATATGCTTGATGATCGACAACATGGTCGTTATCCAAGATTCTGTAGGCTGAGGTCTTCTATCCTCCAAGAAGGTTGGAGGGTGCTATTACTGGAAATCATTGGTCAGATCTTCCATATTTGGAGATGGTCAAGGATAAGCCTAAATGGTTTTTATGAAATGAATGAATCTATCATGGAATTGGGCATCAACGCCCATTGAAAGGTCAGTAGGAGGTGCCTTGGGTGGAACTACACGAGGTATCATAGGTGGGTCAGGTCCCACCAACACTGGAGTATTCTTATATCCTCTCTATTGGCATAAAACATGAGGCCATCACAATATAATAGTACTACAATTACAAATTTCATGATTTATATAATATTTAAAACATATAGGGAAAGATGTAAAGACGGATAGATACGGCACCCTTATAAAAAAACACAACTCTTCCTGCTCTTAAAGTATGGCCTAGGTGGCAATAAAAAGTCAAATAAAGATCACTAGAGATGTATCCTACTTCCCACTACTAGGTTGGTTCAAGGTCTCGTATTACACATATAAGGTGCATTTAATTTTAAAGGTTGTAAACATTTTGATTCATTAATGAATTTTAAATTTCTTTTAAGTGGTTTAAATAGATGAATCACTATATACAATTTATAGGGGCCCATAAAACATATAAATTGGATATTGGTGTTCATTTAATCCAAAAAAAACATGATCTATCCCATGAGATAGATGGTCCATGTCTCAATGATCCATAACTGAATACTTAAGGTGTATACTTTAACCTATTTTGGAAAACACTATTATGTTAAGGCAGAAGCTTTAAGTGTAATTTTTTTTTCAGTACTGAAAGTAGAATTGGAACATTTCTATATATAAAAACCATGTATTTCAAGACCTAATAAACAAGTCGCAAACATCAATCATATACAAAACAATAAATTCATGTAGATAATTAGATATGGCATGGTATAATGCATGGAATTTTGAGTCCTATTGTGGCTATTATGATTCATGTTTTGATGTGACCACATATTATCAGGCTAGGAATAAACAAACCATTAAAATAATATCAATATTAATAACAACACAAAAAAGTGTGTCACCAAACAGTGAAATACATGAAATGGTAACAACACAAACAATAAAAAAATTTACCCATCCCAGTTAATTTGGGTTTCACCTATACATGGGGTTGCTACTCCCAAGTGAAATTTTATTACCAAATCCCAACATTCTTATCTCCTTACTAATACAAAATAGTATGAGAAAAGGAAAATGTCTTTGATACCACTTTATATAATCCATCCCCGAAATCCACATAATGATTCCTCAAGACAGTGGTCGCATGACCTCAAGCGCGCCTCCCTAAATGTTAGAGGTTGGCGACTAACAGTGAGGGACTAAGGTGTGTCTATGAGGAGACTATGCTCTCATTGATTATGGTATATATTATTAATGAAATATAATATAAAATGGATAAAGAAAAATAATAAATTTTTTACATAAGAACAATAAAAATAAACCATTCAATCTATTTAAACAATAAGAGGAAGTTAAAGAATAATCAGATACATACAGATGACGATGTTATAAAAAAGAATATGTAATAGGTATAGGATATAGGAATATACCCCATGATAATAATGTATAAAAAATATCAAAAACTACTACATCTATTATATCGAGTATAGGCTTGATCATCTTCCCTGATCTCCATCCTAGAACTATAAATCAATCAATCATCAGAAGCTTCACACATCCCATTATCAATACCTACAATCATTAAGTCTACTCAGGTGCAAAAGGTGGGCCGATCAGGGTGTGAGAAACAATCTATATAGGCTACCAACCACTGTTTCTATGCCAATAAATTTCAAATAATATAAATTGAGGAGTGTTCCATAGTGAATAGATGATAAACAAAAAAACAATTAAACACCCGGACTGGGTTCCAATAGGAAACACGTCTAGTTTTACATTCCTTAGCCAAAGACAATGATTCTAAACCAAGGGAACCTATGATGATAAATTGATGGATATAATATGTATGAAGGTGGATTATTCCCAAACTTTTGATCGGTCTTGGAGGAATATTTCCTATGTTTCTAAAACCAAAGGATAATCTTTCATTTGAAAACATTCATTTACTATATAATTCAATTAAAACCACTTTATAAAATATGGAGATTCACCCTATTCCCATCCAAGGAAACTCCAAAATAATTCCATTTATCACTCAATAGGATCAATAAAAGTCTAATTCCATGGATTCCATCCAATGTGACCTAAGAATGAAGTCCCATGTTTCACTCTAGTCATGGTTCAATAATGTTAAGAGCTAACTTTTGAGTTAATACATGGTATCACATGAGGGGTCCAGAGTCTCTATAATTGTATGGTAAAACCATTGTGCCATCGATCCCATCAAATGGGTATCCCCTAAAGAAATGGTGTCACTATTTTTGAAATAAAATAAATAACACTTGGTGATCCCATCCTAGGCATAGCTGGTGTCACCCCCAATATTAGTAAAGACTATTAACAAATATAACAAGAAGACATGATAGTCCGTCCAAGGGGTCCTTATGTTGGAACCCCATATTTCACCCTAGATACTAAGGTGAAATAATTAAACAAGAAAGGTATGCATATAACATTTCTATCAAGTGGGACTATTTCATTAGATCAAGAATTTAAATCTTAAGAGGAATATTGATCATAGAATTCCCATTAGGAAAACCATGTATATCATAAGGAATAATACTCAAGGCTTAAACTCATGGAAAATTCTTATAGTTCAACCTAAGTAATTAACTTGAGGAATTACATATAAGGGAACACCCTCCTTGGTATTTAGACCACTAATTCATATGGGAAGTTGGGTTTCAATGGGGGAGCATAACATTTTGGGGCGACATAACTCAAGGAGATCAACCCAAGGTGTTGATTCGCCACTAGTTTGTGTTTAAATGGAAATGTAAGGATTTATATTTAATTAAATTTTAAGAGGAGTCATAACTAGAGGGGTTCACCACACAACACAACAAATCACAATATACAACACAATGAAACATAAGAAAATAGCCTAGACCTCCTACCTTATCCTCGTAGAGCTTCCCTCATCTAGCCTTGACCCTTGATTTGATCTTAGTTGGAAGAAATAGATGAATATATAAAGTTCCCTAAAAATGGGGAAAATGATCTAGCACCTAGAAAGCACAATTGAGGGAAACAAATTTTTTTTATAGAAGGCAGATGATTGAGGAGCTTACAGAGAACTTTCTAATGGATCTGGCGAGCGATTTGGATTTCCATACAAAAAAGAGAACAAGGAACTTTGTAGGAGAGGAGGGAGAGGCTTTGTGTGTGGGATGAGGAAGAGAGGCACTAGAGAAGAAAGTTGGAGGAGAAAGAAAATGTTTAAAATAATTTAATAAGGGAGAATTGGTAATTTTACCTTCAAAACAAGGGTGCATGGTTTGGCTACAAGATCAGCCAAATGATGCGCCGACTGTGCAGCAACCACTACTTCAAAGAGGCACTCTTCATGGTTTGGTTCATGGTTTGTATAACCATGCCTAAACAGTGTAAAAATCCAATATAAAAAACATACAGTTGGACACATAGACTTTTGAATAGGGTTAGACAGTTTTAGACAAGCTATACGGCCCCCCACACCTCACTGTCCACATCCACATGGTTTGGGAAAACCATGGATGTTGGGTTACATGGTCTCTACAAACTGTTCACCCTAGTCCGCCTCTTAATTTTCAAGGATTTGGACTATAAATGAGCCCATAACACCCCCAAACCCTCTTTGACTCCATTAATAATTGTTATATGGACCAAAAAACGAATTTAAACAAAAAATCAATGGTTCTAACCCTTGGGAAAGCTGGGATGTTACACTTGGAACTAAGATCATGCATGGGTGCTACAACCCCATGTACAGGGGAAAACCAATTTGGCAGAGATAATAATTATTTTATTTTACTGGTTCTTTTACATTCGACTGATTACCCCCTCAAGTGGTGAAATTGGGTTTGATGTAATTATTATATGATAATTTATCTATTGGTCTGTTATGGCAAGAGGGTGGGTGTGAGTTCATGAACAATGTTAGCCATATAGGATTTGTATTCCATTCACATGTTTCCTATGATCAACAGTTTCTCAGTAGTAACATGTGTTGCTTTTATTTATTTTCATGGGATTATGACTATTATTAATTTATTAGTACTTGTGGGTTTAGAAAAACTTTGAGGGGTGGGTTATTTAAAGTGTCTTCATCCTTCTATGTGGTGTTTCTCACATATAGTTTTATGGTGGTATTATATATGTCCAACTCCTAGAGTATCTCCTTGTAAATTTCAGGAAGATATAAAAGGGACATTAATTTAATGTTTTGTGTAAAATAAGGTTCTAGTAAGAATATTATAAATTTTTAGCCTCTATAAATTGTTAATGGCATCCGATTTAACCAAACCCTGTTTGTGTGGTCTGAATAAATGAAAAATGACTAAAACATGAGAATTTTGATGAAAATAGAAATTCTTAGACAAGGAACCCTTGAGAATCATGGTATGTGGACCTCACTTTTATGTTTTTAATGATTTCAATTAAATGGTGTGCCAATCAAAAATTAAATAGTGTTTTTCTCTATAAATTTTGATTGACCCATCATAAAATAATACCTTTTAATGGAATTTGGATGCTTAAGGCAATACATATGTTGATAATTACCTTGATATATGTGATGTGTGACCTGAATGTATGTAAATGTTGGTCTCAGTTTGATAATATTTCACCAAGCATCCTACCAGGTATTTTTATTCATTGCTTTTGAATGAATTCTTATTGAACACTACTAAAAAACTAGATTTATCTAGTGCTAGGGATTTAACAGTGATAGCTAAATGTGTTGTTAAAGACCCCATTTTTCATCACTAGAAAAATACCCATTTAATGGGGTCTTTAATAGCACCAAAAAAATGTGTTGTTAAAGGGGGTTCCTTTATCAGTGCTTGTAAAAAAGGGCTGATAAAGGCCCCCTTTATTAGTGCTAGAAAAAAAGCACTAATAAAGGGGGGATTTTTTCAGTGCTAAAAAAAGTACTCATAAATGAAACCTATTATTAGTGGTTTTTTAAAAGCACTGATAAGGGATCACCCTTTATGAGTGCCTTTTTATAGCGCTGATAGAGGGTATATTTTATAAAAAAATATGTTTCATTTAAAATAATACATTAATATATAAATGTAATATATATATATATGTTAAATATGTTTTTGATAAGGCTAAATAGACATTTACACTTTATATATAAGATATTTAGTTTAAATACCTTCTAAAATAATTGATTTTTTAAAATTAATTATTTTCTCATTATTATTGAGTAATAGCCGTTTAATAAAAATTTGAATATAAAAAATTCAAAAATTCAATAAAATATAAAAAAATTAAAACGTAACTCAAACTTCAAAAAACCATAAAATTTGATCCTAGTGTAAATTTGGTCTCTACCACATATCAAATCTAATAATATAGTGACCATTATGCCATATTGAACTGAGGGGAACCACCGATTACATTATTTCAGGAAAAATGGCCCATAAGGCCTCCAAAACTGAGTTTTTATTTGTGGTATCCCAAATTTTTTACATTATATGAAATTTTAACTTTGTTTAAGGGTGTATTTTTCCCATTTTTATTGGGTACTAAATTTAATCCCATATCTTGTATTCATATTAATATTATGTTTTTGAAATTTTCCCATTTTCATAATGTAGATTTATCTATAATCCAATATATGCATATTTTATTATAATTAATTATAATAAATCACTTGTATAAATAAATATGTCATTATATTTACCTAAATATGTATTTTTAAATATATAAAATAAATATTTATTATTCATTTTATTTAAAGTAAAAAATTATCCATTTTATTTAACTTATAAAAATGCAATAATATGTATATATAATTTTAATATATACATATGTGTGTATTAAGAAAAATATAAATATAAATATATATTCTATTATATATAAATGAATATTAATATATAATATATTTAAATAAATATAATTATTTATATCATAAAATTCAAATTATATACAAATAAATAAAAAAGTAGTTTAACATAAAACAAAACATGCATGATGTAGTGGTAAAGAGAATCAAGTCGCATAAGGGAGGTCCTCATATCAAATCTAGGCATGCATAGGTATATGGTATATCCTTATAACACTGATGAAGGGGGGATGTGATGCGTGATTGCATATGGGTAGTGGAAATCACTAAGAAAGGGGGTTGTAAGCGCTTAGAAAGGGTGGTGTTGGGGGTGCGTGAAAAATTAATTATTTTTACATTTTTTAACAGTGCTATTAAATGATAATCTTTAACAGTGCTAAGGAAAGAACTTTTAAAGGAACCCTTTAACATTTCTAAAAAAAGCACTAATAAAGGGTGCCTTTATTAGTTCTTTTTTAGCGACGTTAAAGGTCAACTATTAACACCGCTCACAATATTAGTTCTTTTGAAGCGCTAATAAAACCCTTTTACTAGTGCTGTTAAAGGCCTAATTTATATTAGTGTAACTAATCCCCTGAAATTTGGAGGGTCAACCCTATATAATGATAAAAAATGTTTGTTTTCTAAGATGGTGGTTTATGGCTTTGAGTGGTAAATAGGGCTCAAGGATCACTAATCTTGTGATCATTTTATTGGGTGTAAAATATGATCCTTGGTAGTTTGGGATAAATAACGAGCCTTGTTTTTGATACTTTTATGGTATGCATGTTTCCAGAAATGGGAACCTTCAGATTGGTGTTTAGTTTTGGCTTGTAAGGTGTCATGTAATCTGGAAGTGTGTTGGAGGATCTTGCATAATGGATTTAGTTTTGTTGTTTGGGTGTTTGGGCCAACTAGGAAGGAAATTGTGACCCTTAGACAAAACCCTACTTCCACTACTATAGACTTTTATTTTAACAGTGATAGGCTTTATCTGCACTAGAAAAAATGAAGTATCCAGGAATGTGGTGTACCACTAAGAAGGGGGGAGGGGGTTGAATCAGTGGTACTATGGTTTTATAATTTCCTTCCCTTTAAATAAAAGTATGATAACCTCTTATAGTCTAATACCAACAACAAAAAATATGTTTACAAGGTTCACCCCCTGTAGGGAGACTACATCTTTGATGTGGTCAGGTTGATCCTGCCACTTATTCTCCAAGAAATATTTTTTACAAATTACAATTATAATGGTCTACTATAACCCTAAAACCAATAAAGTCTGGTATGAAGCAATTCCCATTACAATGTATCCCAAAAAAATTCTACCAATTCACACCAGTTAACAAATAGAAAGAAAACCCAACTTCTACGAGAATAATTCAATCTCCTCCTTCAATAAAAAATCTTCTCTTCATGCCATTGTAATAAGATGATATTGCACTTGCTCACGGATTCTAGGGACTCTGTAGCTGGGTATCAATAAAATACAATACATTGTCATAAATTAAAACTGATTCATACTACTTATTCATCTGGAAATACTCATAACATCTCATACTCTAAAATCAAAGTTTGTATGATCAATCTTTTCATGTAAATTCCCACCATCAATTAACAATCTCATTCATAGAAACTTTACCTTTCATCACTTGTATACAATATATTTTTCATATTCAAATAAAGTTATATGTACGCATAGGATACTCAAACTTCTTTATGCAACTCATGTACATACACTCCATTAATACACCTTGATAATATAATGTATGCATGCACTTCTACACGCAACTGATATGTATACACTCTTTTCACACACCTTGAGAGATTAAGCACCAGTACAAAATTATTTCATGAAAATCTATATGTATAGACTAAATGTGCCCAAGGTCTTCTTAAAAAGGTATAGTACATAATGTCTCAAATATGATCACAAAAACCAGATGAAAGTACTTAAGGATATAGTGAATTCCAAATGTCTATGTGAAAAATAGTCTTCACATAGAAAATTTAGTGTGAAATTCATCGGTCAATAACTCGCAGAAATCAGATCTTCTTCATGCAACAAAAGAGTGATGAATATCTCTTCAAGAAAACACACCTTACACGGTTTAGTGAGTCTCTCTCAAACTTTATCAAAATATCCCAGATTAGAGATAACCCACACAAGAAAATTAACCCACTCTCATGTATTTATATAATACATGAAATGACTATGGACCTTATAGAAACAATGAGGATCATTCACTACCTTTGTTCTGTGACTTAGAGGATCACCATCTCCAAAACATTAATCTTCTACACAATAATCATATGATGGTTTGATACTCATTTTATTATGAAAATAAATTTTCCTAATTATTTTCAATCATCAGGGAATCATTAGAATATTAAAAAAATAAACAGAAGGCTCAAACTGAGCTTCTGCTGATGTCACCCATGGAGGTCCTAGTGAACAGGTACTCTCATGTTTTATTAGAGAATAAGATGACACTGTGTGAAGATCTAACGACATAGAATAAACAATGAAATGGTTTCAATGTTAAGAATATTATGAGATGATCAGATGACATGGTTAAAATGATCGATCAATTTAATGGTCATGGTTTGGTTTGTTTTTTTAATGATGTTGAATCATATCAACATCCCAGATGATGTGTTCGAGTGATCAGATGGATGTAGATCATTCGGATTGATCCCACATCAAAAGACCTCACGTTTTAATGCCTCTACATAATACAATCCATGTTTAAATCTACTATGAAATATCTTCCTCACCTCCCTAATACTTCCCTATACCTGTTCTCAATGTGTGTACTCCTGCACCCACCTCCATCGTGGTGCCTCCCCACATGGTGCTTTCTCCACCGATGAATTCCCATGCTCCCCTATGGGAACACACCCACACACACCATGATTCTTCTTACGATGTATAGTTCAGGGTTAATATCGACCTCCCTCATTGGTGCATGCTGCTTCCCTTTGCTGGCTGGCTAAGAGTGGCCCAAGTTTTTAATAAACTCCAAAAATATTTTCCAAATTCGATTACCTTAAAACCTAAAGCACAATCAACCTCATTACATAATCCTAAAAAATAATTAATTTTTCATGGAATCTTATTATTTTTACTCCAATTACTGTTTTAAATATTTTTTCAATCAAGAATAAACAATAACACATTTTTAAGAACTTCTAACCTGCTCAAAAATTGTCACATTTGGGTTGACAAAAAATAAAAAATCATCAATGATTTCACTGGTTCTACAATCTACCCCTTTTTATTTGATTTCAACAACATCAATTCAATTAAGATTTAATATATATCAAAGATTAAAATTCTCTCCACCAACAACCTTTCACTCACTTCCCATTTTTCAAAAGCTGCAGCTCCAGATTCACAAAAGATTATAATAAAATTACATATTATTCCACCCATGAAATCATAATCCATATAAAAGTTAGGTAATACCAAAATTCTCTAAGGAGGGGAAGGTTGAACATGGAGTTTCATCCTTAGTTTCTCAAACCCCTCTCTCAGCATAGATTTAGTGAATATATTAGCTATCTAATATTTTGTAGAGACGTAATATAACTTAACATATACATTGTCAACACTCTATTTGATAAAATAATATTTAATGTCAATATGTTTTGATCTATAATGTCACACTGGATTCTTTGAGAGATTAACTGCACTTTGATTGTCACAGGAAATTTTCAATGGTTTTTTAAAATTATCCTTTAAATCTTCAAGGTGTAATTTCATCCATAACATTTGAGTAAAAGCATTAGTAGCAACAACATACTCATATTCCCCTATACGTAAAGTCAAAGAATTATGTTTTTTACTATGAAAACTTACACAACTTTATCCTAGAAGGAAAGTTCCTCTTGATGTTGATTCATGATCATTTCTATATCCATCCCAATCAACATCAGTAACTCATTGTATGTTCAAATATCCACTTCTTTTATACATCATTCCATAATTTTTCATTCCTTTCATATACTTAAGAATTATTTTTAGCAGCGATCATGTGTGATTATTTTGGATCACATCGTTATCTAGAAGGCACTATTTCAACATATACAATATCTAGTATTTGTGTCGTATGATATAATAGGCTACTAATTAATTTTATTAAATCCTTCTGATTAACACTATGTCCAAGTTCATCTCTGATGATTTTTACACCAACTATAGTAGGATTGGATACTTCCTTTGAAACATCCATTAATTTTTTTAATAACTACTTGGAATATTTTTGTTGTGAAAGAAATATATATCTTTTCTCTTGTAGAACTTGTATTCCTAGAACTATTTTCATCTCTCTAAGCATTGAAGTTTCAATGTACATCTTCATTTGATTATAAAATTATTCACATGCATATTCTTTGTCACCTGAAAAAATTATGTGATCATCATACACAACAAAAATAAGTGTACCTATTTTAAATTCCTTTACATATTATTTTTTATCCACATTTCTATTAGAAAAGTTCAATTGCTTTAAGAAAATGTCATGCTTAGAATACTAAGCTATAGGAGCCTATTTCATCCCAGACAAGGCTTTCTTCAGCATATACACATTAGTTTCATCAGTATAAAATATAAATCCTTAAGGTTTCTCAATAAAAACTTCTTCTTCAAGATCTCCATTAAATAATGAAAACATCACATCCATCTCATAAACTATATAGTTTCTATGAGCTAAAACTACAAGAGAAGTTCTAATAACCACCAATATTTCCCTAGGTACAGATTTTTCTTAAAAATCTACACCTTCCCCCTATAAATAACTCTTACAGCCTGGTTTGGATTTATATCATGATACTTAACCTTTCTCATTGAGATTATTTCTAAACACCCATTTTGTCTATATTATATTATTTCATTTAGGTCTTGGAACAAGATTCGAAATTCTATTTTTCTTATTCTAATTTAGCACTTTATTCATAGAATTTATCCATTACTCATGTTCAATATCTTCTACAACTAACTTTGGTTCAGTTCATGAAATGAGAGCTGTTTGATTTTCAATTCATAGTGTTCTTCTATTATGTACTGGAGCATTATGATTTCAATAATATTTTCTAAATAAACATGTTTTTTCAATTTATGGTGATTTTTTCAATTCTAGAAACATCATTCTCATCGTTGTTTTTATCTGAGTCAATATCTACTATCTATGGTTCATGTACAATATTCTATTCATTTTCTCCTCTGTGTTTTGTCAAATTCAATGTTTTCAAAATCTGCTATATTTTTTGAGTCAAAATTTAATTGATTTGCACCAATATTCACATCACATCATTCTACCAACTTGTGTAAATTTTTAATCGAACACATATATCCTCTTCTATTTGAACCATAACCCATAGAGATCCCTTCTTCAAATTTCTCCTCAAATTTTCCCATATTTTCATCCCTTTTTTATGAATTATGGAATACCAAAAACTACAAAAATATTTCAATGTTTTATTCTTATTATACCACATATAATATGGATTCATGTTGGAATCTGGTCTCAGTAAACATTTTTTTTGTATATGCACAATTTTCCACACTGCTTCTCTCCAATATAAGATTGAATGTTTATATCTGCTAGAATTATTCTTCCCATTTCAACCAAACTTCTGTCCTTTATCTCTACAACTCCATTTTTAATAGGAGTATATGGAGTGATATATTGATGTTTAATTCCATTATTTTCAAGATATGATTCAAAATAATTACTAGTGAACTCCCCACCATTATCCGTTCTCAGTTTTTTGATATAGATTCCCACCTCTTTCATCACTTGTCTTCTGTAAAACATTAACAATTCAATTGCTTCCGACTTCTAATTAATAAACATAAAATTCATCATATGTGTGGAAAAATTAATGTGTGTTATAAAATAGATTTCACCATTAGTATAATTATGTCTCATAAGTCCACAAATATCAGAGTGAATAATCTCAAGTGGCCTAACAGACTGAATCTCAACTCTTCTATGAACAGCCTTCACAAGCTTACCCTTTTGAAAGGTTTTACTTACAGTTTCTCATTATATTTTTAAATGAGGAAGGTCCATTACAACATTATTCCTTGAAATCTTACTCATATGTTTTAGATCAAGATGACAAAGTCTTCTATGATAGATACCATTTTCTTCTTTTATACTCATGTAACCAGAATTTATAGCATCACCAATTTGGAATATATTACCACTCATTCTTCCAACCATGATGATAAATCACTTATACTTTGAATTTTTTATGATGAAAGAATCAATTTTTAAAATAACTTCATTACCATCTTCACAAAGTTGGATCACACCCAACAAATTGTTTTTAAGCCCTTCAATAAAAAGAACATCTTTGGATTTCTGGTTATGGGATTGAATCTAAACTATACCAACACCTTTGATTTTCAAAGAACACTAATTTCCAAAAGTAACTGATACTCTATTATGTTCATCAATGTTATTTAAGATTTTTGTATCACCTATCATGTGAGAGGGACAACCACTGATGAGAATCCATGGTTTTTCTCTTTTTCTAGCCTTTAAAACAACTTCAATGAAAATAGATTTCTCTTCTATTTTGGATTCATGAATTCATTTAACCCATTCATTTTTGGTAAGATGAACAAGAATACCAACCTTACATTTATCATAATTTTGAGCCTGTTGATAACATATTCCAAAAATTTCTTCAAAACATCAAATCTATTCTGAACTGATGGTTTTGTTGTACTATTCATGATTTATTTTTTCTTGATTGATATTCTTTTTATCTTTTCAGATCTGATTTCACTAGACTCATACCTACACCAAGGATGTGACATGTTGTACCAATGAGGATATGGTTTTTTCTCGAAAACTTTAAAACACTATAAATTCACATTAAATTTGTATCATTCATATTATTGAAGATTTATTGTAGGGTACTATTGTTGCTGTATTTCAGCATACTGATATTTATTTTTTATTGAGGTGATAACTCCCTTAAAAGTTTTCACATATTTATTTGTTGTCGAGAAATGTTTAACATTTTTATTAGCATCCCATATTTTCCCTCTATTATCAATAAAACAATCATTATTATAAATAACATATTTACATTGAATTTTAGTAGAAGAAGACGTGACTTATTTCTTTGGAAAAAATTCCCCAGATGCCTGAGATGTTTCATCTTTAATCTCTCCAACATTGTAAAAATCTTCACTGATCTTCTTTAGAAAATTTTCACCATTATGATACTCTATCTGAAACTTATCCAATTGTTTATCCTTTAAATATAGTTTCTCAAAAAATTCAATCAATATTTTTCATTGATCTACAACTTTCATATATAGATTTATGATTTCATAAATGTAATCATCTTGTATTTTAATCTATTTCATCATCAATCTAATTTATTTCTTGTGTTATATATTTTTCTCTAAGAAATCTTCATGTTTGGATTTTAACATATGTACCATGCAAGGAACTTCGTCATCTTCTTCACCTCCACTTGAATTTTCCTCATATTTCCCAATTTACGCCTTAATGTTTCTAAATTTATATAGAACTTCTCCTTCAAAATGACTACTTGAGGAAGAATATTCCTAATTTTATTTACCCAGAAGATTCATCTTTTCCTTTGAAACCTTTTCTTATTCTCAGTTATTTTTATAGAATCTTATTAATATTTTCATCATTTCATTTTCTGAGATCTTTCATTCTGATCATAACTCTCATATTAAAAAATTTTATTCTTTGGACTATTGACTTCAAAATGTACTATTACTTCACAATTTAGGCATTTTAGTGGAATATTACCTTTGTACTTACCCTTTCCCTTTTTTATGTATCATGATATGAGTGAAAATATTTTCTTACACTCATAATCCTTCACCCATTCATCTATAGATTCACTAGAGTCATCATTTTATTCTTCTTTAAGGTTTATTATACTCATGGATTTGAATTCCATTTTTTCCTTAGCCTTTTTCTTGATTATTGTAGCCTTCCACATCTCATAGTAGAGTAAAATTTTGTGCAACTCATCAAGAGACATATCTTATTTTTCTTCGAAAGCTGAAATATTCTAACCAAATATATGTGGAAATTTTCTAATTAATTTCTTTAAAATGGTTGAATCCTCCAAATTTTCTCCAATCACTCTAATATGGATAACAAATTCACTAACTCTGGTAAAATAGTCATCCACAATATCATCTTCTTTCATTATAATATAATCAAATTTAGCCCTCTAAATTTTCAAAATGGCTTATTTGATCTTGAAACTCCCTTCATACATGTTTTTAATTTTATCCCATATCTCCATGGAATTTTTAAGTCTCATCACATCAGTAGATACTTTATTAGATAAGGATGATAAAATTTCATTTATGGCTTTTCCATCAACCGCTAAATTTATTTTGTCACCAAATGTCATGGGAGCATATTTTTATAACGAAGGAAAACAAATGGTTAATAGATCATAAAATTCAAATCCTTTTTATAGTATGTAAGGAATCATTCCGTTCTTCAATCCATAAAATATATTTCCATTAAAAATTGGAACGCCGCTTTTATTGACTGAATTCAAATTCTCCACCACTACTTAAAAAGATCCATATGAGGTAACCTTCTCTAATACCATTGGAAGTATCCATGAAATTGATGTACCACTATGAGGGGGGGATGAGTCAGTGGTACTATAGTTTTATAATTTCTTTTTTTGAAATAATCCTCTGATGACTTGTTAGAGTGAAATCCCAACAGCACAAAAGATTTTTACATGGTTCTCCCCTAAGTAGGGTGAATACATCTATGTTGTGGTCGGATTGATATGAGTCATAGATTCTCCACTAAAAATCAATAACAAATTACAAGTGGAATGGTCATGTATCACCCTGAAATCAATAATGGTAGGTATTAACCAATTATCGTTACAATATCTACCAACAAAATATTATACTGATTAACACCGGTTTACAAAAAAACAAAACACAACCACTATAAGAAATAATTAAATTTTATCCTGCAATAAAAAAAATATTTCTCTTCAAGCCACTGTAATAAGATGATACTGCACTTTCTCACTGATTCCAGAGACTTTGTAGCTGGGTAAGAATAAACTGCAACACAGTATTGTAAACTACAACTAATTCACACTACTAATTATTCTCGAAATTCTCATAAGAGATCATAGTCAAAAATAAAAGTATGCACGGTCTTTCTTTGCGTGTAAATACCCATTATCAATTAACTATCTCATGCACATAAACTATACTTTTTATCACATTTATACGCTATATTTTTCATATTTAAATAAAGTTGGATGTACACATAGGATACTCAAAATTATTTGCACAACTGATATGCATACACACCTTGCTCATATAACGTATGCATGTACTTCTTCATGAAACTAATATTTATACACCCTTTTCTAACACCTTGAGTGTTTAAATGCCTCCAAAAACTTCTTGTGTGAAAATACAAAAGTTATAGAATAAATACACACAAGGAATTCTTAAAAATTTATTATATTTGATATCTCAAATACCTTCTCACAAAACAGATGAAAACACTGAAGGATACAATGAATTCCAAATGGCAACATAAAAAATCATCTTCATGTAGCACCTTGAGTGTGCAATGCAGATGTCAAGAACTCATAGAAGTCAGATCTTCTTAGCGGAAGAACAAAGTTCTAAATCTCTCTTCACAAAAACACTCTTTAAGTGGTTCACTGAGTCTCTCTCAAACTTTCTAAAACTCTCTTGGATGATATATAAACGCCACATGAAAATGAATCCATCCTCTGTTATTTATATGCATCATACAATGACGCCAAACCTTTTAGAGACAACAAGGCTCATTCATTTCCTTTGTTCCACAACATATATGATCACCGTATCTAAAACATTAATCTTATGTACAATGATAAAATGATGGTTTTATCCACATTCTAGTATGAAAATAAAGTCTCTTAATTATTTTTTATCATCATGAATTGATTAGAACACCCAAACAATACATGGAAGGCTCAAACAGAGCTTCTATCAATGTCACCCATGGAGGTCCCGGTGAACATGTACTCTAGGGTTTGATCGTGGAATAAGAAAACACAATTTGGAGATTGGATGACTCAAAATAAAAATTGAAATGATATCACGGTTAAAAATATACTAAGAAGATCAAATGACCTGGATAAAATATAATATATTTGATAAAATATGATTTTGATAAAATTAAATATGAATTTACATTTAATAAATAATATATTTAGTGAAAATGGATTATAAAATAATAAATAAATAAATTTAATTATTATTTTTCAAGTTATCAGTGATTAATTTTCATTTAATAACAATTGGATGAAATACAAATTAAATGAATTAATGAACAGTCTAAGATAAGTTGAAAAAATGAATTGAACTTCATACAACCATAACTTTTGATCTGGGTGTCTTTTTGAGCTCTACCACATATTACCTTTATGTTTGTGAAGAGATATATTCCTTGGTTACTTGCCTATACCCTTAGCCACATTTTCTCGGGGCCATAAATTGTCCACACTACCTCTAAAATCGATTTTTTTTGTTGGGGTATCCAAAATTTTTAATATCTGATGGAACTTTAGCCACATTTAAGGTGATTTCATTGCCTTATTTTTGTGATGGCTAAATTTATTCCTAGTTATTACATTCATATTGATATTCTGTATTTGAGATTTTATCATTTTGGATAGTTTAGTTTATTTATATTTAAATATATTCATATTTTGTTTTATTCACTTAGAATAAATCAATTATGTAAATACATATTTAAATGAAAAAACAACCCCCTATAATCCAATTTTTTTTGTAATGGTATCCCAATTTCATAAAATTTGATAGCATTTCACTATCATTTATGGGGGTCTTATTGTATTTTTTTCCAAAATTTTAACATTGCATTTTATAGAACTTTTAAAATCAGACCATTAACAACGCTAAAAAAGCAATATTAAAGTCCGACTTTTAACATCTCTCAAAATATCAGTTATTTTTAAGCGCCCATAAAACCCTTTTACTAGAGTTTTTAAAGTCTCAATTTGCAGCACTATAATTAAGTCAGTGAAATTCGTAGGGGTAACCCTATATAATTTTCCTAAAATGTGTGTTTTTTGAAATGGTTGTTTATGGCCTTAAGTGGTAGATATGGCTCAAGTATCACCCATTTTTCAATCTTTTTTTTGGGTTTCAACCATGATTATGGGTAGTTTGGGATAGGGATTGAGCTCAGGTTTGTGATACATTAATGGCATGTGTGATTCTACGCATGTTATCCTTGATATTACTATTTAGTTTTTGCATGTTGGGTGTCACATAACCTTGAAACATGTTGGAGTATCTTGCATAAGGGATTTGGTTTTCTATTTCAGGTGTTTGGTCGAATTAATAAGGACCTAGTGACCCTTAGACAAAACCATTATTTCCCTACTATAGATTTGGCCTTTAACATCACCAGGCTTTATGAGTGCTAGTTAAAAACATTGATAAAGCCCCCTTTTATCATCGGTAGAAAAAAGAGCAAGAAAAGGGGTTCCCTTTATCAGCGCAAATGAAAAGAACTGATAAAGGGGTTCCATTATCAATATTAGAAAAAAAAAACAGATAGAGGGGGGAATTTATCATCAATAAAAAAAAACAACTGATAAAGTGCCTCCTTTTTAGTGCTGATAAATGTTATATTTAATAATAACAAAAAATGTTTTATTAAAAATGGTTTATTAATATATAATTATATCTATATTTATATAAATATAATATATTTTATAAAATATTATTTAGATAATGTTAAATATTCATTTTAATTTAATATATAAGATTTTTAGTGGAAAATGGATTATAAAATAATTAAAGAAAAAGATTAATTAATAATTGTCTAATTATTATCGACTAATATTCATTTAATAACAATTGGATGACATAAAAATTTAATGAATTAATGAATGTTCTAAGAGAAGTTAAAATGATTACATGAACTTAAAACGAACATAACTTTTGATCTGGGTGTCTGTTGGGTCTCAATCACATATCAAATTGATCTTTCGGAATAGATCTATGACCTAGTGACTTGGAGAAACCCTTGGTCTCATTTTTCATGGAAAAAAATGTCCATAAGGCCTCCAAAACTATGTTTTTATTTGGGCCATCCCATTTTTTTAACATTTGATGGAATTTCAGCCTCGTTTAAGGTGGTTTTAATGTCGGTTTTTGGTGGAGACTGAATTTATTCCCAGGGTTTATATTCATATTGATATTATGGTTTTAAATTTTCATAATTTTTTATAATGAAGTTTTATCTGTATTTAAATATATTCATATTTCGTTTTATTTACTTATAAAAAATCAATTATATAAATATATATTTAAATGAAAAAACAACCCCCTCTAATCACCCAATTTTTTGTAGCGATATCCCAATTTCATTACATTTGATGGAATTTCAGCCTCATTTAAGGGGGTGTTATTGTATTTTTTTTGATGGAGAATGAATATATTCTCATGAGTTTCATTCATATTCATATTATGGTTTTGAAGTTTTGTCATTTTTCATAATGTTGTTTTAATAATAATTAAATATATGACTATTTTCTTTTATTTACATAAAATAAATCAATCTTATAAATACATATTTAAAATTAAAAAAATTTATTTTTAAATATATAATTGAAATTGAATAAAAATTTATTGTCCATTTTATTTAATGTAACAAATTATCCATTTTATTTCCCTTATAAAAAATCATTAATATGTATATATATTTTTTATATATACATTTATGTGTGTGTTCATAAAGACAAACACATATATATATATATTAAAATATATATAAATGAATTTTAATATATAATATATTTTAAAAAATATAATTACATATATGTGCATATAAAACACTTCTAAATATTGAAAATTAAATATAAATCTGATTAAATTTAAAACAAAACACGCATGACAGAGTGGTAAAGGGAATCCAGTCACATAAGGGAGGACCTAGGATCAAATCTAGGCATGCACAGGTAGTTGGGGATATTTATAGAGATGAGTATGTAAGGGTTTGGCGGAAGTTGTGGAATGGAAATCACTAAGAAATGGGGCATGAAAGCATTGAGAAAGGGGGCGTGGGTGTGTGAAAACAATAATTTGTTTTTCATTTTTTTTTGAAAGTACTGATAAATCCACCATTTATCACTGCTAAAAAAGGTGCTGATAATGGTTAGTTTTGACAACACTATTTTTTTGCACTGATAAAGGTTTTCCTTTTAGCATTGCTCACAATATCAACATTTTTTATGCACTGATAGAACCCTTTTACTAGCATTATTAAAGGCCCGATTTTCGGTAGTGTTTTTAGAGACTCAATTCATAGTGATTCATGAGTGTGACCCATGATGGAGGGTTAACCCATTTTTCTCCATGTTTATATGAATGAGTAATGGGAAGAAGGATAATCTTTTTGAATAGAGGCACTAGAGGGTATATCGAGCATGCAAATTGGATGCATTTTTTAGCTTCGGTTTTTTGTGCAAGAGCACTTTGTCTTCCAACACTCAATAAAAATTTATTTTTATGTGGGGAGGATCATTTAGATTCTTAGATAGTTATTTTATGGTGGAGTTTGATTGCATGGTTAGTAGTGATCCTTTTTTTGAGGCTCGAGGACTAGTGATGTGCGGTGAGATTCTACAGTTTAGAACCAAGAAATAGGAAGTGATTAAGATATTTTGGTTCCGAAAAATAGATTCCTTGGAAATTACTTAAGAAGGGTTTTATAAAGCCTTGTGGCTTGACTTAATTTTTTTAGGTTTAGGAAACACTGCTTTTTATTGATCACGTCATCTAGGATTTCATTCAAGGGTAGGATCAGTGTGATTCTTGAACCTAGAGTTTTCATGATGCATTTTTGTATGTCGTGACTGAGGATATACACTATATATTTGAATGATACTCAAGTGATGGGTGGTATTGGGGTGTTTTGTGTCTTGGTCAAGTCCCTAACCCAACATGATAATAGGTCCCAATGTTGGATGAATCAAGGGTCATGAGTCATGGGTTGGAAATGGTATCTTGGAGAACATGTGAACCTCATGGGTTTGGTGAAATTTAGGTAGAAAGAACCTATTTTAAGGATGTGGTTCTATTCTGGTGATGGGACTAGATGGCACATAAGTGATCTCCCATTGTTTCACATGTGATAAAAGTGTTTTTGCATGTGTTATGAATTGAGTGTTTTTGTTTGTGTTTTTTAAAATAACACCAATTGAGGGTTTATGGTAAATCATTTGAGTCTTGGAGGATATTGAGCGATGTGATGGAGATGGTTTCATGATAATAATTGGATATGAATTATCGGTGTAGAGTCATGGATCATGGATGTTCTATTCGAAAGGTTACCTTTGGAGAGAAGTGACTAAGAAATTGATGACTCTTTTGGGAATGGGTTCCTAGGGCCTCAGATGTGCATTAAGGTAACTCATATAAGGGGTGGTGATGTTGAGAAGGACCGAGGTTCTCTAATACCATCAACCCTAGTTACCCCCGATAGATATATTGGGGTGGGTGATAGGGAAAGAATAGCCTCAGGGAATGGGAATTATTGTGTGTAAGACTATTGATTTTCTTCTGTGTACCATTTTATTGAAGACTTATAGTGGGGATTACCCCCATAGACTATTTTCTAGTGAAACCATATTATAGAATGTTGTTTCTATAGTCATATTGGATGATGTTCTCATGGGCTAGTGATGAGAAGTGTATGTTAGATCATGTTCATTGCTCATCTTTGAGCATTATGTCCATGTCCTACCATTTTTTTCCATGATAGATAAAACATGGGTTATATAGGTATCATGTTTTTATCCTTAGGTGATGATAAAGATAGTTATTTTTCCTAATTGTAAGATCAGTTTCAAAATGTTTGGCCTTTTTGTTAAGGTGTCACATGGTTGGTGAGACTGGTTGTTGAGATGGTGGACCTGAATTATAAATATTCTATAGACAATACAAGGAATGAATTTAGATGATATCTTGAGTGATGTTTGAGCATGTACATTAGCTCGATATGCATTAGGGGTGACCTGAGGGTGAATCTAATGGGTGAGGTGTTGATGATCGGAAGAGAGTGGGATGATGAGTTCCATTATGGTTGGTTGAGATATAGATTTTCACTAAAGGTCTGGGTTTGAATATACTAAGCTTGTTTTGAATAGTTGGGGGATGACTCCTGAGTATTTGGCATTATGATGAGGTTCCTTAATAAATAATTAGAAGGTATAGACACGGTTAAATTTTCTATGACATGCCTTTGATATATTGAAATTCAAATTTTCATATATATTTTACGTGGTTTTCTTAGCTTTCATCGGAAGTTGGTCACTATTAATGTGTGACATTTTTTATTTCATTTATTTGTTTAATCTTATGGTGCATATTGGATTTGGTTTTCCATATAAGTTTAATTTACCTAGACAATTGACAAACCTTGATATAATATTCATGATTATTGGAATTTGTATTTCTTCTCCTGAGTGTCCATTTTCATTTCTACCTATACTCAAATGTGGTACCTTTGCATGTCCCTATCAGTTGCAGTCTCACGGTTATCTAAACCACCTTTGTCATATTGACTATCCATGCAGCCATCATCCACTAGATTCTATGCTTTCCACCTAATTCTCACTAACACCTCGTTATTATTCTACCCATCTTCCTCCACTATGCATTCTAATTTTTTTCATTCTCTTCATCTAGAGAGTGCACTGAGAGCTCTATAGAGGAGAAAACATCTTGGTTTTTGAGAGATATTGAAGAAGAAATAGATTGAGGTTCTGAATATCACTCCCTATTCCATTTTGTTTAATGTTTACATATTATTGAATTGGATATCTCATTTAGTGGAGACCTGGTGGAATCTTTGGCGGGAATTAGATTCGGATGACCCTATGTGTGGCACAGATACTATTGTGTTCATACCACCATTGTAACAAGTTTTTAGTAAAAAAATCTAGATCCATAAGTGATTCATATCCTTCTATTTCAACCCATTATTGTATCCTTTTTATATCATGTTTTTTTGTGAGTATATCTTGGAGTGGAAAATGCTAACTCTACATGACATGGTTCATCACCGCCACCTGTTTTAGCAAGAACGACCTCCTCAGATAGATTCTTTGGTCATTTTCTTTCTTACTCAAAGCATGTAATTTCTTTATCCTATTTTTCTAATAAGAACATCTCCCCTAGTGGTGTTCTCATTATGCAGGTAGGATCCCAAGGATTCAAATCACATTACATCTGTGTTCTATTTCTTTTTTTATTTTCTGTTCTAACTCAATTATAAACCATAATCTGTAACTCACGATTTCTAAAGAAATTTTATTTTATCTAAACACTTTGAAACCATATAAATTTAATCTATGGATCTTGGATATTGATTAGGGATAGCCACATCAGTTCTTCCCCAATAAATTGGTATTAAAGCCTTTTTTGAAACGTTTATAATGGGATCTATGAAGTTTGAAATTGAGAAATTTGATGGTGAAAATGAATTTAATTTATGGATAATTAAGATGAATGATTTTTTATCACAATGATATAATTGATGCTCTCAGTGGTCCCAAAAAAAATGTGACCACTCTATCTTCCAATAGATAGACCCCAATTTCTTTTATTCATGTTTTTGACGACATTCACAGGTAAGACAGTAGATTCGTTTTATTGTCTTTAGGGGACAAGGGTCTTAGGGAAGTATCATTGTGTCCCTTACCATTGGTATCTGGTCTAGGTTTGAAGCCCTATATATGACTAGGACTTTAGTTTGAAGATTTTATAAAAAAATGTGACTTTATACCTTTAAAATGCTAATTGAAACTATAGTCAGGCCATATCCTGATGATTTTAATTGGATTTTGTTAGACCTATCCAACATAGATGTTGAAATAGGTGATCAAGAACAAGAAAAAATTATTTTAAACTTATTGGATGAATCATATAATTCTATAAATAATTTGATGATGTATGGTATGGACTCTTTTACCCTTGAAGAAGTTAAGTCTACTTTGTTAGCAAAATAAATGCACTGTTAAGAATGAAGATGAGGGTATAAATATCACCGGAAGAGGTGCGCATAGAGATTCAATAAGAGAGGATTCAATCAATAAATAATAGGTCTAAATCCAATAATAGATATTATTAGACTAAATTGTTCAAAAAATTTCATTGTAAATAACCTACACACATGAAATATAATTTTCCTAAAAGAAAGAATGTCTATAATGAATATAATAGTGATCATTAATTGTTAATTGAACAATATTTCGACACATCTGATGTGATGAATGTTAGTGACCATCCTACCTTTCAGAAATGGATCTTGGATTCAGGATTTTCATTCTATATGTTTTTGATTAAGGATTCTTTCATTAAGATAAGATATATAAAATCAGGTAATGGATACTTAGGGAATAACGAGAGTTGTTGAATTATGGGTATTGGTTCTGTTTCTATATAACATCGTGATGGGTTGGTTAAAACTCTTTAAGTGGATAGGTGGGTACCCAAAAAAAAAATTCATAGGTGTTCTAGACCATCAGGGTTACACCTTCAAGTATGGTTCTAGCTGTCTCATAATCACTAGTGGTTCTGTTGTTGTTGTTATAAAAGTAAACCAAAGTAATGGGCTATATGTTTTAGAATTTAGGACTCATATAACGAAATTAAATGTGTTAATTGATCGATCCTGAGATAATACCACCCTATGGAATATAAGACTAGTGAATGTTTGTGCCAAAGGTTTAGATGAACTTAGAAAACAAGGTCTGTTAACCGAATATAAGCCCAGTAGTCTTCCTTTCTCTGAGGATTGTGTATAGGATAAATCTAAACTAGTTAGATTTAATAATTCATCTTAAAAATCTAGAAACCCTTTAGAGTGTGTATAGTCTGAACTCTGGGGCCCCTCTTGGATAACCTCTCATGGTGGAGTCTTTTACATTGTTAGTTTTATAGATGAATACTCCTAGAAGGTTTGGATCTAAACACTAAAACAAATTTATGATACATTTCCAACTTTTATGAACTAAAAGGATAGTGTAGAAACCGAATATGGTAAGAAGTTAAAAGATCTCATAACTAACAATGGTTTGGAGTTTCTATCCACTAATATCATTGAATTCAATAAGTATTATGGTGTTTAATTATATAAGACTATTGTGGAAACCCCACAATAGAATTGGTTAGTATAGAGAATGAACATGACCATCCTAGAGAGGGTTTGGTGTATGTTATCCTATTCCTCCCTTCCCAAGTCCTTTTTGGATTAGGCTATTATTATATACATGTACCTAATTAATAGATACCCATCCTCAAATAATGCTTTCAAACACTAGAATAACTGTGTATAGGAAAACATCCTAGTCCTGATCACCTTAGGGGTTTTGGATCCACATTTCATTCTCATTATAAGAATGATAATTTAGAACCTATGGATGTTAAGTGTGTCTTTGTTGGTTACCCAGTGGGTGTTAAGGGGTATAGATTCTAGGTAGAAAATATGAGATATCAAAAGTGTATTATTAACCATGTTGTTGTGTTTATATAGTCGGGTATTCTCCAAAGAAAGACTCTTGATTCTGAAGAGACCAGCACATAATATACCTTTGGTGTTGAAATGGGTCCTAACTCTTAGGCCACTTCCAAACCTAAAATTACCAATTCTACTCACCCCTCAAAACCTGATGGAGTATCAAAATCAGATTTTTATTCAGAAACCAAAGTAGAATTGGGTGACCTTAGGGGATACCAATTGAATTAAGACCGAGAGAGAAGGGTTATCAAACCCCCAACGTGATTCAGTCATGTTAATATATCTACATATGCTTTTAGTGTTGGTCAGTACAAGTGAGATGATAAACCTCAAACCTTTAAGAAAGTTTTAAAATTAAAATAATCTCAATAGTGGCTTTCTACTTTGAATGATGTGATGAATTCACTTTCAAAGAATAAAACCAGGATTGTTGTAACTAAACCGAAAAATGAAAAGGTTATACATTATATATGGATCTTCATGAAAAAAGAGGATAAAAATGGGAAATTAAAAATCAAATTTAATGCCTGATTAGTGACTAATGGGTACCTTCAGCATCATGGAGTTTACTATGGTGATATTTTTCCACTATTAAAAATTTATCTATTCGTATTTTACTTTCTTTCTTTCTTCTAAATATTATTTCAATATATAACAATTAGATATTAAAAATTAATTTTTTATGGTAAATTGGATGAAAACATATATATTAAACCACCTAAAGGCTGTTCAAATAATTTTAAATTGTATCAAGTTTTCCTGTTACAAAAAAAATTGTATAGTTTGAAATAGTCCCCTATGAGATGGTAAAATATTTTGATTCTTTTATGATTAAAAATGGTTTCAATAGAATAAAATTAGATGCATGTGTTTATTTAAAACATGTTCAACCTGAAATGATTTAACTGATTTTATATGTTAATGAAATGATTTATATTTATAAGAACATGAACATAATTTTCCATTTGAAAACTGAATTGAATTATTGTTTTCAAAGGAACAAATTAGGAAATGCAAAAGAGATCCCTGGAATGGAAATAGTTAGGAAAATAAAAGAAAGTTTTTTGTTTATACATCAGAATTATTATATAAAAAGATTTTAAAATGGTATTTTTTGAGAAAATTAAAATATTAGGTATACCTTTGGGACAACACTTTTTGTGGTCCCAAAAACAACCCCCTATTAGTGAATTTGAAATTGATTTAATGATAAAGTTACCTTATGATAGTGTTATTGGGAGTCTTAGGTATGAAATGGTTTGTTCTATACTGAATATTTATTTTTTAATGTGTTCTCTTAGCAGGTTCATAGGAAAACCTAGAAAAGCACACTGGAATTCATTGAAATGGATTGTTAGGTATGCCTCAATGTATTCTAGTTTATACATTTGTTTTGCAGAAAAGGCCAATTATGATGATGACATTTTATGATTAGCAGACTTCGAATATGACTCTAATATAAAAAATCATAAATCAATTACCATTTTTATTTTCCTTGATTATGTTGGAAATATTTCCATGAAATATGACATGAAATTGGTAGCTTCTCTATCCACTATAGAGGATGAATATATTTTTTCAACCAAATTCATTAAAAAAGAAATTTGGTTAAAATTTATTATTCATGAATTATCTTTATCTTCTGCTACCAGTTTTTGTATAATGTAATAGTCAGTCTTCTTTAAATATTCCTAAAAACATTTTTTTCCAAGGTTGATCAAATCATATAGATATTATAATTCACTTTTTAGGGATATTATTGAATCTAGGTATATGTGTGTCACCAAGATACATACTAGGGATAACCCAGCTGATAGTTTAACAAATTCTACCCCCTTTAAAATTTTAACCATTGTTTAAGCATTATAAACCATATCCTAGTTTAGCAATAGTAATTTTGATAACAAAATCTTTAATAAGATCCATTTAAACTTCAAGATGGTGATTTGTTAAATTTCCCACACCATGACTTTGAAATATTACAATTCAAATATATATATATATATATATATATATATATATATATTTGGGTTTTCATGGCTCTCATGGGAGATTTGTTATAGTTAACATCTAGCATTTCTCATTTAATTTATCTTCTTTATCTTACAGTGCATATTGGTTTTAGTTTTATTTATTAGTTGAATTAACATGGACTATTGATCAACCATGATCTTGTGGTAATAATCATTGGTGTTTTTGTTTCTTCACCTTGGTGTCGATTTGCATCTCTACCTTTGCTCTAATATGGTACCTCTATGTGTCCCTACATGTTTTAGCCACATGATTATCTAAACCAGCTTTTTCATCCTAGTCATCCTTGTGACCATCATCCATTGGATTCTACTCTCACTTACTAATTATCTTTGACACCCCATTATTATGCTACACATATTACTCCACTAGGAATTATTATCTAATTCATTATTTTCATCTAGAGAGAACACTGAGATCTCTAGAGAGGAGAAAACCGCTTGGTTTTCTGGATACTTTGAAGAAGGAAATGACTGAGGTACTAGCTCTCACTCCCTATTCCCTATTTTTCAGAGTTTTAATCTTATGGAATATGACATATTGTCCGGTGGATACTTGGTCAAATCTTTTGTAGGATTCATATTTGGGAGACCTTGCATGCGGCATGGGTGCTGTTGGGTTCATATGTTGATTGTAACCAAATTTTGTTAAAGAAATATGGCTCTGTAAGAGATTAAATTATTTCTATTTTAACCCATTTTTGTATTATTTTTTATGTCTGTTGTGTTTGTATGATTCTATCCAAGAGTGGAAGATTCTATATGCACATGATGTGTTTCATCACAACCACCTGGTTTAGCATGGCATGACTCCTTAAATAGCTTCTCTAATCCTTTTCTTTCTTTCCCAATGTCTGTCATTTCGTATTCTTCTTTTTTTAATAAGAACATATCTCCTATGGGTGTTCATACTATTCATGTCGGACCCCAAGGATCAAAACCACGTTTCATCTTTACGTTCATTCTTGTTTTCTTTTCGGTTCTGACCCAAGAATTCTACTTAATCTGTAACTCACGATTTATAAAGAAAATTTATTTTCTATGAACACTTTGAAACTATATAAAATTGATCAGTAGATCATGTTAATTGAGTAGGTACTACCACCTCAACACTTCTCCTAATAGTCGAGCATTATGAGTGGTCATACAATTAATATCCAACTACTATTTTCATTGTGAATTGATATGATGTGTTTGATATGATAGGTTGGTTAGTTCTCTATGAATTATGACATTCAATTTATTTTTTCATATTTAATTTTCCTTCATTATATTTTTCCTATTTAATTTGTTAATTTCTCAGGAATTCACAATTTTTTTGAATTTTTAATTTATTTTTATGAACAAATATTCATTCTAGACTCCCTCTGGGGACTAGTTATTTCTGCATGGGCCTCTTTAATTGGGCCTTGTCCTTCAGCCGGTCTGCAGTTATGCCATGTTGATTTAGTGATTTGCGGTATCATTTGATTACTATCCATTGATTACATTACCTCCCTTTGTATCTTCACCATCTATTTGTTTCAGGATTTATTATTTCATTACTGTAATTCTACTGCGCAAGGATTTGTATTGTATAGGTAGTTATGGAATGAAGGCGTTGTTAGGGGGAATCAGTCACCCCCTATGCTGGATCATTCTGTAGTGATTCAGTTTCATTCTCCTCAATTTTTTGTTGCTCTCAGTCCCCAAACTCTGACTCTATAGCCTTGTGTTGGGAAATTCTAGTGGTAAGTCCCTATAGCTGTTGATCACTATGGTACATCACTTGTGTGCTGCTTCTGGTGAAGCATCGATGGTAACACCCTTCAATATGGACAATGTTAAGGTGAGAACCTAAGTTTCCTCAATCCATATATGGTAAAATCTTCATGAGCCCCTAGTTTATTATAGAGAATGATTATTTGATTCAGTACTCAGGTGAATCTTGAAGAGATCAAGATTGCTAGACCTCTTTGTGTTTGGTGCAATAAGTTCATTCTTTTCTATCTCTGATTCTTAGTTTTCAGTAGTGTTTTTCTGTGTTCTTCTATCAATCTATGTTTGATATTTTTATGGTGTAATACATTTAACTTTTGATCTCAAATAAAAGTTTCTAAAATGTGGTGTTTTTTTCATACATGTAGTCCCCCAAGTGGAAGAAGAATAGAAATAACCATATTCTTGTTCTTCCTTTTACTTTATTGTATCATCTTGTTTTGGTTTTTTGTTTTCAACTTCTTCACTCAAAGAATATAGTTCAATCATGTTGGGGTTTGGTATTCTATTTGTATTTGGATTAGCCTCTCCCCTTACAAAGTGGTATCAATGCTATGCTAGTTTTCTTTTACTGATTGATCTGATTCCTATTTCATACATTATAGTTCTGGATTCTATTTTTATTTATGCATAGTAATCTCCCATTAAATCACCACTATATATCTACTATTATCTATTTAAATCCATCATTACATCTTGTAATTCCTCTCTATTTTTTATCTCTTTGGATAAGTATTATTTACCCAAGAGATCAGTCAGTTTTGGGGGGAGTACACTTAATGTTGTCCAGAAGAACTCGACACCTACTCTATGGGTAAACATGTTAATAATAAGATATGAAATCAAGAAATTTGATAGTGATAATGAGATTAACCTATGATAAATTAATATGAGAGACTTTTTGTACAGTAAGGACCAATGGATACCCTCTGTGGGCTTAATAATCCTATTATAACTAAAAATGAAATTGTAAAAACAACTAAGGAATACAGAGATCTTTCCCCGAATGTGTTAGTTAAATCACATAGCTCATTACTGCATTCATTAGGCGATACTGATATAAGAGAAGTTTCTTATGAGTCTATTGTTGTTGGTATTTGTATTTAGATAGTTAAATTATACATGACTAATTCATTTGTTGGTTGTATTTATAAAATCATCACATGTTTACATTTTAAATGAAACTTGGTAGTATAATTAAAGATCATCTTGTTGAATTTAACAAGGTTAATATTAGATTTATCGAGCATTGATTTCACTATTAATGATGAAAATCAATCAATGATCCTCTTAATTTCTCTATATAAAACTCACAACACATTAACTAAGACTATGATGCATGGTCGATACTCTCTAACCCTCAAAAAGGTTAAGTCAGCCCTTATTTCTAAATAACTTCATTCTAAACCTAAAATAAATGTTTTGGAAGAGGTATTATTATCTAGGGAAAGACCACAATATAAAGGTAAAAAGAAACAGTTTACAAAAGATAAAATCAAGAGAGTTAATAAACCTAAACATAGGTCTATTTCTAGGGATATGATGTTTAATTAATTCCATTATGGTAATACTATGCATATTAAGCCTGAATGTAGGAAACACAAACATGAGATTCAGTCCAAACAACCCACTAACCAATACATTCTAGTTGACTTAAGTTATGACACTATCAATGTCCTTAAATATTCCATCCATGTACTCAATAAATTGTCGATCTTAGACTTAGGCTATACATTTCACATGTTTCCCTTTAGGGAGTCATTCTTAAACTTAGTTGGAAGGGTAAAAGGAGGTGTCTTCATTGGTAATATCAAGTGGTGTAAGGTTGAGGGAAGAAGTTCTATTTTGTTAGAAATAGATGACCATTCCATCGTCACCTTACTTGATATAAGGTGGTTTCCCAAAATTCAAAGAAACCTAATTTCCTTAGGTGTTCTAGATCAAAAGGGGTTCCCTTTTAGATCTAAAAGAGGTTGTATTAAAATCTCAAATGGCTTCAAAACCATTATTAAGGGGTATCTAATCAATGGGATGCATGTATTAAAAGGAAAGACCCATTCAAGTAAATTGGGTATTGCATATTCCACCAACACTGACAACACTATGCTTTGTCATAAGATGTTGGGTTATATAAGCTCCAAGGGCTAAGGATAAATCAATAAGAAAGGTTTGTTTCATGACATCACACAAAGAAATCTTCCATTTTTTAAAGATTTTGTGGTTGAAAATTCCAAGGGGGTTACCTTTAACATGTCATCTTTTAAATCCTCCACCACCCTTGAATACATTGATTCTGAATTATGGGGTCTAGATAAAACTACCTCCCATGGTGGAGGCTCTAATTTTTTCACTTTTATAGACAACCTTTCCAGAAAATTCTTGATATACATTCTAAAAAAATTGATTTTTTTCCATCTTTTAGAACTAGAAAATTTTTGGCTGAAAACAAAATTGGGAAAAAATATAACTATGAGAATAGATAATGGTTTTGAATAATTATCCACTGAATTCATATAATGTTTGGAATATAAAGTTATTAAAATACATAGAACTATTAGGGAAACTCCCCAAAAAATTACTTATTAGAATGAATAAATAGGACCACCCTTTATAGAGTTCCGAATCATGATTCCATTCTCAGTCCTCCCTAAATATTTCTAATTAGAAGATGTTAGAACTTTTTTCTACCTAATTAATAGTTTTCTTATTCTTCTAATCAATTATAAAAACCTAATTAACTATGTAATGGTAATCCTCCCGCCAATACCAACTTAAGAGTCTTCAGTTGTATAACTTATTCTCACATTAAAACTAATAAATTTGAAACAAGATCGCTCAAATTCATTTCTATTGGGTATCTTGATGGTGTTAAAGGGTAAAAAATTTGGGTAGATAAACTTGGTCACCAAAAAAATATAGGGATGTAGTGGTCAATGTGTCCGCTTCTCCTAAAATAAAGTCTTCCACATCTGGAAATGTTGAACTAGGGTTAGAACATGATGATGAAGATGAGTCCCCAACTCATTTTGATGATTCTACTAAACCTACTCCACCAACAGATCATCCCACTATTTAGTATGATTGTGAGTACATTTGTACTTTATATTCTAAACTAGAGCCTTCTTATTAAAATATGAACTAAAAACTAACATGAGATAGATAAATGAGGGTCCCTAGTGTAACGACCCAAAAATTAATTAATGAAAATTACTCTTGGTCTATTAAAATGACTTCTTATAGTTGTATAAAACATTTACACTTATTTGGTTTTATGTTTTGGATTTTAAAATACCGTTATGAATTTTGACCGTTGCTAATTTATCCGTTGAACATTGATCAAATAATTTGTATAAATATAGGGCTTTAAAAAATCCAATTTACTCAGAAAAAGGAAGTGATGGCCTTATCCAGTAGACTTGCCCCATACGAAGACCAATTTTTGGAGCTCGGAAAGGAGGTTTCATCATTGGTCTTCACTATTGACCAATCCAAATCTGAGCTTGAATATGTTACGCTTGAGCGGAACCGCCAACGATACAAGTGGAAGTTGATAGAGATTACCACTAGAGCAATGTTATCCGAGCCACCCCAATAGTCTATCACCATCGCACACCTTACCTTAAGGTCTTATGCGGATGTTTTAAGGGGTTATGCTACATGACCCTAGTACTATGATTATGTACATTATTCATGTATAGATAATATACATTCTTTTTTATTATTGTTACTTTGTATATAGTTTTTAAAGCAGAAATAGTATTTTTAGTTAATATTCAACTAAGAAATATATTTTGATGAACTAATGGATTTTTGAATTTAATAATATTTTAATAAAATATTATTATTTTTATTAAATTTCCTTTTATTAAATATAAATGATCGTATAATTTTATGAATGCATTTGTAATTTTTATTAAGTTTTAAAAGCTATTTTTTTCAAAACCCAAGAATTTTCCTTAAATGTCAGTTTTTATTTTATTAGTAAAGATTCACATATTTAGGAAATTATTTAGATAAAATGAAAATTATTTTTGGAATCATGACATCAATATTATCCAAAGGTGAATTTTTCATAATATTATGAGACCATAAATTTTTGGGTAAAAATTAAATACCGTTTAAATATATGATGTTTTTTATGACATCATAATGACCTAATAGTGATGTAATAAAGTAAAATAAAAATTATGTTTGGAAAATATGTGTTTTAACATTAAAATAATGTAATTTTGGGTTTGTTTTATTTATTTTACAAAGCTTTAGTGGACCCTTCAAGACTTATAAAACATTTTTTCTTTTTAAATTGTTTTCCTTGAGAGTGTGACTCACCTCCACATAAGCAACCCTATTATTTTAAGAAGTTCGGTCATTGGAAATATAAAATATTTTTTTCCAATCCCCTTTGGAAAAAACCATGGTCAAAAACCATGGGCTGGTTTGTGGTTGTTATTATTTTAATGTGTCGTGTCTCAAACCTAAATAATAAAGAATTCCATTTCCTTTCCAATATAAACCCACCCATGTTCCCACTTCCTCTTCACTAAGAGCCTTTGGAATTCGTCCAGCCTCTTCCCTTATCTCCCTAGAATCCTCACAAGGCACCCCAATATCCCAATAAGTCTCTCTCAAGACCCTTCCAAGCCTTTGGGATCACACATCTAAGTATGGGATTCTCACTTTCCTTATTTATGTCCAAGTATCCTTATGTTGTTATGCCATTTTATTTTCAATTATAAATGTTGGGATCTAATTTTTAACCTCCCCCCTACTACCCTATTAATGGTTTAATGATGAGAGACCCCATTTCTCGCTCATTAATGCCTCTCATGTACACCCATTACTATGCCGAAATTCTATAAGAAATTTCTCTCTCTTCATTTACATTCAGGCAATTCATTTTTCATTATGAATCTAAATTTCATTAATTATGTTGGGACTTGTATCTATAAGACTCCCTTACTGTTAATTTCATGTAAATATTATGAGACACCCCTTTCCCTCTCATTAACCATTTTTATAAATTCTTATGTCACACTGTTATGCTACCAAAATTGCACCGCCATTTTCCAGGCCAATGCCATTGTATAGTGAATACGATGCCCATTTCTCTATCAAGGGTATTCACCTTTATGAACATTTAATATTTGATTATTAAAATTTATGTATGTATTTCACTTCCATTTATTGTGGAATAAATAATGATGAACTACTCCATGCTTTATGATCCATGTGGTAACTTATGCATGAAATGAAATGATTAAAAAGGGTGCACCCTAATAGTGCTCCAATGGATTGGGTATAGTATAGTATCATGATATGGAATTTGCAATGGGTGTTGACTCATGCTAATTAAAGTTCAATTATGGATTACTAGTGATTCATGTGCAAGGAGGGTTTACTCATTCTCTATGTGCAATGAGCCTTGGCTCATTCTAATTCCATGTTAAGTGGTGTTTCCACATTTCCATGTTTTGATTATCATGTTTTATCTTTCCTTTATGTTCATGTTTCTCTTGTGCTCCATTGATACACCTATTTTCTAAAATGTATTTTATTTCTCATGTTATTCCATGTTTATTCCCTTACTGGTATTTATAGCTTGCCCTTTTCTTATGCATGTCCCCAGGTTATCCCATTCAATGCTAAGTATGAGGGAATGCAATGGCCATGTAAAAGAAGTTTTCAAAAAAGATGTTGTATTTCATGTTTTAAGTTGTTATGTAATGATCCTAATCCCCAAATACACTAGACCTCTCAATCTTCTTTGTTGTATCAAGTGAATTTTCTGTATGAAATCATGTTTATGTGGGTAATAAAGAGCAAGGTTGTCATGGTTGGTATTAGAGGCAGGTTTAGTTATTTTGGGATTAGGATTAGAAAGACCAAGTGAGGCCTTAGAGACTAGACTAAGTATAAGAAAACATCCCTACATTTTGGTGAGTATTGAGTAAGTGGTTTATCAAGAATGTAAATCCATGTCTGGATATGATCAGGTAGAGGTGGCTCTGGCACATATATACCTAGGATTGAAAACTCTGACAAGGAGTTTCATGCTTGACCCGGGGTATCCTGGTACACGACACTGGGCATTTCTTCACTCTTAGCTACGACACTCTCAGGGGATATTCTTTGGTAAATTAAAAAGCTTAGTATGAACCATTATTAAGGGAATTTATAAAAAATGCCTCTAAGAATACATTTTAGAAAGTAGATCATGGATAACATATATTGAATCCTATAGATTCATATGTTAAGGAAATGAATTTTATTCCGAAGTCATCCATTTTGTACTTGGTTTACCCTTTATGTGTTATCCCTAAATTTCCTTTCATTAAGGAATAAAAAATCATTAGAATTTAATTAGTTTAATATCAAAATTTTATCATGTCTAGAGGGTAACTCAAAATTTGATAGGTTTCATCAGTATGATAAAGGATAGTTTTGAGATGGAAGGGGAAGAACCTCATACAACACTCTTTCCCCTTCATGAGGACTTACTAGCTATAATAATTTTGAAGTCAAGATCACAATGTATCGAAACCTTTTCCAATTTCCAAATTTCTTACAAGATGCTCTACGACATATCAAACACCTCCTCTATACCACGGAATAATCAAGGATCATGGATCACTTATGATCAAATATTAACCTCGCAACTCTCTCACCATTCTCGGAAAGGGAGGTACTATCAAAGTATTTTCAAATACTTCACCTTGTCTAGAGAGTATGATCCACTATTTTATTCTAGGATAGCTGCTGAAGAGGGAGACATCTGAGCAGCCTATATGTATATAGTCGAGGATTCTGGTCTTTTTGGAAACTTAGGCTATATTTTAGAAAAACCATATTTTGAAAATATCAAATACGACTCTATCAGAATATTTTACAGAAACCTGGTACATGGTGATATTTTGAAACTGTAGGTTAGAAACAATTATTTTCTAAAATTGCATCATATTTTCTATTAGTAAAATCCAAATTTCATGGACTGGGTCTGGACTACGGAAGTAGAAGACTTTGAAAGTTAATTGAGGTATTGTTTCACTAGGTGGATCCTAATTCTCCATGATCGAGGTGATAATAAGGGTTAGGGAATTCTAATGGTGGTGTTTAAGCAACTATAAAGTTGTGTTTAAATTTCAAAGTTCTTTTTGTATGTAATCAAATTGAGAGGGTGCAATTTTTTAAGGGGGGAAAATTGCAATGACCCAAAAATTCATTAATTAAAATTACTCTTGGTATATTTAAATGAATTTTTATGGTTATTTAAAATGTTTTATCTTATCTTGTTTTATGTTTAGGATTTTAAATTATAGTTAAGAATTTTGACCATTGCTAATATTGTCATTGAACCGCGATCACATGATTAGTATAAATATAGGGCTTTAACAAGTACAATTTTCTCAGAAAAAGGAAGGGATTGAATCATCCAGTAGACTTTCCCCATATGAATATCATTTGTTGGAGCTCATAAAGGAGGTGATGTCATTGGGATTTTCTCTTGACCAAGCCCAAGCTGAGCTTGAACATGTTAAGCTCGAGTGAAACCGCCTACGAGAGAAGTGGAAGTTGATAGATATTACCACTCGAGCAATGTTATCTGAGCGACCCCAAGAGTGTGTAACCATCATGCACCTTACCCTAAGGTCTTATGCGGCTGTTTTAAGGAATTATGCAACAATACCCTAGTACTACGATTATGTACATTATTCTTGTATAGAGAATATTCATTCTTTTTATTATTGTTACTTTGTAAACGGTTTTTAAAGCACAAATACTATTTTTAGTTAATATTAAACTAACAAATCTATTTTGATGAATTAATGGATTTTTTAATTATATAATATTTTAATAAATTATTATTATTATTATTAAATTCCCTTATATTAAATATAAATGATCGTATAATTTTATGAATGCAATTGTAATGTTTATTATGGTTTGAAAGCTATTTTTGTCAAAACCCATGAATTTTAGATAAATCTAGGTTTTAATTTTAAATGTAAAAGTTCACATATTTTGAAAATTATTTAGATAAAATGAATATTATTTTTGGAATCATGATTTCGAAATTATCCAATGGGGAATTTTTCATTATTTTCTGAGACAGTCAAATGTTTGGGTAAAAATTAAATACCCTTTAAATATATAATGTTTTTTTGACATCATAGTGACCCAATAGTGATGTAAAAAAACTATAAAAATTATTTAAGAAAATATATTTTTTACCATTAAAATAATATGATTTTGGGTTTGTTTTATTTATTTTAAAAATATTTAGTGGACCCTTCAAGGCTTATAAAACATTTTCCCTTTTTAAATTGTTTTCCTTGTGAGTGTGACTCACCTCCACAATAGTAACCCTATTATTTTAAGATGTTAGTCCACTGGTCTTATAAAATATTATTTTCCACTCCCCTTTGGGAAAAAACATGGACAAAAACCATGGTCTGGTTTTTGGTTTTGATTAGTTTAATATGTGGTGTCCCAAACCTAAATAATAAATAATTCCATCTCATTTCCTAAATAAACCCACCCATGCTCCCACTTCCTCTTCACTAAAAGCCTATAGAGTTCATCCATCCTCTTCCCTCCTCTCTCTATAATCCTCCCAAGGCACCCCAATCTCCCAAGAAGTCTCTCTCAAACCCCTCCAAGCCTTTGGGTTCACACTTCCAAGTAAGGTATTCTCACTTTCCTTATTTATGCCAGGTTTCCTTATAATGTTATACCATTTTATTTTCAATAATAAATGATGGGGTATGATTTCACACCTCCCCCATAATTCCATATTATTGTTTGAAAGATGGGATACCTCATTTATCTCTCATTAATTTCTCCCATGTACACCTGTTACTTTGCCAAAATTCCGTAAGGAATTTCTCTCTCTTCATTTATATTCAAGAAATTCTTTGGTATTATGAATCTAAATTCCATTAATTATGGTGGGAAATGTATCTATATAACTCCCTTAATTTTCATTTCATGTACATATAATGAGACACCCATTTCCCTCTCATCAACAATTTTCAGTAATTCTTATGTCACGCTGTTACGCTGCTGAAATTGCACCGCAATTTTCCAAGACAATGTCATTATGTAGTGAATCCCATTCTCATTTCACTATCATTGGTATTTAAATTTTTTCACATTTACTTATTGATTATAAAGATTCATTTATTTATTCCTCATCCATTTATCTTGTAATAAATAAAAATTAATGATTCCATGTTGTATGATCCATGTGGCACTCTTATGCATGCAATGAAATGATTAAGAAGGGTGAACCCTGATAGTGATCCAACGCATTGGGTAAAGTATTGTTTCATGATACCTCATGTGAAATGGGTTTTTAATCATGAAAATTCAAGTTCAACATGTTTTTACTCATGATTCATGTGCAATGATGGTTTACTCATGCTCCATGTGTAATGAGCCTTGGCTCATGCTAATTCCATGTTATGTGTTGTTGCCACATTTCCGTGTTATGATTATCATGATTTTTCATTCCTTTATGTTCATGTTTATCTTGTGCTCCATCGATATGCCTATTGTCTAGCATTTGTTTTATTCCTCATGTTATTCCATGCTTATTCCCTTACTGGGCTTTATAGCTCACCATTTTCTTATGCATGTCCTAAGGTTATCCCATGCAATGCTAAGTATGAGAGAATGTAGTGGTTATGTAAAATAAGTTTTCAATAAAGATGTTATATTTAACGTTTTAAGTTATTATGTAATGATCTTATTCCCTAAATACACTATAACTCTTAATCTTCTATATTGTATCAAGTGAAGTTTATGTAATAAATAATGTTTAAGTATGTAATAAAGTGAAAGGTTATCATACATAGACCTCCAGATCAGTTCATAAAATATGATATAGCATCTTATATTGTTCATGAATCCCTATATCTCATAGTTGATGATCATAAAACATATATTATAGCCTTAAATGAAAAATAATCAAATAAGCGGGTCTTTTCCATTAACAAAGAAATTAATCCATTGATAAATAATCACACATGGTCTATAGTTAGTAAACTACATGTTTCCCTCAGAAATTGGACTTTTCTATAAATAATTATTTCTGAACGGTTTCTAATAGGGTTGTTTGTGGAACAGGAAACACCCAACGGTTCTATATCCAATGGGAACTACTTTCCAAATGTAGGTGATCGTTAGGGATTTCAAAAAATGATGTTTAAGAATTCATACTGGTCAAGCGGATGGGAGGTCAGGCTCATCACACCCTTTTGAGGGGAATTATTTATTTCTTCATGACACTCTCATAGATTTATGATATGTTCATGAATCCTTTATTAATTTACCAAATTTGATATGGGTTTTACATTAAATTATAAATCAATTATTTTCATGTATGGAATTTAAAATCATTTGTATGTATCTGGGGTTATTCATTGATGGAGACATCTGTATGTATCTGAGGTTCTCCATAAATGGTATCCTATTTTATACTACTAAGAGATTGTTTGGTTGTTTTTACAACGATTCTAGTTTTATTGTCACACAGTGGGGAACTATAGATTTTATTTTCATCTAGGTATATAATGGTCACTCTGGAGTTTATTTTCATCTAGGTAGAAAAATTTTACTCTCCAATTTATCATCATCACGGGAAATGAAAGATTACATTGAGGTTTATCATTATCCAAGAAGATGAAATTTATTTTTATGTTGGGATCAAACCCATATATGGGCTTCCTATATATCCTTGTGAATGGAATCTATAACCATGTATTTCATGTGAGGGACTTATGCCAAAGCATCCTAGGGAACCTGGAAGGGATGTGAACATCCATGTTGAATTAAACCCTACTGGGGATATCGCCCAGAATGAAAAGGGTTGATTTTTGGGAATTGGGTTTGAACATCAAGGAGGATTCCTACATATCCCATTTGGATGGGAATCCAATCCCATGTTGTTTGGTAAGTCTTAGAGTATATTATGGTCCTTTGAGATAAATGAGTTGGGGCTTACTCTTGAAGAGGATGACCTATAAAAGGGACCATGAGTGATGTATTGACTCATGGTGATGTGAGGGTTTAATTTGGGGATTATTTATATGAGGATTCCTAGTGGTAGGGTCCCTGAGGGATGTTTTAACTCATGGATATTTGGGGGCTTAACTATAGGATTACTCCTAAGAAGGATGTCTGGGTTAAAGGAATAATGATTGATGATTACACCTAGGAGGATGCCCGTTGAGGGGGACATGATTTCACATTTCATGGATGAGATAACTTGGATCTTGAGGCATGGAAATGCTTCCTATATATCCTAGTTATGGTGGGAATCAGAGTTCATGTAGTTCATTCTATCAAGGTGGATTGTGTTGGTGTTGTAATCATCACAAACATCTAATCCCACATAATTCATGCTCAAGGTTAGAAAAAATATGACGCGAAATATTCAACAAAGGCACACACTTTTCTTCCTTCACTAATGAAAGATGGCCTAGTCACCATGGAAGAGTCTATGGCTATGGAGGAAGAGGTCGAGGCTTAGATACTTCCCACTTTTCAGTATTCTTCATAATAGAAATGAATTAAGGTGAATAACTCTATGGGTTGAGAAGAGAAATACTAAAACCTCCTATATTAAAAGATAGGGGATTACCTCAGGAAGAGTTCCTAATGATTGGTCCTGAGAGAGGAGGGATATTTTTCTTTTGTCCAAGGGAAATGTTAGTGTGATCCTTTACCCTCCCTACCAGGGACCAGAGGCTCTGGGTCTTAGAGAAGATAAGGGGAGGACAGAGTCCTATCCCTGGAACCCGAGACTCGGAATTCCACACCACTATCCCTGGGGTAAGGGTCCATGTGACCGTAGATATAAAAACATACATACATCCTGAGGATCCATACCCTCTTGTAAGATAAGTGTCGGAAATTTCTAATCATATAAATAAAAACCCAAATAGGAAATACACTGATGTGACGTTCTCTAAGGTTTTTTAAATTAGGAGGTATTGGTGGAGGTTTTAACATTATACCTATCAAGAAAGGGAGCCAAAATAGGTGATGCTCATCCATGAATGTCTTTGAAAGTGGATTTATGAAAGGAAAACATAGGCTTTAGGGGTGAGGTTATCTAAGTTGGACCATTCAAGGGGTGAACAGTGCAAGGGGACTCCATGAAAATAGGCTTGGGTGAATGGGTTTCACCTTAAGTGACAAACTACATGGATGATAGAATTGCAAGATACTAGGATCAAGCCTTTAAGATTCTTCACTAGTATTCCTAGAAGTGGGACGCACAAGTTCTTGTTTTGAGGAATAGAGGGTGCGCTAGTATTCTTTAGTCAGGGGGTTGGGAAAATGAGTTTAACATGTGTTGTTTTATTATAATCACTAAAATGACTTAATTCTAACTATCCCCTATTAATTCCATCTCTTTAGGTGTTAAGGAACTACCTTTGAGCTTTTATTGTACTTGATCGAAGCACTAGGGTGATAACAACAGCAATCGGCCTTCGGGGAAAATTTTCCATACAATTGAAGACCCCATGGGTCTATTTATAGGAAAAAATGGGACCTTGGGTGAAGGAGTTTGGTCGTACAAGTGGGTAGTGCACATGTAGTTTGTTTACAAGTACCTTTCACGATAGTGTTTTCAATCTTAGGGGAAATAGCTACTCCATTCCACTGGGGCTACGCCCTTGCACCCCTACATGGGATCAATGTTGGGCTACGGTCATGGACCTTTAGGTCAGTGCTTTCACTACCATCACTGAAGCCCATGAAAATGCAGAGTCACACCAAGAAATTTTTGATCCTAGCCAAGGAATATTTTGGAAATGGCACATTGAAATCCAATCTGCTCCTTCCATCATTAAAATGTATTTCTACTTAAACAAGGAATTTGATTTATAAGTGAGGTTCACATCTTCCATTTTGTGAAGAAGTGCATGGATCGCATTTCATTGTGTCTACAACCCCCCCCTAGAATTATATTCATTTGTAATGAATATAATCTAGTTCTGAGGTAAAAGTAAGCGCACTTTGACACATTCCAACATCATTTTCTCAGTTTTGGAGCAATCTCATGTTTAGAAGGATGAAATTATTTTTTCCCTAAACCAGGGGGCATAGAAAGAAAATGGTTCAACTAAATCATCTATTACATGTAGATGATGGGTATTAGGATCCCGTTAAACAAATGAAATGTTATATTGAAGGTCTCTTTTGATTTATGATAGAGAGACTTCATTTTGTGGATGTTCCTCTGGGGAATTTATTTCATATAAATGAAAATAATTTTTCTTCTTAATAATATATGTCTTCATCTCAACTTTTTTTATAATTGTAATGTTGTAGATGATTTCCAAAACATGACATATTTTTTCCATCAAATCATAATTACAATGGTAGGTATGGGGGTGATCTAATTTATACCTAATCCAATGTTCCTAGTGAGTGTAATTTGATTTTTAATAGGGTCATATGAGCAACCATACAAACATTGTATCTTTTTATTTTATCACCCTAATTCTTTCCTAAGCTCAATATGGAGGAGACTTATCATGTGAGACTTGGATTTTTCTTAGGCCCCCCCCTTTTGGGTTTTGAACCAAACACGTTTTTTACTTTTTAAAATTTTATTTCTCGATATGCCCTAGACCGTATAGGGTGTTGGTCTAGTGAGGTGAGACTCAACTTTTTTCTAGAGTTCCCTTTGTGGGTTTTCATCGTGGTGAGTACTATATATCTTTTTGTTGGTAGTTTAAATTCATTCATGTTGGACTAATAAGGATATATTTTTAGGTTAAAAAAAATTGACCATGAATTTTAAGATTATAACCCAAACATGGATTTGGTGGCTGGGAAGGTCATGATATTTTTTAGATACATCCAAAGGGAATATTGAGTTATTATTTTTATGGTCACAAAATCTAAAATATAAAGTATAGAAATAGAGGAGGTATCTTCATAGAATGATGATACTTCTAATAGAAAAACCTGTTATGGGGGATATTTTATGCAAGGCCAATTGGGGAACATACTGGATAGTCAAGTAGTTGAATCTTGAGGTTGTCATGCCCGTAATGTTTGAAACTTATGCAAGGTCGACTGGGGATCATGCTTTATGGCTAGGTAAAGTAGTTATCAATTATTTATACATTCTATTACTGATAGAAAAAGGGGTTTATGATGTGGATGTCTCAAGACCATAGTGGGTGGTTTTTCACAGGAGAGATGTCTAAGAATAGAGGGGCCATCTGTGATGATAGGGGCCATGAATGAGAAACCACTCCTACATATATTTGGAATATAAATGTGGTTATATTTTTCAAAAAGTGAATTTATGATATTATTCTATGCTGTTTAAATTCATGCCACAAGGAAATTATGTTGTGTAGTTTAAAGTCATGCAGAAAGGAAATCGGAGGGGTTTTGTAGTTTCAGGTCATACAATAAGGAAATTATGGGATGTTAAATTTAAAGTCATGCAGAAAGGACATTAGGTGGGCTGTGGAGTTTATTGTCATCCAGAAATGACATTAGGGGGCAATGATTTAATGTCATTATCTTTAGCTAAAAATTTTATGGTTCTCCAATTTTTGGTAATTTTTCATGAAATGTGCTACCATATACATGTATGGAAAGTGAGAATTGTAAGTTTTGGTTTATGGATTTATGAATCCAAAGAATGACATGGAAAGTTCATAATGGTATTATAGGATGTCTCTTCCAAGAATTAAGTAAACACTTTTTGACAAAACCGTTATAGGGGTTGTATTATACAAGGACAACTAAGGATTGTGCTTTATAGTAAAATATTTGTATCCTTAGGTTGAAAGACACATTATGTAGGAGAATTTTATGTAATGAAAACTAGGGCACATACATCATAGTCGGGTAAATGAGGTCTCATGAATTTTGACAATCTATTTCTAAAAGATGATGAATATTTATGGAGAGTCAGATCTATCCAGGCACAGAGTTTGGTTTATGGAGAAAAGTACCTGAATATAAATGGGGTATTTCCAGTCATGATTTCCAAATATTTATAGGATTAGGCTCTCTCTGAAGGTCAGGCCTAAACACAAGAAGTATGGTGCCTATTCTTTTAGATCATACAACTATGACCATAATATTATGGAAAAAATGGATGATATATTTGGTCAAATGGTTCAATATTGTTCCAATATACTTTTCACATATGAAAGGGAAAAGTGTAATCCATGATCTTGGAGAGTTTCAAGTCAGAATCAATGATGTGGGACAAATACACAAAGGATGGCTGCTTTAAATTTTTGGTTCTTGCATACCATCATTAACGCTTAATGGGGCATAAAAGGCTTCTTCCAAAATCAAAGTTACCATAATTTGACAAACTTTTTATGTGGTCTGTATTATGAAGAGAAAAATAGGGCATGTTCTTCATAGCAAAAAATTTTCATCCTTAGGATGATAGGCCCATTATATAGGAAACATATGCAAGGCCAGCAAGGGAACACACTTCAGAGTAATACAAGGGAGATCCCAGGCATCAGACATTATTCCACCAAAAATGGAAGAATGATTTTGAAGATCTAAAAGTATTATAGAATAGGAGTGTAAAATGAGAAAGGGGAAATTTTCAATGTATAATGGACGTGTTTAGATTAATATCAACCATGATCTTGGATTCCCTTACATAGATATGACTCATGTGTGTAAAAGGGGACATCTTTTATTTCCTTGATGGGTTCTCTGAGGAGGGGTCCCAAAATAGAAGATCCTGTATAGATTTTGATCATAAGAAATAGAGGGGTAATTTTCATGTATCCCTTTGCTGGGACTGGGATCTAAGGTCTAGTTTTCACTATGTATCTCAAATGGGATTAGAATAAATAAATGCATAGTTCTTTGAGTACCCTAAATTTTAACATCATTTGGTGAGGACTCTATCTATGTAGTTTAACATATTGCGGTGAGGATGATGAACTAACCAATGTAAAGGGAAAGGGGAATTGTGGATCCATGTAGTTTTATTTCATGAGGTAAGTATATTAGCCATGAATTTTAACATATTTTGGTAACTACTCAGGTTTCTTGACATGAAATTTCAACAGACAATATGGATGAACTAGGGCAAAGGGCCCAAGCATCACTATGTATCTTATTATAGAAAAAATCTATCCACATGTAGTTCTAATATAGGTGACTTCATGTTTAAATTGAGAATATGTATTTGAATTCCTCATGTACATCTGAGTCATACAAAAGAGAGAAAAGTATTTTTTATGTTGTGATGTGCCTGAACCCATGATCAAAAATTTGGGCATCACTAGTGCTTCGCTAAAGTCATACAAAACCAACAAGTTAGATACTTAACACCTAAAGTGAAGTAATTAAAAGGGGATATTGAGACTTAATTCCTTTTATTGTTTAAAATAAACAACACTTATTTGACTCATTCTCTAACTCCATGACTAAATAAGACTTGAATGCTCTCCATTCCTCAAATAAGAACTTATGCATCCTACTTCTAGTAATACATATGAATACTCTTAATGGCTTGGTCCATGTATCTCCCAAGTCTAGTTTTCCAGGTTGTTTGTCACTTAAGGTGAAACCCATTCACCCAAGCTTACTAGCGTATAGACCCCTTGTGTGGTTCACACCTTGTGTGGTATTCCTTGGTTCATGTCACCCCTTCAGATTATGTCAAACTTTCATGATGCCTACTTCAAATCCATTTATGGAATATCTTATCCTATTTTGGATACCTTTTGTAAAAGGTATCATATTAAAACCTCCACCAAGACCTCTTCATTTACAAAATCATACGGAAATGCACATCAGCATTTCTCCTATTTGAGTTTTTATTTCTATAGCCAGATGTTTCCCACACTTGTCTTACAAAGAGTAAGGATCCTCAAGATGTCTATAGAATTGTATATTTATGGTCATGTGGACCCTTACCCATGGGAAAATGTAGAGGAATTCTTGTTCTCAGATTTTGGGGATAGGACTATGTCCTCCCCTTCTTGTATCTAAGACCTAGAGCATTCGGACCACTGTATGGAGGGTAAAGAATCACACATTCTTTTCCATTTGACAAAGGAAAAGTCCCCCTCCTACCTCGGGACCAATAATATGGCACTCCACATGAGGTAAGCCCCTATCATTTCATGTAGTAGGTTGCAGTCTTTCTCTTATGTACCCATAGCTTCCTTCATCATCATTCCTTTCAAGGATGAAGGAAACATAAAAGATGGAAATTTTGAATCCCAATCCTCTTCTTCCATACCCACGACCTCTCATATTGCTTCCCCAAACTATTTCCTTAGTAAATGAAGAAAAGAGTGTTACTTTGTTTATTCTTTCACAACCTCTTCTTTCTCATACTAAGCATGAATCATGTTGTCTTAGAGGTTTGTGATGATCACAACACCCACACTATCCACCTCAATAGAATGAACTATGAGAACACTAATTCCCACCGTAACTGGGATATGTAGGAAGCCTTCTTAAGGCCCTAGATCCATGTCATCTCATCCATGAAAGGAGAAATAATTCCCCCCTAAATGGGCCTCCTCCAATGTGTACTCTTCAATCATACTTCCCTTAACCGAGGAATCCTTATTATGAGTAAGACCATAGTTAATTCCCCTAATATTTATTATTTAAAAGATCCCTCGTGTACCCTATCACTGGGAATACTCTTTAAAAATAATCCCCATATTATACCATCACATAAGCATAATTAAATACATCACTCATGGTCCCTTTTTATAGGGAATCCATTTCATGAGTAAGCCCCAACTCATTTATCTCAAAGGATCATACTCTCCTATGAGACATACTGAACTACATGGCCATTGATTACCCTAATTAAAATTTGATGTTAACTTACCTGCAAGGTTCCCCAAGTTACTCTAGAATAATTCCCACACCCAAACAACATGGTTTCTGATTCCTTTCGCAAGGATACTTAGGTACTCATATGTGGGGTCAATCCCAACATCAAAACAATATTTGTCTCCCTGGATGATGATAAAATCCAGAGAAATATTTTATTTACCTAGATGACCATAAACTCCAAAGTAACATTTTTCTACATGGATGATAATAAACTCTAGAGTGACCTATGTCTTCATGGATGATAATAAATTATTGAGTGCCCCACAGTGTGGCTATAAAACCAGTATCATCATAAAAACGACTAAATAATCTATAGGTTTTATAAAAGTGGATACAGTTGATGGATAAACTCATATACATAAATATGTATCCATCGATGAAGAACCAGAGATACATACAGATGATTCTAAATTCAATACAATGAAATAATTTATTGCTTATTTAAAGGAAAACTCTTGTTGTATTTTTTAAATTAATAAAGTATTTGTGAACATATCTCAAATCAATGAGAGAGTCCCGAAGTAAGAAATAATTCCCCTTAAAAGGGTGTGATGATCTCAACCTCCCATCCTCTCAACCAATGTGAATTATTAAGCATCATAGGTCAAAATCCATAATGATAGCCTACCTTTAGAAAGAAAGACCCTTTGCATACATAACAATTGGGTGCTTCCGGTTCCATGAACAAACCCATTTGAAACCATTTAGAAATAATAATTCGTAAAAGAGTACGATTTCCAAGGGAAACAAAAAATGGTGAGCCCAATGTGAATCCTTGACCAAGTTGATTTTGATAGCCATATGTCAGGACCGTTTCAATAAAAGAGGGTTTAAAATGAAATCAATCACGCATTTTTTCATTCAAAATATGTTTCTTTAACATGTATTTTCTTGATCATGTCATTAATATATCAACATGCACTCTTTTTCAGAACACATGTCAATCGAAATAGATTCTTTAAAGTTTTCACCTGTGAATTCCCCAACTGCTGCTCAAGATGGATCCTTGTCTGCCCGAAGGATGCCATCACTGAATCAGTATCATCAACATTGGTTCTACAGTGCTCTAGTATAAGATTACCATCAACACAGTACCATTCTGATCTTAGAGGCCTCCTGATAGGTCCCCTAGATCAATAATAACCCCTTATCACCCAATCATAAATGATCGGTTGTCCAAAAGAAGACAATTATGAAAACTGTATACAACTGTTAAACAAGATTATCCCCAGAACATAATTACCAGTATCTCCCATATTTTATAGAGGTGGATAAAGATTCCACCCATGGCCTCATCTTGAATACGTAGGGGTCCTTCTTGAAGGCTCCTGCTAACAATCGCCACTTCCAATGCCACATAGAATTAAACCCTCTACATGCTAAGGATGTTGCCTTTAACTATCTCGTTCATGTCCCTCATACCCAAACACGCAAGATGGACCATAAGGGACAACATTAGGATAAGCAGGATAATGTTCCTACCTTTTCCACCTCTAGAGAATCTGAAAGGTGTTGTCTTGGGTGCATTCAAATGATGTTTAGTTTTGGGTTACATAGATGCAGCAGAGTGGATGAACAAGGTCGTCTCTCAAAGGAGGAAGTAAATTAAAATAACTTCTAAAGGTTCTTTTAAAATTAAAATAAAAGATAATAAAAACACGACTTGAAAGGATGGGGGTTTTTTTATCATTTAGAAAACTATAATAAGTTTGCTGGAATAAGATTGCATTTTTTTTAATTTTGAAATGAAATTCAATTAAAAAGACGCAACAAGAAGATATTTTTTAGAAAATATTTTAAAAGGTGTAATAGATATAACTATACCTATTCACTCAGTTATTTATTATTATAATATAAAATAAATTCCACTTAATTATTATTCCTAAATTTGTTAAATCCCAAACCCTATGAGAATTAACATTACTACAAAGATGAAGTGAATTGAACCCAAGGCTATCTTCGGAACATGCAATTGCAACACCCTACTTTGATTGATGTTTGAAGGTTAACATATTGTCAGTGGTAAATTAAAGAATATATATATTTGGAAATTAGAATTAATTGAGTTTAGGGATTATATTTGAACACTATAAATTTATCCCGTGTGGTTTTGAATTGCCAATTAAATTCGCGCTCTCACAATTCACACAATTATCAACCTCGTGTGATTTGTGTTTATTGTTAAATTTCTTGCTTAGTTTCATTTAAATTGATAACTAAATTAATAGATTATATTAAGTGAATTATATTATATCATTTATTCAAAATAAATGAATGAATAAGGTAAGAGATAGATCGATTACTAAAAAGACTACTCTTCCATGGGTGGCGTTATCACCGTACTGATGTTTTTCATAAGAAATGGATTTAAAGGGGAACCCCCAATATCGTCTCTACTCTTATATTCCATCACAAGAAGAAAAATAATAATATGAAAGGATAATAATACAAAATATTAATTCAAGAAAAAATAAAATTACAAGCATGAATGCAATGAAATTCCAAGAGGAGGTAGGAGAGGGGATCCTTTTTTCAAGAGATGTTTGCACAAGACCTTACTTATTCCAAAAATTGTGAGGGGATAAAAAGAGAAAATATTTCTAAAAAACATCCCCATTGCCTCAAAAAACCCTTGAAAAGATTAAATTCACCAATTTATAGAGTGGAGGGGAGGCTTGGTTACTAGTAGTTTCAAGTGTGAATGGGGAAATTCGGCCAAATATATTAATCTAACTTGAACCACCCATTTAACCACCAAAACGCATGAACCAGCTCTTAATATAGCAAGATTATTTGTGCTAAATTTTTTCCCAAAATCCTCTCCAAATTGTTTCCAAATAAAAGTACAGATGTGGGAGTTATGGCCTAAATACTGAACCCATGTTCAATTTGGAGAGTCCAGCCCAACATTGACTTCATGGCCCATTTTCACCTTCCAAATGCATGATTTAGCTCCAATGTACTAAATGAAAGTTGTATCCCATTAAGTAACAAATTTAAATTATTTTAAGTTCAAATAATTCATATAAAAAAATTTATGTCTGAAATTCTACATTGAATTTTAAAGGGTAAAACAAGAATTTTCATCAAACATTCAAATGAATGATTAATCCCCAATATTTCATAAATGAACATAGTTACCACAATTTGAGGAAATTTTTTCATTTATTATACAAATATTATTCAATAAAATTGTGTTTTATCAACTCCCCCACACTTACCCTTTTGCACTCTTGGGTAATACCTCATATCACGTATTTTGAAAAAGTATGACAAGTAAACATCAATATCAAGTCAAAACAAATTTTAAAACACATATCCTTGAGATTAAACAAATCCACACTAAAAAACAAAAGATATCATGCCTCATAAAAAACATTATTTAAAGTTCTCCATTTATATCATTCAATATATTTCCACTTCATTTATCCTCCCTTGAAAAAAACACTTACCTCACTTGAATTTTCTCTCATCAAACAAATGTCAATTTTTCAGCAATGTATTTCTCATCCAAACTCATAAAAGGGTCACTATAGGATTGAAAAATTCCTACATCACCACCCTATGTGAGTCAAGGACTTATGTTTATCATGAATACTTTTTAGGGATGTTCTGTGGCTTTTTATTGGTAGGATTAAGATGTGAAAAATTTTGTGGTTGAATGAGGGGGGCTTGACTCTTTTTGAAGCAAAATTGCAATAATCTAATTTTCACCCAAATATGGTATCATCCTCAGTACCCTTATCATTAGTTCATGTTAATCATCATGAAATATAAATGGATGTGCACACCATTCAACATTATAGTAGAAAAAATTTCAATCTTCTCAGACATGATTCTCTTGAAATCTCTAGATAGGCACAAATTTATTCCTCTATTAGATGCTCCAAAAAGGAACCACTTCACTTATCATTAAATCTCCAGAAATTGTAAATCATCACTTATCATGAAAGCTCCAGAAAAGTCACAAATTTCAATATAATGATATTTTTCTGAATAAAACACATCTCTTAAGAATCAAATTTTCCACCCAAAGTATCACAGAATGTGGTAGAACAACACAAGACAACTTCCCCACACTTAAGGTCAACTATATTATGCAATTTCACTTCAATAGTTGGTTGGATAGGGAAAATTGTCTTGTAATGTGGCTAAACTAATAGTATTTTCATGAATTATAAGGTCCACAAGCATTAAATATTCAACATAAGACATTATAAAAAATGATTCTTTGAAATAGGGGCTTTAATACCAAACAAATGCCTCAATAATTTAAAACATAAGTACCTCAAACCCTCAAGTTTTGACTTGAATAAATAAAATTTTCGTTAAATCAATCTTGGTTTGGTTCTCTCAAGAAATAAGTTAAATGCAAATAATATGAAAATAATGGTTTAGAAGCCTCAAATGAAAGTTATTTCAAATATAAAGTCAGTGAGATGTGGTATGGGATTCAAAATTCAGAGTACTTTTCATGAAATTACTAAAGATTTGAACTTGAAACAATGCCATTTTCATCATTCATTTATGCTCATATTTATGGGATAAATTGTTTCACTGATTGATATGGATTTCAAAATGGTGATGAGAATAATTTCATCTCAAATGTTTCAGAAAGACACAAAAAATTAAAAAACAAACACACATTTTTTTATAAACACACATTTTTTTTGTTTTTAAAAAATCATTGAAAAACAGGAAAACAATTGAAATGAATAAACATAAAGGTTCCCTCCCCCTCACTTAAAATATTTCATTGTACTCAATGTGAACCCATGAGATGATATATGCACATGAAATGTATAATTTTAAATAGGACAAAGAATAAAAAAGAGAAAGGGTTAGGAACAGCCTGATATGCTCAAGTGATGACGGGGTCATGTAGTGTGATGAAATGCACTGCATCGGTAGAAAGTCCCTCAATGTATCTCTTCAAACGTTTCACATTGACTGTAAAGCTCCTACCAGTGTCCTTGTGCGTGATCTCCCCTACACCAAAAGGAAAAACATTAGTCACAGCATAAGGACCTAACCACCTGGAATGCAACTTACCAAGCATCAGCTTTAGTTGTGAACTGTAGAGAAGGACTTTCTCTACAACATGAAACTACCTTTGTTGGGTCATTCTATCATGATATGATTTTGATATTTCCTTATAGAGCCTTGTTTTTTCATATGAAGACAGTTGAATCTCCTCAAGCTCTGGAATTTGGATCTTATTTTAGATTCTAACTTGGTCCAAATCCCTGTTGCATTTTTTTTAGCCCAATAATCTCGATGCTCAACCTCCATGGAGAGATGATATGCTTTCCCAAAAAAAATCCAAAATTGGGAGATACCAATGGGTGTATTTTATTCCATTATATAAGACCATAATGCATAATCCCAGTGCCTTCTCCAATCATTCCTATTTGGCTGCATGGTTTTCTCTAAAATTTGTTTCAACTACCTTTTGGAAACCTCTGTCTAGCCATTTTTTTGAGGGTGGTATGGTGTTGATGTTTTGTGTTTCACCCCATACTTCTGAAAAAGGGAATCAATATTTTGATTACAGATGTGTGTCCCTTGGTCACTGATGATATCCTTCGGTACTCTAAACTTTCAAAAAATATACGCTTTGACAAAGTCCACAACAACATGGGAATCATCATTCCTGGTGGCCTTGGCCTCCACAAATTTACTCACATAATCAACAAAAATCAAAATTTATAAAAAACCCAAGTGGACTAGAAAAAATACCCATAAAATCAATTCCCCATACATAAAAAATATAACAAAATAGTATGGGTTGTTAGGGAATCTCATGTGTCCTAAAATTGATCCCAGTGTGTTGGCAACGAGAGAACGAATTACAAAACACACGAGCATCATGGAATAAACCATTCCAATTCAATTTAGAGTCCAAAACAATCCTAGTAGTTCATTGGGGTCCAAAGCGTCCACCAGAAGCCTGTGTATGAAATAAATTTAAAACATACTCCAACTCATGATCAGGAACACACCTCCTAATAACATGATCACTACACATGCGCCAAAGGTATGGATCATCCCAAACATAATATTGAGACACACTTTTTAATTTTTTAACTTGATGTTTCTTTAAATTTTTAGGGATTTCAGAGGCAACAAGGTAGTTAACTAAATTAGCATACCAAGGATGCATACCTGATATGGCATAAAGATGATCATCATGGAAAGTGTCTCGAAGTGGTACCTGGTCCAAGGTGTTATCCTCTAGTGTGTGAGTAATCCTACTCATGTGGTCCACCACTGGATTTTCTGACCCCTCATTATCCTTTATCTAAATTTAAAATTCTCAAAGAACGAGAATCCATCGGATAAGCCTGGTCTTTGCATCTGGATTCTTCAAGAGGTACCTAAGAGATATATGTTCAGAAAAAAAAAACTAATTTAGAGCCCAATAAATATGAACAGAATTTATCTGAATCAAATATGACAGTAAGAAACTCCTTTTCCCTGGTTGTGTAATTTGATTGGGCTGAACCCAGTGTCCTCGATGGATAGGAAATCACATGTGAACTTCCCTCCACCCTCTGTGATAAGAAATATCCAACTGGAATGTTGGAGGCATCACACATAAGCTCAAAATGAATCTCCCAGCAGTGAGGGATGTATGATCGGTGGAGTGGTCATAAATATCTTTAGATAATCAAATTCTACCCTGTATGAATCATCAAACACCAAATCCTAATCCTTTTTAAGTAACCATGATAAAGGAAGATCAACCGTACTAAAATATTTGATAATGTGATAATAAAATCCTACATTCCATAGAAAAGATCTAACATCACACACACAAGAAAGATTAAGTAAGGATCAAATGATATCTACCTTAGATATATGAACTTCTATCCCTTGTTTTGACACTACATTCCCTAAGACGATGTCATGCTCTACCATGAAATGACACTTTTGAAAGATCTAGACCATATTTTTCTCAATACAGCAATTCAAAACCCTTCCCCAAATATGTAGACATCATCAAATGAGGATCCATACACTGTAAAATCATCCATAAAAACATCCATAAAGGTCTTAATAAAATCATAAAAAATACACACCATGCATCTATGGAAGGTTCCTTGGGCATTCCAAAATCCTAATGGAATCCTTCGGTAGAAAAACATACCGAATAGAAAAGTGAATGTTGTCTTCTCCTGATCCTCTGGATCAATTGGAACCTGACTGAAAATTATTTTTTTATTAAGAAAACACTTTTGAGGAAAAGTGAGAAACCTTAAGTTCCAACAGGCACAAACAGCATCAAACAGAAGATCAGAAACACCCTCACCCAAGCACAGCAGCATCCGCCAACTCCAGAGAAGGACCACTCGGCGATCCCATGCAAGCACGGTCCCTCCCGATGGCAAGCCATCCCTCCGTATCCACCACATCCCTAATGGCCTGTAGAGGAACAAGCAGCATGCTCCAGCCCGACCGAGCCGAACTGACCCTTCCGTATTCCTCCCACAGCCAGAACGAAAACTCAACACAGCATAAGTTAAGAAACAAGTAAACTAGAATCATTGAACACCAGATGTATTTTACCAGAGTCAGTGACTCTGAACAGTTTCCAGGATAAATTAGATACCTGCAGGAAAGGTTCTCCCCTTATTAGGTCTTCAAAAGAGGAAGTTAGTGAATTCCAGACCTGCATATATTCCTCAAGGCTGATCAACCCCTTATTAAAACCTCCAACCAGGATCGAGTCCTGTTTATCCACCCAAGCATATTGGTCCTCTATAAGCTCCACTTCAAGGTTCCTACCCATAATCTTGGCTGCATCTTCTTCCGAGGCGTTGAGATACAACACCTGTTCTGACACCACATCGCCAGAGCTTAGGACCAAATCCAGGGACGGATCATGTTGTCTATCTGCCTTTTGGTTATACCTGGCCTACTTGTCTATCTTCTCCACCAAAATTTTCTTTTCTGAACGGGTCTTCATAGGAGGAGGTAAGGAAGAGTAATCCTTCTTACCCCTCCTACCCCAATTCTTCCTAAAACTCCTCAAACCCGATTCTGTTTCGGAGAGACTTCTACAGACCACGTCGCATTCATTTCCCCTTCCACCATCCTCATACTCTGAACAGGTTTTTTCCTTAATCCAACCTTCCAACAAAAACCCACCATCACTCCCCATGTTGTCCTTACCATCCTCAATCCAGGTAGATGGTTCAATTCTGTGTTCATCCTCAGCTAGCAATCCATACCTGTTGCTCAAAGCGACTGTACTCCGGACTGAAGAACAAACCCCTAGCAGACAGGCAGCGCTCAACCCCCTTGCATCTTCAAAGTTAGACTGAGCCTGCACCTCCACACTGGTCCCTACCAGATTGTTGGGAGCACCATCCAGGGCCGACCCTACCCCATTGTTCCCTTCCTTCCCCAAGACACAAGTTCTCTCAACATCTGATCCCTCCAGGGAGGCGGGTTGATCATAACCCCTGCCCATATATTGAGGCTGTGGGTTCAGAGACTCCCATCCACTGGCTGGCACACAAATGGTCTCTGACCTGGAAGGATCACCTGCAGGAAGAGAGGAGCTCCCTAATGCCCCCATCGAAGGACCTCGGTCCTGTAAACTCATTCTACTCGATTCCTGAACACCACCCAGATCCTTTTTGGGGTCATCAACCACCGCCTCCACCTGAGACACTGGCTCCTGGACACCCCGAAGTGGCTCACTATGGTCACTACTCTCCATTTGACTCTCTTGTGTCCTCAGATGGAGCGTAACAGGCTTAGAAACGATACCAGTACAAGCCCCATGAACTTCAACATGACCAGGGGCTCCCTTGCTCCCCGAAGAAGCCTCATCTGCCACCGTTGCAGCCCGTTTATGACAGTCCTCCACACGGTGACCCTGTCTATGGCAGAATGAGCAGAACGAGGTCCACGATTCATAGAAAATCCTTTGCACATACCTGTACTGCCCTTCAATCACGATCCATACCTTGTCGGGTGGAGGGCGGGATAGTTCCATTTCCACACAGATGAGCGCTATGATTGGATGCACCAAGGCGTCAGTCTTCCAATCCGCACAGAGGAAACAGCCTACGGAATTGCCAATTGAACGAAGGAGAGCTGGGTTCTGAAATGGGAGTGGTAACCCTGGAAGTTGAATCCATATTGCCGACGAGGAGGCGTCACGATTCATGTTCAGATCGAACGTCCAGCGATGTAAATAGAAATAAAACCCCCTAACAGATCTTCCAGCACGGGACCAAGCCAAGGCCAAGTCGTCTTCATCCGCGATACAAACAAGAATTTCGCGCGGTCCAAGGAGACCAACAACCACACAGTGGTTTAGACCCCATTCCTGATTCACGAACTTTTCGAACACCTCCACCGGAGGTCTTTGTCGAGTGAACATCACAACCAGAGCCGTGGATAGGTGCGACGAAGCTTCAAGGAATTCTTTAGAAGAAACCGGAACAACCGGATGACCGTTGCAGAGGCCAGGTACCTTTGGAGAAATGTCAATACTCGGTAAAAAGGAGCGCCTTATGTGTACTGCATCCCGAGGAGGAGGAGGAGGAAGAGCCTGCCCCTCCCCCGGACGGGGAGGGGCCATCACCGCCGCCAGGTGTCTTCTCAGCTAGTCTATCAAGCGTTTGATCAATAAATGGGGGGGGGATGATCCTTGCTGGTGGACTGATTTAGTTTCCTATAATCAATACACACACACCAACTATTTTGGGACGTTATTAGATCTAAGTCATCATTCTCCTTTTTAACAACATTAACACTACTTTTCTTAGGCACAACATGAATAGGACTCACCCAATAGGAACATGAAATGAGAAAGATTATACCCTCCTCGAGGAATTTTTCAACCTCCTTTTTAAGAACCATAAAAAGTGTTGGATTGAGTCTCCTTTGTGGATACTTAACCAGTTTAGCCCCATCCTACAAAATAATCCTATGTTTTCAAATAGAAGGGATATTACCTGATATGTCATCCAAGGTCTATCCAATTTCCTTAACGTTCTCTCTCAAAAGATTCAAAAGTTTTTCTTCATGTTCAAAATACATATTGTTAGTAATGATAATAGGTAATATTTTACCACACAACAATTATGATTATTTGAGATTAGGTGGAAATGGATTGAGTTTTATTATAGGGGGGTTATGTATAGATGGAGATAGTGAAGGAACTAAAATATGTACACAAAGAGCATCACTATCAGAATAGACATCATTAAAATCAGATTATAGTTCATCAAATCCATTATCATACTCAACAGCCATTTCATAATCAGACTTCACATGATCAAAATCAGAATATGAATCCATTTCAAAATCAAATATAATAGAGTGTTGTACATTAGAAGTAGGTGTGTAAGTACACTTTGACATTAAACTAGAACCAATACTCATAATCTCCCTAAGTATAGGACAATCAAATTCCATGGGGTTTGTATTTGGTGGTTTAAAATGGGATAAAAAAATGCATAATGATCCAATGAGGGGTACTTCATGGAGTCCATAATATTAAATATCACAACTTCATCCCCAAACTCCATGAAAGGTGTACCCTCATTGACATTTATGATAGTTTTTGAAGTTATGAGGAAGGGCCTACCTAAGATAATGAGATCCTGAGAACTTACTCGATTTTACTCCATGTTAAGCACATAGAAATCAGCTAGAAAGATCATGGCCCTTACCCAGACAAGTACATCCTCAAAGACTCATGATGGATATGTCATAGCTCTATTCTCTAACTGTACCACTACTCCCATCGGTTCCAACTCACCAACCAACAAATAAGATAATACATAGTGAGAGAACATATTTATGGAAGCTCTAAAATCCAAAGAGCTTCCAAACAGTATAAATCCCCTATGGTGCAAGGGACGGTGAATGTACCTGGATACATTCACTTTGTTGGTGTTGATATATTTTTGTGTAATGTGTGTTGACACATTCCTTCCAAGTTTGATCCTCTCATTTCTTCTGAGACCTCTTCTATTGGAGAAAATTTCTTTTACGAATTTGGAATACAATGGATATAATGAGTATAACTCAATCACGCATATACTTAGAAATTACAGCCAAAAGAGGAAGATAAAATAAAAAAAATCTGAACAAATTAAAATAAATGGAAGATAAAATAAGTAGTTTATTGAAAGAACAAAAACATTACAACAAAGAAGAGGAAGAGAAGGGCATTTTGGAGGAGATCCTAGCTTGAATGATTCCCTCATCCAATGGTTAATTGAAATGGAAAAGAACCACATCACCTCTTCTCCCAATCTTCTAAGGCATGTAAAACTGCATCCAAATGGTAAAAATACCAATTTATGGAGTGGAGGGGAGGCTAGGTTACACGTGGTTTAAGTGTTAATGGGTAAATTAGTCCAAATATTTTATTTCAACTTGCAATGCCCATTGAGCCACAAAAACATGTGAAATACCTCTCTATCTAGAAGGATTATTTGTGAGAAATTTTGTTCCAGATCTACTATCAAAATAAGAACCTATTAAAAGAATGATTATAGGAGTTATGGCCCAAATACAAAACCAATGTCCAATCTAGCGAGTCCAGCCCAACTTTGACTTCATGGACCATTTGCACCAACCAAATGATTGATTTAGCTCCAATGTCCTAAATGAAAGTTTTATCCCATCAAGTCAGTAATACATTTAAATAATTTTAAATTCAAATAATTTTTATCAGAATATTTATGTTCGAAATTCTATTGTGATGTTTAAAGGGCCAAACTAGAATTTTCATCAAATTTTCATATGAATGACTTAATCCCAAAAATTTCATAAATGAACACAATTATCACAATGTGAGGAAATTATATCATTTATTATTAATAAAATATTAAATAAAATTTTATTTTATCAACTCTCATACACTTACCTTTTTCACTTCTGGGCAAAACCTCATATCACGTATTCTGAAAAATTGTGACAAGTAAACATCAATATCAAATCAAAATAAATTTTAAATAACATATCCTTAAGATCCAACAATTAAAAACCAATAAAAAAAGATATCATGCCTCATAAAATTCTATTATTTCAAGGTATATATTTATATCATTAAATATATTTCCACTTTAGTTATCCTCCCCTACACAAATCACTTACCTCACTTGAATTTTCTCTCATCACAAAAATGTCAATTTTTCAGCAATGTATTTCTCATCCAAACTCATACAAAGGTCACCAACAGCTTGATAAATTTATACATCGCCACCCAATGTGAATCAAGGACATATGTTTATCATGATATCTTTTTAGGGTTATTTTGTGGATTTCGGCTGGTAGGATTAAGATGTGAAAAATTATGAAGTGGAATGAGGGGAGCTTGACTATTTTTGAAGAAAAATTTCATTAATATAATTTTAACTTAAATATGGTCTTCTTCTCAATCCCCTTATCATTAATTCATATTCATCATCATGAATAAGAAAGGAATGTGAACACCATTCAAGGTTTTGGCATCAAAAATGTCAATCTTCTTATACATGATTCTCTTGAAATCTCCAGATAGGCACAACATTCTTCCTAAATTAGAGGCTCCAGAATTGAACAACTTAACTTATCAAGAAGGCTCTAGAAAAGGTACAAATTCACTTATCATGAATGTTCCAGAAAAGGAACAACTTTAAATATAATTATTTTTTTCAGAAGAAAACACATCTCTTCATAATTTAATTTTCCATCAAAAATATCACAGAATGTGGTTGCACAACACAAAACAGCTTCCCCACACTAATGTTCAACTAGATTTTGAAATTTCACTTCAAGAGTTGGTTAGATAAGGAAAATTGGATTCTAATGTGTCTAACCTAATAGGATGTTAATGGATTCCAAGGTTTAAAAGGATTTAATGTTAAAGGTAGGATATTATAAAAAAGGATTCTTTGAAATATGGGCTTTAATACCAAAAAAATTCCACAATCATTTAAAACATAAGTACATAAAACCCTCATGTTTTGACATGAATAAATCAAATTCTAGTTAAATAAATCATAGTTTGGTTCTCTCAAGAAATGAGGTGAATGTAAAGAATATGAAAAATAATGGTTCAGAAGCCTCCCAAGAAAGTGATTTCAAATATAGAGACAGTGAGATGTGGTATGGGATTCAAAATTCAGAGTACTTTTCATAAAATTACTAAAGATGTGAACATGAAACAAAGCCATTTTCCGCATTCATTTAAGCCCATTTTCAAGGGATAAATTGTTTCACTGATTGATATGGATTTCAAAATGGCGATGAGAACCATTTGAGCTCAAATTTTTTAATAACACACAAAATATTGAAAAATAAACACACAAAATTTTAAAAACACAAATTTTTTTGTGAATAATTCAAAAATAGGAAAATAATCAAAATTACTAAACTAAAAGGTCCCCCCCCCCACACACTTAAAATATTTCGTTTTCATCACTGCAAACCTACATGATGATATATGCACATGAAATATATAACTTTAAATAGGACAAAGAATAAAAATAGAAAGTGTTAGGAACAACCTGATATGCTCAAGTGATGATGGGGTTATTCAGTGTGATGAAATCCACTACATCGGTAGGAAGTACCTCATTGTATCTATTCAAACGTTTCCCATTTACTATAAAGATTATTTTTGTGTCCTCTTGCATGATCTCCATTCCAACATAAGAAAAAAAATTAGTCACAACATAAGGACCTAACCACCTAGAACACAATTTACCAGGAATTGGCTTTAGTTGTGAACTACAGAGAAAGACTTTCTCTCAAATAAGAAGCCCCATTTTTGGGTACATATATAATGAGATGATTTTGATCATTCAATATAGAGCCTTGAGTTCTCAAATTAAGACAATATATTCTCATCAATATCTTCAATTTGGAGCTTCATTTGGATTCCAACATGTGCCAAATCCATGTTTCATTTAATTATAACCAAATAATCATGATGCTCAACTTCCACGGGGAGATGACATGCTTTCTAAAAAAACAATATGAAATGGGGACATATCAATGGGTGTATTTTATGCCTTCCTATAAGCCCATAACACTTTGTCTAACTTCATTCTCTAATCTTTCCTATTAGGCTGCTTGGTTTTCCCCAAAAAAATTTCAACTCCCTATTTGAAACCTCATTCTGGACATTTGATTGATGGTGGTATGGTGTTGATGTTTTGTGTGTCACCCCATACTTTTGAAGAAGGGAAGCAAGATTCTGATTGCAGAAGTATGTCCCTTGGCCATTGATGATAGCCTTCGGTACTCTGAACCTGCAAAAAATCTTCACTTTGACAAATTCCACAACAACATGAGAATCATCAGTCCTGGCGGCCTTTGACTCCTCCCATTTACTCACATAATCAACATCAATCAAAATATATAAAAACACGAATGAACTTGGAAAAGGACCCATAAAATAGATTCCCCATACATAAAAAATATCACAAAATGGTATGGGTTGTCAAGGCATCTCATGTCTCCTAGAAAAGTTCCCAGTGTGTTGGCAATGAGAGCCAAAATTAAAAAACACATGAGCATCATGGAATAAACTAGGCCAATACAATCCAGATTCCAAAACATTCCTAGCTGTCTATTGGGTTCCAATGTGTCCACCATAAGAAAGTGTATGACAAAAATGTAAAATAGACTCCTACACATGATCAGGAACACACCTCCTAATAACATGATCACTACACATGCGCCAGAGGTATGGACCATCCCAAAAAAATACCGAGACTCAATTTTTATTTTTTGTAGTTGATGTTTCTTTAAATTTGCAGGGATTTCAGAGGAAACAAGGTATTTAACAAAATCTGTATACCAAGGATGCATACATGAGATGGAATAAAGATGCTCATCAAGGAAAGTGTCTCGAAGTGGTACCTGGTCCAAGGTGTTATCCTCCAGTGTGTGAGTAAGCCCACTCATGTGGTCCACCACTAGATTTTCTGACCCCTTCTTGTCCTTTATCTAAATTAAAAATTCTTGAAGAAGGAGCATCCATCAGATAATCATCGGCCTTGCATATGGCTTCTTCTAGAGGTACCTCAAAGATGCATGGTCAAGGAAAAACAACTACTTTAGAGCCCAATAAATACGAATGGAATTTATCTAATTAAAATATGATAGAAATAAACTCCTTTTCCCTGGTTGTGTAATTTTATTGGGCTGAATCCATTGACCTCAATTCATAGGCAATCACATGTGAACGTACCTCCACCCTCTATGATAAGACAACTCCAACTGAAAAGTTGGAGGTGTCACACAGAAGGTCGAAAGGAATCTCCCACTGTGGGGGCTGTATGATCAGTGGATTGGTCAGATAATTCTTCAGCTCATAAAATTGTACCATGCATGAATCGTCAGACAAAAAATTAGAACCCGTTTGAAGTAATCACGACAAAGGAAGATAAATCTTACTAAAATGTTTAATGAATCACTGATAAAATCCTACATTCCCTAGGAATGACCTAACATCACGCAACCTTGATGGATGTGGTAAGGATGAAATGATATCTAACTTAGAACTATGATGCTCAATCCCATGTTTTGACACTACATTCTCTAAGACAATGCCATGATCTACCATGAAATGACACTTTTCAAAGTTCAAGACTTGATTTTTATCAATAAAAAATTCAGCACCTGTCCCAAAATACATAGACATTCATCAAATGAGGATCCATACTCTGTAAAATCATCCATAAATACCTCCATGCAGGTTTCAATAAAATCAGAAAAAATAATCACCATGCATCTCTTGAAGGTACCTAGGGAATTGCAAAGTCCAAATGGCATCCTTCGGTAGGAAAACGTAGTGAATGGACAAGTGAATGTTGTCTTCTATTGATCCTCCTAAACAATAAGAACCTTGAAATATCCATGAAATCCATCTAAGAAACAATAATGTGTCTTCCCAAATAGTCTCTCAAGCATTTGATCAATAAATGGGATGGGAAATGGTCTTTGCGGGTGGACTAATTTAGTTTTGAATAATCAATACACATACGCCAACTGTTTTGTACCTTCATTGGAACTAACTCATCTTTATCATTTTTAACACTGGTAATGCCACTTTTCTTAGGAACAACATGAATAGGACTCACCCACTGGGAATCTGAAATGGGATAGATTATACATGCCTCAAACAATTTTACAACCTCTTTTTTACAACCTCCAAAAGTGTTAGATTGAGTCTCCTTTGTGGCTGCCTAATAGGTTTAGCTCTATCCTCCAAAAGAATCATATTCATGAAAATGGAGGGGCCAATACCTGATATTTCATCCAAGGTCCATCCAATTTCCTTAATGTTCTCCCCCAAAAGATTCAAATGTTTATCTTCATGTTCAAAATAGAGATTGTTAGCAATTATAACATGTAATCTTTTACCACTCAACAAGTATGAGTATTTGAGATTAGGTGTAACTAGTTTGAGTTCTAATATAGTGGGGAGGGGGGTGCTGTATGGATGGAGATAGTGAAGGAACTGAAATATGTGCACAATGAGCATCAATATCATAATAGACATCATCAAAATCGGAGAATAGTTCATCAAATCCATCAACATACACCAAAACCATGTCATAACCAGAGTTCACATTATCAATATCAGAATATGAATCCATTTAAAAATAAATTCTAAGAAAGTATTGTACATTATAAATAGGTTTGGAAGTACTCTTAGTCTTTAAAATATAAACAATACTCATAATCTCCCTAACAATAGAACAATCAAATTCGATGGGGTTTTAATTTGGTTGTTAAAAATGGGAGATAAAAAATGCAGAATGATTGTCTAAGGAGTACTTCATGGATTCCATAATATTAAATATGACAACATCATCCCCAAACTCCATGGAAAGTGTACCCTTATTAAAATTTATGATAGTTTTTTCTATTTTGAATAAGGCCCTACCTAAGATAATGGGATCCCAAAAACTTACTTGATCATCCTTCATATTAAGCATATATAAATATGCTAGAAAAAAATGTATCTTACCCAGACAAGTACATCCTCAAGGACTCCCACTATATATTCTATAGCTCTATTCTCTAACTGCACCACTATTCTCATCAGTTTTAACTCACCAACCCACAAATAAGAGAATACAGAGTTAGGAATCTCATTTATGGAAGCTCCCAAATCACAAAGAGCATCTGAAAAGTGTAACTTCCCTATGGTGCATGGGATGTGAATTTCCATGGATCCTTTCACTTTTTTGGAATTTCTAGAGTTTGTGTAATGAGTTCTGACACATTCTTTGCAAGGTTGATCCTCTCATTTCCCTTGAGACCTCTTAGATAGGTACAAAGTTCTTTTAAGAATTTGGAATTCAATGAGTATAATGAGTATAAACCAATAAAACTTCTACTCAAGAATTATAGTTCAAAGATAAAGATAAAAAATGTTCTAAATAAAAGAATTGTAAGACAATATAAGAAGTTTATTGAAAGAACAAAAACATTACAACAAAGAAGAGTATGAGATGTGCATTTTGGAGGAGATCCAAGATTGAAAGCTTCACTACTACAATGGTTAATTAAAATGGAAAATAACCACTTAAAATCTTCTAAAAATCCTCTATGTTACGCCCCAAACCCTCCAAATGTGAAAAATACCAATTTATAGAGTGGAGTGGAGGCTAGGTTACAAGTGGTTTCAAGTGTGAATGGGGAAATTCGGCCAAATATTTTATTCCAACTTGAACCGCCCATTTAGCCACAAAAAACGTGAAACTGATCTCTATAAAGAGTGATGATTTGTGGGAAATTGTGATCCATAGAACCTCTCTAAATTTGAGACCAATCAAATCAAGGATTTAGGAGTTCTGGCCCAAATACAGACCTCATGTCCAATCTGGAGAGTCCATCCCAACTTTGCCCTCATGATCCATTTGGACTAACAAAATGAATGATTTTGCTCCAATGTCATAAATGAAAGTTTTCTCCCATTTAGTAAGTAACAAATTTAGAGAATCTTAAGTTGAAATAATGCATATTAAAATATTTATGTCCTAAATTCTATAGTGAATTTTTAAGGGTAAAACTAGATTTTTCATAAAATTATCAAATGAATGATCTAATCCCAAATATTTCATAAATAAACATAGTTACCACATTGTGAGGAAATTATATCATTTATTATAAATATAATATTCAATAAAATTTTGTTTTATTCGAATCCCACAAACCTAGTTTTTTTTGCAAACAATGACTGGGCACACACACCAATCCGCCTTCTTTCCGCCAGCCAGTAGACTCGTCTAGTGGTTCATAACCATTCCTGTTATTTAAATCTGGTGGATCTCCATGAGAAATAATGTACAACTACTTAAAATCATCATGACTTCTATCAGATTAATTTGGCAGGATTTAGACAAGCCCACCAACCAAATATTTGTATCCTGCGAGAAGAAATATACCCATTCCTACACCCACCAATCCTTCTAGCAGTATCATCTAGAAACACATAAATAAGTCCACTGACCTTTCATGTCTATAATTATCCAGTAGGCACATACACCTTCCAGTATTAATCAAGCCATTCAAATGTCTAATTTGGCATCACCACAAAAAGTTAGTCGGAATGCTCTGATGACAAGGAAGAGGAAGACTCAACTCTCCCCCCCCCCACACAAGTACTATCAGTATCCACTAGATTGAAAGGAAGTAAAGGAGTATATAAATACAACTAATCCAGATAAATAATGGATATATTTTTTTGTTTCAGTCACTAAATTCACCATGAACATTTTGGATATGGTGAAAGGGCAGATGAAAATCCCAACCTATATCCTAGTTACCTTGCCGAATATCATAATAGCAACATAAGTAGTACGCAAGAGACGTAGACATAACTTTTTCCATGTACCTGGTGTGGCTCATCATCATGTCACCCTAGAGAAAAAACATAACTATGCTCTAGTCTAGGAGGGTCATGGGGATCACTCCCTCATATTATATGGAAAATTGGATCATGAACATACACTCGTTCCAGCTGGAGATAATCGACCTATTCTGATAGGCTCTCGAGGGAAGGAACATACACTTTCCCGTGATACCCACTTCTCCTAGTGAGTATCCCCATCTTCTAGTAAGAAGGCATCCAAAAAGAAGAATTATTAAACAAAATTGAAGAATCAAGTTTCGATATCTGATCTGGAACTACTTAATGTTAGAGTTATTGAATCCCTCAGACATTTATCTATTGCAGCTCAAGATCCTACTCTCCCATTACTAAATTATAGGAGTTGTTGTAGTTATTTAGAGATTCCTCATTGTACACTTCCTCGTGAAGTCTTGATTCATGAAATATTGGTTAATATAGAGATCCTATATCCTGATGGGAGCCACAACAACCCTCTATAGCGCCAGAGGAACTAGGATAAAGTGTATTTATCGCTGGATATAATCCTCCATGATGGTTCTCCCCATGAAATAATTCACTAATAAATTCCTCTTCATAGTAGTAATTCACATTTTCAAGGGAATTATCCACCCGACAATGTAGTGATGCGAAAACCCTATTAGCTTTAGGTACTTGAAAACACAAGACTAGCCATGTATGATGCCTTATCACTGGAAGTTGAAATACTTTCTCTTTCAGAAGACATCCCTTGGTGACAATCATTCTCCAAACCACTTTTGGGACACTTCCATTTAAATGAATCAAAATATCTCTCTCTTGATATTTCTAATTCTGATAAAGCACCAGGAAAGATTCCACTCTACTTAGACCAGGTTGAGAATCCTCTGATGAATGGAGAATAAGATATTTTAAACATGAGGAAGTAACTGAAAGAATGAAATACTAATCATGTTTTGGCCATTTCCCACCATTCAATATAGTATTCCAGATATGATGATGGTAAATTTTATGCCTGTTATTCGCCTCAACATATGGAAAACTCTTCATCATCTCAAGGTGAATGTATTTCCATATTACAAATATTAAAGTCTTGTGAAGTTAATATAAGGGTTGTAACATCAAATTGACTTGTAATTTATATAAATTTTCTAAAATTCAAAGATAGAGAAGTATCATGAATCCCTTAAACATTCAAGCCTCAATGAATTAATGAAAATGTGATGACTCATCATAGATACTCCCTCTGGGAATCACATTAGTGGATGGGGTGCACATGGATCATTGAATTTAAATACACTCTCTAGCTAGAAAATCCAACAAAAAGTGGTCTCATGAAATGTTATTTCCCCAGGACGACTTCAATAAACAGATTATATACATGAACAAAGATATTCTCAATAAGAGAAGGCCTCGATCTACCCTCACTAAAGTCAGGATTGAAGAGATAAATTCATTGAGATAATTTTTCAGAAATCAGCTGAGAACATCGAGAAAGCCTCCCATTTAAAGGATATTGGCCATCAGATGAAGAAAATGTTTAAAATAACACAATGGTATTCAGAAATGGGTGATTTAAGTGAGTAATAGATAATGAACCCATCCCATGTTTGGTCTAAAAAACTTATAATCAGGAGAGCAGCTCCAATGATATCATCTATAGCAGTTCAGGAGCCACCCCTACACACTTGGATAGTTTTTTTAACCCAACCCTCAAATGAAAAAAACATTACATAAAGGGTTATAAAAGAATAACAAGTACATCCCCAACCCTCAGGGGTGGGTGATTTTTTACCTCAATAATCCCCTCCTTAGTGGGAATCCATTTTCTACCGATTAGGGATGAAGCTGCAATATGAATCCTCCCAGTTCATTCCATTCTGTGATTTAGTACCATCACATGGTAGATGCACGAATTAATTGTTAGAGTATTCCCATAAATTTACTATTTGTTCAGTAATTCCTTGGGAATAATTTAATAAGAGGACAAGGTCTAATGGAGTATTCAAAAAAAAATACAATATATCAGAGATATTGAAAGAATGCCAACAATACATTATGCATTAGTTAATGTTATTAATTTTTTCGCTATAGATCCTGTAGAACATCAGTATAGCTTAGGGGAATCAGAAGAGTAAGTTCATGTTCTTGATGTAGGACACATTGAAATAAATTAAGGAGGTATACGTACACGAAATGAGAGGCTTTACTATTATCAAGAAATACCCTCAAATAATCCAATTCTAGATTTTTGAATGGTACCTAATAGGGAAAAATGTAAAATTCAGACCGCATCTCACCCTCTCCCTGGATAGGGTCAACACCTTTCATTAGAGTAAATCTTTCCATAGAAGGAGAAATAAATGGAGGATTTGAGAAGAATAATTGTATAATTACTCTGATGAAATCTTCCTGCCATATAAGATCAACAAGAAGATCCTGAACTAGAAATTCTAATTAGATCACACCAGCAACTAATATTTGTCACAACCACTGAGGAAGATCATGAATTACCTCTATTTCAGAGGCAACCAGACTAGAGTCAGTCATATCTTTACAAGCCTATCCCTATGGGTTACCAACGACAAATTCTAGTAGTACCACCACCAGTGGTCCTACCGGTTTCCTCACCCATTCATGTTCCAGCCGATGTAGCTGCTTAAGTCTTGGCTCAACCAGATGTTCCTCGAATTTTGATGACCACCATTGAGTCACTGACCGCTTGATTGTAAGATATGGAGGGACAGTGTGCACTATTACAACCAAAAAAGAAGGCTTATCCTAAATGGGTAGATCCGACTCCTCCCTCACCAAACTTTTGGAATCCCCCATTTCCAATCTTCAACAGATCAGGATATCCAGAGTAGCACTTGATGCATTTCATCTATCACTATGATCCCATGATGGGGACCCCTAAACAACAAGAAGTAGTGAATCTCAAGTGCTTTTCCAATCACTGTAGGGCCAACCTTTTTCTTTTATACAAGCTTGTAGTCTTAATCAATTACTGGATGGGAATATCATCACCACAAATTCCTTATCTTGTTTAGTTCAATGATATAGAATTGAATATTCTTCAATATTATTATGTAAAATAAAAGGGATAATGAAAGAATATCAGATATCATTTCTTGGTGGAATGTATTGACATATTCCTTGAATCTACATCTACATAAAGAAGATTTATTGCTTATCTTTGTAGCTAATCTCTGTGATATGTTGTGCACACCATTAATACCTGTAAAATACATAATAGGGTTTCAGTACATTGTATAAATCTATCAAAAAGTAGAGAATTCCATCATAGAGACCAAGGATAAATTCCTAATAATCTCATCAACAATGGGAAGAAGAGTAGGAAATGAAGAGGCTTTTATAGTCACACATAAGAAAGCACATGTACACACTCCTACATTAAATACCTCATAATACTATAGGGATCCAATACCCAAGAATCAGAAAAAATCTCCACCTCATCAAGATGATAAAAAATATTATAGGCAAATATAGTTTGAGAAGTTGAAGACCAGAGTCTATTATTTTCAGAATGAACAGTTTCCCAACTACTTCATCTCAGCTTTGGAGAACAAACTAGTCCAGTTACCAAAGCACAAGAAGCCAAATAAAGAATTTGAAAAGGCTATCTCAAACTATTTCCCTTCAAAATAGATGTTTGGGCACCCTATCGAATAGTTTTTTCATTTTCAAAGACCTCCTAAAATAGATGGTGGACTCCACAAAAGTGAAACCGAAAGGATCGTTAGCCCAGGTAGTATCTATTTTTACTACTAATCTATAAGAGGAAAGGTAATTGCAATAATTAAAAAGCAAGAATATGTAGAAGTTTTATGAATGGATGATCAAGAAAACAATTAATTGAAAACATCGCATTTTATGAACATAGTTATAATAACCAACTATGCCTCCTACCACTACTACTACAGCAAATCTATCTTCATTGAAAACCCAGTCCTCCAAATTCCAATCCTAAAACAAGAAACATGGCCAAAAGGATAAAATTAAGTCAAAGGAAGATGAGATCATTTCAAGGGAAAAATTTTCCTTGACCTTGGATGATTTCATGCCATCATTCTCCAAATCATTGGCACCACCCCACAAAATGGAAAAACAAGAGTCGATATGTTAGGAAGAATAGTCATCAGAAGAAGAGTTGATATTTGGTTATGTTAATTTCATTCACTTAACAGACCCCTTATCAAGTGATTATTATGATTATGAATCTAGTTTCCCTATACATGATTATAGAACTGAAGGAGAGAGTCACTGTGATCAGGGTTATAGGGGAAGATGTAGTCATTCCAGAAGTCACTACTTCAACCACACCCCTGCTCAAACCATTTATACAACAGAAACTCAAGGGATATCCCTATAAAAGGCCCAGTCAGAACATGGGAACTCTACCACATCTGACAAGGCCTTCCCATACATAATCACCTTGGAATACTGGTCAGTGTCTATGACACCACCTCATTGGTGGGTGGGAAAGACTAGCTAACCTAGTCCACTAAGAGTAGAATTACATCCAGCTACTACTTCAAAAGGTGGTCCATCCACATTAGGGACATCAGCTCCAAAGGCACCTATAAAAGAAAATCTCTATGTGGGGAAGTATAGACCTCAAGACCAGAAGTATGATGTTTTGAAGCAATTTTCTTATGTACCAGCTAAGCAATCAATTCGGGATACTATGAATCTATAAAAATATCATCATGAAGCACTTGTTGAGGGTTTTCAATCCCTCAAGAGTTTGAAATTGAGGTTTCTACCACATAGGTCTACATTATAGATAATGTTCTAGAAAAATTCCATGTGGTCTTATCTTTCATGGACCAGGATAAGGACGATGCGATGTAAGGACACATCAGGCCCCTATATCTATCTGGTAGAATTAATGATACTAATGTCTGAAGAGCCTTCAATGACAATGGACTAGGGTCCAATCACATTCCAATGTAGACACATCACAGATCGGGCCTCACTGAATTCAACTTGTCTCCCTCCACACTAATGTTGTAGGGTTATGAATAGAATTAACAAGAACCACTTAGCGATATTAATCTTAGAACATAGTTTGAGGATCTCATATCTGATTCAAAGTTAATGGTTTTCTGGTAGGACCAAACATTCAATACTCTATTGGGAAGACCTTAGTTACATCAATATTTGTAAATCCCTTTATCATACCACCAATGTCTATAAATATTGATTCAATGGTAAAATTGGGACATTTCATGGTGAAAATGAACCATTAAAAACATGTGAATCTTAATACATTGATGTTGAGTTCTATCACACATGGGGAAATTGGTCTATGGAAAATGATGTTACTAGAATCAATGCCCCGAATGGTCTATAAAATAACACATCTAACCCATTCAAGATACTTAGTGTGGATCATGCACTACCAAAAATTCAAATTGAAAGGGTAGTTTCAAATCCAAGCACACACTTAGTGGAATCCATAATGTCAGTTTTGAGAATTGAATCTGAAGGCACATGAGAAATTGGCAACTCTTCAAGGAATAAATAATGTTCTAATGAAAATCCATCTACCAATCTTCAACAAATCTACGATTCATTATCCAGGTTGGAATAAGTTGTCAAATTGAAGGAAAATGGCAAGGACAATGACTCTAATCCCATAAATTTCCCTTTATAGATTCAAGAAGATCCTCCATCATTAGTTGGGTCAGAAATGGTTTCCACTTATTCAGGATGCCCAAATACTGACTCTTCCCTTATCCCTGAAAATCCTGCTTCATTGCCTATCATCTGAGATTTAGTCTGAGCAGAGGTAGAATAAGTAACACATGAGGAAGAAGAGTAAGAGGAATACCTAAGGGGAACCCCTCAAGAATTTGAGGAAGGTGTATCCACCACTATTGATGAGCTCAAAGAAATAAATCTATGTATAAAGAAAGACCCATGGTCCACTTTGATTAGTGAGGCCATGACTTCTGAAGAGAAATAAGTGAATGCTTCATTTATAAAGTTACAATGGGATGTGTTTTCATGGAATTACACATAAATACTAGTCCTTCAACACAAAGTGGAAACCCATCATTTGGGTTTTCTAGAAGAGAATCAAGGATAGAAGAAGGCATCAAGAAGAAAAAACCCAACTCACACCTCCAAAATTGAGTCTGAATTCGACAAGATCATCAAGGCCTACTTCATTTGAGAGGTGAAATATCCAAAATTTCCAGCTAATATTGTCCTGGTGAAAATGAAGAATGGGAAAATTTGAGTTTTCATTGATTTTAGAGATCTCCATTAGAATTTTCCCAAATATGACTTCCCAATTCCGATCACAAAACTCTAGATTAATGCAACAACTAAATACAGGGGTCTATCCTTCACGGGTTGGCACTTAGAGTACAATAAAATCAAAATGGCCCTAGAAGATAAAGAATCCAAAATATTTAGAGCCTCTCAAGGAGAATTTTTCTATCATGATATTCCCTTTCACTTTTAAAATGTTAGTGAAATGTACCAATGTGAAATGGACCACATCTTCAAACCCTTATTGGGATTTTTTTTCAATACTATGTAAAAGATCTAGTAATAAAATCCGTGGAATGTTATGATCACCTAGATGATCAAGAAACTATATTTAGAAAGATTGAGCAACATAATATGAATATAAACCCCTTAAAATGTGCTTTTGGAATAACCTTATAAAAACTTATCGACCTTGTTATATGCCATCCCAATATAAAAATTTATCTAGAGAAGACTAATGAAATCCTTGGAATTTCACCACCTCAAAACATAAAAGAGTTGAAGGGAAAACAAGTAAACTTGGCATACATCTGGCGCCACATAGCCAACCTTGAAAAAAAGTGTTTAACCTTCACCAAACTAATAAATAATGGGGTCGCAATCAATGGACCAATTACTATCAAGAGGCATTTGATACACTCAAGAACTACCTCTAGAGCCCCTGGTATTAATGACCCATGTTGAAGGAAAGCCTCTTATTTTTTATGTGACAGACTTGGAATGATCAGTGGGTGTCTTCCTTGTAAAAAATAATGGTTTTGGAAATAGAAAAAATATTTACTCTCTTAGTTGAACCATTCTCAATGTAGAGACTTGATATTCAAATATTGAGAAGAGATGCCTGAAATTAATCTTTGATGTTCAGAAGCTGAGGATCTATCTATAGAATCACAAGGATTACTTAGACTCTCATCATAACCCACTCATATTCATCTTTACTTGTCCTGTGTTGACTGGATTTTAGGCACAAGGGGTAGTTATTCTGTAGTATTTAGATATACAGTTTTTGCCTCAAAAAGTAGTGAAAGGACAAGCCTTGGCAGAATTCTTTACTGAGCACCCATCTATGGAAGATACATCTTTAAATACTGAACTACCTTATGAATAAATCTCTTTTATTCATGACAATCCCTAAACATGGGATATTTATTTTGATGGTGCTTCCAGGAGTCCAATGGGAAAGAGAATTGAATATTCGAAACTCAATAATGTTGGGCTAGTAATTGTACTTATCTCCCTAGAGAAGGTTGAGTTTCCATACTCCTTCATATTATCATAAGGTGGTACCAACAATGAGGAAAAATATCAGGCTCTCATTGCAGGCCTCAAACTGGCACCCCATTTGTTAGTGGATCGCCTGGAAGTGAAGGGTGGTTTAGAATTGGTAATAAAATAAATCAAAGGGGACTATTCCATCAGAAAAGAATAAATAACACCTATATGTGAGTACATAGGAGGTTTAATGGAAGAGCTTCCCTCTGATCCTATATTTTCTTGTGTCCTGCAATCACAAAACACCCAAGATTATGCATTGTATAATGCAACCAAAACCTTGGATAATCAAAACTGAGATGAGAAAATCATCAGCATTGCTCACCATCATGTGGTTTCATCTTTTGTTCAAATCAGAATAGTGGAAATAAATGAAAGCATCCATGTTTCTAGGCCATGTGGTTATACCACGGGATTGATGATTCCTATCATGAAATATCACCATGATGGATTAAATCAACTAAATGGAGTTGGAAAACATAAATTCTGGTGATGAGTGGTTAATTTCACTCTTTATGATAGCCCAAACAACCATAAGATCCTCTAAAAACGATGAATTAACATAATCCTCTTTAGATGAATTGATGGAGAAGAGACTACAAGTGTTATTAGAGAAGTACATACTGAATCCTATGGTTCCCACCAGTTTGGGAATAGGATTTCTGATTAAATATTATATCTTGGATACTTTTGTATTTCAATGATGTAAGATTGCACATATTTCACTAAGAAGTGTCATCCCTTCCAAGTGGATTCCAATTTCATCCATTAAAACCCATAGTTTCTATATACATCCAAATACTCTTGGCCATTTTCTACATGGGTATTGGATGTAGTGGGACCCTATCCTACAACTACAACCAATTAGATCAAATATATACTTTATCCCACTAATTTCTTCCCCAAATGGGATGAGGAAATACCTTTCAAGTAAGTTGGGTCCAAAATCATTGTTAGTTTTTTAAAATCTAATATCATTACCATATTTGGTGTCCCCCATACCATATTGATGGAAAATGACCCCAATTTCAATTCTGTCATGGAAAAGAAGCTTTATCCGGAGTACAATATCAAATCCAACCATTCATCCCACTATCATGAAGTATCCAATGGATGAATAAAGGCTTTTATCATGAATCTTTCAAAAATACTCCATAATATAGTGGATAAAGATAAAAATTATTCACCTGATAAACATTTCATGCCTTATGGTATTACCAGACTACTACATGTACAATAACACGATCAACTCTATATTCACATGTGTACAGAACAGAAGCAGTCCTTCCCATTAAATTTCAGTTTCCATCACTCTGAATTTCCATTTGTGATTAGCTATCCACCGATGAATAATCATAGAAATTATTGGATGAGATAGAGTTCCTAGATGAAAATAGGGTTCATTCCTTGAATCATTTGGAATTCTATCAGAACAAAATCTCGTGATCTTTCAACAAGAAATTTCACCTCTATTAATTCCTACAAGGGGAATTGGTATTAGTTCTCAAGACTCCTATGATACTAGGAATGGAGCCTCCAAAACTTTAACCAAAGTGGGAAGGACCTTACTATATACATAAGGTCTACTATAATGTATTTCTTTCCTTAATCTCAATAGATTGAGAACTCACTACAACTCTAACAAATGAAATGTTCCTGAAGAAATAAATTTTGTAATCACAAAGTGTATGTCCAAGTAAAAATATGTTAAACTACATAACAAACATCATCTTAGCTACATGATGTAAAACTTCATAGAACCATATACATCTTATGATACATGATGTTAAACCATGTAGAATCATTATCATTGTCGCCTGAAGTTAAACTGCATGGTATGAGGTCCTAATCACATGACATGAACCTGTAAAACACCATTTTCCTGATAAAATGACATTAAACTATATGGTTAATGTTTCTTCTTTTTTATGTTAAAAAATCCCCCAAGATACCAAAAATTGACATTATTTGTGGTACCCTAAAAGATGAGTAACTTTTATGCGTAAGCATTACTCACATCATTCAGACTACCTAGTTGGACTAAAACCGAATTTCTCCCTATGTTTGAATCAGTTCTGTATATAGATCCATTTTCAAGAACTATGTGTGGATTGATTATTTCAATGATCAAGATACGTAGTGACACCTGGGTTATATTCCCTAGTCCAATTACAGTGTCTCTTTCACATAAGGCCACCCAAATCCCTGCTGCAAGATAATAAACTACATGTTTTTTAAAAGAACTACTTATGTCTTGATTCTCATTCAAATGAGATACATAGTTTTTTCCATATCTCCAATCTTGGGCCGATCCATGACCGTAAGGAAACAATTTTTCCTTTTTTACTATATATGAACTAAACTTATAAAGAGAAATCTTCCAGAATATATGATTTGATTATCATACGAACTTTTTTCTTGGGTATAACTATTATTCAAGAATTTATTAAAAATCCCCTTCCTCGCATCAAAACATAGATGGTGTGGGTAATCTTCTTTAAGAACTTTGTATGGATTGATTCTCACCGTAATGAGATATGTATTGAATCCCATATCTATAATAATGGTTCTAACCATGATAAAAAAATCTCCTTCACTCCCTGTGTGTATGAGTCAAATATACACAAGGAATATTTGTTCAAGAACTATGTGTGGCTTGATTATTAAACTACTGGAAAAATAACCTATACCAACGCTTTGGAATCATTGGTATAGGCCTCCAAACTGTTGGTATAGCCTATACCAACGGTTTGGAGAACCGTAGGCAAGTAATCCATTGGGATAGGTCTATACCAATGGTTTTGAAAACTATTGGTATATGTAATATGAAAATCTATACCAACAGTTCCATAAAATCGTTGGTATATGTATTTCCAAAAAAACATTCGCTGGGATTTGATCCCAGGACCTCCAGTTTAACATTGAACGACCTAACCACTAACCTAACATGACTTTTTTGAACATAATTTCATAAATATGTATATGTATTATCATAATTATTTTAAATTTTGATTTATAGAATGTTCTGGTTAAGAGGATCTGATAAAAAATCAAAGGACCTATACCAAAGGTTGTCAAAACTGTTGGTATAGACTTATACGAACGGTTTTGACAACCATTGGTATAGGTCCCTAGAATCTAGGAAGTGATGTTGATATATTTGGGACCTTTCCCAACGATTTGGCCAAACCGTTGGGAAAAGTGTCCGAAAATTGGACATTTCCCAATGGTTTGGCCAAACCATTGGAAAAACCTACCCTTTCCCAATAGTTTGGCAAACCTGTTGGGAAAAGTGTCCACAAAGTGGACTTTTCCCAACACTTTGGCCAAACCTTTGGGAAATCCTACCCTTTTCCAACAGTTTCGGCAAACCATTGGGAAAAGTGGCCACAAAGTGGACTTTTCCCAATGGTTTGGCCAAACCGTTGAGAAACCCTACCCTTTCCCAACAGGTTTGGAAAACCATTTGGAAAAGTGGCCACAAAGTGGTCTTTCCCAACAGTTTTCCCAAACCATTGGGAAAGGGGGTATAGAGGTGTTGGGAAAGGTCAAATTTCTAGTAGTGTTACCAGAACAGGATATGTAGTGACACCTAGGATCTATCCCACAGTTCAGCTACAATATTTATATCTTTTCACATTAGTTCATCTATATTCATATCATAATACATCAAACTACATGGAATTCTTGGAACTATGTGTGGCCTGATTCTCATTCAAATGAGATATGTAGTGACACCCAAATCTTCTATCTCGGGTCCAGCTACAAATAAAATAAAATACCCCTATCCCTATGTGTATGAATCAAACATGTGTAGGGAAAATATTAAAAACTACATGTGGATTGATTTTCATCCCAATGTGATACTTACTAATCCCTGAATTTCCCAACCCAGTCCCGATCATGATTTTGGATGGGAAAACCCCCTTCCTTTTCCCCGTGTATGAATCAGATCTACATAGGGACCTCTTCCAGAGATTGTATATTGATTATCATTACAATGAGAAACCTAGTGATACATAGAATTCGTATTTTAGAATTAACCATCAGCCTAGAAATTATAAAAATAAAATAAAAAATTCACCTTCCCCACATAAAAACATGATTGATATGGGGAATAATTTCAAGAACTAAGTGTGGCTTAATTATTGTCCCATCAAGAAACATAATGACACCTAGGTACTATACCCTAGATCATCCACCATATAATGTTCATAACCCTATCCTTCACTTGTGTTCCATTTGTGTTGTAGAATAAACCTTTACCTCTCCTTATTTCTCACATCGAGCTCAACTCACGTGGGCTTATGAATTGGGTAAGGAATTTCTCTACATAAATAAGGTGTCTTAATTCTTATTTAGAATTATCGATGGTCCTGACTGTAAAACCATAAAAGTCACAACATATTTCCTCATTGCATGACAATAAACTGCACAATTTTCTCAAGAAATACATGTGGTTTGATCGTCATATTCTTGAGATTCGTGGTTACACCCATATTTTCACTCTTGGGACCAAAAAAAACATTGCTTTCATCACTTAACATCAGTTCACCTTCATCCTTACTGCATGAAATTAAACTAAATGGAATTCCAAGAACTAGGAGTGTTTTTATTATCATTTTATCGAGATATGTAGTGATTCTCAGATATCCAATATTAGGTTCAGTCACAATTTTAAAATCCCCCACTCCCTTTATAAAGATCAGACCTACAAGGGGAACCTTCAAAAACTATGTGTGGCTTGATTCTCATTCATATTAGATATGCAGTGACATTAAAAATTTCAATATTGGTCCCAGCCACAACATGATGAAATTAATGCCTCCTTTCTCCCATATATGAGTCAGATCTATGTGAGAAGATGTAATACAAGCTCAAATCCTATATATGATCTCTTTATTAAAACCCCCATTATCCCCCACTTGTGAAATCAATAAGATTGGGGGGCCTTTAATTAAGAACTAAAAGTGTCTTGATTCATTCATTACAAATATAAGTATTGAAACCTGGGGTTTATTCCTTCATTTAACCACAATATACTTTTTTATTTCATAATCACCCACATCCTCATCACATGACAGTAAACTACATGGACCTTCAAGAACTATGCGTGACTTGATTTTCACCCCTGTGAGATACGTAGTGACGCCCAAATTTCCAATCTTGGGCCCATACACATCACAACATGAAAAATCCCTTAATCTCCCATTTATGAGTCATATCTACACGTGGAAGTCCAATAAAAGTTCTCACTTTACACATGAACCCATATCTATTATTACTAAGTGTTTCTTGGTTCCCACTCTAAAAAGATACGTAGCGACTCTTGGGCCCTATTCTCTAGTTCATCCATATTTTCTTTGGACATTTCATGTCAAGTCACCTGAGTCATACTGCATGGATCCACAATTCCCCTTTCCATTCAGGTTGACTAATTAATTTTCCATACGAAAAGAAATTAAACTGCATGGATATAGTCATCATTGCATGATGTTAAAATGATCATTATTCAGAGAAGTTTGTATATCGTAAATCTTATCCCATTTGAGATACTTAGTAAAAACTAGGCCTTATAACCTATTCCCAACCATGAGATAAATAAAATTCCACCTTTCCTTCATATGATCAAAATATACATAGGAACATTCATTTACAACCCTCTCCTTAGAGAACCCATCATGGAAATAAGAGATGTACCCTTTATACATATGGTTCATATCTATGTAAGGGACTCTAATATCATGTCTAGTATTTGTTCAAACACTTCATTTATGCGTTGTAAAATTCCCCTTTCGCATGTCATACTCCTAATATTTGAAATATTTTTAGATATTTATAATATTTCTTCAGTTTCTAGTGAAATAATGTCAGATAACTAAGAGATCATTTGCCTAACTATGGAGTACATTCCCCAGTTGTCCTTGTATAATATTATCCTACATAATAGGCCTTTTAGCCAAAGTATTCCATTGTTTTTCTATGAAGAACACACCATAGTCGGACCTTCATAATACAACCTCAATAATGCGTTTGTCAAATAGTGGTAACTTTATTCTTAGGAGAAACCTATTTTTTCTTTTTAGGCTTTAATAATAGTATGTAGGAACCCGTAATTTAAAGCAGTCATCCTTTGTGTATTTGTCTCATATCATTTCTCAAGACCAGAAAGTCTCTAAGACCATGGTTTAAATTTTCCCTTTCCATATGTTCAAATCATATTGTAATGACCTTGGGCCATTCGACCAAATATCCTCAATTTTTTCCATAATATTATGGTCATATTTATATGACCTAATTCTACATAAATCATACATTGTATATTTGGGTCAAAACATCCTAGAGTGACAATTTCTATGATTCGTTGGAAATCGTAACTGGAAGTACCCATTATATATTCAGGTACTATTATCTATAAACTAGACTATGTACTTTGTAAGATCTAAATATCCTTAAAATATCATCAAATTTTATCAATAGAATGTTATAATTCTTGAGGGATCCTTTACCTAACTCTACAGTACATGCCCTGGTTAGCCTTGCAAAATATTCACCAACATAACGGGCATATCAGCCTCAGAATGCCACAGTTTGGATATGATGCACATTCCCAAGTTTAACTTGCATTATAAAACCCCCATAATATATTTTTAAAATAGAATTAACTTTGTTATTGGAAGAGACCTTCTATAATACCATTATCCCTTTTCCCATGTCATTCCTTATATCCAAAGATCCCCAAATCACTGCCTACAATTCTACCTTTCCATACCTAAATAATGTAGCACATTTCCAGACAAAAAACCAATAATTGGAGAACCATAAAATCTTTGGTTAGTTATAAATATATTAATTTAAACCCCCCCATAATGTCTTTTCCTCATGACTTGAAACTTCATATCCCCTTAATGTCCTTGTTGTATGACTTTAAAATACACAACATAATATCCTTGCTACATGACTTGAAAATTCACATTCCCTTAATTTCCTTGTTGCATGAATTTAAACTAAAAAACATAATTTCCTTGTTTCATGACTTGAAACTGCATAACCCCTAAATATCCTTGTTGCAAAACATTAAACTGCACAACATAATGTCCTTGCTGCATGAATTTAAACTGCACAACCCCTTAATGTCCTTACGGCATGACTTTAAACAATATAAGATAATATCATAAATCCCCTTTGTGAAACAATACACCCTCCTTTGCACACAAAATTTATATAAAATTGGTTTCTCATTCTGGACCTATGTAATCATAGATGGACCCTTTTAATCTTAGACATATTTCCATGGAAAAGCCACCCACTTTGGTCTTGAGGAATCCAAATATTAATCCCCATTGTCTATCATCAATATAATTACATAATTTATTGAAACTCCTTTACCCAACTACATAGTATGTGTCCTAGTTTTCCTAGCATAAGTTTCCCACATAAAGGGCTTGTCATCCTATGGATGCCACAATTTTGCTATGCTGCACATTCCCTAGTTGGATCTACATAAGACAACCCCATAACATGTTTTTCAAATAGAGGTAATATCATTCTTGTATGATACCTCCTCTATTATTATACTTCATGTATTAGATTTTCGGACCATATTTATCATGACTCAAGATTCGCATTGGATATATCTGAAGAGTATCGGGACCTTCCAAGCCATCAAAATTTTTTTGGGTTATAATATGAGAATTAATGGTCAAAGATGTTTTACCTAAAACACTACCCTTATTATCTTTGAATTCATGAAACTATATTTCTAACAAAAAGAGACAGAGTACTCACCATATTGAAAGCCTACAAAGGGAACTCAAGAAAACATTCGTGTCTCACCTCACAAGACTTACATTTTGTATGATCTATAAAATACTGATTAGTAAAAATTTAAAAGACACAAATTTTTTAGGGTTATCCATATTAACCTAGAAATAGTCAAACTACACTCTCTAGGCCCATTGGCTTAAGTAAAAATTAGAGCACATCCCATCTTTATCATTGAAATTATTATTATCCAGTAAAAAAAATTTATGTTATGGAAATCATATTCAAAATTAAATTTTTTAAAAAATAAGGGATGAAGACATAGATGATTAAAGATAAAATTCTTTTCATTTATGAGAAAAAAATTCCGAAGAAGAATAACAAAAAAACGAGTCTCTCTTAGGTTATAAATCACAAGAGGTTTTTAACATAAAATATCATTTGTTGAATGGCCTATTGAGCCCCATCATTTGCCTGTTGAAGTCTAGTAATCCATCAACATCAATATCCTCGGCCTTATGAGGTGCTTCATTAGCATCCACAATGGATTTTCCCCTTCTTTTCGGCTTCTACTATCAAGAAATGAAGTTGTTAAAATTACCATGTTGAAAAATCCAAATCTTTTTGAGGATTCTACACTAGAACGATATTCACTTTGAATTTCTTTCCTGAATTATATCATCTTTGTAGTATAACTGGACATATTTTGAGATAATGTTTCTCAAATTCAACAATATTAGCACAAAATTTGGATTTTATCAGATCTTGCTGAAGTTTTTGATCTTGCTCTCTCCTGCGAATAGTCTCTTTCACCACAATATGGATTACATGAGGATCAAAACCATTTAATCCCAACATGAAAAATAGAGTTAAAAGACATTGGATACATGAAGGAAAGACCTCGAGGAGAGTCATAGAGACTGTCTTCCATATATATCTCCAAGCCTTGCGACGTTCAATACAAAGTGTGTTTTGCAACTCCAGATATGATTCAGAATCACTATCATAATGATATAAATATTCTTGTATTAATGTACATAAATATGTTTTATATTTTTCTCCCTCCCTAAAAGTGGCTACGTTACTTCCTGATGCTGGTTGAGCTAATAAAAAATATTCACCCTCATACCTTTCCATCAATGGAAAGAGTGGGAAAAAATCACTATAATTGGTGACCCTTACCCAATATCAGATCAAAAACCTAAGAAGACTCCTATCCAGCATTCCTAGCCTCAGCAGTTTTTGTGGGAACCTCTTGGTGATGGATACTTCCTTGAGACTTCTCAAGACCCACTAGTTGAACATCAAGAAAGTTATGTGCTTCATGTTCCATTTGAGTAGGTGCCTCCTCAAAAGTGGGATTGAAAATGACTTCAACATCTTATCCATGAACCCTCTCTATAGTAGTTTATATATATTTAGCATCATGTTCCATCCAATCATGATTAGAGAGTCATGCATAAAAATATTGATTCGATGGAAGATAAAAACTAACATCCTTTTAATTTATATAGTTCCCCAAATTCCTCTAAATTTGAAGGAATATTAACATGTTCCAATATTTAATCGAAATAAATGCATGTATTCTCCATGTATTACATTGAAATCCCAACCCCATGTACGTTTCACCCATAATAACACTGGGAGTGGTTGGTTCATGACCCTCTAATGATGACTTTAGACCTCAAACAGCCTCCTGAGGGATAACCGTAGGGTCCGCATTAGTTGCCGTAGGATTATTTCATGCCCATGATAAACTTAAAATATCATAGAAATAGGAATCAATTGTTGATATATAGTTATTCATTAAATATTTTTACCATACCAGATTACTCCTCTCTCTCAACAGTGCGAATAGAAGTAGTGCCAAGAGAAGATATTGTTTTCTCTGGCCTAGATGCATCTTTAGTCAAAGAAGCCTCCTCCTTGATAGGGATATTCACTTGATTGAACGTTCCCTCTGTGGTTCCCAGAGGCTCATTAGTAACATCCCTAAGGTAGGATACATAATAGGTTCCAAAAATTCCAAGAAGTTTGATCAATTTCAATGGTTGATTCTAAAATTAACGATATCAGGAAGAAATAAAGCATTTAACCACATTTTAATTTCGTTGGTGTATTTGATTTTTTTCCTTCTCCAAAGGAGTAATAGCATCATAATATCCAAAAATTGGTATTGGAGAACAAACATCTCATACCATCTCATCCTCCATTGCCTTTCAGCATACAATTATCTCTTCTGATTCAAAGGGTGACTCAGTAACCCTGATCACGGTACCACTAGGGCTATACCATGGTGATGGACCTTTATTTGATTTTCTCTGAGTAATAACTAATTAGATAAAGTTTAAAGTAAAATCATAAAATATTTTGGGAAGAAGAGAACTTATATCATCAGGTTCGAAAAAATAATGTCATTCATAAAGAGATGAAGGTTCAATTCCATCAGCAGCACCAAGATCTATCATGTCCTTTACTCACATTGCGGTATAGACTGAATTGTAAATTTCATAAATGAACATCTATAGCTCCTTGATATAAATTATTAATTCCTCAAGATTATTCTAAAAGATAATATTAGATGTGGTTCATAGATCACCTATTCATGGAATATGAAATCCCTTACATAAAATCTCCCACACAGTTTCAACATCATAAAAAAATTTCTTCCATGTTTGACCCACCTCTAGTCGTACATATTCAAAATAAATTCCAACTTGTTGTGAGGACGATTCTATAATCTTAGATTTTATGGGCTTCGAAATTCCATCCTTCATTGATGGTGGATGAGAAAATGGAACTAGATTATGTTATTTATGGTGATGACTGGGTTGCCTTGGTACAAATTCAACCGGTGATTTTGGTATAACCCTCTTGAATTTGGTGGGTGTATTTTATCTTGTATGAGGTTTCTGTGATGAACCAAGATCCTCATAATTCTCACCATTCAACTCTGGTGACTCAACCTTTGAAGAAGATGAATCACCTTTCAAATGGGAAGGGGTTTTCCTACTCCTTGTCTTCATTCCAAATCATGGAACAACATTGTTTAACACCACTTCATGGCTTGATGAAAACCATGATTTATCATAACAGTTAGTCAATATTATTTCGGCATCATATTCAGAGAGATTAAACACTTTTTGTGTCTTCTCCAGGGTCATCAGCAACCAAAATTTTTGGGCCACCATCAGATGCTATTCCAGTCTAATGTGCACTGGAGGGGATACATTAATTTTTTGCATAAATTTGAATTGGAATGAAAATATGTAGGAATCAATGTTCTTGCATATTATTTCACCATCAATATTAGTTTACAGTACACCATCCTTACAAGCAATCATATATGACCTCATATCTATGTTCGTCATCCCATCATCAACAAATATTTTCATAGGTGGATTCCCATAAGGAAAGAAGTAGAATTCTTTGAACATACTCAGACTTGAATTAATGTCATGGGACTTCAAGGATAAGGAAGAAATACCAGATAATGATTGAATAAATGGCCAGAACAAACTCCTAAGGACCTAGATCCCACTCTACAAATCATAGGTTCTGGAATGAATTTTGATCGATCCCCATAAAACCTGGAATGATCATACTATCCCAAAAGTATCCTTCCCTCTATGAATTTTCAAAAAGCTCCTGTGGATATTTTCCAAAATAGGGAAATCCAACCATACCATTTTCATCTATTCCAGCTTATTTTCTACAATAAAATGTTATCTTCCTTACACCGCCTTTTGAATCTCAGACCAGCAACACATAGACACTAATCCACATGGCTATAAAACCCACAAGACCTATCTTGGATGGAATTTTGGAGTTAATTTAATACCCCCATGATTTAAACTCTCTTTTATCTAGAATTTTCTAGAATGTGTGAGGTGTACCTCTATTTTCCACATTGGGACAACTTGTTTGATACGAGAAAGTGGGTCCTTCCCCCTGATTCTTCAAGAATATGATCATCCATGCCATAAAATGAAGATCACCTTTGTTACAGGTTTTTTCATACTTATTTACATGATCTATTTTCAATATCTCACATGGAAGGGATAGCATCCTATCAGTTTCATCCCACACTGCCTTTAGAGGAATGAATTCATCATACATATCTTTAAGGATCATAGCTCCTAAGACCTTACAAATATCCCATATGCTGATACCCACTTATCCATGTGTCAAATGGAATGAATTTTTCATTGGACTCCATTAGCTCAGCATTTCATGCACAAAGTCATCATTCCTATATACTTGTCCTACCCATACTGCCTCATAAATTACAGTGCCTTTCAGATCATCTTTGAACTCTACCCATGTTTTTCACACCTTGTATGCCCACATCCATGTAGGCTTAATGTACCCTCCTAGGAAAATGTCCCAACCTCTCCACAATCCCTTCAATTGATCTGTTTGTGAATCAAGAAAAATGGATGAATAATAGTGATGCTTTAGATCAGATGTATGTGATTTCAAATCTAAGGCACATGGGCTATGATGAAAAAAATAAGCCATGGGTACCATCCCAACATTATTATATGTTCTTGTAATAGAAATGATAGCATATGAATAGTTCCCGGGGTATTGAAACCAAGAGACTGAGACATATTTCTTCAGATCCATTATATTGACTTCTCACAAATGGTTGTAATTATAAAGTGGTAGATAGTTACTCCTCAGAAAATCTCAATGATATTTCTTTAGATAATATTCTAGACAATGAAGAGCTTTTTCACAGACGTCGTAGTAATCATGCCCTATGATCTTTATCATTTTCTTTGTTCGCATGATTGCTAGATTATCAATAGTTGTGATCTTTTTGGGATCCATTGATCCTGAAATGAAATATCATTTTCATTTAAGAGTTGGTTCATTTTAAAAAAATTTCAAAAGTAAAGAAATTTTTTTAAAATAATTGAAGCACATAAGTGAAACTATGGTGCATAAGTATGTTTCTCAACTTGTAGCGCACAACTAAAATACATACAAAATATTTGTGACCGAAATCTTAAGCTATATTGTCTATGTGGAAATTCATGTTCATGAAGATCCTTGAATTACAAGTCATGAGTGATTTTTGCTAAAATAAAGGTCCTATATATTGATGGAGAATCCTTCCTGCATGACATAAACTTGTGAAGCAGACCAATAGATACCATTTAAGAGAGGAAAATTGTGTGAACCATATATATTTTTCATCCCTTTACCCTCAGTACTATTCCATATTTTTCATTCAGATCCAATATTGAGGGGGGGGGGGCTTTGTTGACACTTCGTTCCATCAAATGTATAAAAAAGTGATAAAGGGAAAGAAATTAGAACAATGAAGAGAAAATAGGTTTATAATTTCAATATTTTCAATGTCTCATAAAGTGGTTCGCTTAAGGTAGCCCAAATCACCAATGTTGAGGAAGAACTTTCATTCCACCCCACTTTCGCAACCAAACACCATCGTCCAATGTATCATATTTTCCTATAAATAGACCATTAGGGTCTTCATTTGTAAGGATGAAATTCTCTAAAGGCAGATTACTGCTCTAATTTCCTTAGTGCTTCGCTCAAGTCCTATGAAGACTCCAAGTTAGTTACATAACACTTAAAGAGAAGGAATTAAAAGGGTATAGAGATACTTAATTCATTTCAATGTTTAAAATAAACAACACTTGGGTGACTCAATTTCCTAACCCCTTGACTAAAGAAGACTAGCGTTCCCACTATTCCTCATATAGGAACTTGTGCATCCCACTTCTAGGAATACATGTGATGTCTCTTGAAGGCTTGAGATAATTCTCACCAAAGTCTATTCATCCATGTTGTTTTTCACTTAAGGTGAAACCCATTCTCCCAATCCTACTTGCACAGAGACCACTTGCATGGTTCACCCCTTGAGCGATCCACCTTGGTTCACCTCACCCTTTCAGCATATGTCAATATTTTATGAAGCCTCCTTCAATGATATTCATGGTATAGCTTCTATACTTTTAGATCCCTTACCTAAAAGGGTAATTGTTGAAACCTCCACTAATACCTAAAAATTTACAAAACCTTAGGGAATGGAACATCAGTATGTCCCTTATTTTGGATTGTATTTATATAGTCAAAGGTTTCCCACACCTGTCTTACCAGAGGGTAAGGATCCTCAAGATGTCTGTTGGTTATTATATCTATGGTCATATGGACCCTTACCCCAAGTACAGTGTTGAGGGATTCCTGATCTCAGATTTTGGGGATAGGACTCTTTCCCCCCTCATTGTCTTTAAGACTCAGAGCCTCTGATCCTTGGTTGGGAGGGTAAAGGATCACACTTGAATTTCCCTTTGATAATAGAAATGTACCCCTCTTCTCCTGGGAACAATAATAGGGTACTCCTATTGAGGGAAGCCCCTATCCATTCATGTAGGAGGTTTCAGTATTGCTCCTCTCTACCCATAATGTCCTTCACCTTCATTCCTACTCGGATAAAGAAACTAAAAAGAGGGAATGTTCATAGCCATGGCCTATTACACAGTTACCTCATCCTCTTACGTTAGAGGAGGAAAAGTGTGTGCCATTGTAGAATCTATAAAATCTTCTTTTTTATCACACTCAGCATGAATCATGTGGGCTTAAAGGTTTTTGATGATCACCAAACCTTCATAGACCACCAACAAAATGATCTACAAGAACTTTTATTCCCACCATAATTTGGATATGTATGAATACTTCCCAAGGCCTGAGCTCCATGTCATCTAATCCATGAAATGAGAAATCATTCCCCCCTTAGTGGTACTCCTTCTACATGTAATCCCTATTCATAATTACCTTAACCTGAGCATCCTCCTTAGAAGTAATCCCCAATTTAATCCCCCAAATCATTATGAGTTAAAACATTACTCATAACCATTGTCACTGGGAATCCTCTTTAGGAATAAGCCTCAAATTAAACCCTCACATCACCACAAGTCAATACATCCCTCATGGTCCATTTTTACAGGGAACCCTCTTCAAGAGTAAGCCCCAACTCATTTATATCAAAGGACCATTCTCTCTTACGAGACTTATTGATCTACGAGTTCTTTGATTCCTATCTAAAAGGGAGACATAGGAAACCTTCTTGAGATTAAAATCCAATAACCCAAAATCATCTATGTTATTTCTAGGTCGTATCCCCAATAGTGTATAATTCAAATTGTAAGTTTACATCCCTTAAAATTTCCCTAGGATACTCTGGTATAAGTACCACACCCGAACAATGTGCGTTTTGATTCCTTTCACAAGGATACATAGGTTTCCCATATATAGGTTTGATCCCAACATCAATTTTTTTTGTCTCACTAGATGATGAAAAAATATAGAGTAAACTTCTATTTCCCTATATAAAGATACACTCTAGAGTAAATTTTGTCAACCTGGATGACAATAAACTCCAAAGTGACCTTCTTGTACCAAGGTGACAATAAATTATAATGTTCCACACTCTATGGATATAAAACCAGCATCGTCATAACATCGACCAAAGAATATCTAAGTAGTATACAAGAGGATACCATTGATGGAGAACCTCATATACATACTGATGTCTCCATTGATGAAGAACCCTGGATATGTATAAATGATTTTAAATTCCATACATTCTAATAATTGATTGTTGCATTAAAGGGGAACCCATGTCAAATTTTTTATATTAATAAATGTTTCATGAACATATCTTAAATCAGTGAGAGAATCCTAGAGTAGGGAAGAATTTCCCCCAGAAGGGTGTGATGAGACCAACCTCCCATCCCCTCAACCAATGTGAATTCTTATTCATCATAGGTCAAAATCTCTAATGATCACCTGCCTTTGTAAAGAAAGTTCTATTGGATACAGGACCATTTGGTGTTCTTCTCTCCATGAATAAACCTATTGGAATGTGATCAAAAATAATGATTTATAACACTATCCCATTTATAAGGGGAACACAACCCAATGTAGAGGTTAATGGTTGTTAGTGGATTTATTAGGGAAAACAAGAAAAAATGAGGAAAATAAAATCAAATATAAAGAAAGGTTGGTTTCTAAGGGACTCCTCTAAGGATAGGGTATTGATTATTGTGATAATTTTCCATTAATGTTAATAATTATTTTATTCAGACTTTTCTTTCTTTTGCTACCTATAGTGATATAAACATTGAAAATTTGGATGTTAAAACTACTTTTTTACATGGTGATTTAAATGAGAAGCTCTATATAAAACCTCTTGATTTTTATTCTATGAAATTTAATTTGAATCAAGTGTGACTATTAAATACATCAATGTATGGATTGAAACAATACTCTATGAAGTGGTACATGAAATTTGATTCATTTTTGGAAGATAACAAATTTACAAGGCCTCAATAGGATGCATGTGTGTATTTTGAATCAACTATGAATTTCATGATTTATCTAATATTTTATTTTTATGACATTCTTATCATTTTACATACTAAAAGTATTATCATTAATATAAAATCAAAATTAAGGGCAAGTTGGAAATGATAGAATTTAGCGTAGCTATGAATATTTTAGGTGTTGAAATTATTAAAGATAAACCTAATTAAGTAATTTAACATTATTATCATGATTATGTTTTAAATACTCTTAATAGATATTTATTTTAATCTCTAAAAACTATTAATTTACCTCTTTTATAGTACTTTAAACTCTCCCCAACACAAGCACCCACAACTGCAGATGACATACATTTTATGTCTGAAATACCTTGTGCTAATATTATTGGTATCATATTGTAATCAATTATTTGTATCAATCCTGATATATGATATGAAATTTTCACTCTTACAAGATTTATGGATGCACCTAGGAAGCCACATTGGAATTCCCTCAAACGAATTCTAAGATATCTGTCTTGTAGATCTAATATATCCTTATGTTATGGTAAATATACGAATACTAATTAATTTATTATTGGATATGTAGATGCTAATTATATAGGTAATATAGATACCAAAAAAATCTCTGATTGGTTATGTGTTTACAGACTATGGTGGTCCCATTTCATTGAAGTGAAACATGCAGTCTATGGTTGTACTATCAACCACAACATCTAAGTATATTTCCTTGACTAAGGTAGTGAAATAATCCTTATAGATGATGTGTTTGTCTTCTGATTTAAACTTGTATAATTCTGCTATTAATTTATATTATGATTGTCAATCAACACTTCATTAGTCTATAAATTTATTTTTCCAGGGTAAATCAAAACACATTGATATTAGACAATATTTTCTTAGAGATATTGTATATTCTTGAATCATTTGTGTTAATAAGATACACAGTAACATAAACCTAGATTATAGTATGAGAAAATTCATGGTTTAATTTAAATTCTAGTTTTGCTTAGATATGTCAAATTTGGTTCTGATTTAATAACCATAGAAAAAATAAAATTTCTAATTTCATATAACATTGGTTGAGGTTTTTGAATCATGGATTTCAATTTATGTTTTCATATATAATTTTCCTTTATTATATTCTTCCTATTTATTTTTTAAAATAATCATGCTTGAAAAAATGTTGTCAATTTTTAATTTATTTTTATTCCAAATATTGCTACAGGAATCCCACCTTGGCTTAGTCATTTACGTGGAGGCCACTTCATGTGGGCCTTGGCCTTTGGCTGGTTTTATAGGTATGTCGTGCTGATGCAGAGATCCATGACATCATTTGATCACTTTCCATTGATTACTTTACCACACATTACATTTGTGTTATCCATTTGTTTCTAAATTTATCATTATGCTACTGGCATTCTGTTTCATGCGGCTTAATGGAATTCTTTGGTTAGATATTGTGGTTTTGGACTACAAGAATTTTTATGGGAAATTGATCACCCCCAATTCCGAATCGATCCATAAGGATTCAATTTCATTCTCATCACTTCCATGTTACTGTTAATTCCAAGACTATAGATATCGAAGCCTAGGTTGGGTGATTATCGGTTATAAGTTCTTATATATTTTGATCTCCATGGTACACCACTGGTGTGCCGCTTCTGGTGGAGTATCAACAATATGTTCCTTTCACATAGACTATGTGAAGGTGAGAACCCTACTTTCCTTGATCCAAATTGGAGAAGATATTCATGGTCACCTAGTTTCCTCGCAAGAACAATGAATTTATTTATCACTTAGGTGAATCTTGTAGAGTTAAGGGCTTCCAGACCTCTTTGTGCTTGACACTCTAAGTTTCTTGTTTTCTTTCTTTGACTCTCATTTTGTAGTATCCCTTTTTGTGTGATTATGTCAATCATTGTTCACTCTTTTTATTCTGTAATAATGTTTTCCTATATATATTAAATAAAAACTTTATTGGGTGGTGTTATTACCATCTATATTGGTCCATAAGGGGATGAAGCATGTAAATATTTTGTTTCTTTTTCTTCCTCTTACATTCTTGAATCATCTTGTTTTGGTTTTGTGTTTTTAACAACTATTTATAATGAATATACTTCGATATTGTTGGCTTTTGGAATTTTTCTTATATTAAGATTAGATTCTCCCATCAAAGTATCACACATCGATTCTAATTGAAAACTAATTTTTTGGACCTTATGATTAAAGGGTGGTGAGACTAATTTCTTTGTTTTAGGATCAGGGAAGAGGAGTTTTACTGGATTTCGTCTAAAATTTTATTTAATTTGGGTGTTGTTTGTAGGAATCTTTAGTTGACCCATCCGTACTAACTATCTTGGGGTGGTTTGTTTTATCTTGGGAAGTTTTCAAATGGGAAATAACTATGTTAATAGAACCTAGGTTAAGGTTTTCATTAGTGAGTAGATCAAAAAAATAGTGAAGCTCTTGGATGCTAGTGTTTGAATGGTGGTTCATATAATCTAGGTCGATAAACAATGATTAGTTATCTGGATTCTCTATCTTGTAGAGTATGCTTTGTACTAGTTGGTATTTTAGTGTTTATTTCAAGTGGTTTTTGGTATATATAATAAATGAAACAAGAAAACCCATTTGGTAAGGGATTAGTTTTGTGAGATCACCTGTGTGAGGGTTTCATTTGTTTCGATTGAGTTGGAATCATTCGGTTCAAGGTTGGTGATCTGTAATGTGAGATGATAGTTAGGTTTTTGGATCGAATGTATGTTTTGGGAGGAAATATTGTAGTGTGATCGGGTTAGTGATACTATGATGTTTTAAGGTGATGTGATAGTGTCATTTTTTGTGCGAGGCCTCACAAAATGGTTAGTCTCAATAGGGAAACTATTCCTTTAGATGCAGTAGTTGAGACTATGATTTTAGGTGGAAGTGTTCTTGAGTAGACCACAAAAATTAAATCATGGGGTGTTATTTTGGTGATTAAATAATTCACGTATGATGCCATTAGTGGGGAATCATTGGCTAAATTTCAATATGATTGTTACATTTCATGGTATAATGTGATTTTTAACTGTAAAGTGGGATAGTGTAGTTTGGATATGACCATATCTGGTGGAATGTGCATGTTTCTTTTGGTGTTTGAGTCTTGATGTTGCTTTAGAGTAAAATTTAAGGACAATCTACCATAAGGTTGGTATATTGTGAAACCTATTATCTATATAGGTGTTTTTTTGGGAATACTTTGGTTTTGTCATTTGATGGGGGGGGGGGTTAGTTTTTCATTATAATTTGAATTTAAATTTGAAGGGTTGTAACACATAAAAAAGGGCCCCTTTAGAATCATGTTTATGTGATATGGTGGTTTTATAGGTCTTGGATGGATTAGGGATGAGTGTGAGGTGGTTTTGGAATGCATCCAATGGGCTTTAGTTCCACTGGTTAGCTAGACATAGGCCCCTGGCTAGCTGATGACCTTCCAATTGAAAGGTGTTTCTTCCTATGCTTATCATCTCATTGGTGAGACCAGCAGCTGCAAGCTAGTGGTATCCTTCTTTCTTTTTTTAAAAAATGGAGAAAAGGGGTCATATATCCCCCTCCATCTCTTCATTATTAACCTTGAAATTTCCAGGTTTTAGTCAATTTTATAGGATCAATGAAGCTCCCTTCCCCTTTGAATTTCCATGATGGTTCTCCACCAAATCATGGGTGTTTTTATTTCCATTATAGGAATTGGAAATATCTCAATGATTCTAACACTCCATTAGCCTTCATCCTTATTTTCTATTTATACCAAAATACATCAAACATTTTATGTGGGTTATGCCCTATTTTGAGGGTACTTTTCCACTTCTTTATTTTCTCTCATTTTAGTATGAAATGATGGTTGATCCCAGATAATGAAATCTCTATATGGTTAAGATATGTAGTCTAAATGACTTTCCCTTAAATTATTTTCACCATATTTAATTTTTAGTTATTCATCACATTATCTTACCTATATCTTAGTAAAATATGAGAATCAAGTGTTTATTATTTCATTAATTCCCTAAAATCCACCGTTGGACATATTAAAACAAGCAGGATTAGGGGGAACCTTAATTTCTCATTTTAATGTTGTTGATTTTGATTGTAACTTTGTAATGGGTAATTTAAACTAGTTTGTTTATATATTCCCCCTTTAATGGAATAATTTATTTTGTATGTCAGTTACCAAGGTTGACCCATATGAACCGGTGGGTATTATGGACTTGGAACTTATTAATTAGATTTTTGAATTGAATAAAAATGGTGGTCTTAGCCTAAATTGATAAAATTGTTTATAAGAATTTAATTATTTGATCCAACTTGGATTAAAATATAGTATTGTTATATAATAATTTGAATGTAATGGCTTGTTTGATGTTATATAAATTATATGTGATTATTGGAATTCCTTTGTATGTCCCTTTGATTCATTATGAAATGCATGGGTGTGGAATTACTTGGATTGACTCCTTGAATTACACATGTTATGTATTCTTGTTGAATTCCAAGGATGGGCCATGGACTTCACTAGGAGATTCATGTGAATTATTATAGAGAATACTTACTTGGATTCAATTATTTAAAATTATATGGAATACCTCAAAGTAACTAGTGGATTCTACTCGGATTCATTACAATGAATGTCATGGATCGACTCCTCCTTGGATTAATGTAATGTATGAATTTGAAATATTCTATGGATTAATGCCATGAATTTATAAGGGTTTACCATGTTGAATGTTGTGCTATGAGCTTCATGGATTTAGCTCGATTAGTATTTGTATGGAGTGCCTCATGTTTTAGCCAGGATTCTAGTCGTCCCGTATTGATAGATGTCAAGGGAGGTCCCTTGAGTCTAGATTGGACACTTCATTATCTTTGTTACTGGTGGGAGGTAATTCCAAATTATTTAACATGGATTCTTCTAAGATCACTTTAGTATTGTTTCTTCAATGGTATGATATAAAATTTAGTTGTGATATTATGGTCACATCTTGTTCTGAGATACCAGCGATGGAAAAGTATGGTAGTGCCATCTTGGGTTGTCTCTTTGAGATATGATTTTTGACTGGGTTATATTTACTTCTACAGTTTTTTATTATCACTATCTAATTTATTTATTTAACACCCTTATACTTTATGATCACATAGTAGGTTTTTATGATACATTTTATTTCCTTTTCTACTAATTTATAATTAGACTAGTCTTGGGACACTATGGAACTTTGGTATCTGATTCCCTTATATTCATGATTCATTTTCGTATCTAAAATTAAATTTAAAATGTATTTTTAGAAAAATCTTAATGTATTTAACATATTAAAATTTTGTTATAAGTGAGGATTGGTAATATAATGATGAACTGATATTATTTGGAATGAACTTTACATTTCAGAGTAAAATCATAGGAATTTGCACCCATTTTACTTGGTACATGGTTTCTAATAAGTCACATAAAATGTTCACCCTATCCTAGAAAACCATACAAGGCTAGGATAATTTAAAAAGACTCACATTCATGGTCTTCACATGATAAAAAAACTTGTATATTCTTGATGAAACCTTTCAGGGTGCTATTTTAAGAGGTTGTGGAAATTACACTGTTTCTGCATAGTTATTATAATCATGAAAAGAAGCCCTCAATCCATGTGAGGTGGAGCCAGAGGAGACAGAACCATGAACATATTTTTCAGATATTTTACCGAATTATACGGAATATCAAACAAACTATAAGACTCAAATCTAAAGGAACATAATGGATATCAGGGTTGGTACATAGTGAAAATAACCATGCACCTTAATAATGAAATATCCAAAAGATAGCCACCTAACTACTTTATACCACCATAATAACCATTTAACCAAATATTATGACCCCTAACCACTCGAATACATTGGGGGTTGGCCAATTAATGACCTCTACCTATTTTTATTAGGGATCAATCATTCATGAGGTAATCAATCTTTGTTGTAGGAGAGATTGAAACTAATTATAACAAAGTTTTAGAGATTTATCTTGATGGTGGCATGTGCCATTATTTTACCTCTTATGTATTGAACTATATACATATTAAGTGCTTGTTTTTCATCATTTATTTCCTGAATATCTAATTCCCCCAATACATTCGTCTTGTGGATGATTATGAAGAACCTTTTGGGTAATTGATTTATTTCTATTGTGTTTATATTGTTCATCTTAGAATCTCATAACCCCATTGATTTTTATTTCCTATATTTATTGGTTACACCATATCAGAACAAGAAAAACACCTCTATAGATATCCAACAGAATTACAATGAATAATCCCTTGACCATTGGGTGAATTCAACATCTCTAATGGGTTTTTATTTTTTATATATTTAAAGAATTACTTGTTGGACCTAGAAGCTGATTTTTCTTAACATAAATGAAACCTATCAGACTAAGGATTTTTTGATATAGTGGAATCTAAGACATGGGATTTATTTTTAATGATATGAATCAATAACTAAATTAATATCCATTGTCCTTCAAAAAATTTCACAATCGTGATGAATTTCCATTATTATGTTTTAAATTTATATATTTTTATTCTATTTTAAGATGAAAAAACCTTTATTTATATTTATATTTGGGTCAAATAAGGTCACATATAACTCATACAAAAATCAATTAATTAATTTAAATTCATTTAAATTATTAATTAGTATAACTGCGAACTCAAATTAACAAACACCCGATGTTTCCCCCAGGATTGACCCCATACTCTCACTATACTGATTTTAGAGTTGGGTACTTTTCAATTTGGGCCACAAAAAGTAATTTTTATTACATAATGAAAGAAAAATATGGCACCTTTTTCAGGAAAAAACTTTTACCGGTGTTACATCAATTTGAGTTTGTGTTTATTTAGTTTAAAAAACTAAAAAATATAAAAAAACTATTCTATACACAATTTTTTTTATTTTTAGTTTTACCTTTCATGCTTGGTGATTTTTTAGTATTTTTTAGGATTGTAGGTTCCTGAGTTCTACCATTGCTCATTCCATGACTACCAATTCATTGGAGACACTTTTTTAACACCGAAATTGAATAAAAGATATAGAGGTGACATCGAGAACTTATGGAAGTTAATGTTCAAAATGTTCGCATGCCAAATATAGAAGTGGAAGACCTAGATGTTTTCCTTGGTGTGGGATAGTAGTTTTTTCTTAAATAAAATAAAAACCAATAGTTTTTAAATTATTGTAGAAAAAATTATCATCAATCAGTTTCTTTTATAGAGTATATGTTGTTAATCCATCAATTAAAACTATATCATTTTGTATTGGGATTTTTGAAACAACTGTCGCAACAACATCTTCCATGAGAGACATAATAATACATGCCTCAAAATCAGTATCCATATTTCTAATAGAAGCATCAATATATTCCCCAACATCTTTAAAAATAGTTTCCATCATGTCAGACTCTTTTGAAGTATGAACATCCCTCAATTTATAGAGCTGATAAAATAAATTTTATGTCACTATTGTAATCACAACCCTTTGAAATTGGGTTTTCTATCTTATAGATCATTTATTATATAATTTTATTTGGATTATTTCTAAGAGAATATTCCAATTCATACCTTACAAACTATAAAGAGCTATGTGACATGTTTTATTATCATATAGTTTTGGGAGATTCCATTTGAATTAGTCTCTTTCTTATTTTTAGTGATAAATATAAGAAATGGGTCAAATGGACACTAAAACATTACATCCTCACATGATATTACTTATTTATGATTTCTTAGAAAAATACTTGCCTCAATATATGATAGTTACATTGATAAATGAAACCCATAACTTCCATAAGCATGAGGCCAAACCCTTGTATGAATCATGGGAGCACATCAATGAAATGTTGATAAATTTTCCTCTCTATGAAATAATATTGGGGATGAAAATTCAAAAAAATTATTGAGGTCTCACAACAAACACAATTTTTATATTGGATGAAGTAGATGGAGGTAAAATCATGAAAAAATAACCTGAAGAATTATTGGATATATTAGAGTATATGTAGGAAAACAACTTCCATTTGAATTATATGTTAGGAACCTAAAAAATAGGATTGAAAAATGTCGATACCACTAATATTCTCGATACACAATTAGTTGAGATATAAAAAAATAATGTTTTTAATATCAATACAAGTTATCAAGATCAAGTGGTTCATCATATGGCTTATAGAAAATGTGGGGAAACCATATCATGGGTGAATGTATGAGAATGGATTCTAGCCCATCTATTGGTGAAGTGAGTTATGAATGTAAAAATCAAGGAACAAACATATTTCCCTAATATTAGAATCCTTCAGAGTAGGATAATACAAATTCTATTTGGGTTTAGTTAAAATTGAACCTTAATCAATGACTGTAGAAACCACCATGTTATGGGCAGCCTCAATATCAGAATCCATACCTAAGAAAAAAATCAATATCCATAGGGTATGTAAAAAAAATAATAGTATCAAAAACATCATCTAATAAAACCCTTTCATCAACAACAATAATATAATGTGATTCAATAAAAACCAGGACATGAGACAAATTTAAAATTAGAATAGATGATGTCTAAATTCATCAACACCATTGAAACCATGTTTTAGAATCAATATGCATCCATTTAAAGACATGAAAAAAAGATTTGGTTATCAATAATAATCTCTCAGTAAGGAATATTTGTACATTACCTGGTAACATTGAGAAAAACCCCTGAGAATAATCCAAGGCTGTTTCATTGAGAAGTGGTAAATAACTCCAAAAAAAAGCTTGAACACATCAAATAGTAGTATAGAAAGAAAATTAGTATTAATCCTCTAATCTAAGGAAACAAATTCCTGATAATGGTTTTGTTTAATTAGAATAAAAATAAAAAGGTTAGGAAGTGTTGAAAATAAAGAGAAGGACGTATTGAATCCATAAGTCCCACATCTACCATTTTTAGGTCAAATATATTAGAAAAAATATGGACTAGCAGTTTGGGAAGTTCATAGAAGTACTTTTAAAGATTTTGATTAATATTCCTTTCACTGAGAAATTAAATCATATATGTACTTATGCAATGTTCAAGAAGGTAATTACATCCACTAATAAACGATCAATTTCTTCGACATTATGACACTAAATAAAGAATTTTCAATAGTTGTCTGACATGATATTCCTAAAAAACTTCAAGATCCTAAGCGTTTTTATATCCCTTATACTATCATAAAATTTGAACTCATTAAGGATATTTGAAACATGGGAGACAGTGTTAACTTTATGAAATGTGTATTTTTCAAGAAGATGATATGTGATTATTAGAACCCCACTCGAGTGGAACTTCAGCTAGCAGATTGATCTATTTTGTTTCCCAAGGGACTCATGAAGAATGTTTTGATTAACGTTGGAAAATTTATACTTCCAGTTGATTTCATTATTCTCAACATGGAATATGTCATTGAAATAATACTGATATTACAAAAATTCTTTCTAAGGACTAGGAAATTTTTAATTGATGTACATCAAGAAGAGTAGATTTTCCATGTTGTTGATGACACAGTTTTCAACAACATACTCAAGGAAATTAAAAAATCCCCACTTATAGAGTATGAAATTTGTAGTGTAGTTTATACGTTGGAACATTATAGAGAATTAAAATACATTGGTTTATGTATTACACAACACATTAGAGACCAAATTAAATAGGAAGATCAATTGTTTCAAAATAAGAAGAATTGGATTACATTTTTTAAAATTTCTTCATTATTAGAAGTGGGATGTAGTCCTAAATAAATTGAAATGAGAAAAGGATGACCCCATAGTGAATTTAGTTTTAAAGGTTCCACATATTTAAATGACACCTCTTATATCATATTTTATGAATAACCACTTAGGATTCAAAGATACATTTATAGTTATCATTAATTACTCTCCCATGAAGAATTAAGAGGATCGACTTTTGAAGGTATTAATGAGAAGGAAGAAATAAATACATTGGAAAATGGATAATACTAATGGGGCTAGTCTTATAATTTTTACTCATAATGTTATTTTAGAAGAAGGGGTAAATCTGAATCACCATCCATAATAAAGAATCAAACCTTATAGGAAGGATGTTTCTAAAAAGAAAGTGATTAAACTCTTGTGTACTGTAAATATTTATCTAATATCATATATCTCATGATTGAGTCCTTTACACAAGTAGTGTCTAAGAATGATTGGATCATAGTATTCTCCAATGAGAATAATACGCTTATCCCTATGATAACAGTTATGATATGGTGAGTCTCAGTAGCCCACCATAATATAAATAATGTAAATTGGAAAGACTACCTCTCGATTCTATTTATGGATCAGATGCTAGAATGATTGGATGCGATTGATTTCTGATTTTTTTCTCGATGGTTAATCTTGGTATTACTAGAATTCTATCATCCCCAAAAATTAGGAAATATGAACCTTTATATTATCTAATGAAACATATGTGTATCCTTATATGTATTTCAACATGTGTAATGCTCTGTCCACACCCTAGTGATGTATGATGGATATTTTATATAATTTGGGGTATCATAATTTGGAAGAGTTCATGAATTATTACTCCATATACGGAAGTTGTTCAACGCATTTTTTGGGAATTTAAAACTAGTTTTAGAAAGGTGTGAGCAGAAAAAACATGTTTTAAACAAGGAGGAGTGTAATTTTATGGCGAGACATGGTATCATCTTGGCCACCAGATATTCAAAAATGGAATTAAATTTACCTTTTGAAGATTGAGGTTATAAGAAACCTTTCCATCATCAATTAATTTTGGGAAATCCAATGTTTCAGTGATCAGATCTGTTTTTATTAGTGGTTTGTGATGGTTTTTTTAAATTCTCAACCATTGAAAATTATAATATCGAATGACAGTCTCTTTGAAATTTATGAGCCTTTCATAATAGAATTTTATCTTTTTAAATATAGGTTAGCTAAATCCCAGATAAATATTTCCCTAAATTGGGATGAGTAATTTAAATTAATGTGTGATTCTAGTGATTATTTTGTGGGAGCAGTCCTTGGATAACGATTTAATAATATCTTTAAGAAAATATACCATATAATTAGTTGTTCAATTGAAGGTAAACATAATTACAACACTACTATGAAAAAAATTATATTCATTGTGCTTTCATTTTATAGAGTTTTATCTTACTTGGTACTATTTTAGGTATTTTACTACACAGACTATGTAGCTCTCAAATATCTCTTTAATAAGAAAGATATGAATCCAAGGTTGTTTATACGGGGAAACATATAAAATAATTTTATCAATAAATTAATGATAAAATGAAAAGTGAAAATTATGATACTAATCACCTATCTCGCTTCTAGTTTTCCCACCATGAGGTATAAGAGGATAGAGAAATTTGGTAGGATTTCCAATACGAGCACATATTTTTTACTACAGAAACACCTCATCCATGGTTTAATAATTTTGAAAATTATATACAATATGGATGATTCACCTAAAATTATCATTTTAATAAAATAATAGACTTTTTAGAGATAAAACATTAATTTTATGAAGTCAAACTATTATTTTGATCTTATAGAGAGGGTTGCATTCCGTGTTTTGTGTCTGAATTAGAAGAGCAGGGAATCTTAGAGTATTTTCATACTTCTCCCTCTAGAGGTAACCATGGGATAGACTACAATTTTAGTAAGGTGTTACAATATGATTTATTTTGGACTATAATGCATAAGGATTATTGAATTTTTTTATAATGTTGTGATTGATTCAAATATACAAGTAACATTGGGTGTAGAGCTAAAATTCTACAACATCTTATAATTAATGTTTATATTTTTTCTATTTGGGTGATAAATTTTATGGGACCTTACCCACATTCATATAATAAAAACTACATTTTGGTGGGTATTTATTATGTATCAATGATAGAGGAAACCACTCACACTATTTAGAAATTAATAAATGTCTTTTTGTTAAGACATATTTTTCATCTAATTTAGTGTTTTGAGAGTTATTTTTGGTGACTTGGGAACTCATTTAAACAAGTCAATTCTATATAATGTGATACATAATTGTATGGTGAGGTAAAATAAAATTTCCCCTTATCATAATCAATATAGTGAACAAGTGAAGGTCTCCAATAAAAATATGAATAAAATGATAGAGAAGAAAGTTGGATCCTCAAGGACGGACTGGTTGAAGAAGATAGATGATGTATTGTGGGCATACCAAACAACATATAAAACTCATCGTGGAATGTTACATTTCTAGTTGGTTTATGATAAGAAATTCTAGTTGCAGTTCGAGTTAGAACACAAGTAATATTTTAAAGTTATGTTCATGAATTTTAATCTCAATTTGTTCATGGAAAAAATGAGGACAAGTCTTTCTGAACATGATGGAATCAAACGAGGGGAATATGATAATTCGAAGTTGTATAAGGAAAAAATGAAGATGTCTCATGATCACATGATTTCTCAATTTTAATATCAATGTGGAAATTATTTATTGATCTTTAACTCTATATTAAGACTTTTTCTAGAGAATTAGAAGTCCCGGTCGTCTAGAAAATTTAATGTACTTAATTTCTTCAAAAATGAAGAGGTGGTGATTATGGGATAAAAAGTAAAACCTTTCAATGTCAACATGAAACACCTAAATACATATTATTAAATAAAATATATAGTGAGAATGGTATCCACTATTATCTTCAACTAAATAATAGTCCAATTAATGGTGATCTAGAGATGACAAAAATAGCATTGACAAAGTGGTAACCCGAAAATTCCAAAAAATGTTTACTTCCTTTTGTGTTTACCTTGGGGATCATGTAATTCTATTAAATTTTTTTTGATTTACAGTTATAGGATATTTATTAAGATATTGGAATATGATTAAATTAATATTCTACTGGTATTTGAATATTACATGGATTCATAAATTTTCTTTTTTCAAATAATTGGGGAACTTAAGTTTTCATTTCATAGAATGAAATTAATTTCAATAATGAGAGGAACCAAAATTTTCAAAAAAAAAAGATCCTTACAGAAGTTTAAAAAGTTTTCCACCTTAACCATATAGGGTGGATACTCATTAAATGAATTACCTCATGGGATGAACACGGAATAATAGATAGTGCTTCTCCACTATAAAATAAGGACTCACACTCTTATGGCATGCACAGAATTACAACATGGTTTACCAAATCGTTCATAGTAACCATGAAACATTTAAAAGTCCCCTATGTTTTTAAAACATAAAAAATCCCCATTTTAACATTAGAATTATGCCACACCCCCTCCCAACCCATGCACCACCCTCTCCCTTTCCCTCTCCTATTATCTTCCATCTCCATTGCATCATCCTATTATTCTAGTTTGAGTCCCTAAGATATTTCACATCCTCTTGTTTCTTATTATTCTTATTCCTTACTCTTCTATTAATCTGTATTTTTTTCTTATTCTTCCACAATTTTAGGGGTTTCCATATTATTTTCTGCACCCCTTTTCATTTTTTAACTTTTTTTTTATTTTCCTCTTATTTTATAAAAAATTTCATGCCAAATTTTTGAAGAATATCATCGCACATAAATTTCACAATAATTTTTTTAAAATCCCTAATTTTTATTAATCCATATACAAGGGTTTAAGGATTACATAGTATTTACATAATAATTTTATAATTTAAATTCAATCATATGACTTTTATTTTTTCATGTGTGTGCAATATATTGTTAAAATGCCTATATGATACGCTCTCAATCTCCCCATGGCCTCGTCCTCCATGAATTATGGTGGATGAGGATTATAAAACCATCTCACATCTCATATAAAATTAAATAATAGGTAGGAGAATAAAATATAATGAGTCTTTGACACTAAATAAGTTATCTCCTATTGAATTTTTGAACCCAACTACCTTGTTTCACGTGGGATAACTGACAAGTTATAAACCTTAATTGCAAACAGAAACCTCACCATGACACACTCCGTACAAAACCCAACTTACCGAGACCCTATACAAGTATTTCCAACCCCATTTATAGTTGATATCATCATACAATAGATGATGATGGGGGGGGGGGGGTTGATTGAGGTAGAAAATGACATTAAATTATACATTCTCAAAATGCACTACAGTTTTCAACTAGGGAGATTTTCCACTTTGATAATAATTTTCGAGGATGATTATGTGTAAAACACAGATTATGTCAAGGTTGATCTGACATGGGACAAAAAAATCACCTTAGAATTTGGTTACACCATTTAAAAACAATTTCCAACATATGTTCCCAAATAGCTAAGGCCTCAAAATTTATTAACCCATCACATCTCATCCTCTATCAGGTCTTTACCACTTACTTTACTCCCTACTCTGATAGTGAATGGAATATGACCCTAACATACCTCTCTTTAATTTATTACATGATTTTTTGGAACCCCATCAATTTTGAATATTTTTTCACCCAATATGTTTTGTAAAATTTTACTAAGCCCATAGGAGACATTTTTGGTGCCCTTATATTATTCTCTTAGCTGAGAATTTTGGACTCTATTTTGACAATGAGGCCTTCGCTGAAATTTATCCTTCTCTCCCATTAATCATAACTATGGTGTAAAATAGGCATATTCTTGATTATTATGGGAAGTTACAATTTTAGTGGATCCCAGGAGGCTTCCCTCGATGAGGTTCAAGACATCTCAGCTCCACTTGATGCTTCCCATTATACACCTCAACCTGGGGAGGATCACTACACTCTATTCTACTATAACACCACCCATCCAGCCAGCCTAGCCTTAGCCATGCCTCTACAAACTTACTCATTTGACACCACCCAACATAACTGTGAGGGAACCCCATATGTTGACCCATACCTCAAATAGAATAAAGATCATGAATTTTATACGATGTTGGAGAATAATTTTGAGAATACTTGATTCCAAATTGAGGGAAATAAATTATAGGACTTCCCTTCCCAACACCTCTATCAATCCCTTCTTAAAAAACCCATTTACTATTATATTAATGGTGGATATTCTTCTCATTAGGGAACATCTTAGGATTATTATCCAATGGCTAAGAATCTAAAAATACATGTAACCGAGAATAGTTGAACAAATTTGACGATGATTGAGGGTATGAATTATGAGAAAAAGTGGAATATACAAATCAGGTTATTTTTCCTAAAAATAATTTCCAGAACCCTTCAGCATATTCCATCCCATGGGTTGGAAATATTATTTTCTTTCCATTTCACTTTCTTATTGTGCCTGGAACATTCACTACATTACATTATTTGTTCTTGTGTTCGGTTTTTGATGTTTTAATAACTATTGGTGTAGGTTTTATTTCTTTTTGTGATTGCTTGATTATATTATTTGTCTCTTACTCTTTCACAACGTATTATTACTACAATTTTCCTTCTTTCACTGTCTGAGATAGTAGGTGGACCACTTCTAATTCTTAGGGCATACTCTTTTACATGATGGGAACTCACAGACCACAATCTTTCTAGTCATCCTGCATTACTCTATGGGAGTTTTCATTTCATAAATTTTTTTCATTAATTGTTTATTTTTCCATTTAGTATTCTAACCTTATCACCCTTTTTATCTTTAACTAGACCATGGGGGACCATTCTCAATCTTAAGTGTCGGGGATGGAACCAAATATTTTTACACCCCATTTTCAATTTTCCTTATCCTTTTGATAGATAACATGTATTTCTTAGAACCCATTTTTGGGATGGTACACACGTCAGTTGTAACACACCAATATTTTTTGAAATATTTTTTTCAATTAAATTTAATATTTTTGATATTTTGTGTTACATGTAACACCAATTTTAAATGAAATGTAACATATTATAAAAATATTATAATTTAATATGATAGTAATAAACTATCCATTGGAATGGAATGTATGGATATTATTAACGAAATTAATAAAATATATGGTTTTAAAAAGTATATAATGTTAATTTCATGGTGGTCAATTTATTTTAAATGAAAATAAATACCATTTTTAATTAAATGTTTTTTATGAAAATAAAATTTATCTGAAAAACTGTGTTTTATGTCGATGAATTAAATAAATAAATGTTATTAAATTATTTTAATAAAATTTATAAATTACATATTCAATAATTTTTTTAACCTTAATATTATTCATTTTTCTTATAAGATAAACGATTATACCCAATATTTCCATTTAAAACTGGATTTTTCTAAAGAACATTTTTTCATATTTTGGAAAATTAATTTTAAAAATAAACATCCAACATTTTGAATAAATATTTTAAAAAATTATTCTCATTTTATAAATAATAATATAGAAATTATATTAGGTTTTATTTTTTATAATTACATGAGAAGATGAATTTTTCAATGAATAGAAACTATTTACTTTTTTTTATAAAAAATTATCATTTATTTTAAAGCATTAAAAAACATACAAATTTATTTATTATCTTTTTAATTGTAAAATTATTTCCTTTATTTATGTATTAATAAAATTTAATTAATTGGAATCATTTTTACTATCTATTTTGATATAAAATCTGGGTAAACTTTTGAACAATTTATCTTTGGAAAATTGCTTTCTCATATCGATTGTGGGATTAATTTTTAATTAAATTTTGAGACTTTTTTGAATTTAATTTAAAATAATTGATTAAATATTTTTACAAATAATAATTTATATGATACAATATGGACAAATAAATTTTTTACCACAATAAATAGTAAAAATAGTACAAATTATTTACAATGGTCAAGGTAAAAATGGGTTTACCTGATGGTTAAACTAAAATGATAAGGGTTCAAAATCACCCAAAACTTTTCTAAAAACAATTGGATGGAAATAATTCAATCTTATATGTTCTAGTATTGATAATGGTATAATTTAAATCCATTTTTTCTTGATAAAAACATGGGAACACCTTTGTCTTTTTGGAAATTACTAGTGTGCCACTTACTTTACTTATAAAAGGCCACCCATTCTCATCTCCTATTCACACTTCCAAAACACATTGGTTCTGAAAATACCTACCAAAATACATTAATTACTTATATCATATCATCCTAAAATAATTATTCTCTTCTATAAATCTAATATAATTATCTTTTAAGTGCAAATTAATAGAAGTTTTTTGCAGAAATGGTAACTGTCCTAACCCGACATCTTATTTTATTTCTTCATCCACATTCTTAAATTACTATTAAAAGATTATGATATAATAAAAAATATATATTCAACATAACAATATTATTTTAGGTTCATGTAATAACCAAAAACCACCTCCTCTTCTATCAAATAGGTTATGAAATCATCATTCATGTGTAAGGTGGACTACTACCATGTGAATTGATGGAATTTGCTTTCAATTACCACCTACCACAACTTGTTACAAGGATGGATTGAATTTTTATATATAATATGTATTTTATTATTATATTTATTGAATTATTATATCACATATAACTTCATAATTTTAATTTTATGGGAATCTGATAACATCACTTGTGTGTACAGTGAACTACCACCTTGTGGAGCAATGTGATTCATTCACACTTCACATGGAAGGTAATAAGGATGTATTTAATGATAATATGTGTTATATGTGACATAATATGATTATATAATTTTAAAATATTATTTTTATTTCTATATTTTAATCTTTCGAGAAAATGGAAATCGTTTTCATGCATACGTATGACCTACCGTCTCCATGAATGGTGTATTTCATTTTAAATCTATAAATATTATGGATAAATATAAAAACATAAATAATGAATAAAATTTATATTTTTATCAGTGTTAAAAATCTGGATTTTATGGAACCACAATAAATTTAAGAGGTTAAAAAATTAAAAAATTGAAGAATTACATAAAAAACAAAGTAGTTGTTGTCTGAAATGTGACTTTAAAATGGAATTATTAATAAATGGGAAATAAAAGTTCATAATTAAATAATAAATGTAATTATGTAAATAATAATGGTTCTATATCATAAGTATAATAAACTTATATATATTATATGGGATATTTAAACAATAATGTAATAACTCAAGGCTTAAGGTAAGAGATTATATCTAACTTTTATATTCTGTGATACACATGCCATTTTAACCACCTATTTATTTTATATGGTGTATATAATTCCTATTAATTTAATTTATAATTATTGTCATGAAAATTATTGGGATTTAAATATCCATTTTAATATCTATATTTAATTTTGATTATGGTGTAAAAGTTACCATAACGGTAAGGTATTTTTATTAAATTTTCATTCTTTTTGACATTTGTTGTTTTATGAACCTATCTTAACTTATGAGGTGTATATAGAGAAACATTAAAATTAGATATCAAGAATTTATTTCCTTTCCATGATTTATTCAATTTATTTTAATGTTATTCGTTCATGGGTATTATTATTCAATGTCACCAAAATGGTAAGGTTTTTAGGATACAATCTCATCGTCTATCAGGATTGTAAATGTTTATGATTTTTTTGATGAAATATTTTAATCCATATCTCAAGAAAATCTATAATTTTATTCTACTTTATTTATTTTAGGAGAATATATGTTTTACCTTTATTTTTCTCTATTTATGTACTCAATAGTTTAAAAGAATGTTTTAAAAAATTATATTGATTTCCCTCTTCTGTCAAAAACATGTTTCTCTTCCAAAACATTGTTTTATAAAAATGATTTCAAAAAATGTTTTTTCCATTATTAGAATTATTTATTAAATACATTCTTATCCATTTTTCCTTTTTTATATTTTTGTTTGAAATTACTCTTGAAGTAATTTTTCAAAAAAAATCATGTTTTCATTTTAACAAAAAATTTGAAGGGAATGTTTGTTTTAATGAGTACATAATGAATGGAATTTACCAATATCATGAAAATTATTTTATTTTAAGATTAATTTGTATGTTTTTTAGAAAATATTCAAAGAAACATATTTTTAAAATGTTTTATGTTTTAAAATTTTTTCTTCAAAGTGGAAATGATATTTCCTCATGAAATGTTTGGAATGATTTTTAAAGTTTCCTTCATAAGAATTAAATATTATTTTCAAATAAATGGATTTTAAATTTTTTATATGTTTTTAAAACTGTTTCCAATGATAAAATGATATTTTCCTTATGAAAAATTTGAAATTATTTTTAATTCTTCCTCTATAATTTTTCAAGGTTACTTTCAAATAAATGAATTTTAATTTTTAAAAAATATTTTTACTTTTTTTTAAAGATTACTGTATTAGTACATAATTTTATTTTTAAAGAAACTTATTTCCAAATTTTTTAGTGATTTCTTAGTTTTAATATTTGATATTCATATAATTTTTATTTTCCTCAAGAAATGTTCCAAGTTTATTTTTAAAATCATTTTCTATCTATGATGATGTCATTGATTTTATGTTTTCCTTAATGGGGATATGGTTCATGGATGGAATTATTATTCATTTTTTGAATGGTTTATGTTTATAATGTAATGATATATATAAAACCTATTACTCTTCCATGGGTTATACAATGAGTAAATTCTTCTAAAACCTACTTTTTTCGGGGGTTATACTATGAAGAAATGATAAAATAATTTTGAAACATTTCACTTTTCGATAGGTTATAAAATAATGAAATGTTTATGAAACCCATATAATTTCATGGGTTATGATATAATAGATGTTTTATGGTCATATGAAACACATACATATGGTTTTTATTATGTGATTTGTGGGAACTATATCTCCCCCCAATGTATTGGGTAAAGATTAATATATCATGAGATAAATAATATTGGAATGGGGAGTGAACCTAGTTCAATAAAAGACCTTTTATATTATGATGGTCTTGGGAGTGAACCTTCACTACTATGATGGTTAGAGGAGTGATCCCATTCCACTATGATATCCTTGGTAGGGATACTTTACTACTATTTGAATGATTTTCTGTAACACCCCATTACCATTATTTATGTTATGTTTTTTACCTATGATTTGGTTCTCCTTCTTCATTGGTTTTTGTATGTTAGAAAAGTAAATTGGGAGGGTACCTAAAAGGGTAAAGTCTGTAATTGTTTATAATTTTCAACATAAAACCTCTAGTTTTGTCTTCTTGTTGGGCAGTTACACCCCATGTAAGTTAAACTCATGCCATGTAATGGCTATCGTGTAGAATCTGTGAACAAGATACATGAGGTAAATGGTTTACGCACTTTTTAATAGGTACACAACATGTATTGGAAAAAAATATTGTTTTTAATTAAAACCCAACTAGTGTTTTGGTGTATATGATCCTTAGGAATCACATTCCATGTAAAATCATTACACATGATGAAACTATCAAGATTTAGGGTTTTAGGGTGCATATTGTCTGAATTTTCATTTCATCTATTGGAATATCTTCTCACACTGGACTAATAGGAACTCAAGGACGATTTTAGAGACCAAAAACCCTTCTATATAGTTTCATTCAGAGATTGATCATTGTTATGGTTGTAGTGTATTTATCCGGGAAAGTGTTCCTTCTTTTTCTTCTTTAATTTTGATTGAGGTTGTGGTTAGGATGTGTATTTATGATCAAATAGTTTTTTATCAATAATTTCTAAATTCTCGGTGTGCCTTTTCTTTGGTAGGTTGTTTTACGGATTTCCAATCACCATTTTCGAAATCATCTAGGTTTTATACCATGTTGAGGTAATTGTTTCTATGAAATGGGTTCATTTGATAAATTTTATGTAGTTATTGGTAAATTTATTTTAGTTTTTTCATTGACTTAAATATATAAATGGTTTCAAATGATTTCATAGAAAATAAAATGATTTCAAAATTTGGTATTTCTTTGAAGATAGATTTTATTGATTTTGAAACGGGTTTTCAAGATTTGAATATGATTGGCTTGGATTTGAAAACATTTTATAAAATAGTGATCATGGTATTGAAAATGTTCTGTAGAATTTCACATAAGGAACCTTGGATGTGTTAGGATAGTGACACAAGTAGCCTTAGTGTGTGTTTCGCGACTATGAGGTATCTTTTTCGATATTGACTAGCAGGAATAAATATATTTTGGAACCAATGTATACCTATTTTGGATTTTGAGTGTCTAGTACGTAGTGTCCTATAAGGTTGAGCCCAATATGTGACATGATTTTTCATTTTTCATTTATGGTTATTTATCACGTTATTGTTTTCACATATTTTATTACTTCTCACATATTTTAATATGAGGTTGTATCACATAACATTGAATGAATGATTGTTTCATAGATATGTGGTTACATGTTTACCTCTTGATTCATGGATATGATTTCCTGTTTTTATCAGTTATACAAGTAATATTTTTGGTTTCAGAATGAAAAAGGATTTTTCAAAACCAAAGGAAGAAAAAGGAAAATGATTTATATGTGGTTTGTATTTAAAAAAATTATTTGTAAAACTATTTTATTTTAAAAGATTGATTTTTTTCATTATTTATATTAGGACTTGTATAGAAATTATGGTGGTATCCTATTGGGATTTCAATAAACCCCTAATTTTGATTTTGGTGGTTTTTATATATTTTATTGCAGGATTTAGGTAATTGGGAGAGAATATTATAGATTTTTGGATTCTCTTGTAGTTGTTCCTTTTAGTTTGGGTTATTCTGGAGGTCACTATTGGCCCTATGGGGACTTGAATTACTTTCTAGTTTTTATTGTTTTTATTGGATTGTTTTTTTATGTTATCATTTTTTCTTATTTATACTTTGGTTTTATGTCTTGTTTTAATTATATTTAAGACTATATTTCATTATCCTATTTTACCCATATCAGGTGATGGGATGGTTCAGGTGGCTTGTTAAGTTGGATCAAGTTGTTATTTTACTATTTGGTATCAATGGGATGCTTAGCCTATGTTGTCTTCAAAATATATGAGTTTGGTTCTTTTTCATGGGTAGAATGGAGTTAGTACGATCATAATTCAGATAGTGGGTACATAAAAGGGGAATATACATCTCACTACGATGACTAAAAATGAGATACCATGCGTGGTATGGTATTTTTACCATGTCTGAGACTTGGAGTTTGTGGTCATTTGAATGAAATTTAAGGGAAGATTATTTAAATTTATCTTTTCCATTTTAGGTTAGGATCTATTCATGGTTTCATATAATTATTTATGTATTAGATCATTTTTATCAATATGAGAAGTTAGTCCTATGATTTTATAATTTTAACATGACCAAATGAGTTTTTATCTTTTTTTGGAAAATGCCTCTGAGGAGAGATCTTCTAAATTAAAAAGTTGAATACATGAGATATGTTACATTGGAAAACCATATAGTGTACCCTACATTATTTGAAGTATTTATTCGCACTATTTCGAATTTAGGTCAAGTGAGTATTAGTGACCCAAGGAGTGTAGGGGATCACAAATTAGAATTTACTAAACAGCATCCACTGATATTTCATTATGAAATAGGGAACTAGGAATCCTAAGAGTGGATTAAGTGGATGGAAAATATCTTAAGCATTTTGAAGACTTTTGAAGACAATAATGTGGGGTTTTCCATATATATGCTTGAGGGACCAAGAAGAAGATGGCAGTAATATGTTGGGAAAGTTAAGCTTCATGAGAATATTACATGGGCTTACTTCAATATAATATTTAACCAATAAAACATTCTAGAGACATTTCATACAGTGAAGAGTCGTCATTTTTTGACCTTTGGTTATGTGGAGCGTACCGTTATCGAGTATTATACCGATTTTGTTTAGTTAGTGCATATGATACTGGATCTTTTCACTAATGAGTACCTGAAGACTCAGAGGTTTGGATTATGACTGATGCATGATATATGATAAATTATTATTATATTTTACCTTATAAGCTTTGTGGAAGTAATTGAAAAGGTGGCTATGACTAATGTAGACATAGTTGGGAAGACATGTTTTGGTGGAGCTTCAGTTGGTTTAGTGGTTTTCCAGGGTGTATCTTATGAAAAGTAAAAGAAGAATAAGAGTATTTTGTTTTCCTTAGAACCAGTCTCAGAGGTGAATATTGGGCAGCAACATGTTGTTTTCTACCAATGTGAAAGGAGTTCATCCCAAACCTAACTTTATAGAGGATCTAAGTACTTTTCCACTTTATCAATGATTTGGTCATCTCCAATTATTTTGTAAAAGGAGATATTAGAAAAGAAATTAATGATCTAATAAAACCAAGGGGTCATAGGTTCATGAATATACATCCATGGGTGGTGGGTTTGATCATGAGGTCGGGGGAGATGTTCATGTGGAAAAGACCAGATGACTTTGTATAACAGAGTATGTTCGAGAGGAATCTGAAGGATGTACTATGACTGTTATAGGTATAACATTTGTTTTTTCTCTAACAGGGATAAATTTATTTTATACATGTGCTAATTATTATTTTATATCGTCAAAGTTAGATGATGTGTTGGAATTTAGTTTTGATTTTCTGCCATTCTAGATAGATATTTCCGCTCAATTGGGAAAGATGTCTAAAAAAGGATTTTGATGTCCCTCTTTTTAGGTGATGATTACCAACTTTGAGTTGGAGTGGGACTTATTTATGCTTGATCATGAAATATTATACTTGAGTATTTTCATGTATTATATTACTCATGTTAAGTCCCAAATAGACTATTAACCACTTCTAGTTGAGTTCTTATCTACTGATGGAGTCACTCATTTTTTCAAGGGTGAGTAAGACTCTAGATCAGAAGTGGAAGGGAATTTTGTTCCTTATTATAGAGTAATATCATTAGAGTTGTTAGATATTATTATTGATAAATTTGACCCTTTCCTGGGTGTTCAACTTCCTTTAGTAGTATGTGAGCACTACAAAGTCTTTCTGGGTGATTTTTCTGGTTTACCACCAATGAGAGAGGTTGAGTTTATTATTGAACTTATCCCTAGTACATTTCCCATTTCTTTTCCATCTTACCATATAGAACCTAATGAGTTGTTGGAACATAAAGACAATCTTAAGGACATAGAGTTTAAATGATTTATTCTTCTTAATGTGTCCTTCTAGGATTCACTTATACCATTTACTAAAAAGGAAAATATGAGCATTATAATTTTTATTGATTTACAAAATTTTAATTAGGTGATAATTAAGAACAAATATCCCATTCTAATGACTGATGATATTCGTGATCAGCATAGCGGGTCTCATTTATTTTATAATATTGACCTAAAATCTAGTATCACCAGTTTAATGTACAAAAATATAATATACCAAACACAAAATTTTGGATTTGATATGGAAATTTCTATTTTATGGTTATTCCATTCAGTCTAACTAATTTCCCTATGGTGTTTATGGAATTTATGAGACATATATTTCATCAGTTATTAGACTCTTTTGATGTTTTATACATGGATGATATTTTAGTGTACTCTAATTCATAGGCGGATCATATATACCATTTTCATATCATTATTTGATCATTGAACGAACATTGTATGTATGGTAAGATTTCCAAGTGTGAGTTTTTGATCTGAGAGGTGAAGCTTCTAGGGCATGTGATATTTGAGAGGGGAATGTTAGTATAACCTAAAAAGGTACTCACAGTTATGTCTCTAGAGAATCCTAGAAATGTTTTTGAGATCTTGATCTTATTGGGTTTCACAGGTTACTATAGAAATTCTATTCCAGACTTCTCTAAGATCACATATTTAATGATAGGTTGAACCCAGAAGGGTGTAAAGTTTGAATGGAATAAAAAGTATCATAGATCATTTTAGGATATGATGATGATATTGAATTCAAAACCAACTTTAATTTTTCCAAAACTGGAATTCGGTTTTGAGGTTTTTTATAATACTTCTAGTACAAGTTTGGGTTGTGTCTGGATGCAAGAGAAAAAAGTTATGGAATATAGATTTCACCGGTTATTCCATAATGTGAATAAATACCCTAACCATGATATTGAGTTATAAACTATTTTTAATTGATTCAAAAAGTTGTTTCACTATCTATTTGGATAGTGTTTTATAGTGTATTCAGATCAAAAGTTCTTAAAATATATTTTTACTTAGAGGGATCTGAAATTATGAAAGAGATTCTTGGTGGAGTGTCTTTAGAATTTTTATTTTGATATTTATAATACCTTTGGGAAATAAAATGTGGTTTTTGATTTGTTGAGATGAACATTACTGAAACAATACATGAAAGAATCAGTTAAGTAGTGTTCTCTGATGAGTTTGTTTGTTATGATGAACTTAGGAAAGGAAGATCTTGGTGGATAGGTGTTCTTGGATTCGATGAAATATGACACTTTTATTGATGAGAGTGTTTTGATAGAGCAGGTGGTAGACACCATGTGGAAATGTTTTAGTGAAATAATTTATATTGGGGAGACCTCAAGCGAGTTATCTCAGCCCCATAGTGGACCTTTATGCTTCTGTAGTAGGTTGGTTATTCCATTTACCTTGAGACAATGGTTTTTTGATAGTGTAAACTATTCTCAGTGATCCATGAACCCTTGGGATACCATGATGTATCACGACATGAGGAATGAGTATTGGTTGAAAGGGATGAGATGGATAATATTGTATTTTTATTCATGGTTCCTTACTTATCAGATAATTAAGGTGGGGCACCAGAGACCCGCAAGGTTGTTTCAACCATTGCCCATTCCAGTATGAAAGTGGGATTATATTTCAATGGATTTCAACATTGTTTTTCCATGGAATACTAGTGGGAAGGATTCAAGTTGGGTGATCATTTAACGACTAATGAAATTAGTGAATTTACCACCTATTCAAAAGGAGATAAAAGTGGGACAACTTGGGGACTTTTATAACAGATAGATTTTAAGACTTCATGGGGTTCCTTCTATTGTTGTTCCTGATAGGTAGATGAGGTTCATGTCAAGTTTTTGGAAAGGTTTGTAGGAGGTGATGGGTTCCCATATTTAAGTAAAAATAACAAACTCATCTACAAACATATGGAAAGATAGAGAGAGAAATATAGGTTCCTAAGTATATGCTTTGATCTTGTGTGATTGAATTTGGAGGATCTTGTGAAAAACATTATACTTTTATTGAGTTTACATAAAACAATAGTTATCTTGATTTGATAAAAATTTCACATTTTTATTCCTTGTATAGGCATCCACATAGATCTACCTTATAATGGGAAGAGGTGGGAGAGAGTTCCTTGGTTGGGATGAGTGTTCTTCATCAGATGATGGAGATGTTGTAGTTGATCCAGAGGAGATTGATTATGGAAAAGAGACATCAAAAATACTATGTGGACTATTTTCATCAATTGGTGGAGTTTTAGTTTGGTGATCTATATTTCTCAATGTTTCACCTTGCATGGAACAATTTCTGTAGGGTAAGTGGGGTAATTTAGCACCAAGGTTTCTGGGCCCCTTTGATATTTTTGGATAACTAGGGAGAGTGGCCTATTTATTTCTTTTACAATCTATCATGATTTCTACACATAACGTGTTTCATGTTTCCCAGTTGAGTATGTATATATCTTATCGTTCCCATGTGATTAGATGTGAGGATATTTATCTTGAACACAATACCACTTTGGTTGAGAAGACAGTTTAGATTATAGATGTCATGGATTAAGTATTGTGTGGTAAAACAATCCACATGGTCCAGGTACTATAGATGTGAAGAAAGGACAACTAAGTGATGTGGGAGTGAGTTTCGTTGATGAGGCAGTATTGGCCTTCTCTTTTTGTGAATCCAATATCATGAGGGATTTTAGGGGGTATAAAGTGTCTAGGGTGGGGAGAATGTATCATTATGATACCTTTCTATTAGTTATATTTTTACAATTGTTTTTTTTCCTTTTTTATTAGTTTTGGTATTATAAAAATAAAATTTTGAGGATACATATAATATAGAATTATAGAATTTGTTATATTCTCATCATAAAACCTATTTTTTATACTTCTCCCTAGGCAATTACACACCATGTATGTTGTGTACATGTCGTTTAATTACTTCTGGGAAGAATATATGAACTGGATAGATGAAATAAATGGATTATGAACTATAAAATAGGTACATATTGTTTAAAAGAAAAAATATGGTTTTTAATTAAAAAGTGATTGGTTTTTTAACTTGTATTAGGCTTAGACATTACACATCGTGAAACTATCAGTAGTTGGGTTTTTAAGGTTCATCTTAGATGAATTTTCATTTAATCCTTTGGAATCTATTCTCCCTCTCAACCTAAAATCTTCCATGGATGATTTTTTAGACCTCTAACCCTTCCAAATCATTTCATTTAGTGACTAGTCATTATTATAGCTGTGGTGTGTTTCTCCAGGTAAGAAATCCTTTTAGTTGTACATTAGTTTTGATTACGGATGTTGTTTGGCAATAGATTTGTGATCTAATAGTGTTTTCTATCGATCCTTTTCAGCTTCTGGGTGTTCCTTTTATTTTGGAGGTCATTCTCTTGATTTTTAGTCACCATTGTCAAAATCATCTATGTTTTCTATCATTTTGAGGTAGTTGTTTATATTCAATGTGTTAAATTTATGTATTTCATATAGTTATTAATAAATTGAATTGGTTTGTTCATTGATTGGAATTGATAAATGGTTTCAAATGATATCATCAAAATTCAAATGATTTCAAAAATCTATTTTTCTTTGAAAATAATATTTCCTAATTTGGAAATGGGGTTTCAAAATATGATTGTCTACTACATATGATCCCATATTCTTGAACCCAATATGTGAGGTTCCTTGTCATTTGTCATTTAGGCTTATTTATCATATGATTTCTTTTACATCATGGATTATTGATCAAATATTTTTATATGTGGTTGTATCACATAGCTTCACATGATAATTAGTTTCAAGGATATGTGTTTACCAGTTAAATTCTTTATGAAAGGATATACTTTCCTAGTTTTATCACATTAAATTATTAGATTTCTGGTTTTAGAATATGGAATTATTTTTCAAAATCAATTGAAGAAAGAGGTAAAATGATTTATAAATGGTTTGGATTTATAAAAATTATTTAAAACACTATTTTGTTTATAAATATTTCATTTTTCATTTTTTATGTTAGAAATTATATAGAAGTTGTGGTGGTATCCTGTATGTATTTGGATAACACCATACTTGTGCCTTTTAGAATATGTAGATGTTGAATTTGATGATTTGGTTACAGGGAAGTGTGTCTTGTACCAAGAAGGATTATCTTTTTTATGTTTCTTTTGGTTTAAGTTAGTCTGGTGGTAACTATTGGTCACGTGGGGACTTGAACTACTATTTGGTTTAGCATATTTTTCTTGGATTGTATGATTTTGTGGTATGTTGTTTGTTTTCACTACATAATCCAGTTCAATATCTTTTTTTTCTTATATTCAAGAACGGTTTTTGATATCTTATTTTACCCGTATCATGTGACGGTCTAGTTTAGGTGGCTTTTATAGTTATCCTGGCATGGTTTGGTACATTATATATGCTTTTGTGTATACAAAAATTCGACCTCTTTTGATAATGTTATTCTATCATGGATCATGTTATTTTATTTCCATTTGATTCATTTATATTGAACCACCAATATTTATTCGATGAATCAATATTATGATATTTGACATGCATTGAATGGTTTTAAAATGTTATTCTCATATTTTCATACCCTTATGTTCATGTTATGATTTCATATTTTCCTTGTTTACCCTTACTGATCATCTGAGCTCACCCTATATTATGTTTAATTTTCCTAGGTTATGAAGAAAGGTTTTAAGAATGGTATTCCTATAAAGAGTACTAAATGGGAAGATATTTGTGGAAAACATTGATGACCTTTCACTAAATAATATTACAGTCCCCTAGTATCCAAAGGCACTAAACCATTATAATTCTTAGGTGTGTGTTTGTTTAATGTAAAGAATATTAATCTAAAAAGATGTAATATCTATGTATAAAAACATTGGGTCACATTAGTTGGTATTAGAGTAAAATGAAGGAATCTAATCAATGTTAACTTGCACATGGGAGAATTAGACATATCATGGATCTCCACTCAAGGGATTCGCAGGGAAAGCACTACCATTAGAGATGGTGGTGTGACCCACCCAGGAGGTTTAGACGCCCATGGAGTGCCATGATACATATCAATTATAGTTTACTATAAATAATTTTGGTCTTCTATAGTTAGTCTTAGGGGAAAGGTTTAGTTAAATTTTGAAACTTGGAAACTTTATTGAAATACCTAGGGATATTTCTAAGGATATATATATCTGTATCTTTAAGGATCAGTCTAATAATGAGTCAAGGTATAGAAAAACTTACTAGAATGTTGGTAAAGATAGAGAATGTGGTTTCCAATAAATTACATACATGTTTGGGTACTAAAAGGGGATGTGTCTCTTTCATAGATGTAGATAGGGATAATAACTATAAAAAGGGAATATTGATTAGGAATCGACCAACACCCACTACATGAAAACAGGCATTTCTGCATTCCAGGTTTAAAAATACCAATGGATTTTATTTGTAAATTGAAAAAATTCTAATAATCAATCATGAATTATTTAAATAATGACTATTAATAATCATTATTGATCCTAAGGTATAATAAATTGAAAATAAGGTGTGACGATTTTGACATCATTAAGTGATTTTTATAACTATGTGGTTTTCCACTACTATAATGGTTTCTCACACAATACTTTTTGGTTTTTTTCAATAGAGGGAACTATAAGGAACTAGATTAATGTTGAATGTGATAGAAATTTTTTTATGAGAATAAAAATGGGATGATGACTGTAGTGAAGAATATTGTGATTATTTCTAATTAGTTACAATGACATGTGATTAAAAACATTCATCTTAACCAACACTCAGACACTCTAAAGAAGATAATGATAGAGTTTTTTGAGAGTTTGGACGATGGAGACCATGAAGAAAAGAATATTTTGTTTTTTATATTTCCAGAATATGGGAATATTCACCAAATAGAATGTCTTAGAGAAACAAGAAGATGTTATGAGTGTGTAAAAGGACAAAAAATGAGTAAGTTTAGAGGAAAAATAAAAATTTCAATTAACCTAATGGATGAGAATAATGGTCTCCCTATGACATCATCGATGATTTAATGTTTTAAATGGGAAAAGTATATACATTATGAAAATAGATATCCTATGGGGAAATCTCATGAATATAATTTGAAAGGTGGTATTAGTAATGGTTATACTACTAATGATGATGAGACCATGAATGACATATAAACGGTATGGGTAGTTCTAATGGTATTTTTTATGTTAAATGTAAGTTGCATTATTAAATTGAGGTTGAAGAACTTTAATACATGATTCATACTTCATATTGTAAGATATAGGTATTAAGGAATAAGATGATGAACCCTATTTAATGGTTTTAGAATTAAATGGTATGATTAAAGTGTCTATGTATTGGAATTTAAGAATTATGTAATATGAATCATGAAATATATAAGGAATATTCTATATAAAATTTATATAATGGATTATCATGAATATCTTGATCAGTATTGAAGACCTAGAAAATTGATTTATTATAAAGGTAATATTTTATAGAATAAAACATGACTAATAGAAGATGAAACTTAATATGTTGTGGATGCTGAGATAATGTTTTTAGGATAAAGAAATATTGAATATGAATAAAGTAAATTGGTTAGTATTGATGACCTTGGAACACATTAATTATTTTTGGAAAATTTTTTTATGTTATCATTGATATATTTTAAAATATTATTGGGTTTATAAAATATATTAAACAATCTAATGTTTTATTCAAGGAATGAGGATGTATGTATGTTTTTATTAAGTTGTTATGGTAATTATGTTTATTAACATGTATCAAGAAAATATATGATCAGTGTTTTCACATATTTGGTATGTAAAATTTGTAGATACTTCATGTGGTTTGGATATTATGGATTAGTTTATTTTATTAATTTAGTGACATTATTTCTAAAAGTTTGGTTTCAACTTTTCCTAGACATAATGCAGCCTTACGGTTAACTATTCATGGAATGGATTAAGTTCAACTTTTCATTTTATTGGATAACCTATGCTAAAAATTATAATTTTCATAATATATTGTGATATAATGAACTGATTATAGTTATATTAGATATTTTATTATTCATTAGTTATTCATGCATGAAAAAAATCATCTATTAGATTAAAGGGATAAAGTGAAAATTGATCGATGAACAACCAAGGGATGAAATTGGGCTTATGAAATGGAATGAAATGATGTAAGTGTATCTTATAATAAAAAATACCCAAACATAGGAAAATAATACTAAATTTGTTTTTTCAAATTAGCCTCAACTATAATGATATCAAGGTCCATTTTTACACATCATTTGTTTCTGGTTTTATGGTTGTTGATTTTCACAAGATAATTCGCGTTATTATGATCAATGATTTATGTCACTCTCTATAATTATTTGGAAATTATACTTTTCTTCCATGTATAAATCTTCAATTCCTACATATGTTATCTTTTTATGAAGATTATTATGTTGTATTCATTATTCCCTTCTCATATCACTTTATCTATTTTCAAGAGGAAGTTTTACTAACTCCTTTTATAATGTAGGCTTCCCACAAATATATTTTCAAATGTTAAACCCTTGATTAAAAAAGATAAGTTCTTATTTCGACAATTCGATTTATTTTAAGAGGATAAAGGTAACATTCTAAGATTTTTGAAATATTGTTTTCAAATAAATTTAATATTTTCGATATTTTTTAGTGCATGAAACACCAAGTTTAAACAAAACCTGAAATACTATTAATGTTTTATTATTTGACATGATAGTTATCAACTAGCCATAAGAATGGTAGGAATAAATAGGATTAAATAAATTAGGACAATATATGGTTTAAAAATGTATATAAAATGAATTCCTTGGTGACTAATTAATTATCAATGAAAATAAATACCATTTGATAATAAAGGAAAGATTTTTATAAAAAATAGTTTTTCTATGAAAAAAAGTATTTATGTCAATAAATCAAATAAATCCCTTTTGGTTAATGATTTTAATGAAATTTACATATTATATATTCAATCATTTTTTTAACATTCATCTTATGTGTTTTTTAGTTAAGAGATAAGAGTAAATCCAATTTTCTACTTAAGACCAACATTTTAATAAAAAGAAAATTTTTCATATTTTTTTAACTTATATTAAATTGTTCGATGAACTGATCAGAAAATTTATTTTAAAATATTAAACTAATTTTTTAATTCATCAGGTCAAAAGTATATTAGGGTGAAATTTTGATAATTTGATGATAAGAATTTTTTTCAATGAATAGTGAAAATACTATTATTGATTAAGAATTTTCAATTCCTTTTAACCATTTAGAAACATGAAAATTAATTTAATATATTTTTAAAGGTAAAATTAGTTCAAATATATATATGTTAAACCAATTTTGGCCATTAAAATCAATTTCATGTTAAACTGTGATATAATAAATTTTTAAAATTTTGAACATTTTCACATTAGAAAAGTGATTTATCATCATGATTGTGTGATTAATTTTAAATTAAAACATTCAACTTCTGATAGCACCCAAACCCAAGATCTAGTGAAATTATGCCACAAAATAATTTGAAACTATGCCTCAATCCTACCTCCCCAAATTTTTCAGGATACAGACTATCAGTGAGGGTATAATGGAGGTATAGATGGAAGACTATAACCTATGTATCACAAATAAATATAGTGGAATCCACAATAAATAAATCCTCCAAAATATAACAAAAACTAGTCATTAGTAATAAATGAATGAGGAATGATTCATGAACATGATATGATATAAATATAAGAAACTATACATAGTTCATAGAGAGTCTAAGAATAGAAATAAATAATGAAAAGATCCCACGACTATCTCTAGTAGAATCATGTGCATAAGTTCAGACCACTACAATCATACTCTATACTATCATAGAATGGTAAAAATAATAATAAACAATTCATGAACCTGATCCTTTAACCATAAGGTCTATTTGGGTACCCCAGTGAAATAGAATCCTGAACTGGGTGTGAGATATACTAAGTAGACCACTAACAATAGTGCCTAGAAAAAATACACTCTTTTTATATAGGCTATTTTAGTGTATAGATAAATGAATAATAAAGATATAAAATGAATGACAGATAAATACAAACCCATAAATGAGTATTTAATTATGGAAAGGATATAAATGATGAATATAAGTATATAAAGTTAAAGTATTCAAGTTAGTACCAGCTTTGGAATATGCCACATATGAAGAAGTATTATCCCTACATGGTCTAGGTTACAAGTATGTTGACCACGGTGACCTCTTTGAGTCCAAGGAATCCAAAAAATTATCAAACCTATATTGTATAGGTCCCAATCCTATTGACCAAGGAGTCCTAATATCCGAAGATATATGTGTATATAAAGGTCATAGGTTCTATACCTTTATCCTATCATTGGTTCAGAAACTTAATAATGAGAAGTTCCATACCAAAATAATGAGTGGTTCCATACCATAATAATAATCGATCCCATACTGAAACAATCAATATCAATAATTTTTATAAGTGTTAAGGACATGTTAGTATTTATTACTATGTATAACCATCCATTTCATTACAATAAACTTAACTAAATCATTCAATAATAATTTTAATTTATTCACATCTTCCATAAATGGGTGGAATGAACGAATACTCAAATGTGTGGTTTTTATCTTACAAATGGTGTCTGATGGGAGTAAGTTCTAGGTTGAGTTTTTTATAGAATATATTTTGGGTTCTAGAAGAAGAGGATTGAGGATTTCTATATTCAAGGGGACCTTGGTCTTATATTGAATTGATCCATGCTAGAATTGATGAAATTGGAATAATGAGATTGGTTGGAAAAGAAGTATCATAGGTTGTTGTGAATGTCACGTGATCAGAATGTGGTGTAAAACATTCGAGATGTGAAGAAAGTATCATTACTCACAAATACCTAATATGATATGTATGAAAAGATGATGAACCTAAAAATTATATTATTATTATGTATATTATTCAACATGATTATTTTGTAAGGATGATCAACCTGTAATAATATAAATTACTTCAATGTCATTCAATGTCTGTTGGAATCATTGAAGGTAGACATCATAGACCTGGTTTGGGAATTTATGTTACTTTATTCACTCCTAGGATTTTTGGATATGATAGTGGATGATGTAAATAACTCAACCAGAAAGGTGAATTTGAATTTTTTATTTGTAAGAGACTTGATATTGAATGATGTAATTCATCATAAGAAGATTTTAGAATATTATGTAAATGCATGAAACATAGAGAGAATAGGGCATATTGTTGGATGGAAAAATCTCTAAATGGGAACTGAGAGGTGGAGATAAAACCAGAGTGACTTAGTGGAGTTAATCCCCTATGATAGAATTATTTAAGGAAAGGATACCTCAATAATGATTGTAGATAATACTGTGAGAACTTTAGAATTTAAATCTTCATTCAACTCTACATATGAGAGAGAAATAATGAATAAATATACCTATAGAAGGTATGGAAATGCTCATTTAGAAAAAAAGCTATTTTATCAAGATAATGGGGAAATTTAATTTTAGATCTATATAAATAATGAAATAATTATAGAGTTAATGGATGTGTGGAATATTATTTGCCTCTTGAAGAATCTAATTTTTTTTAGAAGAATGTATTATATGGGTTTTGGTATAACATTCAAAAATGGCCAGTGAAAGATTTCACATGGGGCTAGGGTCATTGTAAGATGAGTAAATGATGGGGTTCTCTTCCTAAAATGTTTAATGGAAGGAGGAATTATTTCCCAAGAGTTGACTTCAGTTAAGTTAAATCATGACCAACTAAGAAATATCAATGATAAAGGGATAAAATCATTTCTACCCGAGGATTTATGAAGGTAAGATCTTGGATTAAGAAATTTGTGAGGATTGAATTTTTGAAATGAAATTTATAATACATTCCAAATGGAAAGAAAACCACAAAAGAATCAAAAGTTGGAGTGGGTATATATAAATGTATTCGGACCATCATTGGTGTATTTTAATGGAGGGTAACTCTTATAAGTGTCATTAATCTATGATTCCACATGTAAAGTGTAGGTGTACTTCCTAACGCACAAATATGATGTTTTTTAGACTTTCAAGAGATGAAGATCTTTGGTGGAGAAGGAAACCAAAATAATTTATTATTTCTTAAGGTTATGTAATGGTGGAGATCATAGATGTAGGGAGTTCCAAAGGTTCCTCTAGATTAAAGGGATTCATTTTGAGAAGAACGTGGTATTGAATCTAGAGAAAAATAGAGTTTCCAAGAGGATAAATCAAAATTTACTGTAGAAATAAATGAATATGAAAATCCATATGGAGTTTCCCTAAGGTGTTTTAAGCCTATTGGTTTGGATGTAAGATCATCTTTGACCACCTTAGGTTCTTTGGTGAACTTGCTTATGTCTATGATTATGTGAAAGATAAATATAATTTGTCAGATAAGTCATGATCATGTTTTTTTATGGGATATAGAGACCAATAATTTGGGATTCGACACTGGGATAATGATCTTTATATGCTTATCATAAGTCATAATGTAATATTCAGTGAAGTGATTTTATAGAAGGGTTAGAACAAGATAGGAGATTCTAATGGAATCAAAGTAGCATAAAAGTTTGTGGTTTAGTTGGATTGATCATATTAAGTTTATAAAATTTCAATTAATATAAAATTTACATCAGGATCAGAAGCACTGAAACATCTTATAAAGTTATTAGAAGAAAGATTCCAAATTATGAGGGTATAGCCTAGGTCAGATTTTCCCGATAGTTATAGGACTACTAAATCTCAATAACCGGATGTTCGTTCTCTCAATATTGTAGACTTGACAGGATCATAACTATATATACCACATCATTCCAAGAATTATATGATGAAGAAACAAGAGGGGGAGTGAATTTCATCATTTCTTAAATACATGTCAAAATAAAAGATGATCCCTACTGATATTTTAAGGAATATATGTCTTATATTACTTAAAAATATTATTTAGTGGAAAATAACAAGATCAAAACAATGTTTATAGTTGTTTAGGGAACAAAAATATCTCAATTTACTCTAAAATGCTCTCTCAACAAGCTTAATGATTTTCACAAACTGATCCCTTTCCATGGGATCTCAAAATATGTGTACAATAAACTATAACTTGTTACAAAATATTATACAAGGACCATAATCTATATTAATAACAGTCCTCCAAACACTCAAAATATAAGTGTTCTAATCAAAGAATATATTTAATTTGATTGGATAAATTCTCTATTGAATAATTCAAATGAAAATATTTCATCTCACCAGGGAATATATCTTTAGAAGAATATATTTTATTTCTCCAAAGAGTATTTTTGAAGAAGGATAACCAATCTTTTTATAGAAAATAAACTTATAAAGTAGAAAAATATAATTCAACCTTTATAACAGCATGAAAAATAGACAATACATATTTGATAGAAGATGTATGTCACTAAAGTGTAGTACTAAAAAAGTCCAAAGAAACTATATCAGATATATCAAAGATTCATATAGTAGTAGGTATGATTTTTCCATGATTAAAATTATGAATCAAAATCCATGGATGAATTCAAAATAACTATAAATATAAATTCTCTATATTAATTGTAGAAGTTATAAAATTATTTTAGAAAAAATGATTCAGAACATTGATCAATATATCATCTAGTAATATCCTTAGAAAATAGAAAAAATTAGTTTTAAAAATTATGTTAGATAAAATAGATCCAAAAAAGTCACTATATTTATTTTGATTTCAAAAATTCTCTACACAGTTGAGATTATAAATATAAAATTTATGAAAATGTAAAACATCCCTTATAATAAAAAAAATTCCATTACTTTAGATCTTATAAAATGATCTTTGAGTTGTTTTATTGAGATATTTACTTCTATGAAATCATAGTAGAAATCTAATAATAATTCAAAATTTTAATTCTATATATGACTGGATTAATGTGGGGATCATTTTTAATGAGGTTTATTTCAGAAGTAGGGTTTTAGAAAGTGGATATAAATACTAATTTCATATTCTTAATTTGAGTTATATCACCAATGTGAGGTTACTTACATTACATATATATCAAATACAAGGTAACTACATTTGAGGTTCCTTATAAAAGTGAGGCTGTTAAACAAAACTTTGAAGCTGAACAAACGAGGGGTTGGATACCACAATTTGTTTTAACTATACTTTCTTAAAAATGATTCCACACTTGTTATTAATGACCATAATACTTAGTAGAATATTATTACTCTCAAATATAAAGATCAAAAATAAAAAAAATACTTTAATAATTCTTGAAATAAAATTATTCACTCAATTAAATATATGAACTTCAAATCCACTCAAAGTAACATTATTTTTAAAACAATTGAGGGTATTTATAAGCATAAAAATCAATGATTTTTTTACAGCATCATCTTAATTCCCAAAAAACTCTCTGTTTCTATTCTCACAAAACCCATAAAAACATAATAACAAATGCATTTTTAATTTTCAAACACATATATTAATATAGATGTTGGTCATGTTAGGCGAATTTTGTGATTTTTTTAATGTTTTTCCATATTTCCCCCTTTTTATGAGATAAAATAGAAAGAATTAAATGGAATAAAAGACTCTTAATTTTCAAAATAATAGTATGTTATGTTTATTTAACCCAAAGATAAGTGATATATGAAATAAATAAGCTTAAAATAGAATAATATAATTTTATATTATAGAAAATTTCACATTGTGGAAATTGATCAAACAGACTAGGAATGTTCTTATACATTTGGAAAATTATCTAAGATTAATTTTTTATATATATAAATTGAACACATATAAATATGACACATTATAGTTTGAGACCAAATGATTATGATGGTATTCATTTAAAAGTGAAATTTTAGTTCAAAATGTGCATTACATACTCATAAATGAGAAAATAGACTCAGATTGTTTTGATAATTTATTAAAATTATCCATGATTCATTTGAGACATATATGATTTTCTCTCAAATCAATATGGCACATGGTCGGGTTGGATTGGTTGAAAGTTCATATTTTTAGTTTAAAAGTTACATTTTAATTCAAAACACACATTACGCACTCAAATATAAGAAAACATTCTTTTTTTGTCTTGATACTTTTGGAAAATGATATGTAATTCATTTGTGATGTGTAATAAGTAACTACCTATGAATCTGATACATATTGTGGTCGATATTACTGAAAGTGTGTGTTTTCATTTTAAAGTGAAATTTCAGTTAAAAAGTAATGTTACATAATCAAAAAATATCAAAAATTCTATGATTGTATTGATATATTAAAAAAAATATTAATAATTCGTTTTTGATGAGTATAAATTAACCTCTCATCAATATGACACATGGTGTGGTTATTATGAATAAAAGTAAATTTTTTCATCTAAAATTTATATTTTAGTTCAAAACACATGTCATATACTAAAAAATGACCAAACAGACATGGATTTTTTTAGTACTTTAGAATAGTTACTAATTTTTCATTTGTGATTTGTAAGAAGTGACAACATATAATTCCAATTGAATTTTATAATGGATTATATAACAAAAAAATATAAATTTTTTTATTTTTCTACATCCAATTCCTAAAATAAACCTTTTTTATTACATGAATATCATTCTTTTTTAAGAGGTTTTATTGATCTTTATAGAATGTATAGTACAAGAGTTTTTTTTGTATTAGTTGTAATTTTTGTGTTTGAAATTGAATTTTTCATCAATATAATTATATTGTACTAGAATTATTTAATAAATTATTTGTATTGAAATTATGGTTTAATTTAAATTTTAATTATTTTTATGTTTGATGTAATATTTTTACTACAATTTTAATTGTTTTTTACATTTTTAATCAATTTATTGAAAGTTATATAGACATAACTGTTATAATTCTACAATAGTTGGTAATGGATTTTATCAGCACAATCTTTAGTATTGATAAAGTCTCATTTTATTAGTTTAAGTGTTAATATCGATAAATGGTCCCTTTATCAGTATTGAAAGACACACTCATAATGTCTAACTTTAACAACACTATTTTAGAACTAAAAAAATTGTGTACCTTTTATCAGTTCTTATGACATCAACACTTTTTATCGATAATAAAACCCATTTTAATTGTTAATAAAAGTGAATTTTTTAGTAGTATGATTTTTTACCTTGGCCTCTATATCGCTCTTAGGGAAAATTTTATAAAAAAATGAAGTGGTTGAACCACCCTTTCAGGGAAAACAAATGTTTCTTCACCATGTTGATCTAATAAAAATAAGTTCAATAAGGGGTAAGGGTTTATTAGTGTACATTCAATAACATTAAAAAATTTAACACTGGGTTTAAATATATGGTAATTATATGAGAAATACTCTTTAAATTAATTCATAGACAACACATATTAATCTAAATTAAACCCTATCTCCAGAAAAACTTCTAATCCAATCATGAATGATAATAATAAAATAAATATAAACCATAATATAATATTAATATTGGTTATTTAATAAATGATGTTGTAAAACTTTTCCACATAACTTATTTACCAATGAAAAAATAGTGATAGTTTTTCACACATTTTATTTAATAACTAATGTATAAAACTATGTCATATTGTTTTTTTTATTAATCAACATTGTCTGATGTCCTTTAAAAAATTAAAACATGTAGTATTCCCCAATATAAACCATCCTTGAAATCCCAAATCAGGACTTGGCTTCTTCTTCAAACTTTTTTTATTTTCTCTCTCCCTTATTACTCCCGTGTTCTCAACCTATCACTTCATCTTTGCTTCTTCCCAATCTCAATAATTATATCAATCCCATTACAATATTCATTACTTTGATGTCTTTTTACTACAATAATAGTTATATGTTGGAATCATATGTCTTTTTTTATAAAACATTAATTTTTTTGTTGATGTATTTTATTAGGAAATTCAATTTTATAAAATATATATTTTCTCATTGTTTTCCATTTTTTGTATTTAGGTTGTTTCGTAGGTCATTTTTTCATATTTTATATAAAAAATAAATGCTAGGTTAATTGAATATATATTATTTTTTTTTCTTTCCCCTTTTTCAAATTTTTTTAATCTTATTTTCAATAATATTTATTTATTTTATTGGTGTAATTTTGATTTATTTTTTTTAATAGTAAGAAATTTTATATATTAAATTAATTAATTTTTATTCTCATATTTTTAAAATATTATCTATACATGATTAATTAGAAAGCACACACACACACATATATAAATATATATATATACATATATATATACATATATACATATACACATATACATATATATATTTATATTTATTTATCTATAAATGTAAAATATTTTATTAAAATTATATGTAATATTATTATTTATTACATAAATATTGTAAAGTCACATATATGACTGTATTAAAATCATAAATATAGATACACATTAGAATAACATATATTTAACTCATAATTTAAAAATTAATACTTGTAATTCTTTTTTCATTAAAATAAATATTTTTATACTGTTTTGCAATGTAAATTTTAAATCACATTTATACAATATATGTGTCATATATGTTTAATTTAATTTTTATTTTATATAATTAACTTATCTTAATTAGATAAATGTACATAGATCAAAATATGAATATATGAAAGTTATTAATGATTTATTTGACTTTTCTAAACAAAATTTTGAAACTGGAGGCATGTCTTACTATCCATGCGTGAAGTGTTTCAATAAGAGATAATTAAAGACCATAGAAATAAAATTTTATTTAATTTATATTGCTTTTAATCAATGTTATAATCATTAGAATTATAATGGTGAAAACAAATAAAAATCAAATAATAATAAAGGCATTCAATATGATACATTAGATCATTTTGAAGAATTGATTATTTATGTAGGTGTTAAAACCAATAATCTTAGAGTTCTCCAGGATCAATATATACTCTATAAATAAAATCTTCTCGGAGATGTCTGAAGTTGGTGAATATAAAAGGAAATTGGGTTTTTATATCAAACGAGAAGATATATGAGGTGAAAAAAGTTTTTAATCCATATTGTATATGAATATACACCCACACTTACCTCTCCCATCTTCACATTATCTTCATATGACTATTTGAATTTGAAGAAAGTAAGTTTGTGATGCTTTCACTTGATGAACATGATTTTTGAGAACTCTATATTCATGGCCTATGACAATTTATCCAACCCAAGGAACCATGCGTTCCTCGTCAACAAGACATGGATCTATGGGGTTTTGGTATTCATACTCAACCTTCCATGAATTGGAAATACCCATAAGAAATTCAAGTATGAGAGATATTGATCAAGTATAAACTGTATTTTTGACATGATCCCTATAAGTACCTTTGTAATCATGTCTGTTGGGTTCTCAGTTGTCAAGATATTCTATAATGAGATATAGATTTCATTGATAACCCTTTAAATAAAATGGAAATGAACATATATATTCTTGGTAAGACAATTATTAACCTGATTCTGTGAAAGGTAAATAACACATTCTTTGTTATAAAAAATAATGATGGATAGTCCCAAAATATTTGGCATGTCCATATAAGTAGATATCTTCCTTGAAAACATATCTCTATTCCATATTCTATGACTCTATAGTAGTAAAATCCAAAATTTACTATAGTTTATATCTACAACTCACTGGTCCCCATTCCATAGTGAAAACATAACTCGTTTTAGATCATCACACTTCCAAGTATTCTACATAATCAGAATAAACATATTTGATTAGAAATATATCAATATTTTTATCTCTTATAAACATCAAACCAACATATAAATTACATCTCATATACTATATAATCCATATAAATTATTTTCAATAACTATTACTAGGGTCACACATTTACCAACATATCAGGCTCACTATGTGAGATATATCAAGCCTTATACACACTATTGAATACATTAAAGATCCTAGCACACTTTCATATAGAATATGATATATATTGTTCATATATTTAAATGTATTTAGTGATAATAATGTGTTATTTTTAAAATAAGGTTCTTATTGGTTGATATATGGGTTGTATTTTTAATCAATTTCAAACTTCTAAAAAATTATTTAAATATTTTTTATAGATGAGGGTAATGATACCCTCAATTTTATCTCATCAGATATCTATCCCAAATATTTTTCTAGAGTATCTTATATCCTTCAACTCAAATCCTATGTTGATATGATATTTCAACCAATAAATCTCCACTTTACATTTACATGAAATCAATATATCATAAATATATAAAACCAAGTAGATAAATTTACCATTTCATTGATTCTTTAAGTAAATTCAATAATCAAACTAACTAAAAACATTTACTAGTTAAACATAAAAGTATTAATCCATTTTGTACCACTATCTTGGAGGATTATTTATTCTGTGTAAAGATTTTAAACATTTAAACCCAATTCGCATGCATTGTAATATGAAACACATCATCTTATGTCATATGTATCTCTTCTTCCAATGATCCCTTTTGAAATGTTTTCATGACATCATATTTTTCTAACCAGAATTCGATCTATACAACCAATGGAAAAAAAGTAAGATAGAAACATACTTAAAAACAAGAGAAAATAACTCATCCTAGTCTATCCTTTAGTTTTTTTCATATTACTAAGCAACAAACCTATCCCTATTTTAGTTAGAATTCTTGTTATTTTCAAATTACTTTTTTGTAACACCCATTTCCGGCCAACTAAATTCGTATACTTTATAGGAGAAATAAGATCCCATGTATGATTTAAATTCAACAAAATAATTTCTTCTTCCATATATAAATTCCACAGTTCTATATCTTTTCTATCCAAATAATCTCAATAATTTTAAGAAACGTCATTTTTTAATTACTAAAAGATCATAAAAAATGAACCACTGTACATAACATGTCTCTATATTGTCCATCGTCATATACTAGTGGTGATAGTCTTATTATTTTTTAAGCATGTTCTATTATAGATAATTATGTTAAAATAAATAAAAAATTCCAATAAAAAATTTATTTATAATCCAATGATTTTTCAAATGATTCCCCAAATTCATTTTGATATGGATTTCAAAACCTTGTTGATGCACCAATCCACTTATCCCAGGTTATGAACATCAACCAAAAATATGTGGAAGGTCCAATATCACCCAAATGAGATCAATGATCCATTGAATGCTTATTATGATAAATAAAACATTCATTTATTATATCTTATGACCTAATTTTTATGGAAGAATTGGATAAATCCAAAGAAAAGATAACATTCATGATTTAGTGTTCTATAAAGGTGGAAGTTAGTTTGATAATCTACTATTTAGAATGATAATATAATCAATGGTGTTCATTGATATGGAGTATTATATATCTTGGGATTCTTCCTTGTAGACTGATTGCCTCACTCTCACTCTTTCCCTTCTGCTATGGCATAGGGTAGGTCCGCGCTGCTGCCTCCCATCCTCAAATCGCTTCGGCCAGGGAGGGGGGTTCCTGCTTTTCTGTCTTGTTCGATTCCCCCTCACTTAACCTCTTTCTCCCCTTTCATAGATCCATCCTCCCATACTCCCTTCTCTCTGATCAATATAAGCCCTAAGGTTCAATCCATAGTTAATGGAGTTCCTTCGGTTCATATTTCTCCTCTGGAGTTCACAGAAGAATATGCATTACTAGATCTCACGTTGGTATCCCAATTCAGAAGTGATCATCCATCGGTCGATGTGTTTGATTGGTGGGTGTTCTCCTCTTGGAATTTGAACGATCGTGTTACAATAGCCTTTTTAGATGTGAGACATTTATAGATTCTATTCTTAATAATGATGACCTTGTGCATGCTTGGGCCATTGCTCCACATTCTATGAAGGGGTTCATGTTCTCTTTATTCTGATGGAAATTTTACTTTCAATTGAGATGCGATCCTCCGACCTCAGCAATTTGGATATCCTTTCCGGGTCTCCCATTTCCCATTAAAAACCCAGTGATCCTTCGATTGATAGGAAATCTAGTGGGACGCAACGTTTTCCCTGATTCCCGCACCAAGGCCATCTGCCTCCCAGTTTAGCCAAGGATATTTGTCGAAGTTGATCTATTGAAAGGCCCTATAGAGTCTATTGTCATCAAAATTGGGGGAGAGCTTCGCTAGCTTTAGAAGGTACATTACGACTACTGGATTTCCTTTTTCTCGGGATGTTCCCGCATAGGATATAATTTTTCCAGGTTCCAGAGAAGCCTCTCTGGTCAACCCAAGTCCGGTCCTCCCAATATTATGGAGGATGGCATTGTTGATGTTTGTAATTTACCTGTTGGATCACTCACAAAGGAGGACGCTGTTGTGGACCGGTGTTGTATTAGGGTGTCTTAGGGGACCACTGATCCTCCATCTTCCATACAGAGTAAGGGATGGAGGTTGACTGAAAATCCAAAGGTGGATGATGTGTTTTATCGGCTAAAACAGAACCTGGGTTTACCATGGAAGGATCCGGGAGCTAATGAGGAAAAACGGGCTCGTACTGGTTCTGAGTAGACATCTGCTACCAGGTCTATAGTGGAGATGAAGAAACTCACTCAAAGTGAGCATTAATGTGCTGCAATAGAGGTCGGAAAGGAGGATGAACCTCCTGGGAATTTAAAGGAGGTGCCTCTGTTGTATACCGAGATTCCCCCTCCTAATAAAGGGAGGCCTGAGGAGGGAAGGGTGGTGGAGCCTCCTAGGATAAAAAAGGTGCCAAGGGTTGCTGATGCAATACCTATTATTGGGAGTCAGTAGGAGGTGAGTGTGTTGGGTCCCTTGGACCCAAAACATTCTCCAATCCCCATTCTATCTAAAGGATGCATCTGCAGGGGAAAACAATTGGTTCCCTAGTAAGATGAGCAAGAAATTTGGGCTGAAGCCTCCCACTGAAGGCTCGAGGGATGAGCTAAGGAACCACATTTATTGTCTGGTGCATCAAGATCAAGTAATGTTGCATGAGGAGGATGATTCAGGTGCTGGTAGCTTTAGCCAAATATCAGCAGATAGCTAGGATCATTTCCAAGGGAAAGGTCCTCACACCCCTAGAAGGAAGAAGGGGCTCAAAGGAATGTACGACTCCAGAAAATGCATTGTGGTTCAGGGGGAAACACCAAAGGGATGTAAAGAATATTCTTACCTACCAAAACCAATGGATACCAGGTCAGCCATGAAAGGTGGAAGAAAGGAAAGAAAGGCCCCACTAGACAGAGATAATAGTGATCTAAGCAGAGAACCAAAGGTAATAGAAGAAGAAGTAGGGGAATGTCTGAAGCTCATATTTCACTCCAGGGAATAAATGATTGAGAAATACATGAGTCCCAACGAGTCAATTGAGTAAATTTCTAGAATTTATAAAATAATGTTGCAAGTTGAGGCCACTATGGAGCAGGAAGTGTGGATTGACAAGCATGATCTCTCATATCGAATAACTTCTCATAGAGGATCCAAACACACAGGTTATCACTTCTCACTGGTAATTATATAGTGGATGATTCAAATAACCTTACTCTGGTCTTTAACAATTTTGTGAGATCCTTTAGCATGTAGTGGTTTTGGTTTTTTGAATAATGGTTTCCAACATTTCCTTAAAATGGATTTTTAATAAAAATTTATATTTGGTGGTGGTGTTCATTGATCAAGAATACAATGATAAAGGATGATGATAAATTACTCTAATGAAATTATTTCAATAAAATATTTTTAACAATTATTTTCCTTGAACACTTTACACAAAGACTGAGAGGCATTTTTTAGATCTTAATAAAATTTAAATAAATCTATTACAACTTAAAAATAGATTTTCAAAGGAAATAAAAGGTAAATCTATAGTTTTTTAGAAACCATAAAAGAAAAATAAATAGTTTCATTAGCATTTTAATACTCTATATCATAAAATATATTGTAATTATTTATTTTGAGATATTAAAGAATTGGTTTTATCTACCATCAATGATTAGATAAAGTATAATGAGCGGTCTCATGGACATGGAGAGAAAATAATTGGATGATATTACCTATTCAAGGGTAAATTGATAAATGATTTAAAATATACAATTACCCAGATGTTAATAACTTGGAATAAAGCAGCCTATAAATTTATTCAAAGCAATGAAGAAATTATTCAACGGTGTAAAATAATGGTATCAAGATCTAGAATGTTGATGTGATGAAATGAAACCAATTAACACGATGAGGGGTCATAAGGAACATACCAATGCACCACTTATGGTATAATGATTAAACTATAATAATCATAGGAAATATGAAATCCATTGCTCCCAACGAAGCGTCTTTTGTTGAAAATCAATATAAAAAATCTCCAATTTTGAGGGAGTAAGGGAAATATTATTCCTGAACCACCATTAACATGGATTAAAAAAGGATGTAGTGAAATATACACTTAATGTCCACTAAAGTGTAGTGAATTTTTTATTTTATTCATGTCATATAAATTCCTTTATATCATATAGTTTTTTATATCTATTAAATCACATCCCTGGTACATTGAAATTGAGATATATATGAAAACCCGTAGTGGCATAATAATTAAAACTCAAGTGTTAAAATCTTTACCCATTAGTGTTAGTAGGAATATTTTCATTGAAAATATTATCATTATTCCTTTGGTTGAATATCATGCTATACTAATCATGGATTATATCTCATCATATATATCTCACAGATACTATTTATAAAAGTAAATCTCAATCTAGATCCCAAACCATTACATACTCATATAAAAATCCAAGGAAGATTGTGATATACTTTAATAAATCTTTCAATGATATGTGACTTGAACCCAATTGAATAAAAATATCTACCCAATATATGATACAAATTAAAACATCCTCCTTGAAGACATGAATATTATTCAGGAATATAATGATGTACTTCTTGATTAATTGTATGGAATTACCCACGGATCGTGAGGTAGATTTTTCCAAAGAACTCATAACCATTGTGAAAATTTTATATAAGAGAGATTATATGGTGGATATAGTAGATTTTAAAGAGTTAAATAAGAAACATGAAGAAAATTTTGGGAAAGGGTCAATACAACATAGTGAATCATCTTTTGGTAAAACAATTCTCATTATCAATAAAAAAGATCAGTCAATGGTTTTCTTCCACCCATTTACAAGAGATCAACAAAATAACTATAAATAATAATTATCAACCCCCTTATATTAAGAATTTATTTATCCAAATTTTAGGATCTCAATACTTCACAATAGTGGATCTTCCTTTTAGACATCATAAACTAAAGGTGTATAGAGAATATATATAAAAGATATCTTTTCATACAATTTAATGACATTATATGTTCATAGTGATTACATTTGGACATGCAAATAACAAAATAATATTTATAAACCTGATGAATAGAGTCATTAGAGACTATTTTGATAAATTTTTATTGATCTTTATTAATGATATTTTCATTTACTTCTAGTGAAAGTAAGAACATGAGGATAATCCAAGTATTTTCCCGAAGATTTTAAGGAAGGATAAGTTATATTATATGCTAAAAAAGTATGATTTTTCGATACAGGAAGTCACATTCTTGGGGTATGTGGTTATAAGAAAAGGAATTTATTTGGAATCTTCTAAGATAAAGGAAATTTAGGAATGATACATGCCCATAAGTGAAAGGGAGATCCCATATATTTCATCAATTAATTAAGAATTACTGACGTTTTGTTAGAAATTATCATATCTTTCTTATCCACTAACTATGTAAATAGATAAAGGATTACAATATATATGGATAGAAGATTTTAAATAAATCTTTAAGGATCTTATGTAGAGGATATCCAATATAGTTTTACTCAAACTACCCTCAAGTAGAGAAGGGGTTTTAATATAAAATGATACATCAAAGAAAATATTGGGTTATGTACTCATGAAAAAAGATAAACTGATTTTTTATACCTTATGAAAATTGAATATACCTGAGAATAAATACCGAAAACATGATCTAGAGTTAGTAGTTAAAAAATATCCACTAATTATTTAGATACATTACCTCTGTAGAGAGAATTTTAGTATATATACTGACCAAAACACTTTAAAGAATATATTCCCACATATTGAGTTGAACATGTATAAAAAAAGATTGATTAATCCAATAAAGGACTATGAATCCTCAATTCACTACAATTCTAAAATAGAGAACGATGGGTTTGAGGCTTTTAGTAAAAATTATCTCTCTCTGATATCCTTGATAAAGATTGAGAAATACCCCATCATTTGGGTATGTAATATATATATATAGAAATAATAAAGTCATGGAAGATGTAATAACTTTGTTAAATTATTTCCTAACCATCCTTTCAGTAAAAAATAAAGGAGGTACATAAGAAAAATTTGGGGATTAAAAAAATATAATCTTAATAAGTGAAAGGAACCTTCTTGAATCCAACATCAATAATGATAGAGTCATTTTTTTTTATACCTAGACTCTATGTTCCATCATCACTAGAGATAAATAAAGGGTTATTAGATGATAAACATATCTCAATTTATCCACCAAACTAGGAAGTACCATGATGTTTAGTGATATTATAGAACACTTATATTTGGGTAACCTGATGATGAATATTTATATGTATAATTTATATTTATTTGTATGTCAACAAGTTGATATATAGTGTTAGAAATTTTATTGTATGATGCAATTATTACCCATACCAACATGGAAATGGGAGAGCATTACCATGTTCAATTTTGTGGGTCTTCCAAATACATCTAAAGAAAAAAACAACTGTATGGTTTGTGATGGATCAACTAACCAATACTTCTAAATTCATTACCATTTCGGAGGTTTTTTCACTTAATCAACTTTAAAAGATATATTAAAAGGATGTGGGGAGGATTCACAAGAAAACACTTATGATTTTATTTAATTTAGATCCAAGTTTCACTTCTATGTTTAGAGGATTCTTCAACATGACTTGAATATAGATTTGAACTTCATTAAAACATTTCTCTCCCTAACTGAAGTTAAATTGGAAAGGAATATTCATACAATCTATGAAATGTTGAGAAATTTATATATAGAGTTAAAAGGATATGGGATCAACATATTCACTTGGTTATATTTTCATACAACAACATTTTATACTCAAGTAATCTGATGTTCCATATGAAGTTATATATAGGAAAGGATGTAGAATCTAATATTTTTTTATGATTTTTTTGAGTGAAATGTGTGAGATTCGAAATTATATAGGGTATGATAGAGAATAATCAAGAAATTCAATATCATATTGAAGCTATAGAGAGATGATATAAGAGCTATATCAATGAGACTTAGAGTTTAATGTTGGAGAAAAAGTTTCCATTTGATATTCCCTTAAGAGAGAATCATGTGGTTTTGAAAGAAGGTAATTCACAACCCTAGGTACATTTTACCCTTTGAGATTCTTGATCACATAAGGGTAGTAGTCTGTCGATGGGAATTCAACTAAACCTGAGTTAAGTGTGTGACGTTTTCCATTTATCCCAAAGAAATAAGTACACCCCCAACCCCTCACATGTACTGAATCTGAAGATGATATGACTAGAAAATGACCTCTCTTGTAAAGAGAACCCTGTGAATATTTTGGATTGATAGAGGCAATGTTCTATGTAACAAGATAACTCACATTACCGAAGTACTTTTTCAAAAATACAAATATGAAGATGGAACATGGGAACCTAAGGAAGAAATAAAACAGAAGTTCCCTCATCTAATCCTGATCAAGGATATGAGTTAAAATTTTAAGGATAATATTTCTAATAAGGGGAATAATGTAACAAAAAATATTTTTTAATATTAAATTTTTCTTCTAAATATATTTATGTCATGTTTAGAAATATGTTATATTATACATAAACCATGTAATAAAAACACTAATTTATTTATAATATATAGAATATTATAGATGGGGAATAAATATACCACACATAATTTAAATTATTAAAATGTGATAATAAAAAACAACATAAGTAGTATTTGAAAACCCATTAAGTCCTGGTCACATAGAAAAATCATACCCACAAAAAACATTATAAACAAAAAAACAAAACATGTGAAATGTAATTAGATTTTTTCAAAGTTTATAGATACAATTAAAAGAAAATTGAGAAAACAATGAATGAATGAATGAATGGGAGGCTTTTATGGTAATTTTAAAGGTATTAGGACTATTATAACATTAAATCACACTGTTGGAATAGTAACTTGATTATTAGGTTTGTAACATGATCATTATAATAAAAACATGACCATTAGAATAGTAAAATAACTTCTAAATAATATTAAATATGAGTAATTTAAGTATACATAAATTTTATAAATTCATAAAACAAATATTCAAATTCATGAAATAAAATAAAATATAAGTGTATATTTTTAATAAAATGTATTTTAACATATTAAAAAATTAGTATTTTAATATTAATATTAAAATATTAAAATTGATTGAGTTTGAAAATTATTTTGATAAAATGAATTTTATTTTTTGGATCAGAAATTCAGAAAAATAAAGTGAATGTTTTTTGTAATTTACCAAAAAACATAAATTTCTACGTGAATAGTAAAAATCTTTTTTTTCAAATACCACATGTTTTTTGACAGAATATCAATGTAATTGTAACCTAATAAATTCAACAATTTATTTCTCAACCAAAAATATTTTTATTGAGATCAGTTATTCACTTATAAATTATGAACATAATTTCTAAAACTAAAATGTAATCTTCAATGACTAAAAAGATAATGTATACCATTAAATAAACAATTTGGAATTTTTTATAACATTATTTTTTATAAAATAATAAATTTAATAGAGAAAGGTATTAAAATTCATATAATCAAGTAATGTTAACAAAAAAATTCAAAATGTCAAAGAATATAACTATTTCAAGTTTTACATTTGGGGAAATAGTTTATTCTCCACTTTAACCCAATATACCCCTCCCCCTTAAGTATAAATTCACCTTGTCACCGACCATGGAAAATTACTTCATAGATAATTCTCATTTTACAATATCTTTATCATTTCCTTCTCTAAATCCCCTACTATCCATATATAAATTCTTATTTAATCCAAATCTATTCCCTAATGGCCTTATTCTCATAGAAAAAAAAATTTCAAAGAAGTGGTAACATTATTTCATTTTTTTCCTTTCACTTCACATATTTTATTTTTCTATTATCATATAAATACCTAATAACAACCCATTAAAATTAATATATTATTATATAAAAATTATATTAATTATATTAATATACTATAAAAAATTAATTTCAATATTTATATATATAATACCTCTCTCCCTCTCTTTGACAAAGTCCCATTACTGGTTAGTTAACCACCTATGAAGATGTTGTCAATTATTTATATATCCCCACATTCATGGATTGTCAAAATAAGTAATTAATAATGTGTATATATATATAATTTTACTTATTTTTAATCTTATGTACATTATTTTAGAAATAGATAAATAGTAATGAATCAAAACTATGAAATAAGGAAAATGGGATAATATAAAGAAACATGTCATCAACCATTTAATATTTAACAAAATAATTAATAAATAAATTCTAATGATTATAATTTATCATGAATAAAATAAATAAATTTTATACAATTTGGGAATTATGTTTCAATAAACATAAGTTGAATAAGGAAAAAATTGAAGCCTAAATTAAGGGATTGTAGACCCTTTCTTTCTATTTTGGGTATATTTTTTTCTTACCCAATTTTACTTATGATTATTCTAAAATTTATTATAATATTTTTTCTTTCCCTTTTCATATTATGGGTATATAAATTCTTCTACTTCTTTGATATGAACGCTTAGTTATGACTCAATTATTATTGATAAAGGCTTTATTCTCAAATTATCTCCCTGATTCTTCTTTTGTTTATTCTTCTCCTATTCAAGATCCTAGCTACTTTATTTGAAATTGAAACTCTATAATATCTAAATGAAATTTTACCCTCTCATTTAATAAACCTCTCTAATAATTCATCCACTAACATATTATGAAATCATTATGAAACCCATTCTTTTCATATGGGCTAGTTTCATGTTTATGATTTATATATTTTTCTTTTATATATGGAATGTAAGTCTATGAGAATATTATGTTGTTATGGGTCAACAAAAAAATTTATGTCCCCTTAATTAATTAGAAAATGTATTATATATCTTGATTAAATTATTCATGTACATGATATAATTATCTTTGTACACATATGATGTGTGGACATGATTCTACATTTGATCACATTCTATGCATGGGAATAATGTAGAAAACTTCTCCCATAATGTTATCATGTTTAATTATTATGAATGATAAACATTCCGTGTAATTTTAAAATTATTTCCATATTATTATGATATGATCATTATTATTATGCTCACCCATATGTTGTTTTTGATTTATGTCTCATGTCCTTCATATTATCCCTCCACTTATTCGAATTTTATCCCAAAAATTCATTGATGTATACCCGTAGGCTATTAAATGTTCTAAGAGGATTATAAAAGACTTTATCAGGAGTATTCAAGAAAATTTGAATAAATCTTATAATTTTATATATATTCTATTTGTACGAAATTAATTTTCCCAATACACTAAACATAATAATTTTGGAATTTTTAATTTTATGTATGTTTATATTATAAATGATTTAATAGTCATTTATTAAAGGTACATTCCCCTAAAGGGTTGAAAAACGTTTCTTTAATAGGGTAAAATAGATCCTTAACATTAATAAGACCTCACATATGAAACATAAAAATGGTTTAGTTCAAGGAAGTAAATATGACCATCCCTATTGTGGATGACCTCTCAAATTAAATTTTATTAAGTATGAAATTTATGTAGAATTTTTAAGATTGAAGTGCATCATTGTGTATAGAACATTAGATATTATGGTAATCAACTGTTCAATAATCAAAAAAGAAATATGATTTATCAAAATTTTGTCAATGGATGAGATTAACTGATAATGAAGTGATGATATAGTTTTGGATTTACACAGACATGGAACAACAGAGCAATAACCAGAATGGTCAATTAAAAATCCATCAATGCTCAAACAGTATAATATTATTTATAAATGGGGTATTATAACACCCCGTGTTGACCCAAAAATTGAATTACTTTTTAGAGATCATTCTATTTTCATTTTATAATTCATTTATAAGATTGGGATAATATATAAATTATCTTTAAGAATTTTACTTCAAAGAACGAATTTGAGTAACTTGAATTTTTGGATCACCAAAAAACAATCTCTACATGTCATTGTTTCAATGCCAGTGGATCAAATACTACTATAATTTTATTCTATGATCACTAATAAATTTAATTTAAATAAAATCATCATTTATTAATCAAGAAAAAATAATTATAAAAAACCCTCACACCACCCTCTCACTCACATAATGCTCTCAAGACTATTTCCTAGATACAATGAGCTCTCTCTAGTTTAGAATGATAATGAAACGTTCCCCAAGGTATCCATAAAATTGAAATGATGGAATATTTAAATGATTTAAATAGATCCCACCAATCCTCACAAACACCCACCAAAACCCACAAAACAAAATACTTCTATTATGAAAACCAAAGAACTATTTTCTACATGTACTGTATCCATGGTAGAATCCACTAAAGGGTTGGCACACAACCTTGAACAAGAGGAGGTGGGAAACTGGATATCCTTATCAATATGGTGGGTTTAAAAGTGATTCTTGATTGGATACCAAAGTGTACAAAACAATTTTTAGTGAATATTCTCATTAAAAAAGTGCATAAAAAATTATTTTGGATCCTTGATTGATTTATGGCTAACCTTAATTCAATTTGTTTACATCAATGAGGAATCAAACAGGTGATTTTTTTTTGAAAGTTACATTCATTTTCATTAATTATTCAATGGTAAAATATCAAATTATTAATTTAAACTAATTTGGGAAGGATATCGGATATTATAAATAAAATGTCACATATAAATAATTTAAGGAGATTCATACCCAAGATCTTCCTTGGACCACTCAAGGTCTTAGAAAACAACCTCACACATTGGGATCTTTCTATGTTTTAAAAGGCATAAAAACATAAATATTAAGAAAAAGGAGATTACAAGAGTGTAAAGTATGAGATCATATTGCAATATTTTTCATGAAAGGATATCAGATCAGCAGGGAGGTCATCAAACCAGGTGATGTCTTGATTGACCCCCCCATGTTGGCAATTCCTTTTGCAACCGTTTTGGGTTCCTGATACACAAGTGTGATGATATAGTTGATATCTGTGTGGTTAGTTTTAATCCATTCAATGAGTAGTAATCGGCCAAGAAAGATGATTTACACCATTCCAAATCACTTGCACGATGGTCATCGAGTCACTTTTAATCCAAAGATTATTCCAACCAGAGATGATGGAAAAGTCAATGGCATGGATCAAACCTAGCATATCAGCATCTTTGGAGGTTTCATAGCCACATTTTCCCATGAAACATCCAAGAATCTACTTGAGATGATTACTGAAGACCACAACACACCATGATGGCCCTGGGTTCCCCTTAGAAGAACCATCAATGTTTATTTTGATCCATCTAGGAAGATGGGCCCTCCAGAACACCTCTAGAGTAATATGTGGTTGACAGAAACTGTCATTTATCTGCAGCCACTTCAAGATTCCAAAGTCATTCATAGTATTGTGGTAATCACCCTTTTGTAATAAAGAAGAATCATGTATAGAAATAAGGATCCACATCTGTCCTGAATTAAGATTGAGTGTGCAATTGTGATGGATAATATGATTTAGATCATACCTGATCACACAGTGGAGTTCAGCAACTACAGAGAGGAAAAGGTTCTTGATTTTTTGAGAGCCTTCCATTTCTACACAATTCATTAGTTGAGTTCTAATAGAGTTAAAAAACAACTATCTTCAATAAAAATTGTCAAGAATATAGTTCCAAAGAAAAAATAAGTAGCACAAGAACACATGCACGCATAAAATAACTCTGGAAAATATTATCTCGAGGCTTTCTGATACTCCAAATGAATGTTTCTAACTCATTTACACCATAAAAACATAATAATAATGTTTATTCAGTTGAGTGGATTAAAAATTAAAAGTAACACACACACCCAAGTACACAAGTTGGTTAAGAACCATCCCTCCTAATAAGTATTTGAAAGCATCCATAAGGTCCATTACAATTTATTGATGACCTGAAGGCCCGATTTCTCTAGGATTCTAATTTATTAGGTTAAAAAGACCTAGAGATATATATTTAAGTCCCAATATATAGAGGGACATCAGAAAATCCTTGTATATGGAGTATGTGATAATTTGTGGTTGTAAAACATTAAATTATGACTCCGCCATGTCTCTCTACTCTCACCTTCCATTCTGATTAATATTTTATAATTCAGGTGGGCTGAATTTACATTATTTTTGTCTGACTATATAGCCTAATGACGTTATCCTAGATAAACATGATTTTATTATACATTATTTCCATGTTTAAGGAATTACATGACATAATAAATTCAACATCCAAAGAATCTAGGGGCTTATTGTATTTGGATATTAGAAATAAGTAATTTATTTTATAGTTCTTCTGATAGTTTTAAAATAATTTCGTCATAATAAATCTTCTTATAAATATCTTCCAAGTCAAGGTCATCCTCATGCCACGAAAAATGGTAACTTGAGAAAGGGGTGAGATAAAATTACCATAAAGTTAATGTAAACATATCAACATGTTACCTAGTATAAGATGATAATAATTTGAGAAATCATAAATATGAGAAAAATATAATATTAAAAAAGTCATGAAATAAAAAAAATAGTTCCAATAAATGAATATGAAAATAAATAATCATATTTGATCAAACATATAAAATAACTTAAATTTTGGAAAACATTGGACTTAAGTCATGATCTAGGGATCAAAAAATTGTCATATATCAAAGTAGTGTAGAACCAAGATAATAATATAAACACAATATATTGGTATATGAATCACCAACTATTTCCCATACTAGATCACGAATCAAAACATGTTCCCCACAATAGATTATAACTTATAACATGTTTCCCATTTTGGATCAATAAAATATACTCATTTTTCCATTATCTTAAGATATGTAATGCTTTATCAAAATCATTTTAGGGATATTTAGATCCCTCCAATCACATAAATATTAACGAAGAACATGTGTTCCTAAAAAAATATCAAATCATCACATCATTAAAACTAAAGAATAATATTGTTTTTCATATTAAATTTCAAAATGTATCACATAAATGACCACATAAATATGAAAATTTGTTAGCAAATTTAATAACTAAATATTGGATCTTCATAAAATTATTTATCGCATGATTTTTTAAATATAACATCCTAGAAAATATACCCCTTTTATAGAAGGATGGAAAAGAAATCCATATCATAAAAGAGTGTAAAAATCATGTTTTTTAAAGGAAAGTATGAAATTCACATGAATTAATAACAATTTGGATATTGAAAAAATAAAGGTGAATATTTTCACTAAATGAATACATGGATGTGGATTAAATATCAATTTAAGAGGATGATAATTATTCAAAACATTATATAATTTTTTATAAAATAAAATTATTCATGAATAGGGATTTAAATTAAGAAATCATTCCCCCTATAGTGATAAAAGTAGAATTCATATGTGAAATGATATAATTGAATATATATGGAACATTGAATGTCAATGTTAAATTATAATGCATAAAATAAAGAAAGAGATTTTAGTTTCCAAAGTCCCTTAAAAATGAGGGAATGTTTGATTCAAAAGAACAAGAAAATGTCTTAAATAAATAAACTGTGAAATCTGTTAAAATGTAATATGATTACCCCATATTAAATAAATATTTCCGGGAATATAGCATATAATAAAAAAAATTGCGTGGAATAGAAAATGGAGACATATTAATCTTATAAGTAACGTAATATTTGAGCTAAGACTCATTTGAAAATTAAATTTTAAGGAAGAATTATAAAACCCAAAATGTGACTAAGGAAATAAAATAAAAATATTCATTTGGTAGAATAAATCATACATGGAAAAATATATTTTAATAATAATGTTTGGAACTCAATAGAATAAAATTGAGCTTGCATAAAGCCTTATAGATTTAGAAACATTTGAATCAAAATTCATGGAAGGATAGAATTTAAGGTGGAACATTATATATCAAGAATAATGGGAGAATAATGATATAAAATATAAAAGGGGTAGTAATTACACTATATAATAGAAAATAGGGTGTATGAAATAACCATATCTCAAGGAATTTAAATTTGAGATGAGGATCCATTACCATTAATCATTTCATCCATAGATTCACTATAAAATCCATTATAAAAAACATCACTATATTAATAACATAGTTTAGAACTATATTAATAACTAACACTATTTATAATTTTCATTTATTATCATTTTTTCATGTATATTGGTTAGTTTTTACCAATTATCCCACATTTGGGGTTTATTATTTTGATCGTTTGTACTAGTTTCATTGAAGTAGTGTATTTAATAGTTATCCTTCAAAATTTCATCATTAAAGATCACTAAAGTTAACATAATTTTTGAATTATAATTATTTTTGAAGTTTTAATTTCCATTGAGGAGTCTTTAATTATTTATCCAAATATATGAAATCAATAATAAGCACACTTCAGTGGTTTTATTAACTAATGATTTTTTTATTTATTATTTAGTTAAATATTGATGAATCATTTACAAAAAACATATCTCTATTTAAATATCAATATCATATTATACAATCAATTTTTTTTCATGGAAATCCATGATAATATTTTATTTCATTTTTCAAGTTAGTGATAAAACAGACCCATACATGAACATAGAATGGAAAATGGTTGATAATTAGGTGATTTAGATGAAATATTATTATACCAGTAGCATAGTGATATTATTTAGTATTTTATGGTGATATATTATAAATATAAATAATTAGTAATAAATATATGAGTGCGAAACAATTACATAGTATGAATATCGTGATTTCTCTCCTTTAAAACCATTCTTATAATTATCCCCGAATGGCAATACTAAAAAATACAATACATCGATCCATGGTAGCTATAGTCTACATGTAAACATGGATAATGATTCCAATTCCATAGAATGGTAGAGAAGAGTAATGTCGTCTATGATTTAATAAAATTAAATATTTCATAAATATCATCATCGTACATTAAACTCCTTTTTAACTACCCATGTAAGGTAGTTAAGGTAAATGAATATGGTACATTATGGTGGTGGTAGTCCACATATACAAACATTTCACATTTGGGATTTTCTTAATGGAATAGAGAATATGAGTTTAATTATTATAACATAATTATAACATCATATCAGTGTACAATTGATACTTATTTTAAAATTTTATGATGGTGTAATGTAATTTTCAAAAGAATATGTGGATGTCAATAAATATAAATAAGAAGTGAGTTTGTAGAAATTTATACCACCTACATGGATTATCACTTTTTGAGATGGTGGTTAAAATATTGATGGATGGAATTATGAGAATTTAAAATCATATTTTAAGTGTTATTGAGTGTTGATAGGAGTTCTAGGAATATTTGTGAAAAAATTAGCAATTGTGTTGTGATGTTAAGTTGGGATTGGAGAGACCCTTTTATAAGTGAAAAGCAGTGACATTTTTTAAATAACCATACCATTTTATTAATGGGAAGTAACTCTCTTGATAGTTGGATAATAAAATTTATAAATGAAGGACAATAGATGTTATAAGGTTGATCAAGGCCTCAAACGCACATTCCCACACATTTTAACAAATTATTGGGGGTAATTTACTCTTGAATTTTTTACTTTTACCATTTTATAGTTTTCGACGGTTACTATTATTTACCAAAGTAAACATTCCATTATTATTATTAAAAAAGTGTTCCTCATTATATAATTTGGACCCATTGATTATAAATTTTAAATTCATTTAACATTATTCAATTTCTAAAAGTGATAAAATTAATTTTAAAACAATAATTATATAATGTATTAGAAAATATTTCAGGAGAATTATATTAAATAACATTGAAAACATGAAATATGGGATTGAAAATAAAAATAAATTATTTTAAATTTCTATATAACTCAAAAAATGTATATTTTTTTATAAAAAACATATTCATAAATTTTAAAATCATTACTATAAACTAAAAATTCTATTAAAGGCACAATATTTATAAAAACAATATATTTCACTATTTAAGGATATTATTTAAATGATAAATCCAGAAATTAATTCTAATTTCTCAAATTCACACCGTAAAATTTATAAATATTCTTTATAAATTATTATATGAAAAATAAAGAAAACTACTTATATAGAAAAATAATTTTTTAGACTATTTGAGTTCTTAATATTATTTCAAACTAATTACTAATTCAATTATTGTTAATATATATCAATAATAAATTTTATCAATTTTTAAACATTATATATTTATTCTCTTAAATAAGTTCATAATTCAAGGAATGCTAATTCTTATAAAAATACATTTTTATGTATAAAATGATCTTACCATAAATATAAATATAGTATATTTTTTATATCCAAATAATTTATTTTTATCAAACTATTGATATTAAAATAATTCATTTATTTTTTTCAAATATTTTTTTATTAATAATTTTTAGTGCATAAAAATATTTTAATTTGATATTTTTTTTCATTATTGTTGTTTCTAAAATATATTAGTTATACTCATTAGTAACAATAAATAACTATAGTATACCTATTTTTCATATATATATTCATTGAATATTTCTAATATTAACATATTTATAATGACCATATTTGAAATGAACATATTTACCACTGTAATATTCCACTTCTATATATAGTCTTACTAAAATCATGTGTTCTATTCTAACTTCTAAATTCACACTTCTCATTTTAGTAGTTTTAATTTTAGATCTCATAACATGTTTTATCCTTTCATTTTATTATTTCCAACTTTTGGTTTTTATAATAATGGTGATTCTTAAAAGTAACAATGGCTCATGGGAGTTTCTAGTTCAAATGATATTAATATTTTCAATTTATTATCTCATTAATCCTTTTTCACTTTTAATCGATTTAATCATCCTTGATGTGTAATAATCCATTGTATGTGATAAATGGTTTTATGTACCTTTATAGTAATGTTTCATTTTAATTCAATAAAGTGTCATTAACTTGGTTCATATATTTTATATCCCAATATATAATCAAGTATTATCAATTTTTAAATAGTAGAGAAGATTTCTTTATAATAATATAGAAATAAAATTACTAGCTCCTAGGAATTGATATGTTACACTATACCCCTTCAATATATTTTCTTCTAAAAATTGTAATCATATAGAACTAATGAAAATAGATATGAGTATCTGAATAGTTGTAACACCCCAAGCTTCCACAGTACGTTTCCCTTTGAATAATGCAATAGCTTCCATTGTACGCAATTTTGAGATTCTAACACACCTTGACCAATCAAACTAGCCGTTATGAATAGTAATACCCACTTTTTGAAATTTTATTAATTTTATATCTCAAAAATCAAATTCATTTTTGGATTCAGAATATCAAAATTATCCTAAGGTAAAATTTTGGTACTCTTCAGATAACTTTTATGTTTTGATGAATAGTGAAAATTACTAAATTTTAATTAAAAACAAATTTTTAATCAAAATAATTAATAGTGATAAAGTATAAATTTGAGGGTTTTTAAATTATATTTAGAATAAATTTTTTCCATTTTATATAATGTTGGTCAGTGGACATAATTTCACAATTAAACCGAACATAAACACGTGTCAATCTTTTGATAGTTATTATTTCTTAAAAACACACTTTTTGTTTTGACAGCGGGAATTAATTTTAAATTAATTTCTACCACTTCTGTGTTTTGAATTTTTAAAAAGCCATCCCATATTTGGAATCAATATTTCCAAATTATGTAAATAGGTAAATTTTATTTTTAGACATTTTGAATAATTACTTTGGTAAATATTTTATTTATCATGGTTAAAGGGTAAATCCGGTAAATAAGGGTAAAAACATAATATTATGATAATAATAAATTACCCTAAAAAATTTCCTAACCTTATTGGTTTATACATGTCTGACCATGAGAATCTTTAGGTCGATTTTGGGACCTCATGGATTCACTCGTAGGTGATAAGGACACTTTATATTAATTAAGTTAAAGTAAATGCAAAAATGACATAATCATATATCTTTTAGAAAAACAATTTTTACATAGGATTATATATGTTATATTTTCGACTATAAATATTCATTAGAAATATAAAAATATTTCCTAAATAATGGTATTTTATTTATAATTTTTAGACTTTTAATAATTAAATTTATTTATGACACAATAATGATGCAATATTTTCTTTATTAATGAAATAATCAAATAATTGGTATTATAAAAGTTAAAATAAATATAATTTGAAAGTTTTGATGATATTCAAGAATTTTATTGGTCAATATGACATGTTAGGATTTCTTAAATGAATTTTTATCCAATTAATAAAGTTTTTAAGACTTTAACAAAAATCAATAGTTAAATATTGTCAAAATTGACATAAATGAGTTATTAAAACAAGTATTATATTATTAATTAATATTATATTCCTAAAAATCTAAGGTTAGGCCAAAGGAATTATATAATTATAGGTGTATCATTAATGGACCACTTGGGGGGTCTCTTGGATGTGTATAGTAAGTTTATTAACTATATAATATAAAAATAAAAAGTGACATGGTAAATGTCAATCTAATTAAATACGAGATAAAACTAAAAGATAAGGTTAATATAATAACCCAAACCTGTCTAAAATATATTGTTTGATTGTACTTCGACCCATACCCACCTTAGACTTCTAATAATCTACTTTTGATCCATTATATACCGAATGTAAATTTATTATAAATTAATACTTTATGTTTTTCCTAAAGAGCCCCCCCCCCCCTTTATAAAAGGACACAACTTATAACCGATTCTTCACACCTTCAAAGCCTTTTGGATCGGCCAAACCCCACCCAAATAATCTCTAAACGTCCCTAACTTCAACTTAGAGGCCTTAGTTTGATCATAAATCCAACCTAAGGATCCCTTTTGATCAAATCAAAAGGAAGAACCCGAAGAAGAGGTAATGTTTTCACCACCCTTTTTCAAGTTCCTTTCATCTTCAACTTCTTATTTCTTTGCTATTTCCATTCTAAAATAATAACTCCAGTATCTTCTATATAATATGATGTTATTATAAATATTGTACAAACATATTCATTATTCTATCCATCCTTTCAATGGCATGTCACCATACGTCCGTACGTACGACTTACCGTCTCCACGTCGTGGTGTAATTGTTATTCAAAAACATTATTATTTGGATGGGTTTGACAATGATATGTAATTTATGTAAATAATAAATATAACATGATAATTATTCTTTATATATGATATAACATCCAATTATATGTTATTTTAATATCAACAGAATGATGTTGCCGCTCGTACGTACGTACGGACTACAGTCTCCACGAACGCGATGAGATTCATTCCCCATCGTATCCATGCAATTATAATTCTCATTTTCTGATTAAAAATAATGTTTAAGGACTTGATATCATTATGGATATGAATAAGATACAACCTATCCAAAACAAACACTACGTATGTTACAAAATATATAATAGAAAATGAGTATGTTAACACCCAAAATGATGATAATACTAAGATATTATTAACAAATCAATGTTAAAAGATCATATATGATATCATATTATTGTATATGATTCTTGTATAATTTAATAACAATTATCTCACCATTATACATGAGGTTATCCTACCCTCAACCATGTAAAAGTACAAGGTTAGGGTTTATTTCACAATCTCTTCATTATCCAATGTTGTTTATACGTAATTATCTAATGGGACCTCTTTATCATCCACATACATGTTTCTAAAAAAATTTTTTCAAAACATTCATAATATTTTACAGAATATGGGTTATAGTCATTTATACCCTTTTTTGAGTTTTTATTAGAAGTTTATAAAGGAATCTTTACATCATTTTCTAAACAAGTACATTTTTAACATTTTCTAAAAATGAAGGTAAGAATGTCTTTTTATTTTAACTTATATGGAGGGTGCGGCTATTTCACACTGTTGTAAAATCTTCAAAGCTTCACTTACAAGATTATAAGAATATTTTAAAAGTAAATGTTTTATTTTATAACTATAGGAATTTTAAATGATTTCAAAAAAAGAGATATTTTTCTCAAATAGTTTTGATTTCATATATGTCAACATCCTTTGATGGATTTTAAGCTTATTTGAAGTTGATTTATTATGATAAGAAACTTACATATTGTATTGAAGGTTTTGTAATATTTTTGAATGTGGATTTGTTATTTTTATACCATTCATGGTTTATAGAGAAAGTAATTACATTTTTGAAAAGTACCCTTTATCAAGATCAGAATTTTAAATGATTTAAAGATTTATCTTTCAAAACCTTTTTAATTAATGTCCTTGTTTTCAAAATGATTTTAAGGATTTATTTATATGGACATGAATGTTTTGAAATGATAATTATTTTCAAAATTTTCAAAGTGGTATGGGACACTTTGATTCAAATATATCTTTTAAATTACTTCCTTTATAAATGTGGGCCTTTTAAATGATTTTACAAAAAGGTTATTTCACTCAAAAAATTCTCATCATTTTCAACTATGTCAATATCCTTTACTAGATATTTTTTTTTGATTGAGGTTGATTTATAATAAAACAATCTTCCATGTTGTATTGAATGAGTTGTGATATGTTTGACTGTGGATGTTCTATTTTTATGCCACTGATGGTTTGTGGTTAATGTAATGAAATTTCGTATGCTAGTTTTAATACGAATGTTTATGTTATGTTTCAAATTTTTCATATGAGGAATGCAGTGGACTTAGTAAGTGATGGGTGGAGCCCACTATATCTCCTCGATTCATCGGTAGGTATCATGAGATAAACTAGTGTCTTGGCACAAGTCCTTGAAAAAATTTTATTTGTAGTCTTGGAACGAGGCCTTGGCTACGTGGTTATGATAGTCTGGCGTTATGCATTCCATCATTATGAAAGTTGTTATTGATATTGCATGTGATTATTCGACTAGTAGAATATCCATGTTAATGAGTAAATGGAATTATTTCAATTTATTTTTTCCAAGTTATGTTGAAGTACAAGTTTAAAAGTCTTTTGTTGTAGTTATGAATTGCCTTAAATGTTTATGTTTATTTAAGAAAGTTTCCACTATATTGTTATCATTTCTGAGCATCTGAGCTCACCCCCTTCAATGTTTTATTTTTCCCAGGATGTGAAGAGTATTTTATGAATGACCTACAGGGATAGTATGAAGGAATAAGAAGATAAGATTTTGTTTTTGTTATTCACTTTATTATGTAATGTAAGAATTATGAATGTATCTAGTGTTTCTAAGGCTACTAAACTAATCGGTGTTTCGAGACATGATCTTTTGTGATCATGAAAATGTTATGTAATAATGCACCGACTCTGGGTAACTGGGGTCGGGGTGTTACAAAGGTATTCCTGAATCAAGACATATTTTCTAGATAAATATCAAACAGAGAAACATAAGGAACATATATTAATCCTTTGAATAGGATTATAACTAATATTGAGATTTCTCTAACCATTTGATACATTATTTTATTATTAATCATCATTTTGTCGATATATGATCATTTTTTGATATGAAATATCATTTCTTTATTCCAATAGATACTTTTTCCTCTATGAAGAGAGAAAAAATAAATTCCTGGAGTCTCATTAAATGTTACTATAGGAAGGGTAATATGACTCACATGAAACATAATCCCAAAAAAATTGAAGAATATTCACATAACCTGAATACAATAACATTACCACTAGGTGTTTTTATATAAATAAATAATAGTTTGTGACTATTTATATGACATAAGATCTCTGAAAATATAGAGAGATGAATAAGTGTACCTAGAACTACTTAAATTTCATTATCCACATAAATAATATTAGTTGGTTAAAATCTTAATTATCACCATGGTATTAGAGGTTATTGTTTTCTATTTCCATCTTAATAATGGTAATTTGTGATCTATTTTTTATAATTCCCAATTTCCTATCATTTAAAACATCAAATATCTAGTGGATCCTTAGGGAGAACATTATATTTTCACTATCATGTTAACTGAACTATTTCTTTTTTCCTCTACATCTTGTTTATTGATTCCCTCATTTACTATAGATCAAATATATTCCAGTTTACTTAATAAAACCCCTCAATTTATTCAACCAAATTTTTTTACATAAATGAAATTTGACATTGTTTCCTTCACCATCTTCGTTACCATAACCTCCCTGAGACTTCGTAATTCTATTCTTTGGTTTTTTTGGGGATTTCAACTATGTATATGTTTTTAATAATATTTTTTTATAGTTGGTTTGTAATAAATACTAGATTTATCATTCCATATTCATGTATATTGGTTTTATAATTGACATAATCTCCAAATTATCCCTTATATCCATTTTTAAATCCGTTCCTTCTAGTCCAGGTATCCCTAAAACTAAAAGGGTTAACTTGAGTGATGAAACATTAAAAATATCGGACAATTTCCATAATCATAAAAATAATTTAACCTTAAAACTTATTTATATTTTACATTATTAAATTTCCATATAATTCCATGATTTCAACCACCATTGTTATTAGTTCAACCTAGGCTACTTTTCATTGGGTTATCTAATACTTCTGACCCAAATTCCACAATGTAACTAGGAAATCAATACTTCATAGTGGTTTATAAAGAGAACATGATCAACCAAATAATTTCCTCAAAGAGTGCCTATCATGGTCTTTAGTATTTTTCCCACTGATTATGCATTAGAGTGATGATCGATTAATTCCTCAACCAACCATTTTTAGGGTGATTACCCCTATATGACTGAAAACTACTTTTTTTATTTCCAAACACTTTTAAAGGAAAGTTAGAACCAATGACATCAAGACTTAAACATAATAAATCAGTCTCCAACTAACCAAAACTCAATATCAAATAAAACTCTCACTACTAAAGATATGCTCCTCCCAGCAACTAAAAACCATAACGTCTAGCTTCTATTGTCTCATTGCAGAACGACAAGCTGACCCGTGCCAAAGAGCACAGGAATAGTTTCGATGGACAAAGCCACACCCTCTCAATCTTCCAATTCTGAAAAGCCATGAAATAGTGAAAACTCTTTGCTTTGAACCTCATCTGAAGCATCTTTTTGTAAGAAAATGTTGCAAAATCCCTTGAGCTGCTACCTTCCGAGACAAAACCAACTTCACTTCAACAAAGCCACCATTTTCTTGACATCACTACCAAGTGAGAATTCAAAAAATTCATGTTCCATTTATTTCCCTCTATTACCATAGAAGAATAAAATTGTTGGGCTTCCAAATCTAGAACAATGTTCCAAATTCAGAGACTAAAGGACAATCCAAAGCAAGACCATAGTAAAATCCAGAAATGAAGAGCCGTAGATGAACCCAAAACCACAACCGCCTCAACCATAATGAAATCAACAAACAAAATGCAGATGAACACAAAAACAACTGCCAGTTCATCCAGAACGAAATCATAGGAACAATACTAGTAGATTGAAAAGGAAGTCTCATGCCTCACACAGTAAGACTCAAAACAAATCTCATCCAAAACCATAGCATGAACAATAAACTGACAGTCAAAATTCATCACCTTATCTAGCCACTCGAACTCCAGCAAGACGAAAGAAAGGTCGGAACATGCCAGATCCATATTCCCACCACCACCTCCAAGGCTGCACTCAGATTCCATAGTTAACCTCCCACTAAACCCACATCTCACACTGATCTGAGGATGCGACCCACCAAGCTAGGACTTGACCACCGAACTCACTGCATCTTCGTGAAAGCTCTATCAGGTTCACGTATAGGGAAAGGAGATAGGAAGACAACGATGAAATCTTCAGAGATTGATCCCTCAAAGATGTGAGCCACAGGCCACGAACCGCTGAACTGGGAAGCTGAGGAGAGGACACCGTTGAACCGAGCCGGAGGAGATGAAGGTGGCGGCAGTGGAAAAAATGAATACTCTATACAAGGATAGACTGATAATAAAAATGAATACCGTATATTTTTCTAGTATTTAAGTATATAATACTACTCTTATAATCATCTATAGGATTTTAGCTAAGGCTCTCTAACCATAATTATAATGGATAATATACTAATCTCAAAAAAATACTAAAAATTCTATCTGATACCTAATGAGGTAACCCAAGTTAAACATTATTTTATTCTATATCATTTCCATAAATAAAACATTACATCACATAATAAACTCAACATCCTTAAAATGGATATTTTTAGTGTATTTGAATATTACTTATATAAAAAACTTTTTTTTACAATTCTTTTGAACAATTCCATATAACTTCATCATACTAAATCTTCTTCTAAACATCTCCAAATTTCATCTCATCCTCATGCCCAGGGAAATTGAAACTTAGGAAATGGGGTGAGATCAAACACCTAATAAGAGAAAAATAAACATATCAATATGTTTCCTAGGTTTATATTAGAAGTATATAATAAAATATAAGTATGAAAGAAATATTAGATTAAATGAACACGGAATCATAATAATGGTTCATATAGAAAGATATACGACCACGTGATCCAACATATAACATTGCATAAAGACTGAGGGAACATGAGGATTAAATTATGAGACAGGGATTATAGAACTGTCTCATATCAAAGGTGTTTGGAACTAACATAAGCATCAAAACAAAATACAGTGGATTGAGTATCCCCACATGTTTACCATAGTGGGTTAGACATCACAACCTATATCCCATAGCAGATCGATCATCACAACCTATTTCCCATTTTAAATTCAACATATATACTCATTTAACTAGAATATAAAGATATTTAAAGTCTTTTCTAATGAATTAGTGGGATATATAGGTACCATACATCACATCAGGATTAACAATGCACTTTCCTGACACAAAAAAAATCTAATCATCACATAATTAAAACCTAAGAATAATAATGGATTTCACATTACATTTCACAATGTATCACATAAATAACTATATAAACTAGATCAATTGATACCAAATTCAATTACATCATAGAGTAACATTGTTAAACATTTAGAGGGTGATTTATAAATAAATTATAGAAACTAGATCCTCTTTGAGGTAACATGGAGAATGGAATCTAAATTGTAAAAGAGTGTAACAAATAATACCATTAAAAGTAAAGTATTAAGATCAAATGAATCGATACACAAATTTGTTATAAAATAATAAAGTAGATTATTCGTGGTAAAAGAAAATGTGGACTTATAAGAAAGATCCATTTAAGAGAAATCAATAATTAAAGGATGAAAATTATTCAAAACATATTATAATTTTATATAAAATAAATTTTTTTATGGAAGTTTATTTGAATTAAGATATAATTTACCCTTGAGAGATAAAATTGGACATAATTTGTAATAGAATATAATTGAATATAGGTTATAATGAATTTTTGTTTTTAAAAGACACTACAGAACTCAAAGAAAGGGATTATAGTTACCAAAGTCCCTTATGGATCAAGGAATGATCAAATAAAAAGAATATTATAGAGTTTTAGAAATGATCCTCAAAATATAATGAAATGTGATATTATTATTCCATATGAAATATATACAATATTTAATACATCATATAATAAAAAATGGGTGTGAAGAATCAACAATGTCTTATGGAATGGAAAATAGAGACAAATAACCCTTATATGTAACACAATCTTTTAGGTAAGAATACTTTGATAATGATGTTATAAGGAAAGATTTTTAAAACCCTATAAAATAATAAGGAAATAAATTAAAAAGTATTATTTATGTATACTAAATATAACATTAAATAATAGTGCTCAATAAGAATGTTTGTAACTCAATAGAAGTATATTTAGTTTGTAGAAACCATTACAAATTTAGAAACATTTGAATCAAATCCTATTGATAGATGGATTTTAAAATGGAATATTAAATTCAATTAATACATATATATTTATGATATAAATTATTAAATGGTATTAAATTACACCATACAATAGAAAAAATGGTGAATAACTAATCATGTATCTTGGAATAGAATGTTTTGATAAACAATCTTTACCATTGATATTGTATTCTATGGATTCACTCTAACCTCTTATATAAAAAACATAAATATCTTAATAATTTATTTCATTACTATGTTATAACATTAAAACTGTTTATTATTTTAATTTATAATCATTATCTAAATGTATATCAGTTATGGTTTCATATTTTCTCACATCTGGTGTTTATAGTTTTTACACTACATACTAGTTTTGTAGGAGGAGTGTAGGTATTCATTATTATTAAAAATATAATAATTAAAATTTCATTTGAAGAAATATAATTTATTAATTATAATTACATATTATGTTTCAATTTCCTTTCATCATTGTTCTATTTCTTATCTTTGAAGATGAAATCGAAAATAAGAACACATCTCTGATTTTCTTAACCAATTGGAGGATTTTTCTTAACTATTGAATTCAATATTGGTGTATACTTTCAATAAAAACCCATATTATTATATAAATATTTATAACACATTATAGCATTGATTAATATTTTATATTAATACATTATATAATTTTCTTTCATTTTTTAAATAGGTTGTCAAATCAAACAACACATGAACATACCCTGAATAACAGATGATTATGAGGTGATTTGGTTGAAATATCATTATACTAGTAAAATAATGTTATAATATATTATTTATTATAGTGATATATAATAATTATAAAATATCAAGATAATAAGTGTGGGGTTCTAAACAATTATATAGTATGAATAATCTTTTCTTCCTTTTCAGTTCACTTATTTAAGAAGATTAATTTTAGAATGATTTTTTATCTTTAATATCATAATAAGGTATTCATTTTTTATTAAAATATCCTTATTCAAATTATAAAAATAATATTTATCCTCTAAAACCATTCTTATAACCATCCATCAAAAGTGTTAATAAATAATAGAAAATGTCTATCAATGGGGGCGGTAGTACGCATGTATGCAATGGTGCTGATTTCATTTTCATTAAATGTGAGAGAGAAGAAATATGGTTTATTTATTAAGAATAATAATTTACTCATATAAAATTAATTATATATTAAATTTACTTTTTAAATATCCATTTTATGTTCTGATGGAAAATGAAGATGTTACTTTGTGGTGGTCATAGTTTGCATATACACATGTTCCATATTTTCATTTTTTTTAAATAGAAAATGGATAAAGTCGATAATTATTATATCATCATTGTAATAACATATAGGTATAATATTAATACTAATTTTATAATTTTAAGATTTTGTAATGGAATTTTTTAATGAATAATACCATATAAAGAAATTTAAATGAGAGAGGAGTAGTTAGAAATTTGTACCTCACTATTTGTATTATCTCTATTGATTAGAGGGTTAAAACATTGTTGGATGGTATTTATAAAAGATTTTAAATGAATTATGTTATATTGCAGTGTTAAGGATAGATATGTTAATATTTGGGTAGAACTTATGTGGTTGTTGTGTAAGGAAAATGAGGAGAGGAGATTATATTTAACAAGTGAAATGGGTTGATTTTTTTTAAATAACGGTAATTATTTAAAATTGGGAAGTTACTCAAAATTTAAGTTGATATAAATTTTAAAATAATGAATTATATAATTTATTAGGTAATAAATACCTCAACCACACATTCCTATACATTTTTAAAACATGTTGTTGATGATTTTCTCATATATGTTTTACTTCTATGATCTAATCTTTTACCGTGATAATGAGATTTTACCTAAGTAACTTATCCTTTATAATTAAAAAATAAAATAGTCCTTATTATGTAATACGGAACTAATGATTCAAAATTCAAAATCTGTTTAACATGATTAAATTTATAAAACTGATAAAGTTAATTTTTTTAACACAAGTATGTAATGTATTAAAAACAATTTCTCGATAAAAGTTTTAAAAAATTTCCAAAACATTAAATATAGATTTGAAAATGAAAATAAATATTTTAAAATTTATAACATAACTCATAAAATTAATATTTTTGTTTATAATAGGGTTTCATAAATTTCCAAATCAGTCTTATAAAATAATAACCCAATAATAGGAATGGTATTTGTAAAAACATTTTATTTCACAATTTACCTAATTTTTTTTAATAAAAATCCAAATAAGTCATATTAATATACTATTTACATGATAAATAAAAAATAGTATTTTTTAAAAAAAAATATCTTAAAATTTATAAATTTTTGTTTCAAATTAAGAAACAAAAAAAATAAAGAAAACTAAAAATATAAAATATTAGTTTTTATAATTTATGTGTTATTAATATTATTTCATGTTAATTACTGATTAAATTAGTGTCAACATATATAAATAATAAAAAAATTTATTTTTCCCGCACACAATATTGAGACTCTTAAAAAATGCATAGCACTGAAATTCTATTTAAAAAAAATACATTTTTCTTTATAATATGATCTTAACAAAAATACAATTATATTAATTATTTATATCATAATCATTTAATTTTATAAATCTATTAATATTAAAATATATATTTGAATTTTATAAAATCATTCTTTTAATAGTTATATTTTATCACATAAAAATAAAATATTTTAATTTGATACTATATTTTTCATTATTTTTAATTCTAATATATATTATTTGAACTTATTACTAACAATACATAACTCTAGTATAAATATTTTACATGTTCATATACAATTACCATTTCTACAATGACTATGACCATATTTTCAATTTTCATACAATAATTATATTTTCAATGGTTAGATTACATTTCTATTTATAGTCTTACTAAAACCATTCATTCTATTATAACTTATTATATCACACTTACCATTTTAATTATATTCATTTTAGATCTCACAACATTCATTCTAACTTTAATGGTATTATTCCCCATTGTAGGTTTTGTTATAATAATGGTGATTATTAAAGTTTATGGTGGTCCCTGTGATTTTCTAGTTCTAAAGATATTCTCTATTTTAATTTATTGTTCCACTTTAATTTTTGTGGTTTTAAGGGATGTAATCATCCATGATGTGTAATTATCCACTGTATGTGATACATGATTTCATGTATCTTACTAGTGATGTTAAATTATAATTGAATAAAGAATTATTAGCTTGGTTCATATCTTATATAGCCCAATATCTATTTTTGTATTAATTATTTGGAAATAAAAGGGAAACATTATTTATAATATAGGGGAAAATTAATGACTCACAAAACCTTGGTTGATTGACCCACCTCACACCGATATAGATATCCCTTCTTGTGCACAGTATATATCACCATCGATGTACCTTGAAATGAAAATATTCACGGTAAAATCCCCCCTCCACCGAAATGGGGGCATGAAATAACATAAGTTTATGATTTAAACCTCAACCATATTGGGGTGGTGGCCACGACCATGGACCACTTGATCATCAATTTATCCAAAATGGAATTATTATAAGAATATAAATGTTTTCATGTAAATTTAATTGTATCCATGTGTATTTAAATACATTGGTATGAGTTTCTATATAATATTATAAATAATGGGGTGAAAATAAATGATGGGACAAGCCATGTTAATATTTAATTGAGCAATTCTCATTGTCTACACAAAGACTAAATGGGATAGATGTAAATGATCTATTTTGATTGGGTCAAAGTTTTATAAAATGATTCATTGATTTATAAATGAAACTAATATTTTGTTAGTGTTTAGTTTTTTCATTATAGGCTTTATATGATCACAAATTGATCTTCTAGATTACTTCGTTTTTTATTTTCCTATTCTACTCAACCTATGACCCTTAAATTTATTCCCTTGGGACCATTAAGTATCATCAATGTGGTCCTTACATTTGGTTCCTTATGAATCTTACGTATCATCAATGTGACCTTTATATATCATTCTTTTGACCTTTAGAAAAATTCATAGTGAACATTATATATGATCTTTGTTTCCCTTATATATCATCCCTATAAAACATAAATTTAGTACCTATGACCCTTATATATTATCAATGTGGATCTTATATATCATCACTTTGACTATTACGTATTGTTTGTGTGACCCTTATACTTGGTATCTCGTGAATATTACATGAGGTCTCTCTGATTATTATATGATATAAGCATGTCATGTTTCTTCAATCTAACATCACGTGTTATTGATTATCACATGATGTAGAAATTTACCTCATGTACCACTGATCATTTCAACTCATGTGGGTAGTTATGTTTGAGCCTCTTGAAACCACTAATATATGTTTAGTTATCACAACCAAGACTCATCTCTCAAGCCTTTTTTATTTCTACGGTATCTTAGTCTTGACATTATTTATATTTTTGAGATATTTTCCACCATCTTAGTTTGATCCATGGATAAAGATATATATTAACAAGAATATGTATGTTTCTTGTTTTATAGTTCCAAATTATCTATTGAATCATGCACATGTGTCCTCATTATTAAATCTTGTATTAGACCTGATGTTGTATTCTAATAAAGAAACATAAATGCCTCTTTTGAGGATATCATGTACTTTTTTTGTTGATAATGTTGGAGCCAATCGAAGAACCTGGAGGGGTGGTTCATTGGTAAATATTTCTAGAATACAAGTGCATCTATTTACCCCACTGCTATTATGTCCATATTGTGCCTTTTGATTATTATTATTGCTTGTTACCTTGATAATGATTTCATATTTGTGTATGTTTTTTTAGAATTAATAAAGACTATAAAAAAGTTTGTTCAATTGAAGTGTATAATTACTAAAGTGTTATCCACCACATTATATCATTTTGTTTCTCTTTAATACTTTATTTTCTCACATGTTCCTCATCTTGATTCCCCATTATCATAACATACGCTTTTATTATTCATTTGTTTATCATTTTAGAATATAAATATTATTAAATAATTAGAAACTAGTAAAGTATATGGGATCTTAGAAACAACACAAGTTCATACCCTTAATTTTTTCCTCAAGAGTTGGTATTATAGACCACGTATATAATAATGGAATTTAGTTAGTATGATATTTATAAATTCAGCAGTGACAATTACTTTAACATACGGTAACTCAAGATGAGAGTGCTATTAATCCAATAGAGACTGAAAGAAACTCCGTATGGGCTCAAGAAAAAAAATTAGTTAGTTTATTGATGGATATACTACGAACACCTATACTGGTCTCCCTACCAATATATTAATGAAATATAATAATTCTATTACACTATATTTATATGATAAATTTTTATGAGATGTTTCTTCTGAAACATAAGATACTAAATTTTGTCCATTTCTTGAAAAATTAAATATGAAATATTCATTAGTAGGTCATATGAATAGGAAACATACAATTTATTACATAAAGATTCACCATATAATTACTATATGTTAACTTAATTATGAATTTAATAAGATTATTCCAGATCTAGCTAATATTAATGTTAATGATGTGGGTGAAGAAAAATACATTATATTGATAGTGTCCTTGGATAATTTATATGAGAATATAACTGATTCTGTGATGTATAATATAGACTTTTTCTTTAGTGGAAATAAAATTTTCCTTACTTTCATGAGAATTATATGGTAAACCTAATGCTAAGACTGAGGCTGAGGGTGTAACTTATAGGGTCAGTCAAATTTTTAATTAAATAAAGAATTCAAAGGTAATAAGAGTGGAAATATCTATATTTTATCTTGGGATAATTGTTATAAGTCTATATAGAGTGATTTTACCTAATACCATTTCAGGAAACCTAGAATTTTTAAACCTATGTTCCCTAAGAAGGAATATAGTGAGTGTTCAATAAAACCTAAAGATCACTCATTGTTTTTTCATGTAGTATATCAAGGTGTTGACAATGTCTAATGATACACTTATATATGAGAGGTTTTTAGACTCTGGTTATAAATTCTACATGTCTCTAGATAGGAGTCATTTTGCTAATTTGACTAAGGGAGCTAAAGGAAAGGTCATGTTATTTAAAAAAAAGAGGTGTCAGTACATGGGTAGAGGTTTTGTTATGTCATAAATTGATGAACATTATCTTATAACCTTATTATATGTGAGATGTGTTCTTGAATTAAAATTGGAATTTCATTTCACTAAATATTTTGGATCAAATCATATTTATCTTCATGTCTGAATTTGGGTGACATAAAATATTTCAAGGCACTCACAAAATCATTAATGGATCCTTGGATGAAAATATGTATGTATTAAATTGAATGATTCATATTAAAAAATTTAACTTCACTTATTTCATTAATATTGACAACACTGTTCATTGGAATTTGGGTATATGTCTTGTGGGTGTTAGGGGTTTAGAGGAGTTGAATAAGCGTGGGATACTTACCAAAGTTTCACTAAATAACTTATTATTTTCTGAATACTGTGTGATTGGTAAATATAAAAGAGTTGGCTTTTATAAATCTAGATTTAAGGCTATTTAACCACTTCAGTATGTACAATCTAACATGTGGGGTCCCACTAGGATCATCTCTCATGGAGGAGGATCCAAATTTGTGACAATTATTTATTATATTTCTAAGAAACTATCGATTTAAATTCTTTGAAATAAGTCTACAATTTATAGGCATTTAAGAATATAAATTATTTATATAAAACCAATCTGGGAGAATGATGGAGTTCATGAGGACTAATAATGTCCTTGAATACATATCAATGTAGTTTATAGAAATATGTGTGGTTGATGGGATCACTAGGAACCATAATATAAGCTACACACATAAAAAATATATTTTGACTGAATACTTGAACATAACTACTCTTGAGTGGGGTTCTAGCATGATATCATTCATAGAACATCCAAAATACTTCTAGGATAATGATACAAGCATGAAAGTTTGTATTTTTAACTAGTGGCCTACCTATACCAATTAGTATATGACTCCAAAATAAATTTAGAGTACTCTACCCCATCCTATATAAATCTAATATTGTTTGGTCCCACTACATATACTCATGTTAAAACTAAAATTCCTATGTCTAGGGATGGTAGTGTTATTTTCATAGGTTTTACCAATAGATTTAAATACTATACTATTTGGGTAGAAAACCCTCAGGATGTGTTGTTCAATGAATTAGAAACTCATAGATAAAAACCTCCCATGTATGATAATTGTCACACACCCTAAACAAAGGATTTTAAGGTTGAGAGTCATACTAAATATAAGTCTCATGTTTATACTCCTCCTCCTACACATAAACCCAAAATGGGTTCAGATTTTGTCCCTAATAGTAAATTTGATGGTGAACGTTCTCATGATATTAATATTTACTAGCTCACTAGGGATAGATAGAGGGTATTATGAATAACCAATCTAATATGGTTACATTTTCCTTCCATGTTATCTAGGATCTATATTGTGAGGATCCCTAAATTTACAAAATTTCTATTAATGAGAAAAATTCCAAACACTGGATTGTTTCCATAGATGATAAAATGAAATCCCTTAACAATAACCATACCTACCCATTATCAAAAAATAAATATACTTCTAATTTGATAGGATATAAATGGATCATTAAGAGAAATGGATATAACAGTATAGATAGTAAAATTAAATTCAAATCTAGATTAGTTCCCAACGGTTTATTTTAAATAATAGAAGTTGATTATTATAAAATTGTTTCTCCTTTAGGTATTAATTATTCTATTAGAATTTAACTTTCTTTTTTATCATTATGATCAACATATAATAAAACTTGATGCAATATTTATTTTTCTTCATACTAATCTTGATGATAAACTCTCTATGAAGCCATATATTGGTTTTTTAAATGAATTCAAGTCTATCCAGGCCTATTTTTTAAATACATATATTTATGCTTTAAATCAAGCTTCTAGACAGCGGCATAGAAGCTTTGATTCATTCATATTAAAAAATAATTTCAATATGATTAGGTTAGATACATGTGCTTAAATTAAATATATTGAAAAATTCATGTTGTATTTTCTTATGTAAGTTATTGATATGATTATTATATATAGTGATATGAAATTGATCTCCAATGTTCAAATGAAATTGAAAACATCTTTTCAAATCAAATATTTAGGTTATTCTAAAAATATTTGGTTATGAAAATTCTAAGGGATATAAAAAAGATTAATATAATATTCATAGTATGAATATGCTCTAAATGTAATTAAGGGATAATTTTTTGATGGATTTAAATCTAAAAATATTCATTTTTCTAAAAAATTTATGTTTTTACTAACTTATTCACATACCACTAATACTAAAAATAAATGTTTGTGTAGAATTCCTTATGAAATGTTTTTTGGGTAGCCTTACGTTTTCTTTGATTATGTGCTAATTTTGTGTGTAGAATAATGTATTATATGATATATACCAATAAAACATCATATCACTCTTTTATATTTACTAGAAATAAATTTTCTCAGTTATAAAAAGTTCAATAATGTAATAAGAACATCTAAAAGACCGACTATTTTATTTGAGGTAAAAAAGAAATGGTAAAGGCCTCCTTTATCAGTGCAAAGAGACACACTGATAAAAAAACTACATTATTAGTGTTTTTAGTGCTGATAAGGGTGAATTTATCATCTATAACATTAGAACTAATAAAGGTTCCCTTTTAGAAATACTAATGTTAGAGGTGATAATGCCCTTATCAGATGTTGTAGAAATCTAGAAATTATATTTTTAGCTAGAAGCTATACATGTGACACAAAGTAGTAGCAGATAAAAAATTTATAAAAACATAAAAAATTAATTTTAATTATACTAAAAATATTAAATAAAACATAGAAGTAATTTTAAATTTACATTTCATAATCATTCAATACAAATATTACATTAAACCATTTAGATAAAATAAAATTTCATTAATGTAAAATTTAATTCAAAACAAAAATAATTTCATCCTATAAAAAACCGCATAGAAGTAATTATCCAATGATCAACCCAACCTCATATAAAATAATTTTGTTTCTATCATAAAAACAATGTTTACATTAAAAATATAACATAAAAAACATTATAATTGAAATTTTATATATTCCATTATAAATAACAAATAGAATGATATGAGGCCACATTTTACAGTCCAAAAATAAAAAATGAGCAATTTTATAAATAAACATGATAATATTAGTGTTTTATTCCTGATTTTGATTATATAACAAGCAATTTGAAACAAAAATGTATCATTAAAATGAAAACATACACCTTTATTCTTACTCACCACACTGTGTGTTATATTTACATGTATTTAACTCTTATACATCGAAAATTAATTATCAATATTTGTCTTAAAATATCAAGACAACCAGAGTGATTTTTATCTATTTATATTATATGAATCACATTTTAAACAAAAAATTCATTTTAATATTAAAACATGTATTATAAATCATACCTTACAGACCATGTATCTAAATTACTTGAGGTTAATTCTTACACATCAATAGTAAATCATAGAAAAGTTTCAAAAATTATCAATAAAATGTATATTAATTTTATATGTTTCGAGTATATGATATCTATTTTACACAAATATCTCAATTTTAAACTAAAAACATGCACTTTTAGTTAGTCCATCAAAAAAGTTTTCTATATTGATGATTTGTTACTTCTTACAAGTCCCAAATAAACTAAAAATTAGTTTTTTGAAGTATCATGACAATATGAGTGTGCTTTCTCAGTTTTTGAGTATGTGGCATGTGTTTCAAATGAAAATGTCACTTTTAAATGAGAAAAAAAATACACTTTTAGTCATTCTAGAATCACCATGTGTCATACTAAAATGCGGTTAATTCCAAAACATCAAAAATTAATTATAAATTATTTTCTAAAAATATGATAATAATCAAATGGTTTTTTCTTGGTTTTGATAATGTGATTCATGTTTGGAACTAAAATTTCATTTTTCTAGGAAAACATGTGCTAATAGTCAGACTAGAAAAAAATTTATCTGATTAAATTGATGTTAATATATACACAACACAAATTAATCATAGATATAATTTCAATAATTTATCTATATTATCTGAGCATATTCTCATGGCATTGAGTTCGCAACTTAAATTTTAGAATAAATTGTCACTTTTAAACTTAAAACATGAAATTTCAAACATTTTACCCACAATGTGTGTCAAATTGATGTGTGGTTAACTACTTTATATAAAAAATGAATCAAAGATAATTTTCCTAAATGATTAAGATAATCCAAGAATGTTATTTTAGTGTTGACTATTTGGCATTTGTTTTGAGATAAAATGACAATTTTATAATAAAAGCACAAAATTTGATCCATACTGAACACAATGTGTATGAGATTGATTTGTTATTTATTATTACAAATAAAAAATGAATCTTGGATCATTTCCCTAGATTAAAAGGAAAATAAATGTTTGTTTTCTCATTTTTGAGTATGTGATGTGCATTTTTATATAAAATTTCATTTTAAATGAAATCACTCATTTTATGTCACACTAGAAACACCATTTTTTAAAGGTTGGGGCCGCAACATCATTTATTATTAAAGAAAATAAAATACCTCTTTAACTGGGTAGAGGGAGAACCATTACATAGGTTGAAGGCCCAGTGTGCATTTAGCCCATAACATGGCACGTAGGCCCATTTTTTTGCCCAAGGCCCATTCTGTGAATAGTACTGCTATAGTACCCAGACAATTATAGTACTGCATAGTACCCTAACACTGCTACAGTACACTGCCGCTGCTATAGTGTTCGTTGTTGCTACAGTTCCACCTCTGCTATAGTGTCGTCGCTGCTATAGTGCCACCACTACTATAGTACCCTATTCCCAATGGGTTTTGAACCCCCATTTTCATATAGAATTATGGGGTTCTTACCACTATGCCAAACCCCCATTACACTAGAAACACCATATATCATATTTATATGTTATTAATTACATCACTTTACAAATTATTTAATTTTAGTTTTCCTATATTATAAATTCAATCAAAGCATATTTTCTTCTTTTTAAGTATGTGGCACAAGTTTTGAACTAAAATTTTGCTTTTAAATGAAAATGTGAAGTACCGATAATAATGAATAAATTAAGTGTTAGATTGATGTGGATTAATTAAGAAACATCATAAATTAACCATATTTCATTTTCTTAATATATCAATATATTCTGAGTGTTATGTGTTCTGAAATGTTAATTTTATACAAAAAAATACACTTTGCTTTATATTGGATGCACCATGTGTTGAATTGACATATAGTCACTTCATACAATTAAAAAATAAATTTAGAATATTTTTCCTCATGTATTAAAATAATCAGTGTGTGATTTCTTTTTTTTGAGTACATAACACATTTTTGACCTAAAATGTCACATTTAAATGAAAACACAATGTTTATGTCATATTGGCCACATTATTCATCACATTGATGTGTAGTTAATTAATAAAGATAAAAAATAAATTATTGAAATTTTTATTAATGTGTTAAGATAATTAAAGAATCTCTTATTTTCTTTGAGAATGTGGCATCCATTTTGAACTAAAATGTTACTTTTAAATGAAAAAATTCATGTATGGTCATATTGACCACACTATGTGTCAGATTCAGGTTAAATAAATAGCCAATATTCACCAATGAATTATAGATATTTTTTCAAAAAAACATCAAGACAATAAAAGATCATTTTATTCATTTTTAGTAAATGACACACATTATCAACTAAAATATCAAATTTAAATGAAAATCTTCACTTTCAGTCATATCGTCCGCATCTTGTGTCATATTGACATGCAGATAACTCATATACATCATAAATACATTATGGATAATTATTATAAATTATAAATACAATATCTATTTGGTTTGTTAGTTTTTGAGTTTCTGACTTTCCTTTAAACTAAAATGTCATTTTCAAATGAAAACACACTTTCAGTCATATCATCCACACCACATGTCAGATTGATGTATAGTTAACTAATACACTTAACAAATAAATAGTTGATATTTTTCCTAAATTTTCAATGAAATTATAATTTTTTATCATCTTTGATTATGTGACATGAATTTTGAACTAAAAGTTTACTTTTAAATGAAAACACACACTTTAAGTCATACAATTCATATCATGTTTTAGATTAACATGAAGATAATTTATACAAAATAAAAATGATTTAACAATATTTTTACTAAATTATTAGGACAATATTTGTATATTTACTCGGTTTTGAGTATATGATACATGTTTTGAACTAAAATTTAATATTTTAAATGAAAACGCACAATTTTGGTCATAATAGACATGCCATATTCCATAATGAGTTGTGGTTGATTCAGGTACATCACAAATGAGACACAAATTGTTATCCTAAAGTATCAAGGTTATATGATAAAAGTTTCACATTATTGAGTATGTGACATGTGTTTTTAATGAAAAGTTAAATTTTAAATGAAAAAACACACTTTGACTCTTACCAGCCACACCATGTATGTGATTTGTTTGTGTTTCATTAAAACATATAAAAAATGAATCAATGATTATTATCATAAATTATCAATACAATTCAAGTTCATTTTATCAGTTTTGAATTTGTGAATCATGTAGTGAGATAAAAAGATTCTTTTAGGGGAATGACTATCCCAAGTTATTTTTGGATAATCATAAATTGAGTAGGAAGAATTTTATATAGGTACCCCAAATGGGGTAGGTATAAAATGTACAAGTTATAGTTCCATGACAAAATAACCAACTATACTAGATTCAGTAACTTTTTTCTTGATTAGTGAAACAAATATTTGTCTTATTGGAATGTTATTAAAAGGGTTAGTCATAAAAAGGAATTAATGGAATCACTACTAAACCTAAAAAATCATATAAAGAACAAAAATATCCATCTAGAAAACATTAAATAGTACCTCAATTATCCATTATTTCTCAAGAGTTCAAGAGACTTTTTTTCTCTAGAAATGTTGTGCATATGAAGAGAACAAAGGCCTCCATATAAATTTCAAGTCCTTCATGAAATATAATATAATTTCCTCTTTAGAAACATAATTTATATCAATTAATCATTTCTCCTTCAATGTTCAAGCTCCTTATCCATTGAAATTATTTTATCATTCTATAAGTACACTAAACATTTTATATAGGCATTTTTTTCTTTGCATAGGCACAAAATGCATGGATAGAAATTAGTAGGAAATCACATATTCATGATCTCCAAAAAAATCAAATAAATAAGTGGAAGATAAAAAATGATAATAAAATTTACTAATTATACAGTTAATACAATGATAATAAAATTAACTAAATACGAGGTAGATAATCTACCTCTTCATGATCTTTGTGAGATAATAAAAAAATTACAAACATGATAGGAAATAAACTCATGAAGAGGTATATAATCATTCTAATAACATGAAATATTCTCACTCATTTTTTAAAAAATCTAAATCCTCTTTAGAATATGTGGATAATCGATAGTGTTTTTAGTATATAAAAATATAGATTAAAAATGAATAATTAATTATTAAATTAAATTATAATTAACTTTTTAAATACCTACAAAAGGATTCCAGTATATTTTTGGAATATATTATTATCATGAGCATTATAAATGTAATGAAAACTGTCTTCGTCTTTAATGTTTTTCATACAATACAGAAACATTAAGAGAAATAAGTAATCTATTTGGATATATTTTTTTATAGTGACATATTATTATATATACCACAATACTTATAGATTTGAAACATTAGATTGGTTCCTTATGCACATTGGTTATCCTGATACCATGATTTTTATGATTAGTAAACACCAACATATCATAAAAAATCTAATTATTATATAATATAAAACACATAATTTTAATTGAATTTTTAAAATATTGAATATATTGTATTATAAATTGACAATTAAAATAATATGTGGTTGATTATTTTGAAATAAATAATTCAGATGAAAAAAATAAGTATTTATATTATCAAAAATGAATGCAATGAGAGTCCTCTTCTTCTTAAAAAATGAATAAGTAATGAAAAAAATGAAAATGAATTTTATATGATTAGATTTTAAAGATTTACCTCTTTATTTTTGGCATTAATAATATATTGTCATCTATTTTTTTGTTCAATCATTTTGCGTACTAGATCATCATTTTTTTAAATTTTGACTTCTCCATTTGGAAATCCTTATTTAGAAGTGATATTAGGACTATTGCATCCAAATATTTTATTATTGGGTTTTCCTTCACATAGTTGTGATACTTAGGATTATATAAAATAAGAATAATATTTAACTATAATTAATATAGTAGATCGATTAACGGACAAAAAAATTATGATAATTTACCACATATATATGTTTACAACTGAGGTTCCAAGCCATTATTGCTTGATAATTTCACTTACATCCTCAAGACTAATCATGTTTACAATGTAATATTCATTCATTTGTTCTTAAAATTGAATGTAGTTCATATTTTGATCATTGAACAGCATATTCACAATAATATATAATGTGAGTAAATACCACATTAGAATTAGTATGCTAAAGGTACTCTTATATGGTCCATTCTATTTATTGGTTGATCCACCAGATTTTTTTAACTTGGCCTTCTGTTTCCCATTCAATTTCTATGTTTTTAATGATATGATTTATTTGTTACCCATTTTCATTAATTATTAACGTTTTTTCATATAAATTAAATTAGAAAATACATACCTAATTATCATAATGTATCACTATAAGAATAGATGACCATGCTATAAATGTTATAATAGAAATTTCAACCAAATGAACACCCGAATTTTTAAGGGGAACATGATTCTTAATGTTCGACTCGTGATCTATGTTAATCCCTAATCTCACGGGATATTTTTGAATTTTTTCTATGTATAATATATCTTTAGATATTATACATCATACCCCTCATATTATAGTGATGGATGGGTATTGATAGATATAAATCAAAGTAAATTTTACTAAATATAATTTTTATACAAGGAAGCTATTTTAGTTGATTGACTGACATTTTTCAAAAAAAAATTATTAAAAAACTTTTTTCCTAGGGTAAGATAAGACATTGAGGGGAAAGGATAACCTCTAATATGGGTGTGTCTTTTCATGTAGTGAATACTAGTCTGTTGTTTATTCTATATGATCCCTTCCCATAAACATACCTAACAAATTATACTACCATCTAAATTTTTTTAGAGAGTCAATTTTTGTATACATGTCTTTAATTATCTCATATACAGCCCCATGTAGTTGATTTATAAAAATATGATAGATTTGACACTCTAAAACCTACACCTTTGAAGAATCCATTTTGTTCTTGAAACATCAAGGACACTGGATAAAGTTGTTCGTTGGATACAACTCAAGATGATTCTTTTGTATAAATGAGATAAAAGATATTTAAGAATAATTATTAATTATTATATAACATATATTTAAAAGGGGAATAAATTTCAATTATGTCATTTTTATAGATGACTCCCATAATTTTTTTATCTTTTCATGTAATATTTTTCGTCTTTTATTTACACAATCCACAAACTACAACACTTGAAGTGGGTTTAAAGTATATTTTGATCCTAAGTCATTAATATATATATAATCAAAGGAGAATAATCATTTATTTTTTTAATATCACATAAAATTGTTACTCTATATTTAAATATTTACCATTTTTTCAAATGAATCATACCTCAACACTACTTTAGAGTAGGCGAATGTTGGTTTTGATTCACACTTCTTATTTTCATAATTCATTTCCCATTTCATAAGTTTAAAATTATGAATCAAAATAATTAGTATTATTAATGTAAAAAATATTATAAATTATAATTTACCTAAAATTATTCATCCACATGATGACTAATAGAAGTATTTAGTGTTTATTAGTTTATCATGTGTGTATATATGGCTAGTGGGTGGGGGTTTACCTTCCTCTCAGAATCCCTAATGTGTTTCTTCATAATAAGTATCTAAAAGGATATATTATCCTTTCTTGTGACCATTTACATGAATTTGATTTGATAATCACCTAATATAAACATAATTTAAATGTGATAATCATGAGTAAATTAACGTTTCATTTTTTTTTATTTTTTAGTAAAATAGTGAATGTATATCATAATGTTACACTAATGTATTCCCAAATTTTTATTTTTAATGTAGGTATAAAACCATGCCACATATATACATTAATTAACATAATCATTCAAGTTGTAACCCAAATGTAACCAACAAAAATAAAATTTTCAGGTTAATAGGATTTCCCTATTCATTCCATCCGACCTTTAATTTTATGTCTTTTCTTATCACATTAATTATTATTTTAATACTATCATGTTATGATGTTCCTGCTTTTTTTCAACCATATGTTTTTAGCTTATAACATATCTTCAGTTACAACAATATAAATATCTTGTTTCTCAAAATTGGTAGCATCAACATGTGTATAATCCATTATTTGTATAATTAGTTAACAATTTAATTTATATTAAGTAAATAGAGCAATAAAAATTTTATATTATGTGCTAAAAAATTCCATTAAAAAAATTTAACATGGTCATTGAACATTATTTTTTATTAATAAAGGTTGAAGATATTTCCCCTCTAATTACTACCAAAATCTCCTCAATGTTGTCCTCTATAAAAAGAAAGACACTATAAACTATTGGACCAAATTGAAATGATTTCAATATCCCAATAAATGGTTTATCCTTAATGTAATTTTCATCTTAACATGTAGTTAATTTAGTAGATAATATTAAAATTTACCAATTTCTATCTATAAGATCTAGGAAATAAAATAATTTTACTTCTTATGATTCCAATATGAATGGTTCATCCATATACCTTTTGTTACTGAAATGCACTTTGAAGAATCATAATTCGTTGATATTAACTGCACTCCAGTTATTGACCTATTTTCATAAAAAAAATATCACCTAGAATATTGTATAATCTAACTCCCATATTTTTTCAATGAAGAAAAAATATGATATATTCATGTAAATTATATTTTCATCCTTGGTAACAGGTTCATTCATCCCTCCTATAAGTGTAACTCTGTTATTTTTCATCATAATACATTCACTATATTCCTTTATATAGATAGTGTACCCATTAATTGTATAAACATTATAATATAATACATGGATAATAAAAAATACCTTTATCCATAAAATTTATTTTGAAACTAAATTCATCTTTTTAGATAATTCCCTAAAAATATAGTCTCTAAACCATTTTATAAACAATTGATTATGTGTATTTAACATCCATTGTTCATCCCTTTTAGGATTCAAATTACAAGAATTTATTTGTGGGTTTAAAAATATAGAATAACTTATTTTATCTTATTTAATGCAAAATGGTGAGCCTTTTCCAATTATATAATGGTGATTATGAGAACAACTCTTTTGTAAATACCTTCACCCATAATTTAGAATTATAATGATATTTTGGGAGATCTATGTTATCCACATCTAATTGGTAATCAATAAAAAATCAAAGGATTCATCAATAATATATTTCACTGTAATATAACATTTAGGATAACTCCAATTTTCAATGTTCCCTTTTAAAATCATCATATAACATTCAATTGGGATCATGCATCTGTAATGTATGAGATAATATAATCAGATCTATCTAACCAAATGAACTATCAAAAAACCATTATATTGGAGAATATTTATGGTATAAACATATCAAATTCACTTAATATGATAAAAATTTCATTTTATATAGTTGGAAACCTCACCAAATCAATAATGTGACTTCATATAGATTTGAAAAGGAATAAAATTTTAGTTAATGTGTGTTAGATACTTTTCGGAATAAAGCAATGTAAAGCCATATTCATTAAATCTTACATCAAAACATGTCTATCATGTGATTTTAGGCCCTTTAATTTCATATCATTCATTTTAATGATATTATTTAAATTTTCTGAACATCCCTAAAGAACCATTACACATTTTTGAATGTTAAAAAATTAAAAACACTCATTCCTGGAAAGTGTGTATGTGGATGCGGTTAAAAATCTACCTTTCACACTTCACTAGTGAAAAATATTTCCATATCCACATGTTAATCATGTCCAACCTATCACTAATACCATAATTTTTTTCTAGGTGTATTTTATAACGTTCCAATACCACTATCACAGATATTTTTTCTACATGCATTACATCAAGAAAATGTATGTTACAAAAATAATTCTAATATAGTAATATGAGAATTAGTGATATGTTATTCCAACTCATTTTGGTAAGGTATTTCAAAATGTATTTACTAAAAATGGTGACAATATATTTTACTTTTTCAAAATATTGATAACCTATTAGTAGAGTCATTATTGTAACTTAATCTGATTTTCCATCGAATTATTTTGTCCAATATCATTATATATTTCATTGGGGTAAAAATTTATGATTTTTTAGAATAATATATTTCATGGAATATTTCAATATAACTATGTGTGTACCATATGAAAAAATTGTACTCCCTATAATTCCATCAATTTTTATATTTCAAAAAAATTATTTAAGTAGAAAATTAATTTAACATCCTGTACAACATGGATATTAATGTGAAATATTCGGTCAGTCGGAATGGCCTCAAGGCCTTCATTTTTTATTATTTTATTGATAATGCACCTTTCAAGGGGTGAGGTGGAACCCTTACAAGGATCAAATTCTTAGAGATAAATACATCAACAACATGTCTTAGAGGAATCACCCAGACAACAAAACTTGAAACTACTCCTCCCCAGCATTTGTCATGATATCAGCACTCCACCTTCACAAGGTTGGTCGGCTAGATTTCCTATGAAAAGCTACACAGGATTTGTACTGATGTAAAAGTCATACCCTCTTATTCTTCCAATTCTGGTTAGCTCTACTCCAGTGAATGCGCTTTCCCTAAATCCTCCTCTGAAGCATTTGTCCCTTGTAATCTGAATGGTACATCTGCATTTCATGTGGCCCAAAGGCCTTGGGGTAGCCCAAATTCTTTAAGGTGGCCCGAAGGCCTTGAGAATCAACTGGTCCTAAGTCAATGGGTGGCCCAAAATCCTTTCAGAACCTGAGGACCAAATCAGTGGTCCAAAGGCCCAGATGGATGAATAGTTCTGGTTGCAATAGTACCTGCTACAGTACTGATACAGTACAGCTACAGTGCCGGAAATACACCCCAACCCGGATTTGATCTTGGGTCTCTTTGATGCACTTACCTATTACTCCCCAACTGAGCTTAGGCTCATGTGAAAAATCTTCCTTTATATGAGAATCATACAATTTAACACCTAAATCCAACATTGATTTCAGATCTTTGATCAGTGGTTCCATATAAACATCAGTATAATTATCTTATTTTTTTAGTCCTAATATATGTAGAGGCACTACAATATATTTGTGCTTCATGCATAACCTTTGTGGAAAGTTATAATATACCATAATAACCTGAAATATACTCTGAGTTCTACTTTTTACGCCCAAAGGATTTGTTCCATTAGTAGATACTGAAAGATAAAGGTTTTGTAACCTATTTCCAAATTCAAGACACAAATAATCAAAAAAATCAATTGAGGAGAGTCTGATGGGTGGTGAAGATTCCCATATTGAATTATATTATGTTCATGCCACATCAATTTTCTTGTAGTCTTCACGCTTACATATAATTTTCTAAATTCTGGAGTGATTATAATGTACAATAAAAATTTCAAAGAACTTGATTCACTTTTCTTGTTTCGATGTGCACCACACTTAAGGAATTTTTTATGTGAGTCATGGTACTTGAAAAAAAATAGCTATTTGGTAAGACTTTTATTCTTTTATAGATCATACCCATTGAAATAAATCTTTTACAATTATATGATTGACCAGTAATCTCATTATCTTCTATTAGCGTATCATTTAAGAGGGGAAGTTGTTCTATAAAGCTAGTCCCACTCTATTCCTTTCTATCATTCAAAATTTATTGATTCATTAGGGATGAAATTTTTGTATATTTAGTACAACTAGTATAAATTGGAATTTTTCATATGTATTAAACATCTAAAAAACATTGGAAAATCGTGAAGTTGATCTTCAACTACCACAATCATTTCCTCAATATGATAACCATCATCATTTTCACTTTTAATCATATCATATAATCCTTAAAATAGAATGTTATATCCATCATATTTTACACTTGTAATCATATCAAATGATATATAAATATAATTGTTATCGCATTATCTAGCTACATTGAGTTCATCCTTGTGTTTAGTTAAAAATTTATAATATCGATATATCACATGACATATCAACTATTCATTCAAATTTTCTAGAAAAAATCCTCTTGAATAAAATAAATATAATCATAGATAAATGATTTTATAAGTGTCAGATAAATGATTGTTTCCGACGCTTTTGTCGGGGCACACATGCGTCCGTCTTATTCGGGGATGACGACATTATTTGTTACCTCACATTCTCGCTTTCCAAATTCGGGTGGCATCTGTCACTTATTTAAGGACGTTTGATCTTTGATCGAAATGGGATGATGGGATGTCGGTTCTTCCTTCCATGGATTCCTCCTCGGAACTCATTACCTAGTCTAGGTTTCCCTCATAGATTGAAGGCATTGTTCATGGAACTCTTCCTAGTGTCATATCTTCATGGATGTCAGCTAATTACACTACTTCTTTTGGGACATTCCAAGAGGTCCACCTAGGGCAGCAACCTTCAGTCGGGGGAGTAGTCACGGTGTACATCACTAGCATGTCAGGATGCTAGAACACTGGCATGTATAGGTTTCATCCCCTTATTATATGGATTCTAGAGGGCATGGAAGCTAGAGGAATCCGACATAGAATGCAGGAAATTATATTCCATAGGAATATATCTAAGGTTTTTCTCAGCTTCCTATGTTTAACACAGGGTATGCATCATGTTTAACATCTAGTTGAGACAGATCAGATTGATCAGAACACTGACTAGAGTAGATCAGTTAGGTGTAACCCCTTGATGGAACATAGATGTTGGGGATAACACGTGGTTAGTTACCCGGTTACTTCTAGAAGTAGTGAAGAGGTGAATTAACATGATCTCGTCACGATGTGGTGGCTCGGGTAATAATCAAGATAAATGATGGATGGTTAAGTGAAGTGGATGGAGGATGAAATGGAGTCGAATCGAGGGTGATGGTGATGTTGGTATTGAGACTCCAAGAGACCTCCTATGTATCCTCATGAAAGGTAATCAAAGTCCATGTAGTTCAAGATGGGGTATAGGATCAAGGTGTGTGTAGAGGATAGCGACCTGATGATATACTGGGGAATATGCATGGTTAGCAGCCTGAGGTTGATCTAACACCACAGGGACAGACTAGAGATATGTGTCCCAACAAGGGGATGACATCGGCATTCCACTGGGTTTAGGTTGATAACGGATTACCGCTGACTAAATTTGACATCGGCATACTGCTGAGTAGGTATCACAACGGATTTCTTTTGGGTAGGGGATCACAACGACTTACCGCAGAATGGGGCACAAAAGGGGATTTTAGTTTAACGTCATGCAGGACAGGGGTGGACTGATGTGGAGTGGTCGAGACCATTGGTTGTTAGGCTAGAACCATGGGGAGGCTTCCTACATACCTTGCCTTGGAAAGAATCAAAGTCCACATAGTTCAGGAAGGTGTTGGTGAACCAACATGAAGATGGTTGGGACCAATGGATGGTGGGAATGAACCTTAGGGAGTATTCCTACATACCTTTCCTTGGAAAGGATCAAAGTACATGTAGTTTAGGAGGGTGTTGGTGAACCGATGTGAAGATGGTCAGGACCAATGGAGGGTGGTCTTGAACCTCAGGAAGCCTTCCTATGTACCTTTCCTTGGTAAGGATCAAATTCCACGTAGTTCAAAGGGGGTTTGGTGAACCAACATGAAGGGGGTTTGAACAACCGGGTGTTGGGCTTGAACCTCATGGAGGATTCTTAAATACCTTTCCTTATCATGGATCAAAGTCCCCATAGTTCCGGAATGGTTGTGTGTGGGTCTTACACTCTGGGCTGCCCAAAAAGGATGTCATGGTCGATGATTACTCTATTACCACATGAGTCATGCTCGGTGTGAGAAACAAGAGGCAGCAAAAACTTGATGATCATGGTGAAAAGGTGCATCCCTGGGAAGTGGGATGGGACTTACATTTGGTTAGCGGCCCAAAGCGGAAACATGGGCTTACATGTGGAGAGGCCTTGGGTAGATGGAGACTGGGACCTACTCTAGGGTGGATATCTATATATAGACAAATCCTAGAGGGAGAGGGAAGGGATAACAGAATCCTTGTCCCCATCTATCCTCCTAGTCTTGGGCATGGAAGAAGAGAGGAGTAGGGATGTAGCCTCCTGTTAGAAAATTTAGGGGCTTACACCAAGGTGGTTTCCCTTTCCCCACAGACAGACGTCAGGGTGAGGTCATAGTTCAACATCATGTGTTGGCGATGATGGTTCTTGGTAGTTTAACATCTCATAGCTCGGATGAGGTGGGTTCACTCTACAACACTAGGACTTACATTACTGGTACCTCCCGCCCCTTGGTGAAGGGAAGGCATCAGCAATGTCATAGTGAGGGGTGTCATGGAGTGATCCACTGAGGGGTCCACGTTAGCATGACAATGCGAAGGAGTATGAGGTGAATCAAAGCAATGGGATGTATCATCCAAAGGACTTTGAAATCACTTCTTGCAAACCTGTAGGGTCACACGAGAAAAGGAATTGTGAAGCCAAGGGGCCCATAGGTAGAGGCCTTGTGAAGCTCTGATGCTCCATGTAGTAGAGGGGCTTTGTGAAGGGGTATGATTCACGAAGTGAAGTTCCCTAGCCTAATCATTTGGAATAGATGCATATGGAAGGTTCTTGGAGAAGTGGAAAGGCATTCACGGAGCAATGAATCGTGAATCAAGGGTGCCTCGTGAAGTGTAGGATTATGAAGCAAGGTTCTTCATGAGGAATAGTGGCCCTGCCTTAGCATATGAATCACATGCATATGAGGGGTGCTTCGCAAAGAATAAATTCTCCGCAATGACCTGGGTTCCCTTGGGGATCCCCTTCCTTCACAAAGGCCCGTGGGATCCTCGAAAGGCATCCCTCTTTAAAGAGGGGATGGATTTAAGCAAGTGGGGAGGCACTTCGCAATGCAAAAGTACCTCGAGCAGCTCATAGTTTGCAGAACAAGAAGTGATTCATGATTCAAGATCTATGACATTGAAAGGTTGGATGATCCATCATTTGGGATTGAGGGGACCCTTCTATTTATAGGCAAGAGGCACTGTGAAGCAGAGCTCGCTCAGTGCGAAGACGAAGCTTGCTCTACGGCGGGCTTGTGAATGTCAAAGGTGTTTACAGGGAATCCTGCCACCATGCTCTGTGGCGAGCTCACGAATGTCAAAGGGGTTCATGGAGAATCCCACCTCCTTGCTCCACAGAGGGCTTACAAATGTCAAAGGGGTTCGTGGGGCATCCCGTCTCCTTGCTCCACGGTGATCGCGGGACTATGGGGGCTCCGTAAATGATCTTCACGAGGCAGCCCATGAGGCTTTCCACATGTTCTTATTCTTCCCCAATTTTGGTGCCAACAAATGCCCCCTTAGGCTTGGAGCTAAGGAGAAATACAAGGTCAAAGTCTGAGATCCAATCACCAAAATCCTTCAGCCATTCATGAAGGTGTCTCACAAAGGAGGCTCACAAAGTAGGAAAGCGATGGACCGGCTGAGCACTCTACTAAGCTCATAGGGGTTTAGATGTGTCATGAAGTTCTAAAGGTCGTACCCTATAAATAGAGGAGTTGACCTCTCTTTTGACCTTTCATTCCTCTGTGATTTTAGCTTTTATCACTCTTGTTTTGTGAAGCTCCGTGTACTCTGTGCATCCTTTCCACGAATCGGACCATTTTCTTTGCTGCACACAGTGATTATTTGACTCTGCGATAGTGCTTAGTGACTTTCGTTTGAAGTCCGGGGCAGTGCTCTATGAATAACCTTTGCGAACGAGATTCAAGAATTTGCTCCATGGAAGAGCTTCATGAATGGAACCCAAAAAAAACCCGAACATAAAAATGAATGGCTCATCAGGAGGCTTCCAGGGAGGTCCTCGCGGATGCTGCCTGAAGGGTGGAGATGACGAATAGGTTGGGCCAATTGGAGTTAATACGGAGCCACTATGACCATGGTTCGTTGGAGCAACTGTAGTTGCAAAGTTATAGGAACTACACACTCTGTTAAAGGCTACTACTGTATAGATTCGGGTTGAGTGATGGCGTCTTCATCCCTGAAGCAAGTATGCATGATCTATCTTACTGGTTCAGGACTACACCATGCCAGCATCAAGGGTTCAGGGCAGCTGACGATCATGCCTGAGAGGTCTTCATGCCCGTCAATGCTGACTGCCTGTAAAACCACTTAAAAAACATGGATGGGAAGGAATTGCATCTGGAAACATCCCCCCTCTATACCAGATGATCTTGAAGGCAGACTATAGGAACCTAGGGAAGTGATGGTCTGAGGAGTGGGACCTATGCCAGGGTGGCAACATCACAGATGATTGGGCCTAGGCCTAGTGGGTAGGTGCCTCGTGTGAGGAGTTTGGGGAGGAGTAGAGAAGATTGGGCCTATATGATATGTCTTGGGCATCCAAAATTCACATTTATCAACCGAAGTAGCTAATTATGGAGTTACTGAGTAGGTGGTCCTCGAGGACCAATACCTTCCATTTGCAGCACAAGGAGGTTGGCATCAGCTTTTGGGATGTGAAGTAGAACTTAGGGTCCCGATACTGGGGGTTATGTATGATGAATTACTCCCCGTCATGGGTTCATGGTAGGATCCAGAGAAAATGGAATGGCTGGCGATGGAGTTAATGGAGCTGGTGCTTGGAGAGGACAAAGAAGCAGTGAGATATGTCCACTTCAGACGGTTGTTCAAGAAATTCTTGAATTTCCTGGAAGAGAGGCAGTTTCTGGTGAGGCCTCAGACATGCCCGAAGGGGTCTCAACGGGGAAGGAGTACTCATACTGGAAGCTCTTGGAGGAAAACCACTGGAAAACTTGGGGAATCAACATCTTCACCGAGCATCAGCCGGTTGTTAGGGGGGTGGCATTCATCGCGGTTGTCATTTGTAGTTGGATCCTGCCGGTAAGGCATACAAACATGGGTGTGGGACCAAGAACATTTATCATGGAATCCATGTTGGTGACAGGAGGGCAGTTCAACCTCGAGATCTTGATGCTCACCAAGCTATAAAAGATGATGTGGCATATCAGCAAGGGGAAGAGGCCACAGAGGATATGCAGGTCATTACACCACCTGTGTATTGGATAGCGGCACACATCAGGGGTTTTATGAAAACCTGAACCCCATCTCGCCTTTGGGATCGAACTTCTTCCCTTCCATCCTAAATGACGCTGGGAGATTTCTGGCCAAACTGACCATGCCGTCGGTACTGAACCGGGTGTGGAAGGTAGAGGAGTTCCATTTTCACCTATTTTTGTGGCCAAAGGGTTCTTTTACCAATGATGGCACAGTAACAGAGGAAAACTGGTCCTATCATCTGGATTTTCAAGGTGGATTCCAGGTGGAAAGGGTGGACCGTGAGCCTCTCTGTGATTCATACACCCCACACCATTTTTCCAGGCAATTATGGTGCATGCAGTGACTGACCCTGTAGGTCTATTTGGGGTGCGCTATAAGGATCACTCATGCGTGATGATTAAGATGTGGTTCATGTTCAGACAAGAGTATGGGAAGATATCGAACGATCTTCCTCTACCCATAGCTGTCTTCGAGTTGGTGAAGGAGTACGCCATAATCTGGGAGACGGCTTACCTGAGGGAGATGTTGAAGCAACCGACCATTCGGGTTGGTGATGGTGTGTCTCAATAATCTTGAGGTCAGGGCCAGAAGGCGGCAAGGACATCCCGCGGTGGAGGGACTTCCTTGGTGGTGAGACTTGCACCAGTTGAGGGTGAGGCAGAGGTGGTGGATCCAATAATGACAGTGGACCTGGTGGTCCCAGAAGAATGGAGACATCCAAAGGGGAGGCCACTAAGAGGATTTCAAAGAATATCCACTCAAGCCCCGGGGAAGCGGCTGCGCCACATCGATATGTCGGAGAATGTTGTCTTCCCAGAGGCTTGGGATATCTAGGAAGTCAACAGTAAATTCCTCAACCCATCCGAGATGTGGAAGCATTTGAACCACCTTGGGATGGACTTTCTGAGAATATGCCCTATCTAGGCCGAATTTGCGGTGTCCCAAGTAGAGGCGGAACAATACCTAGCAGAGCTGGAGGGCTTTGTGCACTCCTAGGGTGCCCTGCATCCAATGAAAGACCGGGTGAGGGTGTTTCTAGATCTCATGATCCCTTCGTAGTTGTCGGATGCTGATTTGAGGTAACAATTACCTTTTTTAGATGAATCAGATGAATCCTCTTAGGGGGATGAGGCCGGTAGAGGTATCCCATTGGAGGAGGGAGAAGTCAGAAATCAATACCCAAATCTTGAATATTTTTCAGAGGCCCTCGAGGTAAAATCCCAAGCTCCTTCCTCAGGGTCTGCTCATTGGTCATTCTGGACTCCTTACTAACATCTGAACATTGCAGGAGGACCTCGTACACTGAACTGGTTCTCATCCCTCAGTGGATGCAGATGCAGGGACTTCGGGATCCACACCTGCGGTTGCATATATTTCCATTTCTGGTGGGGCCAAGACACCCAAGGTGGCTCTTCTAGTATTTCTAGACCTTCCGACAATATACGGAGGGCCACACCTTGGGGTCCCGATGGCATCAACCCAAGAACGAGACCGGTAATTCGATCTCTGTAAATTTCCAAATTCTTTATTGTCACCACTTGACCATGTTATCTGTCATTCATGCCCCCTTTTTTGGTATGCACAATTCTCCAAATGGCATGGGATGCCTTGGCGAGGTTGGAAGGGCCTTATGGTGGCGCCTTTCCCAGGGTAATGTTGGTGATCATGGAGGTGGACATCCAGACCGACCAAACAGCGGTGCTCCTAATAACTAGTGGGACTGTCAGCGGGGATGAGCCGGAGATTATTGAATTGGGGTCCGACGATGAGGATCGGTCAGACATCCTGGGTCCTATCATGACTAATAAAATGCTAGATGTGGACCCTGCTGACGAGTTCCTAAGGGTGTTCCTCACATATAAGCCTACCAACAACACCGACTGGGAAGATATGACCTTTGATGAATAGGATAGAAAAATAGTCTGTCGTAGATCATGGAAGTTGATCAAGTGCTTCATTGATGACACCCCCAATCATTATGGCTAGATGAGATAGAAAGAATTCTCTCACAACTGTGTGAAATATGTGCTAGGAGAGAGGATACCCAGCTCCCCCACATGCTCGTCCAAGATCTTATGGTGGAGAATATTGGGGAGTATGACCATGGCATCAGTGTGGGCTGGCAGTGGAGAAAAGCAATGAACATTAAGAGGATCTGTGAGGCTGAAAATGAGGTTCATTGGATGCATGTATGGGCGAATGGGCACTCAGCCTCTCTCCATGCACAATCAGAGCTAATATTGCGATTTATGGCCCAGATGACAAAGGCTGAAGAGCGCATGAAGCAAGCCTCTGAAGAGATGGCCATCATTCGGACTAATGTAGAGCGTTCACAGATTGCAGCTGATGAATTGCACCCCATCGCTACCAAGGAGAAGCTGGAGCTGAATAGGCGGCAATAAACCCTGGACACCACAAGCCATAGGGTGGCAGAGTTGTAACTTTATTTTGACGAAGATTACCCATCCATGGGAGGGATAGACCCCGGCTACTATAAGGATAAAAAACCCTTGAACGTACCTTCATTCTTTGATTGTTTTATTCTAGATGAATGCACGAGTTTCGTTATTGGTGTTGATTTTACACACATCTATTATATTCGTGAAATGCCCAGTGATCAATCCCTATGCTCACACAGGTCGAACCCATTGTGAGAAACAATGGATGATCACTGTGTTATTCCATATGAACTTAAGAGTGCATAACAAGATTCAGGAATCTAGGGTTTGGACAACCAAAACAGATTTTCAGGAAGAAATGGGAGAGACCTGACTAGAGAATTAATCTCTCAGAAGATTCGAATTACCATTTTCCCAGTGTGCTCTTGTGCACGAGCGGGGTAACACCAGGGGCGCTGGAATTAATCTGAATAGAGGGGAATGGAAGGTTTGAATCACTTACCCATGATTTGGAACACTGTAGTGATGGCATGACAATTAAGAATGACTGTTGACCATGTTTGAAATACAGTATCCTTATTGTGTTAGCCAGAAATGGGGATAACAAATGGGGGCTGATCGCTGACCATGTTCGAAACACATGGTCTGACTCAAAATTTCATCCATTAGTCTTCTAAAACGTTATCCTAGGATAGTAGGTGAGCCATATGATGAGCATCCATACATTTATGGGGTTCTTCTATACATTAAAGAGGACGATGACCTGAACAAAGGGAACTCAAAGTGTGGAGAGTGGATCGATAGGTTGTTCGAATGGAGTCTAACACTCTTGAAATTACCCCACTATGGTGGAAACACATTAGGTGGGCGTATTTGTCCGATCAGTGGTCAGACATACTTCTAGAGGTGATACACACATAGTTTAATGTTTTACGGTAAATATGGTGGGAGAAAGGGAAGATCCTAGGATGGGAGTATGTGGTGCGATGGATTTAAACCCGACGTGAATAAAGATGAGGCCCACATCACATTATATACCCCTAGAGGAAGTTCTACAGGTCAAGGGACCAGAAGTGAAATTTAGGCTGGGCCTGAAGCAAAGTGGTCATGCATTCCAACATACCCCGTTAGGATTGGAATCAATCCGCACATATTTCTGAGAGCGTAGTTTAATGTCATGCAGGATGATGAAGGGCATGTATGGCATGGTTGCGCCTAAACACATCCTACCAAAACTACTAAGCCCACATGAGTTGTGCTCGATGTGGGAAAAAAGAAGTACTGATGGGACTTTCCTAACACATGAAATAACATGCTATGGGTGAAGGGATGCTCGGTGAATGTCGTCCCAACAATGCTGACCCATCCAGGTAACGCACCTAGAAGTTCAAAGAAGTAATTCTGAGTGTGTCCGAATTCCACTTGAACATAAGTGGAAATATGTGAATCATGATGCACGATATCTGGACCACAATGATGATGGAATGAAGATAGAGGATAACTGTTGACCATGTTCAAAACATAGTATCCATCTCATGTTATCCTGGAATGGGGATAGACAAGTGAGGATCGACTGCTAACCGTGTTCGAAACACGGGACCTGTCGCAAATTTCATCCAAGGTCCTTAGGGATGTTGGCCCAAGACCGTAGGTGAGCCAAGGTGGCATGAGGCCAGGACATGAAGGGGGTCCCTTTGGATGTGAAAAATGATGATGATCCAAATATCAGGATCACGAAGCTTGTACATGAATGAGGGTATTGTCCCCCTGAAAATTCTACACTTCACGATCTTTGTCAAAACACATCTGAGTACGAAAATGTGACGTATCAAATAGATGGAGTCAAGTCCCTTCCCAAGGACAAGGGTCCTAGGGTTGCACACATTCAACATAAGGTCCTGAGGTGGACTATTATGGGGGATACTTGATTTAATGGATCGGGAATAGGGCGTTGAAGAAGCCAAATTTGACGTGTAGTTCCCATAGGTAGATCTTAGTTTAGGGTCATAGAACTCAAACCGGGTTGAGAAAAGACATGGGGTCACAGGGTATGGAAATTGAGAAACCTGATGTGAATGAGAACCCAAGAGACTCTCTCCATACCATAAGCTCCCAAAAGAGTTTGGGCTGAGGGGATGAAAGAGAGGACATGATTTTTAGATTCCTAGAGATGGACCTGGAGACTATACGTCTGGGCATTCCTACGTATTCCATTAGGAAGAGAATCAAGCCGTACGTAGTTCTGGAGATGTCATGCATTTTAAAATATTTTGTGAAGGATGCAGAGTAGTCTTAGTTTATGGTCATAGAGCTTGGACTAGGGATTTGGTGAAATGCGGGAAACACGCGATGATGTAATTACACAACTAGATGTGAAGGACGACCTGGAGTCTAGATCACTGTGCGCTTCTTGGGGGAGGTATCAGGTCAAGGGACCGAAAATGAAAGTTTGTATGGGACCATGGAAAGGTGCATATGCATTCCTATATGTCCCATGAAGATTGAAATTAAGACACACATATGTGTAGAAGATGGCACAGTAAGATGACAATGCGAGGGGTAATAAGTTTGTAAGTATCTGGCCCTTGCAACAAAAGAAGCGGTATTTGATAGATCTTTTTTGTCCTTTAGGATGAATGAGTTTTGTTGTTTTTTTGTGAAGCGATGAACCTAGTATTGAAATTCTAGGTAACACCACAATAATCGAGCCGTGTGAAGGCATTGACAAATGGTATGGTGTGTGACTGATACCAAGTACGATGTCCCCTCGAGTGAGGACACCACGATGTTGTGCCATTTTTTCTTCGTGTGACCAGGATTATAATTTCACAGTTTAGGGTCATGTGATGGGACCATGTGAAATTGTTTAACGTGATATGGCCTAGATGTATATAAGAGAGATGAGGTTCAGGAGGGTAATTCACACGGTGCGATAAAACATACCTAATGTGAATGAGGACGAGGTCCACACCACACCACGTGTGACTCTGAGAGAGAAACCTCGGTCCAAGGGGCCAGAAAAGGTTAGAGAATATGGAATAGAATAGGCTAACTCTTGGATGAGCTAGAACCAAAGGAGATATGACTGTGTCTTCCTACATATCCCTTGAGGATGGGAATCAAGCCACACATAGTTCTTGAAGGCTCCTTTTAACGTCATGTGGGACAATGCAGTAGGAGGGGCTAACTCCTAGAAAGGGGATCACATGGTGTGGATATTGCAAATCCGATATGAATGAGGGAATAATACCACACGTGCCACACCATTTGGTCTTATAAGGGTCAGATCCCAAAAAGGAAAACAAGAAGATAGGAATCATAAAGAGATTTTAGTTTAACGTCTTAGAGCTTGTACCACAGAGAAGCGGAATTATTCCAAATAGGTGCAGACCTCAATTTATTACCTAAACCTACGTGAGTTGAACTCCATTTAGGAAACAAGGGAGGAGGATATCATCATAGTACATAGTGTTTTCATAAATGGGAAGTCGATGCGGGGCCCCTAAGAATGCCTTACTGTGACTTTATCCTCATGACGTGGAGATGTGCACTGAGGGATAACACCAGGAGGGTCGAGATTCCATTTGGACCTAATGGAGTGGAAAATTATTAGAATCATGTGAACGAAATTTTGGGATTAATGAGGTTGGTGTGACGATGGGGGATGACTGTTGACCATGTTTGAAACACATTATCGATATCACATGACCTGAAATGGGAACAACAAATGAGTGCAAACCACTGACCATATTCCCAAAATAGAACTTGTATCAAAATGTTGTTCAAAACCCTCGAGGACGTTAGACCGTAGTGTTAGGAGGGCCCTTGGGAAAAGAATCCATGCCATTTGGGTGTCCCTTTAGCTGTGAAATATGATGGAATCCCTAATGAAGTGAAATAAAAATCCTGGAAGGTGGGTGAGAACATGCCCGGTTGGAATTCAACACTCTAGGTGTTGGACTAGATTACTCTTGGTGCACATTGGAAACTCACCAAAGAGGGTCTAGGGACCTATCTAAGAGGTAGTAAACTCAAAAATATGAGTATAGGGAAATGGAGAGAAGGCCACTCAGAATAAAGAGGTATGCAATGTGGTTGTTGTAAACCCATCGTGAATGGGGACACCAGCCCATACCACACCGTATATCCCCATCCTGGAAGGACGCAGGCCAAGGGGACAAAATGATAAGGATATTTCCAAGAAGTGGGGCTGGGCCCGAAGAAACATGTTCAGACAGTCCTACGTATCCCATGAGGATGGGAATCAAGCCACACATAGTTCAAGAAGATATCGTGTAGTCTATTGTCTTGCGATAAGGATGCAGGGTAAGAGCAGGATAACCCAATGAGGGATGTGTATGACATGGTGAGTATCCCAACATGAAAGAGGACATAATCTCATATCAAACCATACAATCCTAAGTTAGAACATGGGTCGGGGCCCAAAAAGGTCGAGGGACCTAAGTCTGGGCTGCAGACAGAAGGTCACAACCATCTTGCAGTTTAACATCTTGTAGGGGTGATGATAGTGATCTTAGATTAAGGTCATAGAGCTCGGACCATAAATTCCTAGTTTAATGTCATATGAATGGGATAGGTGAATGAAAAGGGAGAATCATATTGCATATGGAATACAAGTGGGTGGAAACAATGATAAAGGACTGTTATTAACCAAACTCGCAACACACCCCCCCCCATGCGTGATCGAGTCAAACAATTGGGCATTGACCATTGACCTTATTCACAACATGGGACATATACAAATTTTTCTCTCAAAATCTTCAAGGGCGTTGGATTGAAATGGTAGGAGAACCCTTAGGCTAAATATCCATGTCATTTTGGGGTCCTTTTGGATATGAAAGATAATTGAAACCCAAATAATGGGGCTCGCAAAACATAGAGGGGCCTATGTTTGCAGAAGGGATGATAAATGGAAGGAGGAAAATATCATGGGGATGTGTGGGGCATGGAAAAATATCCAGCTTGAATGAGGACAAGGTCCACATCACACCATACTCTCCCAAATGACGACTAGCTCCAAGGGGCTGGAAGGGTCAAGGGACCTACGGTTATGTGTCCTTGCCAACTGTAGCTACTTGTCCTCTCATGTGGAGATTGCATCATCATAGCTCCAAATCTCGCAGGGGGAAATTCTTGGTGTGGGAAATCTAGAGTAGGACTAGGCTCTCCCCACCACATAAGTTACCCCAGCTGAAATAACACTTCTGCCAGAGGCAGACCAAAACATGAAGGGACAACAGGGCAGAATGAACCACTAAACTCAATGTTCAAGACATATGGAGGTAGTGACAATGAAAAAAGATAGTTGTTGACCATGTTCGAAACACATCGTCTATATCATGTGATATGAAAAGGGAAAAACAATCAAGTATCGACCACAGAACATGTTCGCAACATGGGCTTGTATCAATTTTTGGTTCAAAACCCTCGTGGATGTTGGCCCAAAATGGTAGGAGAACCCATAGGATAAGTATCCATATCAATTGGGGGTCCTTTTGGATGTTAAAGGCAATGGGTTCCTAAGAAAAGGAGTAAGTGAATCCCAGATTTGCCCGTGCATTTTAATGTCAAGTAGGGTAGTGACATAGGTGAAAGTCCCCACAGGGTGGGATGTACGACAGGGTCATAATGAACTCGATGTGAATTAGAGAGGAATCTGACACCATAACATGTGTTCTGACCCGAGGGAAGATCCTGAAGTTTGGGCTGGGTTGACAGACACAATTTCAGGGTGTTTCTACATATCCCATGTGGATGGGAATCAAGACACACATAGTTCTGGAAGGCCATGCCGTTTAGTGTTGTGTGGTGAGGACGTGGGAGAATTGAATAATGAAAAGGGACTACATGGTGCGACCCTCATACTCTAGACATGGGTGGAGCTAAAGAATCCTATACTACACCATGGTCCTCCAAGAAAACTACACCGAGGGGAGGAAGAGTCGAAGGAAAGAGTTTGGGGACTGGACTCAAGATGTAACATCTGAGCATTTATATGTATCTCATGTGGATGGGAATCAATCCATACGTAGTTATAAGGGTGAAGTTTAAAATCTTGCAAGACGATTTATAGTTTAATGTTGTACAAGACATGTCAGTTTAAGGTCTTTCGGGACCAGTAGTTTAGGGTCATCCAGGACTCAGCAGTTTAGGGTCATGCAGGACCATACAATTTAAGGTCATGCGGGACCATATAGGTTAAGGTCATGCAGGACCATAGGGGGATTAAGAAAAGTATTTCTTGGCGAAGTTGGCATTGGTGGGAGGATATATACGCTCACCATCCATGATTACCAGGGAGTATGCTCCATTGGAGTAAACCTTGTGAACAATGTAAGGTCCTTCCCATTTGGGTTCCAACTTGGGTGGTTTCCTTCTGGGTATCATTGGTGTCCTGGGATCCAGTACCAAGTCGCATTGCAAGAAGGAGAAGAGGAAAACTTTCTTATTGAAAGCTCTAGCCATCTTGTTCTAGTGTCTTTTCAGATTCTGCATAGAACAGAGCATGTTCTCATCGAGCACTTCTAGCTCATCCAAATGTATTTCCGCTATTTTATCTAATGCTTGTTGATCATAGATAGTTGTGTGCAATGAGGGAAACTGAATCTCCATGGGTAAGATGGCCTCTGTTCCATACACCATGGAATATGGGGTCACGTGGGTGGAATTACGAGTCGTTGTTAGATAATCCCAGAGGGAATTTGGGAGCTTGTCCGGCCAAATATTCTTATTCTGACCAACCATTTTCTACAAAATTTTAGAGGGGGTCTTGTTGAATGCCTTGATCTGTCCATTTTCTTGTGCATGTTAGCAGGTGGTATAGTTAGAACAGATGTTGTACTTAACATACAATTTCCTTATATAAACATCCCAAAAGTTCGTGTAGTTATCGGTGAGAACGACGTGAGGGATTCCAAATTAGTAGATGATGTTGGAGCTCAAAAAGTCAATGATGGCACGGGATTTGACCTCCTTGAGTGGAACTACCTCTGCTCACTTGGAGAAGAAATATGAAGTGTTCAGGATGAACCTGCACTGGTGAGCTGTCGTCAGTGGGTAAGGTCCCACGACATCGAGTCCCCATACTGTAAATGGCCAAGAGTACTTGGTAGAGTGGAGAGGCTTTGGCATCTGATTCATGATGTTAGCATCAATTTGGAATGCATGGCACCACTTGGTGAACTCGATGTAGTGATGGATCATGGAGGGCCAGAAGTACCCTAGTCTCTAGATCTGATGAGATAGCTTCGACCTAGTTTGATGAGCCTTGCAGGTACCGGTGTGAACCTCTTGCATGACCTGAGAAATCTTGACTTCTTGAATGCAACAGTGGAGAACACCATCGAACCCGCTCTTTTAGAGGATCTACTCAGGACCAAGGCCATCCTAGAGGGTGAACTGTAATGCACGGCGTCCAATTCACTTGTTCTCGGCCCGATATTCTGGGAGATAATGGTTTTGGATATACTTAAGAAAGGAGGTTCTCCGATCAGGAGTCACTACAATCACTGCATCTTGTGGACCTGGGGGTCTTGACATGGAGGCGTCGACGGTAAGGTGGCTAACCTGGGGGCTGTCATCATCATCTGGGGTGACAAGAGCAATGACTCTTTAGTGTGCCACATGGATAATCAGGTCATCCTATTTGGGCTTTGTATGTGATGCTTATAGACTGGCTAGGGAATCATCCCTACTGTTCTGAGATCAAGGGACATGAGTAACTTCCGGCCAACACGAGAACCAGGACATTAACTAGATAGTGAGCTCCAACAGTAGTACAAGCTCTGGCTTTTGGAAGACATAGTCACTGTTAATATGTTTTATGACTAGTTTGGAATCCCCTTTCACATGAAAATGTGGCACATAAATCTCGAGGGCCAGCTCAAATCCAATGATGAGAGCTTGATACTCCGCCTCATTGTTGGTGCAGCCTTCTAACAACAGGAATGAGTGTGGTATAATGGATTGTGTAGGGGTAATGAAGATGATACTTAGGCCTGATCTACTGAGTTTGGGATCATTGAGCCTCCAGCCAGCGGGGCTTCGGGAAGCACCATCGAAGTGCATATTCCTACATGACATGGCTTGGTCTACACGGAATATTGCCTCATTAGGGAAATCGAAGTCTAGGGAGTGGTCGGCAGAAGCCGGATGAGAATCAAGGAAGTCGTCCAATGATTTCCCCTTAATAGCCTTCTAAGGGAAAAAACTTATGTCAAACTGCTAGAGGATTACCACCCACTGAGCTGGAAGACCTGTCAACATGGGACGATTGAAGTTGTACTTCAGTGGATCTACCTGGGACACTAGCTATACCTCGTGGTGCTGCAGGTAATGTTGCAAATTAAGTACTGTGAAAACTAGTGCAAGGAAGCTCTTTCTAATAGAGGAGTATCTAGTCTCCATATTGAGGAGCATGTGACTGAGGTAGTAAAGGCCATTCTCTGTCCCTCGTTGTTTATCTGGGAAAGAAAGTAATATAGTGATCATTCTAGGGTGGTCACATAAAGGACCAGTAGATTTCATGAGACCAGTGGAATTAAGAACAGAGGATGGAGTAGAGACTGCTTGACTTCCTCGAATGGAGTCTATCATTCTTAATCCCACTCATAGAGTGTTCATTTCTTCATGAGCTAAGAAAAGGGTTTACACTTTCCATTCAGATTCACAATGAATCAGCATATATAGGCTAAGTGGCCTTGGAATCTTCGAATCTCTTGGATATTGCTCAAAGGAGAAATCTAGATGATGGCCTTGATCTTATTCAGGTCGATATCAATGCCCCGATATCTAATAATGATGCTGAGAAACTTTCTAGCGGTGACTCCAAAAGCACACTTCAATAGGTTCATCTTCAGGTGGTGAGAATGGAGGAATCTAAACACTTTCTCATGATCTTTGAGATGTTCCTGGTGCTGGAGAAATTTGACCACCAGATCATCCACATAACGTTCCACCAAAGTCCTATGTATTGGCTTAAATATGCAATGCATGGCCCACTGATAGGTGTCACATGCATTCTTTAATCCGAAGGGAATTACTTGGTAACAGAAATACCTTGTGGTAGCCTAAAGGCTATAGACTCCTCATCCTCTGGGGCCATTCATATTTGGTTATACCTGGAGTACCCATTCTTTATGGAAAGGGATTGGAACCCGACTATAGCATCTATCAACAATTCTTTCACATGGAGTGGAAAATCATCCTTCGGACAGTGACGGTTGAGATCTCGGAAGTCGATGCAGACTCAAATCTATCTGCTCTTGTTCCTGAATGGTACAATGTTGTCTATCCATTTGGGGGACTGTACCTCCTTAATGAAATTGGCTCTGATGAGCTTGTCAACTTTGGCCACGACCATGGCACCGTAAGAAGGGTGCATCTTTCTGGGAGGCTACTTGAACTCGTTGTGATTTACTGGATGACTAAGGCGGTGGATGGATACCTGAGGATCTAGTGCTGGAATCTCATCTTAACTCCAATAAAACAAATCACGGTGGTGTTTAAGGAAGTCTATGTACCGTTGTTTCTCCTCGGGGGGTTGGGAGGCACTGATCAACGTGGGTCTCAGGTCTTCCTTGCTACCGAGGTTCACCTGTACCGATTCTTCGACAATGGCGGAGATTCCCTCTTGAAAGGTGGAGGAGCATCCTCTAAATCCTCTTCTCTACTTACAGAGGAGGGATCCCCCATGGGGGGAGTTGATTCTGAGTTTCCAGATCCTGATGGGAGGCTGGTACCATCCAGAACAACAATGGATATTGTATTAGAGGACTCCTGTGCTGCTTAAACCATAGCGATAAAGGCTGTCAATCCAATCCCACCTGGTCTTCAGCCAAAGGGGCCACATTTTATAGTGTCAAAGTAGTAGTGGCACTTCATATTGATCCGATTTATCCCATCCCGGTGAAATAAGAAATTATGACGTATTTCCATTTCCATGGGGCAGACATCCCAATAATGTATGGGAGTAAGAGGCTTCAGGATCACCTGAGCCTAATTTTTATAGGAGTACGAGGTGATTTTCCACCATCGCATAGACTTGGGAATATGTTTCCACCTCATTCCAGACACAATAAAGCATTGTCCAATGTTCGGGGTTGTATCCTCCAATCGGTGGATTGGAAATACATAGGTAGAATATAGATCTATCAACGGGTCTGTCATAGTCATGGCATGCTCGATATCGTTTTTCTAAATCTAGTTGTCCTTGCTCCTGTATTAGTCGACATCCAAATAGAAGGATTCACAAGAGGCAAAGGAAGATGTGTCACCTTGAAACATGCCCACTCGACCATTATGTGAGTACTTGAGGCACTGGTGATATGATGAGGGAACCACCTCATGTAGGTGGAGCCACAACCTGCCCATCAATGCATTGTAAGCCATGTCCTCGGAGACAACCATAAATTCGGTGCTGGCAATTAGGCCACTAAACTGGGTCTTCAAGAGGATCTTTTCAACTGGTGTCTGTTCCATCCATTCATAACCTAGGATTCTTAGGTCAGAGTGGCTCAGATCATATTCAAGCAATCCTAGTTTTCGTAGTGTCCGATTCAGGATTAGGTTGATCCCAGAGCCCGTGTTAACAAGACAACGGAGGACCTCCATGCCATTGAACTAACTAGTGATATACAGTGGGCGAATGTGCCCCTATATGGGAGAGCCTTCATCTTCTCTAGAGAATGCGATAATATCCTGGCACCCATCATTCTTGATTACCTCATCATGGAAGACTTCTGCGGATGCTACCTCCATCTCAAAATGGAGAGGGCCTCTTAAAGCCTTGGCAAGGGCCTCACGCATGACTGACGATAGGCAAAGAGCCTCAAGGATATAAATCCATGATGGAATCATGGTAAGGTTCTTGAGGATGGCATACATTCATGCCAGTCATGAACTTCTACTTACAGGAGGTCACTCTATAAGTAGGAGGCATGGTGGGCCCTACCGACAAGATTGGCGGCTGACTGGTGCTTGGACTATCCCACTTCTCACTAGTCGCAGCCTGTGGAGTGACTACTGAAGGAGGTAAAAATGACTGCGATCGGCCTGTGGGGAAGCGCGGATGATCACAGTGAGGTATGGGTGGCTCTACCTGATCTAGTAGCACGAACAGTGGTGAAGGCGAACCTGATGTCACAAGATGAGAGGGATACGATTTTTGAACTATGTGATGAGCTTTTTACCTCGTTTTAGTATCATGTAAATCCTGGCTTGAAGCACTAACCAAACCACTTTGGCGAACTATATAGAAATGACTCTATCGAGGATAATGATGGTTGGGGACGTTGGGAGGACCTTCCTGACACTCCTTATCGTCAGGAGTCATGTAGGGGTTTACCAACACTATGGTATTAACCGAGGCGTACCATAGACTATCATTTGAAGAATCATACGCTATTGGGAAGATTATGGGAGGAATAACCATCTCTTGGGGAATGAAGCCACTGAGAGTATGGGATAATAGTGGAATCGATGGGGGGACTTTGTTTTCCCTTGCACTGTTTATGATTGCTCTTCTGGGAAGAGGACAGCTGAGACAATGATGGAGAGGTAGTAGATGCAGCTTCTGAAGGCTTCGGATGATTCAGGTTCCCCCGAAGGATACCATGGGAATGAGTGATTGTTCTACGAGCCACCCAATTGTCATACTTCTGGGAGCTGCAGTTAGAAACCTACTACATGTCACCCTTATTGTCACTGCTGCTATCCGGCCTCATGAAAATGCATGCCACCTGTGTCGTGGCTGGGTGCAACCAGACTATGTTGTTATCTACCTGGTCGTGAACCCAGTCCTCGAACACATAGCACTGTTTGAGACTATTCCCCACGATCTGGTGATAAGGTCAGTAGTTAGGGCAGTTAGTGAGGTTCGCCTCTTTTGGCCTTCTGCACTCAGGAAAATGTATGATCCCCTTCTCTAAGGCACTACAGAATTAACAGAGGACCTGAGACTCATTTAATGAGTAGGTATAGTTTCTCTTGTCCGGGAAGGGGGCCCTTGGATCTTGACCCTGGTGAGGAGCTGGAGGAGCCTGTGCATGTGGTGGAGCCTGATTATCCATCCTGGGTAGTAGCAATGTATTTCACGCGGGAACCTTCCGATTCTGCGGTGGGCGATGTTGGTCTGGAGGCTATGAATGAGGTGGGGGTCCTCTGCGAGCCATTGGGTATAGCTCCACTAGTAAAAATTCTAGTTGTTTGGGGGCCTCTATTTGGTCCAATGTGTTGAGTTCTTCTCTTGTGGCCCTCCTTGCAAGATTACAGGGGGAAACGAATGTGCCTAGCTAGCCTTTTGGAGTGATTCTTCTAGGTGTTGGGCCTTATCAGAGAAGTCCAGAAATCCCCCGAGGTAGTTTAGGGTGATCAAAGAGGGTAATAGTTCTTTCTTGATATTCCCTATGCACAACGTCAGTAGTTTCTCCTAAGTCAGCAGCATGTCAAGAGAGTACGTGAGCCCTTTCCACCGGGCGACAAAGTCTACAACACGTTCATCATGCCTCTGATTACACTTGAAGATTTCTGAGATACACATCTTCTAGATGGTGAAACTAAACTGGTAGAGGAATTTCCTATAGAGGTCTTCCCCACTGGCCACTAATTTGATGGTGAGATAGTTGTACCAGATGAGCGTTGGTCCATCCAATGTCTGCAAAAAACACCGATGTTTAGCGGCTTCCTGTTGTGCTGGTGTCCCCAACATGGGACCACACCTTGAGATGAAGTGGGCCAAGTGCTTTGGTAGGCCCCCTATCCCATTGAAGGGGGAAACTGTGGGATTCCCAAAACCTGGATGTGCTTGCATATCATCCACCCATGCTGGATATGGCTTACCATCTGGTGGGAGTTTCACCTATCGTGTCTCCAATGCCTCGAGGTGGAAAATGAGTGCCGCCATTGGATCATCTGGGTGGGGGTCCCTTTATTTATGGGGATCCCTATCCACCAGTGCATTTCCGGGTTCTTCAACATAGTAAGTAGGCCCAGTGGCTCGTGGGGTGGCTGGTGTAATCACTTATGGAGCGGCTGGGGGAGCCTGATCTAGGTATCAAGAGTTGTTACATGGCTTAGGAGGATTTGGAGAGACATATTGTACCCTCTTTCCATAAGCTTCAGCTTCAACCCTGTCTTCATGGGTAGGATGATCAATGTCACTTGGGGCAAGCACCTCGAGGGGAAGTTGTGTCTACCCCTGCTTTCCAGGCCGAGGATCACCATAATCTGGTCGTCGCTCTGCAGCACATTCTTCCAGGAGGCTATTAACCATCTTCTTGTGTTTTAAGAGTTACTAATACTATACGACTTTTTTCCGGGTCTTCCTCCATCTTCTTCATTGAGCTAGATAGGTTGGAGGGTTTGGTGGCTCTGAGATACTATTTACCCTTACCATGATTCTGGCTAAGAACTAACATCTCGGTGGGCACAGGGAGACCCATTAGGTTTCCCTGTTGGCGAGTAACCAATCTAGATGGATCCAATAGTAGTGGAACTCCCTCAGGGGGGTTCCCCATCAGGGATATCTAGCTCATTTTCCTCTTCCGATAGTCTGGCCATGTTGATTGTTACTCTACCCGGGGTTATGTCCTCGATATCACATGGCAGGTCGGGATGCTGCCAAATAAAACTAAATAGGACGGAAGCATACTACCCCAATCCATGGATCTGCACATTGGGGGAACCCTCCTTGATAATCTTGTAGACAACTTTAAAACCCTGGATTCATCTTTGTTGGAGGGCCTTATGCTGGCCTAGTGACTCAGGGCGCTGGGTCATGAGGAGTGCGGCCAGATCAACCAGAAGACATTGTTCGCCGATATCCTTGAAATGGGTTTGGATCATATGGTAATCCACTATCTAATGATGAAGATGGAAGTGTTTCACCCATAGGGTTTGATGAAAAACTCGACTACCTTTGGGGTGAGGGATTCTGTGCACAAAACTTTTGTGCTACAACTGGCCAAAACGTTTCCGGAAAATGGTCCACTTCAAGGATATACCATAAGCTCTTGGGCTCGGATTTAGGGTTTGTCACTTAATGACCCACTCATCAACTGAAGGAAGCTGAGGGACTGGTAATGGTACTGAGGCAGACCGCTGGACTGGTTAGCTGGCCGATGTAGAATATGGAAAGCGAGCTGAAAAACCGCCGCATCTCGGGCTATCCTCTAAAGAGTGCAGTGACCTGGCTGCCACATCGTGATGAGATAGTCTAATAGACACAATTTCTGGTGTAGGTAATAGGGATACTAGAACTAGACCACACTTCTTCTCATCCACCATTAGTCCCCAAAATAGTTCTTGGTGGTCTCTAGTCACGGTAGAGAGTGCTTCTGGTGACGATGGTGGTGATTGTACGACCGTAACCTGTGGGATTTCCAAATTTTCTTCCTTCTGGATATACATGCTGAGGGAGGTGGGAATCTCATAGACTTCGCATTCTGGGAGAACAAGGCTAATGTGACTTATTCTTGTCCTGGCCCTTGACACATAGGATTGAGGGAAGGGTTCCATCAATGAGTCATACTCTGATTCAGAATCTGATAAGCGGATGAGTTTGACCTCTATTCGCACCTTCCCAGAATTCTTCTTATGGCGGCGTCAACCCTCCTTCCTTCCCTTGGATGGCTCTCCAGGATAGTATATATTTCTGGCACGAGGAGGACCTTTGGACTTACTGGTGGTGGGTGGGTAGGACTCACACCTGAGTAAGCCAGGGTGCAAGGAACAACTAGACAGATATTGAAGGGGGCACGAGGATGACCTCTGTGGGAAGTTCTGGAGTAGGTAGGACCTCCGCTGGAGCTGACAGGAGCACGGGTAGGACCTCCATGCTTTATTCCACTAGTGACAACAATGTGAGGAAGGTCCTCATACTGTTCAATCCAAACACGGGTTGGACCTCCGTGCTAGGTTCTGGGGAAGTGAATATGACCTTCAACCCTCTGGTTTTCAGGGTGAGGAGGAATTTCTCCAGCTACTACGAGATCATGGGGAGGGACCCCACGTTGGAGAGTGACCGAATGTGGAACATCCCCACCCCGAAAGTCTATGATAGGAGGAATGACTCCATAAATGGTGTATTAAGCATAGGAGAGACTCCCATACTGAGTGTTTCCATTGGGGGGAAGACCTTCATTTGTGTTGAAGGTGACACGGGGCAGACCTCCATGCCGAGCTTGGAAGCAGGGAGGACCTGTTCTCTCTATGGTGGAGGTATGGGGAGGACCTCTGTACTAGGTTTCATCACTACGGATTGGTTCGTGGCATCCACTTCCTACGTCGGCGACCATGATAGTCGACCCAGCTTGCCCATGGGGAGGTTGGGGTCTCGATCCAGGTCATACATATAAATTCCCCTGCTTAGCATATGCAGGGGTCTTGTGATATACTTTAGAGGTGGCTTGGGCCATAGTATCTTCTGAAATTTATGCCCCTTGGAAGGTTTCCTCTTAAGCTTGTTCCTGACACTATCATTAGGTCAGATGGACTGAGGCCAGTGGTGCAGGTACATAGCTTACCTGCTCTTCAACTCGGGGGACAGGGTGGTAGCACAGGTGCTTCCTTGTGGGGCCCTCCATGGGGGCCCCTAGAACGGGACCCCAGTTAGGCTATCCCATGCATACCCTACCTCATTGTTGTAGGGAAGGGATTCATCGAGTCATTCTAGGGACAAGATCTCGAAAAAATTATACATAGGTGTGGGGAGAAGCGGCTCCCTGTGCGGCCCTTGGGGGCGACAGTGGCGATGAGGCGTAGATGCCTCCAGATCCTGGCGGACCATACCCCAAGTCTAGATAATACCCTCCTCCTCATACTGGCATATGCAGTCATTGATCACCCTCTACTGAATGGCTTCAGAGGGGGAGATAGGGTGTGGTTTCCCAACAGTTGTAGTTGTGGAGGTCATCGCGGATGTGTTGGAGCCACGCGAGGTAACCTCATTGGTGTTTCCCTTACCCCTACATCAGTGGGCGGGTGGAGATTGTTCTCCTGGTGCAGTAGCATGGTTCTTTAAAGATAAGGAGATTAATAAATTAGTGCTGAAATGAAGAAATAGACATCCAGTTCCCCAACACCATTCCATCTTCCATGGCTGGTAAGAGGGATCCACCTTACCAAGATCGTAGACTGAGATGCCCAAAATTTTGACTACTCCAACTTCTGGTGAGTTTCTCGGCAGACCCTCTATTTACATGGCAGGACGTGGTGTTAGATAACTAGATCCAGTGACACACTAGTCCACTAATGTTTTGAACGATACTAATATCTACATTGAGGAGAAGAACATTCATGTCAGTTTCACCATTTCTGTTTCTGAGGCTTTCACTGGGGTGCGCACGCGTCTGTCTAATTTGGGGATGACGATGCTATTTTTTCCCCCACATTCCCACTTTCCAAAGGTGGGAGGAATCCTTCCCTTTTTCAGGGAAGTTTTCTCCTTCATCGAAACGGGATAATCGGATGTCAGTTCCTCCTTCTGTGGATTCATACTTGGAACTCATTACCTAGTCCGGTTCTCCCGCATAGATTTAAGACATTGTTACTGAAACTCTTCCTAGTGCCATATCATTATGGAAGCTGGTTAATTACACTAATTCTGTTAGAACATTCCAAGGGGTCCAGCCAGGGCATCAACCTTCAGTCAGGGGAGTAGTCACATTGAACATCACAGGCGTGTTTGGACACTGGAACACTAGCATGTCTAGGTTTTATCCCATCATTATAGGTCTTGTCAAGGGAATGGAATCCCGAGGAACCCTAGGTCGAATTAGGGGAATTATATGCCATAGGAATTTATCTGAGGTTTTCCTCACCTTCCTACATTTAACACAAGGTGTGCCACAGGTTTAACGTCCAGCGGAGACTGATCAGATAGATCGGAACACTGACTAGAGTGGATCAGATAGCTGAAACTCTTTAAGGGAACAATGATGTCAGGGATAACACATGGTTAGTTACCCGGTTAGTGCTAGGAGTAGTGAAGAGGGTAATTAACATGATCTCACTGAGATGCGGCGGCCCGAGTAAGTATCAAGATGGATGAAGGATGGTTAAGTGAAGTGGATGGAGGATGAAATGGAGTCGACTCGAGGGCGACGGTGATATTGGGCATGAGCCTCGAAGATACCTCCTACGTATCCTTGTGATTGGGAATCAAAGTACACATAGTTGAAGATGGGGTATAGGATTGGGGTGTGCACATAGTACAATGACCTGATGATATACTGGGGATTACGTGTGGTTAGCAGCTCAAGGTTGATCTGACGCCCCTAGGATGAACCAGAGATATGGGTCCGGACAAAGGGAAAAATAGAAGCTTACCACTAGGTTTAGATTGACAATGGATTACCACTGACTAAAGTTGACAACAGATTACCACTGATTAGGGATCATAACAGCTTTTCGATGGGTAGGGGATCAAAACAACTTACTTCTGGATGGGGAACAAAAGAGGCATATAGTTTAACGTCATGCAGGATGGGGGTGGACCGATGTGAAGTTGTCAAGACCATTGGTTGTTGGTATTGAACCTTTAGAAGGCTTCCTACATATGTTGCCTTGGTAAGGATCAAAGTCCACGTAGTTCAAGAAGGTGTTGGTGAACCGACATGAAGAGGGTTGGGACCAATGGATGGTGGGATTGAACCTTAGGGGGGCTTCTTATATACCTTGTCATGGCAAGGATCAAAGTCCACGTAGTTCAGGAGGGTCTTGGTGAACTGATGTTAAGATGGTCCGGACCAATGGATGGTGGGCTTGAACCTCAGGGAGGCTTCCTACATACCTTACCATGGAAAGGATCAAAGTCCATGTAGTTCAGGAGGAAGTTTTAAGAACCGAAATGAAGCGCGTCGGAACAACCGGGAGTTGGGCTTGAACCTCAGGGAGGCTTTCAATGTACTGTGCCTTGGTAAGGATCAAAGTCCACATAGTTCCAGAATGGTTGTGTGTGGGGATTACACTCTGGGATACCTGGAAAGGATGTCATGGTCGATTCTTACTCTAAGCCCACATGAGTCTTTCTCAGTGTGAGAAACAAATAGGTAGCAATGACTTGACGATCATGGCGCAAAGGTGAATCTATGGGAAGTGCAATGGGTCTTACATGTGGTTAGCGGTCCAAACAGAAAATAGGGTCTTACAAGAGGAGTGGCCTTAGGGAGATAGAGACCGGGATGTACTCTAGGGTTGAGGATTGGATGGAAACAAATGCCAAAGGGAGAGGGATGGGATTACAGAATCCTTGTCCCCATATCTCATCTTAGTCTTTTGCATGGAAGAAGAGAGGAGGAGCATGGGTGCTTCCTCCTGCAAGAAAAGCTAGGGGCTTACACCATGGTGGTTTCCCTTTCCCCATAGACAGACGTTGGGGTGAGGTCATAGTTTAACATCATGTTCCAGGGATGATGGTTCTTGGAAGTTTAACATCATATAGCTCGGACGAGGTGGGTTCACTCCACACCCCTAGGACTTACATGACTTGTACCTCCCGCCCCTTGGGGAAGGGAAGGCATCAAAAATTTTGTGCTAATGGGATGTTATGGAGTGATCCACTAAGGGGTCTATGTTATCATGGCTATGTGAAGAAGCAATATTTTTTAGCATTACTATTCGAATGAGCATGAGGTGAAGCAACACAATGGGAAGTATCATCCAAAGGACTTTGAAATCACTTCATGCAAACCTGGAGGGTCTCACAGGAAAATGAATTGTGGAGAAAAGGGGCCCATAGGTAGAGGTATTGTGATGATTTGGTGCTCCATGTAGTGGAGGGTCTTTGTGAAGGGGTATGCTTCGTGAAGTGAATTATACCAGCCTAATCATAGGGCATAGGTGCATATGGAATGTGCTTCGATAAGTGGAAAGGAATTCACGAAGCAATGCCTCACGAAGCAAGGGTTCCTCACAAAGTGTAGGATTGTGAAGCAAGGTGATTCGCGAGGCACAGTGGCCCTACCTTAGCATATGGGTCACATGTTCATGAGGGGTGCTTCGCGAAGTATAAACTCTCCATGATGACCTAGGTCCCCTTGGGGATCCCCTACCTTCGCGGAGGCCTGTGGGCATTGTGAAAGGCATCCCTATCTAAAGAAGTGGTGAATTAAAGCAAGGGGGAGGCACTTCATGATGGAAAAGTACCTCAAGCGGCTCATGGTTTGTAGAGTAGGAAGTGCTTCACAATTTGAGATCTATGAAGTTGAAAGGTCAGATGATCCATCCTTTGGGATCAAGGGGAGCCCTATATTTATAGTCAAGAGGCACCGTGATGTAGAGCTCTCTTGGCATGAAGACGAAGCATGCTCTGCGACGCGTTCACAAATGTCAAATCAGCTCATAGAGTATCCCGCCTCCTTGCTCCATGGTGGGATCGTGAATGTCAAAGGGGTTCACAGGGCATCCCACCTCCTGGATCCACAGTGGGCTCACAAACAAAAAAGGGCTTCGTGGGGTATCCCACCTCCATACTCTGCAGTGGGCTCACAAACATCAAAGGGGTTTATGTGAAATCCCGCCTACTTGCTCTATTGCAGGCTCACGAACATCATAGGGGTTCATGGGGTATCCAACCTCCTTACTCTGTGGCAGTCGTGGGACCATGGGGGCTCTGCGAATGGTCTTCGTGAGGCAGACCATGAGGCTTTCTTATTGTTCTTATTCATCCCCAATTTTGGTGCCAACAATGATATATTTAAAACATGACGAGCTCATTTTTTAGGATTTTCTAACCACCTCAATTCTCTAGAATCAGGTCACCAGAAAAATGGTTTTTGGTCCATCAAAAGATGGAGGGGGGAATAAACACTTCAATTCAAATATATGACAATCTAATGCTAGTCTTTCTATGATTAATATAAGGTTTCATACTGATAGGTTAGAAATTCATGAGATGGTGATACACTATGCCTACTAAAATTTTCCAGTGATTCAAGGGATTAATATAGAAGACCAATAGTTACTATTGTAAAAGGATGGAGTTTATTAATGTAAAATGTAAGTGAAACCAAATAACCAAATAGACCCAAAAATAAATATATGGTTTGACCACTTTCAGATGTGGACCATGAAACATAATGTGATTTCTTGATATGTGAAATTATCATGGCCGATTAGTCACTTAGTATAATTTTGTACATATGGATATACAAAACTATTTTATTGTTCTCCAATGGATGTAGAATGAAAATCCAAACCTTGTAAAATTGAATTTTTCTTTACATTAATATTCAAAAATTTCACGTGTGTTTATGTGTTTTGGATTTTTGGATTTTATGTATGATGATTTAGGGTGCATTAATTATTCCAATCATCTGATACATTTAGTCAAGGAGGTGTGGCATGCTACTACATGTGAAGTATAGCAGAGTTGAACATATGGTAAATTCATAATTTTTTATCTGGTGGTTTAAATTATATGTACTCTTGACATACTCTAGATTCTTCTCCTAGTAAGTGACATTAATTGTTAGTCCATGATAAATGAATATACATTGTATAATGAGGTTTATTTGTTTAAAATTTATTACTTGAGGTTATTATATTAATTGGGAGTTACTAAACTGAAAATATTATGTCAAAAATATAAATATAAGTGATGATTAGTTTGAAAAAATGGATTGTGTATTCTGGATGATACAGATGGAGGTCTATCTCATCCAAAAGGACCTATATATTCCATTAACTAGAATAAAACTGCAGTAGATAAAGAAATCATATTGGGAATGACTTTTGTTAAAGGAAATAAGAACAATGAGAATGAATTTGGAAAGAAATGTGGTTTCTAAAATTCATGATAAGAAAAAAGCTGTGGAATTATGTTTTCCCTGAAATATTGTTTTGAAAAAATAATATATTTAAACAAGATATTTTTGATGTCTAGTTTGTTTGACATGATATTATGAAAAAATAATATCAACTAAAAACTATTTTAGGGACATTAACATGATATTTTGTCAGATTATTTAGTGAAATTCAAATTCATCTATGATGGTTATTCATTACTTATATTTTCATCTCTAGAAAAGAGTTGGGTGGTGATGGTCACTAATATTTGTAATTCTATTGTAAAATCTAAATTATGTATTTATTATTTCAATAATATAATCTTGAATGGAGAACATAGGTGGATGGTAGTCTAGGAACCTATCACACATACATTTAATATAAAAGGTAGAATAAAATCACCCAACCTAAAGACAAGTAGGAAGAAAGAAGATAAATCAATACATGGTAGTATTGGTAAATCTACCAGACTAAAACATACCTTATGGAACTATAGTAAGGGGGAATTTCAAGAATAATTATAAGGATCAAAATGTGTGATCAGGAGGATAAAATTACGAATGTTCTAATTATTTAATTTCATTGGAAGATAACAATAATTTTCTATTAAGTGTTCATGATCTAGTGGAGTCCTAGGTAGTTGACACTATAGAATCATTCTATAACAAAAAAAGAAAGGATTTCAAGAAATTTATGTATCTGAATGATTCATAAAGGTATACTAGTTATAAAATGTGTCCCTTGAAGATTTTGATGAGGGGTATGTGAATACCTATATGTTAAAAAAATTCATACGAATGTTAATGGAAGTTCGACATATCAGTAAATTATGGAAAAGTATTATTTATGTTGGAAAGTTAGATGAGGAGGGCTATGGTACATAATTTTATAATTTTTACATAAATTTACTCGAGGATCAGTACTTATTGAAATATGAGTTAATTATGGGGAAATTGTATCTAAATAGTAGTTCATATAGATTTTTGATGGTCATAACTTCAGCCACAAGAATTTCAGAGTTATGAAACAATCAGCTTGGTCGTATCAGTGAGAAGAAAAAAAAGTTCCTACTAGAAAAATGATGAACTAAAAATTAGTCATACTGATCTTAGAAGTTGAAATATTTTTATATTTGAGAAATAGAGGAAATTTTCATTTATTTTGAATAGAAGTAATCCTCATAGTTGGAAGTTTGAACTTATTTATTTTAATGTATGGGGACCATCCCCAGTATGATCTCATGTTGAATCTATATATTTGGCATAATTATTTATGATTCTATAAGAAAAGTTAGGGCATATTTCATTAAAAAAATTATAAATTATTTGGTGCTTTCATTTAATGTAATGACATGTTTTAAAAGTAGACCAAAATAAGACTCAAATGCTTTGGGTGGGATAATGTTGTGAATAAATAGGAAGGGAATTCAAGAAGTACCATTTGAAGAAGGCAACTAAGAAAAAAATATATGGTTTATATGATAAAATGGTGTGTTTAAATGAATAAATAGAATATTGAATAAAAAAACATATCATGAGGTTACACTATAGAATGAGTAAAGAAATATTTGTAGAATAACTATTTTTCACCATGTACTAAGTCTACATAAGCCCATCAGAACCAGTGGGTAATATAAAAAACTCATCAAGGATGCCATTTGAATTGAATCCTAACTTGGATCATCACTAAAATGAGGGGAATCCACAATACCCTATGATGATGAAAAAAAAGATTCATAAAAACCAATCATTGGGGATGACTTATCTAAAATAAATAATATTTAATCAGTTGTGTAATTTTAAAAAAATTATGTCATGACATGTCCATAAGTTAGAAATCATCACTAAAAAATATTCAATTTAAACAATAAATAAATAGTTTTTTAAAAACAATTGGATATAAAATATTAAAAATAAATCCCTCACCCACCTTGAAATTCCCTCCACTGAAACAAGCCCAGTCTTATCGTAACTTCACATATAAAATTCACAAACCATAAATTTAAAGGAATGTAGGAATGATCTATTTGGAAAATACTAGTGAAACACTAAAAATAAACACTACGAGACATGATAAAATCATTTCATGTGACCTAGGTTCTCACTCAATCCATAATCAAATCCCATTTGAAAAATAAAATCCAGGACATGCTAAGACACTCTGTTTATAATACTCATTGATGTGAGTAGGGTGTGATCTAGACATACAAGTTGGTAATAACCACATATTTTGTACTTTTATTTTCTAAAATATTATACATTGAAATGTCCCGTTAATGAAAAATATATTTTATTAAATTATTAGAAATGAAACTCATAACCCATTTTTATACATAAAACACATATTCCCTTTTTATCAATCCTTTTTTTTAAAAAATATTTATAAATTAATTTACAAAACCAAACAATGTAAAACATTCCTTTATAATCCCACTTTCTTATAAATTTAAAAATAAAACATATAAGGAAACTCAATATAATCAATGAAATGAAAAAAATAAAAATATATGCATTTCAGAATAAAAACATAAGTATAGAAGTGGTAAATAATAAATATAAAAAAGGCTGTAAACCATAATCACAACTCCATACATAAAGTGAGAGTGGGTACCAAAAAATGTGTAACACCAAATTAATAATCAATAACACATGGGGAGAGATATGAAAAATATTTTCCAAAGGTAACTAAATTTCTCAAAAAAACACAACACAACCATGTAAACCTAACAAAATATACTAAAAATGGGAGCTCTCACAGTCTCCTGACAATGACCCCTAGCTAGTTACCCAACTATACTAGATAACCACCCATTCAGTTCAATAACCTACCTATGATATCCCATGATCCAACTAAAAAATTCCCAATATAAAATATTCCTTCTATATATAATAACAACCAATAATAAAAACACATTTGAAATCATGATTTATTTCAAAACAACTTTTGAAATCTCAATTACTAATCAAATATTTTTCTGGAGGCCATTTAAAAAAATACCAAATAAGATAAAACCTATTTTTAAATGAAAATAAAATTTTAAAACCACCTCTTTGAAATTATATTAGAAAACCAATTTCACAAAATGATTTTAAATATCACAATATTCCTTTTTTAAACATTATACACATATAAAATTACGCACACGGGCGCTCATATATATCTAATGGAATATATTAATATATCTTCATGTGAATATATCCAAATTTATATATATATATATATATCCAATCATATGTCTATAATCACCAAATATGAGATGATACACACCCAACATCCATCAAAAGTAAACAATATTTTTATGGAACAAGGAAACATGAAAAAATTTATCAAAAAAGGAAACCCAAAAATAAAAAATTCTGGGAACTCATGCATCAGTTTATAAAATTTAATTGAAAACATCAAATAATATTAAAACATAAAATACCTATATAAAAAACACCACAATTATCATATCAATCAAAATCATAATTTATTCTTTGAGTGCATTTAGAATACAAGGTAGTGTCCCTAAGAACCAATTTTCATATTAACGATAACCAGTTAAAAACTTTTAAAAATAATATTCTATAAATATAATTGAAGAAAATATAATTTATAAATTTATATAAAAGGAATTGGAAATTCTCAATCACATGCAAAATTTATAGGAAAATCGAAATCATCAGACAAATTACATAGAGAAACCATAGATGATGCAATTCATATATCAACTGAGAGATAAATTATTGAAGAGCCCATCAAACACATAAAAAAATGTTCCATATGATTTTATTATCAGAAACCCCACCTAGGTTTTTCTTGGGTGTACATAGAAAAGGGGGAGAAGAACAAAATGAAGTAGAAGAGAAAGAATGAGTAAAAAAATAAGGCCTACCAAGGCTGATTTCTTCTTTAAAGTACACGAAGAATCCATAAGAACATGGGGGAAACAATTGGGGAATCTTTTTTAGGGTTGGGATTGGTTATGTGAAGTGATAGAGAGAGAGGGGGAGGGTGAGGAATGATTTTTGTAAAATAGAAAGGAGTAAATTGTTTTAATTTTCCAAATTTTATGAACCTATGAACATCACAATTTTTTTCCAAACCATGAACCTTTCTCTGGGAACTCTAGGTCACCCATACAGTTGAATTTCATAGTTATTCCAATGGTTCACCAACCATGAAAATGGATTTTTCACACTACAGAACCCATTCTCATGGTCAGTGCACTATTCTCACTATCTTTTTGGATGGATAAATCCACTAAAAATTCACAAATTTATAAAAACATTCTTGAAACTCTAAAGAAAATAAGAAATATTAATTAATTAGGGAATTAAGGAATTAAAAAAATAAGTTTTTATAATTATTCCCACCATAAAACTTTCTTCCCCAAAGAAGCCATGATACTCATGATTATACTCAAAGGATATTCATAAATCAGAAAGGGGGAAAAACTACAACATGGTATCTGAGATACCTGACATAAAAATTAAAAAAATTATTAGAAGAACCAATGAACTTCCAAAATACTATAAATACTCATGGAATATCTTCCACAAAAATAACAATGGGAAACCATAAAATAGAGGCCCATAGTGGGTCTCCACGCTATTTAAGAACTCCACTCACACCGTCATTCAATATGGTGAAATCATTTACAAATGATTTATAATTAACAAAACATAAACCCTCATATGAAGATGTTAACCCATGAAATCCAATAAAAACATTGTCCAATATCATAGGATTTAATATTTACTCTCCCACTGGCACATCACAAAACAACCCAAAGGAAGCAACCCAAATAAAATAAAATAATCACCAATAGGAAATGGAATGGAGGAATAGATACATAAAAATTCACATAGAACCATTCCCAAATGAGATCACATCCTTAATAATAACTCTAGTGAATATGAAATAATCATCTCAAAACCCATCAACCAGAAACAAAATGAGAAGAAGTAATAACCCATTAACATTATTTCTGGGACCAAAAGAACTCATCTAGGAATGCACCAGTTGCTAAGAATCCTAATATGGATGTGTATATTATTACAAAGGATTTGTTTTAAATTTTCATAGAGTCTTAATGGAGTTACATATCATAATTTAACTCTATTTGAATTTAGTATGCTGAAAGTAGTTCCTGAAGGTACTGGTTGTGAAGAACTGTTCACGATGATCCATTAAAGGAGGAACCATTCAAAAATATTCATTTGGAGAGGTCATATTCAGGGAGTTCTTTTAGACCATGTAAAAGATTGATGGTAAATCTCCACAAATGAAACTCCTGGACTCAAAGTGATTCCCCTTAATGATTCTCATGTTGCCCCATGAGCACCAAAGATCTTCACAAAACCTACTCCCTATAAATACCTCCCTCGTGCATTCATTAGTAGGAGTAGATTCTGTCAGGATATGAAATCATGATCTCAATTTGCGAAGCTCTTGGGCTTCATGAGACACTCCTTTGTGAAACACCTAGGCATCTAAAAATCTATCCTCTAGTGTTATAGAGAGCCTCCACATATGGTGGATATGCCATTCATGAAGGCCCATGCCCTTCGCAAAAGGAGGACCTTTAGGGAACTTGAGGCTTCATGAAGTATTTAGCCTTCACAAAGCACTATTAATAGGTATTCAAACCTATTTTGTGTGACCATGAGCTCCAAGAATCCCTATAATTCATGATATCATAATCTCCATGAATCTATATCATCCATGAGTCCCTATAGTCTGTGATTCCCTATCCTTCGAAAAGATCCCACCTTTGTGCTCACCAATTCATACTACTAAGGTTGTGCCATCACATCCCCAAGTTGATTCACTTCCTGACATTGGTCTCGGGCCTCTGGCCGAGTCCCTTTTCTTTTGTTACTAAACCCCATGAAAAATGGAATATCACACAATGAAATTTTCAGGCTGCATCGAGGACATTTTGAGTTGCACCCTTATATGACCCAAACATCCAGCCCTAGAAAACCAGTATTTGATATAGTCCTATACATTCCCTAATGTTACATGAGTATACCTATTCCTCTTAGTTCATTTCTCAATTCATGATTTGAGACTCTCATTCCACTGAGAACCTTGCGTCGAACACTTCTAAAGAAACTCCTAAAAATCCATCACTTGGATCCCATTTTAGGTTGAACAGGAGAGGTCTACTCTAGTGTAAGTCCTACACCAGACACATATAGCCTCTTTCACACAATATTACTCATTACATTAATTTAAATTGAATCATACCATATCATTGATGAATAGTATTATTTATGTTTCAATCATAAGTTTCCTCATGTCCTGATCATGTGAAGACAGTCTATAGTCCTCACTGTACGACATTAAATTGTAGCATACCCTATCATGCATTAATTGAATGCATTATTCATCATGAATAAGTTGAATCATTCCATGATAATGAGAATAAATTTAATATTCCTCACTACAACAATTTAAACTATAGTATACCATATCATTAAAGAATAGGATTCCCTCATAACCCAACATAAGGAATATGAATAGAAAACCCTAGAGTGTAATCCATGTATATAACCCTCTTACTCCTAAGAAAACCTCAATGGTCCTCCTCATCAGGTGTAATACCCAATCATATACCTTAACCCACCAGTGAGTTTGTATTCCCTTATGACCTTACATGTGGAAGAAAAAATGGAAATCTCAATTTATATATAGGGACTTGACCCCAAAAATCATGGAGCCACTGTCATTCCACCATTACATTGGAAGAAGATACATGTAAATTTCATCCTAAGGGACTGAAGAGTTTATAATTATTTGTAAACTAGATAAATAAATAAATCATGTTTGAATAATTTATAAAATAATTAAAACATGTTTCTTCTTCTTTGAGGATAGTACCTTTATTCCATCTAGCATATTCTTTCATATATTCCTTATTAGAAATCAAGGAATCCTAGTAAAATGAAACAAAATAAGGGTGAGCTCAAATGCTCAGCAAGGGTAATGTACAACAGAATAAATTATAGAATAATGAGAATAATCAATATGGTAAGGTAATAACAGAACACAGATTCCATGTATTCAGTAAACTGATATGTAAGTGTATAAAAAATATGGTAATGTATTAAATTTAAACACATGACATTCAAATAACTATATAAGGAAAAATAAATACGGAATGGTAAGAAATGGAAACACATGACACTTAATCAATGGACTTAAAATGCAATGTATCCATAGATATGTTGACCTAAAATCTTATGGGGGAATAATAATTGAAAAGAAATGCGGGAAGTTCTTAATAATTGGAAGTCATGCTTCCTAGGTATATGGAACCATTACCATCAAGACCATTCATAAGATTCTTTAGAATATGAAGCAGAAACACATCTAATATTCACAAATAATTCATCTCATGAGACTATCATTGCAATGTGGGGCTATCTATAACCAGGACACAACCATTTAGTACCTATCCAAATCATTCATCGTATATCAAATTATTGATTTAACAATGTGCCTTATCAAATATTTGTATGGTGTGGAAGATATAGATTTAATAATATTTCATTAACTAATCAAAATAACTTTTAAAGTAAACACAATATAAAAAATGGTATACAATTTACACATTGAACATATCCATGATAAATGATATTGATAATTAAATGAAATTAAATGTTTAATGATCATATGAAATCGAATGTTTCAAGGGGAGTAACAAAGGAATCCTGGATGTGAATGTGAATATCATCTTTAGCCAAATCAATCAAAAACCATATAGAGGAAGAAAAAGGATGGTATTAATACAACATATACCAAATTAATTAAAATAATTGGTTTTTGTCATTTATTAATATAAATACTATAAAAGGTATTTTAAAAATATTCCTAAGGAAAATGTCCTTTTTATTTGGATATTAAAAATTCTATACTTTTCTTTGAAAAACTCTTAGGAAATAATTTTCTTATAGAAACAAGATTTCAAACTTTTAGAGGAATATTTGAAGAAAAATAGTTAAATTCATAAATGTCATACAACATTAAAAGAACATCCTTTTTTCATGGTAAAAAGGTTAGAAAAATTCCTTGTTTGGAAGGAGACAAAAATATTCCTTTAAAAACATTTGTAAAAGAAAAAAATGTAAAAATGTATTCATTAAATAATTTTTGAATGGTTCAAAATATTCTTGAAAAACTTTTTAGAAAACAAGTTTTTAGAAGAAAACATGTTCTATGATTAAAGAGATAAATTGAGTTGAGTTTTTTAAAATACATTTTCTAAAATATTTTTATTGTCAAAGAGTGGAAAATGGTACTATTACATAAAAAGGTTCCTGAATAACTAGAGGATAACAAAACTAAAGTGTTAGTTATAAAATGATAAAATAATTTCCAATGATGGAAATTCATGTTTAAACAATCCCAAAAATTTATATTGTGAAGTAAACCCTTGAAAAGATTATAACGTCAAACTGATAATCAATCGATGAGTAGTTTATGTGTATCATCTATAAATCCACATAAGAGGAGTTTAAATAAATAAATATATATTCAAAAAAATTATACATAATCATTTAATATTAATGATAGTGAGGAAGTAATATAACCCAATGAAAATAATTTGGTTTAGGAAATTACTTTCCACTTGGGTAAATTTAATGTAAACCCCCTAAGATGAAATAATTCAAATTGAATCTCAAAATATCATGAAGAGATAATTAATCATGATAGTATATGACAAAGTATATATATGTACACCGTATATAAGAATTTAAGTGAAAAAAATATGAAGTTATCTTTTCAAAATAATGTTAATAATCATTAAAGAAAGTGATATTTCAAAGATGAGCATTAAAATATTTCTTGAGGAGAATAATCTTTAAACATTCCAATGTGTCACATACTACATTGAAGCATTTGAATCATAATCACCATGAAGCCATAAAATTAAATAAAACTTAGAATAACATGAGTATAAGGATATTCATGATATAAAATGTCAAAGGGAAGTGTATACACCATATAAAAGAAACTTGATGCATAACAAAAAATAATTATCAATGGAATTTAAATTGTGAGGAAATATCTTGCCTTTCATTTCCTTTTTGGGTGAACATCCTTTAACTTCTTGTATAATGGTTTTAAACATGTCACTAAATAATACCATAACAATAATTATCTTTATAATATCATATATTATCCTCTTATAATGTCTTAGTACCCATTTTTTAATAGTCATTCATTATATTCACTATTTTGAGTCTTAATTTCCTAGTCTTTCGAGTTAGTTCAGACTTTTTTATTGTTGTTATTCTAATGTTGACCATGATTTCATCAACTCTATGATGTAAACCCTGATTTAATTATTTTATATATTCATTATATATATTTATAACAATATATATTATTTATAGATAAGAAATGAAATGCACCATTCATGGAGATGGTAGGACATACATACGCATTAACGCAACTTACATTTATTTGGAATATTAAAAGAATAAAAAGAAAATTATATATATATATATATATTGTAATTATAGTATCATATATAATTCATATATGTTACATAAGTTTATTAAAACAATCCTTTATACATTCCATGTATAGTGTGAAAGAATCACATCGTTTTGAGGGGGCGATAGTCCAAACATCCACAAATGATGTCATTATATTCCCAATAAATAGAGTGAATAAATGTATGTGTTATAAAATAATTAAAAAAGAATAAATAAATTATAAATATGATATATATGATTTATAAATGGATTTTCCATCATAATTCTCAACTACGAGAGTAGGTAACTGAAAAAAGAATAACTTTTTTCGGTGAGGCGGTAGTTCACCGTACACATAAGTGGTATGTTCATAGGCCAGGGGGAGGAGAAAAGCACCGAAGGCACAAAAAACTTGGGGAGGCCTTTTCCAAAGTACCTATACACATGAACACAACCATCTCAATGAAAAATTTCAAAGGGGAAGGAAGTAAAAGATAAAACACTACTATATATAAACTAAAAACATGCATCAACCTCTAAACAGTACAATCAGAGTAGTGTAAACTAAAATGGAAAGGGGAAAATACAATCCCAACTAGAATAGTGTCCCAACCTAAAAGAAAAAATTATAAGTAATAAAAAGTTGAGAGAGGGACCTTCTCTGAGATCCCAATATATGACCACTATATCTGGTCCCAGCATCCCATATCCCTAATCGCCTCCACTAATGTCATGATCAACCTTTCCATTGTCTGCATAAGGCATGATAAGTAATGGAAAATCCCATACAGGGGTGAGTATAAACATATTCATAAGTATTACCTAAAAAGGATAAGGGGAGCATTTATAGATACACTGAAGAGGATAGAAGTATAAATAATAAGGTGCGGTAAAAGAGTACAACTCAACATCAGAAGATAGTGAAACCAAACTCATCCAAACACAAGGAGCTCAAAATGGAGATAATTTAAAATTATCATTGATTCTTTTCTAACTATAGTAGGAGAGTAGACTAGTCCAACCATGAGAAGATTGACATAAAAAGCACCTAGAATACCCCACATGTCTTTGACTCTCACGGAAGGAGAGTATCAAAAACCCAATGAGTGGGTATAGAAATGTGATATATATATATATATATTCTTAGTAAAATAATCCCAAACAAGAGAGTAAGGGGATCACTATCTCATAGATAATACCAAGAAAAGAGTTTTCAATAGTTCCATAAGTATCCATCCACGATGCCCAACATCCCACAAGTCTTCCCTGAACATTCAAGTCAAAGTGGCTCAATCACGACACCTTGATACTATCCACTTAGGGTGGATCTAACTTTCTTGCAAATTTTTATGTTACTTCACAAGGACGCTTGTTGGTGGGGAAAGTTTCCTTCTTCTTTGTATCCCAAAGTTACATCAAACCATGTATCATCAATGATCCGTATATTTGAGAGTTCATGTCTCATGTTTGAGTACCCTTTCCTAGCTCAACTAGAGTGTGCCACTCTAGTGTCATTGGGGACCCATGCCTAGCCTGAATAGAGGGTGACACTTTAATGTTGTTAAGAAATAAATACCATCATGGTTATAGTGTTCCACTCTAGTTTCATCGAGGAACCATTCCCATCTCTATTGTAGGGTGCCACTTATAATATGTTAAGGAATCATGATATGCCCAGAAGGAGGGTGCCACTCGGATGATCATCAAGGACCCATTCTGAGCCCGGCTGGTGGGTGCCACTCTAGTGTCTTTGACGTATAGTGCCTTGCCCGACTTGATGGTTCCACTCAAAAGGCATTGAGTAACTATACTGTCCATCCATGTAGGATGGTACCTCTTGAAATGCATCACAGAATGCCAATACCTGTCCCAATTTGAGGGAAAGATCAGAAATCTCTTATAATCCTTCCTGATCAGAGCCTTTATTGAGTGTCACCTCATATAGTAATCATGAATATAATATCTCACAATATATCTTGAAATCCATAATGGATGGAACCATTTCATTCCATGATAAAAAACACTCATGGGAGTCTACTCACAGGCCAAAATCTTAGTCCAAAATAAGGAGATAAGAGAGATAGAAGATTCATAATGTGGTGCATGGCGTGTGTGGGACCCACCACACAGGTGACCCTACCTCATCTCTTGGCAACGTACCTAGAAATACTTTGTTATTAAACTACTCACAAGTACCCATAGATGTTCCATTTTACTCATAGATTACATGTCAGATCTTGCCCAAAAGGCTGATGAGCGCATGATGAGTATTGTTTGTACGAAGGGAAAATGTAATTCTACCAACATTCCTCCTTGAACGGTACCATATAACAAAAAAGATCACACCATTTCAATTCATGTGAAAAAGCATAGAAGAACAATTTTTCATTTTCTCAAATCGGATACCCGGTGAAGAAGCTACATCACTCAGCATCGTATATGAATAGTGTTTCATGGGGCTTATACCTCAATCCTGAAATAAATCATATGGATCAAACCATTTTGATTCTCCTAGAAATATTTATGGTGCCCACTATTCTTTCATCCCAAACGGACATAGGATAAAGATGTCACATTTCACCGCAACACAGCCGAACTGGGTTTCGTGGGGCCCACACCTCAATTTTGGTTTAAAAACAAGAAATTGGTCTTGAAACGTATTCCTAAAATATAGGGTTGTGAAACTACTTATGATTCATCAATTGGACGTTGTATGAAGGAGATACATTTGATACAAGATTCCAAAATAACAATAATTATATCATTATTATTATTAAACTTTGGCGTTTCGTGTAACCGAGCCAGAATCATGAATCCTAAAATTCACAAACTAGAATCAAAAGGTCTATCTTGAAATTAGGATCAACTCTAAATAGAAGAAACATAAAACCAATGATCTATTTAGGAGTTATGATGATTTAATGTCGATGCTCGAAGACCCTCCTTAGTCCTGCTCGCCCTAGCCTGGCCCACTCAAGCCCAACCCACTCTGAACCAGCCTAATCTGGCCTGGACCACTCCTGGTCCGGCTTGTTCAGGCTGCCTCTACATGTTGCATGCCCCGAACTGCTCGGTTGCCTCCGTTGGCTTCTGCTGCCATCATCGCCTCATGACCCAAAACTATTATGGTGCTCACCACCACTATGTCACTCTGTAGCCGCCTGTTCCAGCCGACCTGTGATGCCACACACCTCTACCAACCACCTCACACTAGTGGTCCCTTATGTGGACCACTGGGACTCCTCCGTGGCTCAAAAACTGGAAACATGACCAGATCTGGAAACCTTGGGCCTTGGTTGATAGAGACTCAATTGGGGCAGATCCTTATTATGCAATGAAATCATTCACACAACAAAAAAGAATATTCATCCAAATTCCTTTTATCACCTGAAGTCATTTTATCACCTGATGGATTTTTTCACCATAATGAATTTTGACATACTTACCCAAAATATTTTCACACCACACCGAAATGAATTTTTACAATGGACCCACACGCATGAACATACCATTTTTATGTAATGCTGATTACTACAATCGGGACACCCCACTTGATCTCCTCAACCATGATTACTTTTGATACATAGGACCATCATGAATATCCTTTCATGTTGTCATTTACAATTCTCTCTCCATTGTCACATGTCATCATCTTAATCATCTCTTTGCATGAGTTACCGCAAATGCAACAACCCCTTCCTGGTTCACTCTTGACAGATACATCTTCTTTGATGCTAAACCTCTTCTCTCTATAGGTGTTGTTTATATAGGCATTTCTCTATCCCTTTGATTACCAATTAATGTAGTCAACATCCCTTCCCATTTAGTGTGGTCAACCTTGAAATATATTACATAATGTAATTCAAAATTAAATTCCACGCATTTATATTTTGTGTCAATATCCCAAAAAAATCCACCTTGACATAAAATATGAATGTCCTGTGATCATTGACTACACATTCATTATCACCACTATCAATGAACCCATCATCATTGTATTCACGATCATCGACTCCACCGTTAGTGATTTCTCCTTCAACATGCCTCTCATGAATGACTCCACATTCAGTGAATCTACATCATGATGAGGCTTCATGGCTCTATAAAAATCATCATATTCCCATGATAATTCTCTCTAATACCATTATTGGGGCATAGACTAACGTCTTAGTGGAAGCATTCACACAACAGAAAATAATATTCACCCAAATGCCTTTTATTACCCAAAGGCATTTTATCACCAGAAGTAATTTTACACATCACCCGACAGATTTTTCCACTTGAAGGAATTTTGAAATACTGACATGAAGTATTTTAACACCACACCCAAAGGTAATTTTACAACACACCCACAACCATGATTGTACCATTTTGATGTACCACCGATCACCACAACCAGGACACGACACTCGATCTCTACAACCAAGTGGACTTTCGATACATAGAACCATCATGAATCTCTTTGCACACCATTGTCAACAATTCTCTCTCCATTGTCATGCGTCATCAACTTCATCATCTCCCCACATGACTTACCATACACACGAAAACGCCTTCTGGGTTCTCTTTTTCCATCTAAATCTTTGTCTATGCTACACAACTCCTCTCTATAGGAGTTTTTTATGTAGGAATTACACTATCCATTTGATGTCTAATTAATGTGGTCAATATCACTTACCATTTAATGTTTTCCACTATTAAATGACTCACATAATGTGATTCATAATTAAATTATGAACATTAATATTTTATGTCAATATCCCAACAGTCTCCACCTTGATATAAAATATGAATGTCCCATGATCATTGACTCCATGTTCATTAGCACCACTAACAATGACCTCATCATCATTGTATTTGCGATCATTTTCTCCACTGTTATCAATTTATCCTTCAACATGACAATCATGAATGACTCCAACTTCAATGAATCTCCATCATGATTTGATACATGACTTGATCACAATAATCATAGGCCCACTACTGTGCATCTCACCCTCCATCTACTGTGGCCTCCGCACACCACCTCCGACCACCCCACATCGGTGGTCCCTTCCGCAGACCACAAGGACTCCTTCAGTGCTCAAAAATTAAAAACAAGACAAGATGAAGAATCCTAGAGTCATGATATATACATACTCATTCTTCTCTCATTGATGCATAAATGTTTTGACATATTTAAAAGTAGGAAGATACTTTTGCGGACCTCCACGCCTCCTTTAGAACCCCGAAACTTGAAACTGTCATAGATCTATAATCCTATGATCATGATCTACACAAATTATTATTTTTCTCTACATTTAGATGTTTTTTAGATGTTTCTAAATGTTTATCGATGAATAACATTAAGAACAGGAAAAGAACATGAAGAATAAGTGATCCCAAAATAGATCGATTTATGGACATGTTATTATGGTTGTAGAAAAGACATTCCAAAGTAGATAAAATGATAAAGAAATAGTTTTGGAAACTCAGAACTTCAATCGGGGATATAGAATCTTAAAGAAAGATCATACCTATATTATTGGGTCTGATGTGTATGTTGCATTCTGATCTAATTGGATCTACTGCCTCATTGCAATCCACTAATGATCTGACATTGCTTTTCTAATTGAAGGATGGGAGGATGTTTTATGATAATCATGGGGGAAATGTGTCAAACCCTAGATCAAAATAGTTATTTCCCACCTAGGATAAATTCCACACTCTCAAATAAACCATTTCCCAGGATTTCTAATTTGAGATACTATTTAATATATATTTCATTTCCTTAATGTTTTTAGTAAAAAATAAAATTAATATTTTATAAAATTAGTTCTTTGCACCCCAGGACTTAGAATCGCATGTCGTCTCAATTCCTAACACTATAAATATATGTAGAAATATTAAAAGGTCTTATAAGGAAAAAAACTGGGTCTCTATATTTTTAAATCCTTCAATATTTGCATCCCCTAAAAGAAAACTTAAGAAAAACTTGGGATACTGACACCACTCTTAGCTCTCCCTCACCTAGGGACTCTCCAACATGTTTTCGTGCTGTTGTAGTCTATGAACCAAAGGGATGATCCATCCACGTAAGTTTCTCCTTGCACGATAACGTGCATAGAATCATGCATGTATATCCTCACCTGCGACACATGGAAAACCTCATGCACCTGATCAAGATATGGGGTAGGGAAAGTTGGTAGGAAACCTCACTAACCCTCTGCATGATCTTGAATATCCTAATGAACATCGGGGACGGCTTTCCTTCCTAGTAGAAAACAAACACACAATCCCTTAACATATCCTCCAACAAGTGGATAGTGCGCTCTGTCTTCCCATTTTCTGGGGGGAAGGTTGTACTCATCAGCATTTGGGTCCGGGATGACTCTTGTAGGCCTCTAAAAAATTGTGACGTAAACTGCAAATCATGATTAGAGATAATCGTCAAGGGTACCCCATGAAGGCGTACAATCTCCCGCATGTACAACTACCCCCAAACACTGCACTAAAATATGCCCCCTAATAACAATAAATTATGCCAACATAGTGAGTTATTCTACAATCACCCATACAGTTTCATGTCCCTTCACTGTGCATAAAATCCATGTGATGATTTTTGTGGATATGTTGTCCAATTTCCATACTGAGATCTCAAGTGGCCATAAAAGACCTTCCAGAACCCGATGTTCAGCCTTCAATTACTAATAAGTAAGGCAATATAAGACGAACTTAGATATGCTTAATCTCATGAAGTAAACCAAAATTGATGATTAAGGGTACATCCTCCCCACATTAGTATGTACATATAAGTTAAAAGTATAGAACTCTTCCATCCCTTCCTTCCACATCACAACCATAACAACTTTTTTCCCTGAAAAAATATCTTGTGATTCCCTCCATTAGAATATCCTTATAGTGTTTTTCCAATGTATATTTGATCATGTAAAACATTGAATCAAATATATCGTATATAAGAATATTTCACATTCTCTAGTAGTGAAGAAGTTAAAACAATCAACTATATAAAACACTGTACCCTCCTGATTCACCAGGGTCACTTCAGGAAAGCTAATTTCTCTGAAACATCCTACACTAGGCAGTCCTGGGACTATTTTCAATTGAAATCTACTATAATGTTTTCCTTCCTTGGAGTATAGACTATCTTGAAGTCATATTCTTGTTGGAAGTCAAACTAGCATAGCTTCCTAAAGTTTAGGTCTCTCTATGTGAAGATGTACTTGAGACTCTGGTGGTCTATGCAAACCAAAAAACATTATCAAAGAAGGTAGTGTGTCTACGTACATAGGGAAAATACCTCTACATCCAACACTAATTAGTGAGCCATATAGTCTTATTAAAGGGGTCTCAATCACCTTGACTGATATTTGAATGTTAAGAACCCAAAGGTACCCAAGAATGAGGTAGATGAGTTAACTTATCCAGCTATAAGAAGCTAGACATGGAATTCACATGGCATACCCTTTTTGTCTTTATCCCTCCTTGAAAGAAAGTAACTACAAACCAGACACTCCATCACACCCACTGGTGGAATCGCAAAAAAAAATGATTTCATGGAGAAAAACTCCACGAGCAATGCTAGGAACTGCTCTAACTCTCTACTACACAACCCTTCCATGAAGGCACAAGTCAGAGGGACTCATCCCCCACACATCGATACAATCCACATTGGCTTTCACTGAATGATCCTCATGGTTTTTCTTGCAACAAAAAAACACATCTCGTTGGGTTAAGAACCCCAATTTCTTTTGAATTCAAGGATACATAAAAAAACTGACACATGGTTACACGGGTGCCCCACATCACCCTAGTAAAACCTTAATAAATAAGAAGAGAGGGAAGAGTATCTCACATAGTTTCTAACATGTTCTACTATAAAGATTATATTTGAAATAGGGTGTACCTCTTATCATCTCATGAACTATAGGATTATTTAAATCCTAATATTTTAACTATCCATGGCCCTAGATTCTAGATCCCTGAGCCTGATGTTGGCTGCTCAGTGAAAATGGTGGAAAGACCTCATAACATCATCCACCACCCACAACTCCTCTTTCTCTACAGCTAACACCCCTTCTGGGACAACCTTGTCCCTTTTTTGGAGGTAACCTGATCATTACATTGTCTATACCGTGGTGGTCTATCTGTTACCTAGGTAAGATGATTAACACATCTTGTTGGGTAGTCTAATTCCATGTTACCTCGTGCATCAAAAAGCATAGCACCAGACCTCCCCGGGATGTCCAAGTGCTCTACGTTCTCCCTGAAAAAAGTTCCAAATTCTGATCATGGGGAGGCCTCCAGTGTCAAGGCCCCACTAACTGACGTCCTCTAACTATGGTAGATGTCTTAGCTCTGTTTCACCCACTACCAGTTCCAATTAAATATAACCCCTCTGATAGAATTATCCATGTTACCAGTGCTTAATCCCACACCCTACTATAGGTGGGGATGCACATGGGTGCTATGAAGACATGGATCTCCCTATGGAGTCCCTGATCAAACTTCCGAACTCAAAAGTAGCCATTGTGTATTATGTCTAGAGAGTAGTTTGTAAGGTCTATAAACATAGATGCATACACAACTATGGTCATAGATCCCTGTTGAAGGTCTAAAATCTCATGAATATGGATGGAGCGTAAGTATGATTGGTACTACTCTTCATGGAACATTTGATGGAAGTCACCCCATGAGTTTACTGAATCATCATGCATTAGAGTAACTAGACTCCACCAATTCCTAGGTGCTCTGTAGAAAATACTGGATGCCAAAGCCACCATTTGTTCTATCATTTTCCGAACAAGCCAAAAGAGGTGAACCACCAACTCTACCTTGTCCTCTACTTCTTGAGGATATTTATCAATTTGGAACCTCAGTGGCATCTAATGTTGGAACTCATAGAGGGTGCTCAACCTGAGTATGTCATCGTCCCAATCTTCTTGGAAAAACTATTTCTCAATAGGTGGTTGTGCTTCTATATATTCACCTGGAGGAAGGGGTCATATGATGTACTAAAAATTGAGGCCTCATCACTCAAAGGGCCTTCATCACAAATCAGATATGGTATCTTGGTAGTATATTTTCATAGATGAATCTTGAAAGTTATCAAGGTGTACCGCGATCAAAGAGAATATATATATATATATATATATATATATATATATATATAACCATGGGTTACTGAATTAAGAAGGATAGTCAAGGAGTCAATCATATATGATGCATGTACCAAAGTTCCCAGAAACTAATGTCTCAGCTTTCCAAGTTGAAAAATAGGTAATTAGGGTCCTGGTGAATGGCTAGGTTGTTCTCTACACCATAACTAGACTCGCTGGCCTAAGATCCACTCTCGAAACCCATTGACACATTTTACCTATACCAAAAAAATAATTTTTAGGGGAAATATCCGAACAATATCCCAAGGAATGAACTTTATCTGATACCACTTTTTCATGACCCGAACCAAGTTGTGGATCAATATGTAACTACCATAATACCATCTCCATAGGTCAATGGATAGCGACCATCAATGAAGGGAAAAAACATGGGGAGGCCTTTTCCTAAATACCTGTATGCACAAAAATAGCCAACCCATTAAAAAAGTGAAAGGGGGAAGGAAGTAAAATATACAACACTAAAATATATAGACCACAAACATTCATCGACCTATAAATAGTAAAAGAAAAATAGTGAAAAATGAAATAGTAATGGAAAAAATACCCACCCAACCATAAATGTTTCTCAACCTAATAGAAAAATGAAAAGTAAAACAAGGCTATGAGAGAGCCCCATTCTTGAATCCCAAGATATGACCATCGTACGTGGTCCAAGCACCCAGTATCCCTAGTATCATCTACTAAAGTCATAATCAACATGTCCTTAATTTTCATAAGTCATGATAATTGTTAGAGAAGCCCATGTAGGGGTGAGTATAAACATAATCAGTAGGATGTGCCGAAAAGGATAAGGGGGATCAATTAGAGATACACTAAAGAAGCAAAAAAGTTGATAGAACAATGTACAATAAAAGACTACATCTCAACCCAATGAGATAGTGAAAGAAACCTCATCCAAACACAAGTAGCTAAAAATTGTGAGAATTTAAACTTCTTTTTTAATCTTTTCTACCGATAGTAGGATAGAATAATCGTCCAACCATGAGAATATAGACAAGGAAAGTACGTCGCATACCCCATGCATATCCATCTCTCTTATAATGAGAGTATCCAAAACCCAAGGAGTGGGTACTAAAATATTATATATATATATATATATATTATTAGTAAAAGAAGCCAAAACAATAGAGTGAGTAGATCACCATCTCACAACTCAGTCCAGGAAAAGAGTATCCAATAGTTCCAGAAGTTTCCATCTCTGATTCCTATCATCCCACATGTCTTCCATGAACATAAAAGCCAAGGGGGACCAATCACTACACCTTGATACTATCTTCTTTGGGAACCTCTAAATCACCCACATGATTTTAGGTTTTATCACAAGGACGTGTCTTAGTGGAAAAAGTGTAACTCTTCTTTGTGTGTTCAAATTTAAAAAAAAAATATGTCTATTCACTAATCAATAGATTTGATATGTCATATCTCAAAGTTTAGGACCCATTCCATACCCTGATGGAGGGTGACACTCTAGTTTCATCAAGGACCCATACATATCCCGCCTGGAGGGGTCCACTATAATGTCATCAAGGACTGATTCCCAGCTTGGATGGAGGGTTCCACTATAGTGTCATCAAGGACCCATTCCTAGCTCAATTGGAGGTTTCCACTCAGAATAGGTTAAGAAACCATTCCCTACCTAGTAAGAGGGTTCAACTCTAAAGATCATCGAATACCCACTCCCAACCCAACTAGATGGTGCCACTCTAGTGTTGCTGAGGACCCATGCCCATCCTGTCTGGAGGGTGCCACTCAAAAGCCATAGAAGAACCACATTTTCCATCCCTGTGGGATGGTACCTATCAGAAAGCATCAAGTAACACCGCTTCTCATCCTAGATGGAGGGTAAGCTTGGAAATCTACGATAACCCTACCTGATCATATCTATCATCAAGTGTCGCCTCAGAAAGGAATAATTCCCTAAACATCTCACATCATATCTGAAAATCCACAACAGAGGGAACTGTCACATTCCACATGGAAAAAAACTCAGGATAGGCTACTCGTGGGATGAAATCGGAGTCCAAAATAATGAGATACGAGAGATAGAAGATTCAGAATGTGTTACATGGTGTGTGTAGGGCCCACATGACATGTAACCTAACCTCATGACCTGGATGTGTACCTATACATACTCGAGTACTAAACTATGCACATGTACCCCTAGATGTGCCAATTTGCTCCTAAAGTACATGTCACATCTGGCCCAAAAGGCTGGCGAGCACACGATGCTCATTTTTTCCCAAAGGGAAACAAATTCTACCAACATCCTACCTTGAATGGCCTCAGATAACCAAACAGATGACATTATTTTTATCCTTACAGAAAGTCTCACATGATCAAATATTTATTCACCTAAATCAGACACCAAGTGAAGAAGCCGCATCTCTTAGCATCGTACATGAACGGTGCTTCTTGGAGCCCATGCATTGACCCCAAAATTAATCATACAGATTGCACCGTTGTGATCCTTACTTTAAAATGCATGATATTGACTATTCGTTCATCCCAAATGGACACTAGGTGATAAAGTCACACTTCACCACAACATGCCCGAATTGGGCTTCATTGGTCTCGTACCTTGATTTTAGTTTAAACACCCAAATTTAGTGTTGAAACTTCCTCCTAAAATACAGGGTAACAACGCCACTAATGGTGCATCAATTGGACATCTAATGATGGAGTTTCATCTGACACATGATTCCTTAATAATAATAATAATAATAATATTATTATTATACATTGTAGTTTCATGCATCAAAGCCATGATCCCAAATCTAAAAATTCCCAAACTATCTTCAAAAGGTTTGTTTTGAAAGTAGGATCATATCTCCATTGATGACACGTAAAATGGATGCTCTTTTTAATAGTTATATAGGTTTGAAGTCGTTTCACGAAGACTTGCCTTAGTCAGGCCCACTCCAGTCGGACCCAATCGTGGACCAACCCACTCTCGACATGACCTGCTACGGACGCCTTCACACATCCAACGCCTCTCACTTCATGACCACCCCCAATGGTTCTTGTGTCCACCGCCAACTACCACGTGTCGTTGGTCCCTTTCATGGACCACTGGGATTCCATTGGTGTTTAAAACTAGAAACAATAATAGATCTGGAAACATCATTTCTTTATTTAAATAGACTCATGATTGTCTATAAGATTCATCAACCTTTCGACGTATCAAAAAGTAGAAAGATACTTCCACGGAATGTCGCACCTCCTCCGATGATCAAAAAATGAAATGTTCCTAGATCTGTATTCCATAGATCATGATCTACCCAAATTTATGCCCTTATTGGCATTTGGATGACATTTGAATGTGTTGAAAAGTTTATCGATGAAGTACAAGAAGAATAGGAAATGAACACGAAGAACAAGAGATCCAAAAATAGATTGGTCGATGGTCATGTTAGTATGGCCATCAATAAGACTATCAAAAGAAGTGGAAACAATAAAGAAACAATTTTGTAAACTAAGGAATTCAATCCAGGATGCAGAATTTTAAAGAAGGATCCTACCTAGATTTTTGGATCTATTGCATTTATCTTATTCTGATCTTCTCCTATCTGCAGTGTCATCACAATCCACTGAAGATATGATATGAATTTTCCAATGGAAAGAGAAGAGAAGAGTTTCTGCCAGCTATAAGAGAAATGATCCAAACCCAAGCTCAAAACAATAATCACATATTTATTGAATTTAATAAGTCTCCTTCCAATGGTTTTGGGAACCGAACATCCCACACCCTCTCACATTATGTCACGCTTTGGTAAAACACGACATTAAGAACTCAACGGTGGTATCAGATTTCCAATATTAGTCCACATTCAGAAGTCATTCGAATTAAATTCTATGATAAATAATCTTATTTAACTATTTTATTTATTGTTATGTCCTAAATAACTTCTTCTACAGATGACCTACTCTGATAATAGTTATGTCCTTCCTAGGGTAAACACCACGCTCTAGACTCAACAGTGGACTTGTATTTCTTATTTGAGATACCATTTGAGAGATATCTTGTTTTCTTCATAGTAATAGTATAGAATATTCTTAATATTTTATAAAATTAATTTGGGGAACAATAGGACTCTAAATTTCACACCATCTAAGTTCCTAGATCTAGATATATATTTATTTATATATATATTCCAACTTCTTACAAAGAAAAAATAGGGTCTCTAAAATATGTGTACGTTTAAATATTAACATAAAAAATTCTTAGTATATTGGGGATAATGTTATTATTAGATAATAATTTAACAACAATAATTTAAGTAGTAGAGAATGAAATAAAACTAAAGAGCTATAGGAAAGATGTTACCTCTTAATTAGGTAACTCTTTTGGGTTTCCACCCAAGGAATTCTATGGATGGATTTCTAACCAAGGTGAGGATTCTAGTTTTAGGGTTGGGATATTTAGGATCTATTTATGAAGAACATGGTTGATCTAAATTGGTTTTATATGTGTTAGGAAGAGATCGATGGGGAGGCCATTATATAGCATAGGAGGAGTGATACTCTTGCAAATTTTGGATAACGGAATTCAATCCATGTTTTTTTCCATTGAAGGTTTCTCAAATAATGAAGACAATATGATAAAAGGGAGTATAGGTTCTAAATATGGATATCCAAGTTCTTTTGGAATAGTTTCTAAGACATTTTTTCATTAAGTTAATGGTTTAGTCCATTGTTAAACTAATTTTTCTCTTATTCATTACAATTAATTTTAATCAGTTTCATTAATAATTTTTGTAAAAAGATAATTTGGCCTTATTATAAATTTTAAATTATTCTGATTACAAATATGGAATATATTTTTCTAAATTAATATCAATTAATTGTAAGAAATTTATTTAAATTTAATCCCATAGAAGGGATGATAATACAGGTTTTTAATGTAAAAATGTTCATAAGTTTGATGTGTTTTAATATTCAATTTCAAAGTAAAATTGATTCTAATGACCTAAATTGAATTAAATGATAAAAATTTATCCTAATTATACTTTAAAACAAATTATAATTATAATTTAACCATATAAATAAATTATATGAAAAAATATTTTGGAATTAAAGTTCGTTATTTTTCACTTTTCATTAAAAAATTAATATTCACTGAAAAATACAAAAAACTGACCCTATCTTAATTTATATGTTTCTATTTAAAATATGAAGTTTATTTTTTCATATAAAATCTTTTAAATTTCCAAATTTTTTATTTAAAATAGGTTCACCATTAAAAGGTGTTAAATATGTCTTTGTAAAAATATAGGTTTTTTGTGTGATATTGGGTTTGTTCTTATCTTATGTCTATAAAATAAATTGTATGAATATAAAAATTATTTTATTGAATTTATAAAATATATATTACATTATTATCACTCACTAATTGTAATTAATTTAATTTATTAGGGTAAAAAAACTTTGTCATAATCAAAATAGTTCTCTGTGTATATATTCATTTTATATTCAATTGGTTTTATATTCATTTAGAATTAATTGTTAACCAATGAATCAATTTTATAGTTGTGTAAAACATATATTTTCATATGTCAGTTAATCTTATTCATAAATACTAATTTATGGACTGGTTTATCTCTTATTATATTAAATAGTAATATTTTAATAATATATTTTTACTTGGTAAAACTCAGTCATGCATATAACGTAAGCTATCAAAAAAGGTTATTCGTGTGTTTAAGAAAAAAAAACATAGTGTTTTCATGATTTTCATGCTATATTATAGTTTGAATTTATTTAAAATAGTAATTATATTGTAAAGTATTAGTATAGTATATTCATGTATGTGCTTGGTGTTTTGTGTTATAAATGATATCGAATACAATGATCTTACATTGGAATTTTGGGGCATTACATTATCCCCACATTAAATAAAATGCATCCTTATTATTTAAACATGATCATGGTAATATTTTTTTTTATATTTTCTATGTTTAAATCCCACATCATGATGAGGTTTAATGAAACATCATCTAGAAAAGAGAGAATGGTAAGTACAAAGGTCACATTGACTAATATAAATCTATGTCCCCAAGTAGTATAACATTTGTTGAAAGTAGATATACATACATTGAGGAAAATCATAAATATTTATAGTGTGCGATTAAGGTCATCAATAAAAAACAATTTAATGGTCAATTAAAAGTTACGGTCCTCCAATTCATACATCTAGGATGATTTAGAAGACCATCAGTTCAAAAGAAGGTATTAGGACAACATTTTTTTAATAATTTTCCTAATGTTGAGTATTTCATTTACTTCCTAAGAATATAAGGAAATATACTTAATTAATATATTTTTATAAACACAATTTAATAATTTGGTTTTTCTTTGATTAATTTTCAATATATCCATTATTTCAACAAATAAAGATCCAAAATTTATATTTTTATGCCAGAAGAACTAAAATAAACTTTTAAGGGATCGTAAGGCCCATAAAAGAGTGAAAAGTCTAACTATTTGTCTTTAACTATTATCCAATGTCAATATGGTTAATAAATTAATATATAATCCTAAAAATTAACACTAATGGTTTATCATTAATATTTATTCGTCAAATGTTTTAACTAAAAACAATGACATTTTAACCCGTACATTGCGTAGGTTTGTGGTTGGTGCGAAACCCTAATCATCATTCAGTCATGGTTTTGAGTCTCATGGACTTTCTTATATTGATGGGTTGTCACCTGGAATATAGGTTGTAAGTTTCTAGAACCATATTAATATAATTTCCAAAATAACTATGATGGAAATCCTTAAAAAAAGGATAATCATTAAATAGCCTTTTAAGAAAGGATTTCAATAATAAATTAATACAAAAATACTTCATACATTTATTTCCACATAGGCCCTTCATTGTTCTCATGATTAACCTAAGTAATTAAATTTCATTATCTATTCAAATCCATTGTAATTTCTTGTAATGAAAATGTGAATGTTCCAAAGTGAATCCCCCGGGAGTGTCAAACCAGTCATGCAGTATGGCCCGTTGTTGTATACTAGGTTACACTGAGTAAGGTCTAACACACCTTTTCAGAGTTGTAACCCCTAAGTACATTTATACCAGAAACACGTGCACTTTTAGTATCTATACAAGGATGCAATTATTGTAAAACCACATAATCTATATCTAACCTAAAATTTAAAATATTTTTATATAATTATATTCAAAGTCTATCTTAGTTATATGTTCTCTAATATTTGTTTTTTTAAAATCTATTTTGAATGGTTGATACTAAAATCACTATGGTGCCAACTATAGTGACCCGACCCAAGAAATCCTAGAGTTGGTGTCATGACACCATTACATTGTCATAAGGTACAATTAAATCATGTCACAAAGGACCTATGAGTTTAATATTCTTGGTAAACTAAATACACACACAAGTATTATTTTAAAAATTAATACACTAATTAAAACATATTTTTCTTTCTATTTGAGGATAATAACTTTATTCCATCTAGTGTATCCTTGCATATCTTTCTTAGTACACATTAGGTAATCTTGGGGAATGGAAAAAAAATAATGGTGAACTCAAATGATTGGTAATGGTAAAGTATAGCGGAAGCAATAATGAATCAATGAGAATAATCAATATTGAAAGGTAATAACTGAACACACATTCCATGGAATCAATTAACTAAGAAGGAAGTGTATAAACAATATTGAAAGGTAATAATTGAAAATTCATTTCATAAAAATAATGTGATAAGTAAAAATTAATATGGTAAGGTAAGAAATAGAAACATGTGAAACTTAATCAATGAACTAAAAATGAAATTTATCCATAGATATATTGATGAAAAATATCACCAATTAATAATAATTGAAACTAAATTAGGGGAATACTTAATAATTGGATGCCATGTTTCTTAGGTACAGGGGAGCATTACCGTCAAGACCATTAACAAGATGGTTTAACATATCAGGTTGAAACCCATCTAATTTTTGAAACTAATTAATCTCATGAAACTAGAAATGCATCAATGAGATATCTATAATAGGTTCCCACTCTCATCGAACATGTATAAAGAATTCATCATATATCGAATACTCAATTTAATAGTGTGTCTTATCAAATATCTGTACAGAGTGGAAGATAAATATTTATCTATATTTCCCTAACTAATCAAGTAACTTTCAAAGGAGACATACTACCCAAAATGGTATACGGTTTAGGATATAAACATATCCACGATAAATGATATGGATAATTCAGTTAATTCAATTTTTAGTGATCCGAGGAAATTGAATATTTCAAGGGGAATAACAATGGAATAAATGAAGTTAATGTGAATGTTATCCTTGTAAAAATCGATCAAAAACCATCCAGAGAAAGAATAAGGATGGTATCAATACAAAATATCCCAAGTGGAGTAAAAAAATAAGGGTTTTTTGTTTTTGATGAATAGATTTACTATAGAATATCTTTTAAAATCATTCTTGAGGAAAATAACTTTTTTTTGAAAAAAAATTGGAATTTTTTTTCATTGAAAATAATTATTGAAAAAAATTTAATTTAAAAAGAACAAAAAATTATACACTTTAAAAGGATTTTTTTATGAAATGAATGTGGGTAAATCTATACATTCCATACAATATAAAAAGAATATTCCTTTTTTATGATAAAAAGGTTATAAAAATTCCTTACTCGGAAGGTGATAAGAATATTCCATTGAAAACATTGGTAAAATACAAAAAAGGGTAAAAATATATTTAACAAATCCTTTTAGAATGGTTTAAAATATTTTTGAAAACCTTTTTCGAAAATATAATCTCCGACTAAAGTGATAATGGAAGTTGGGTTTTCTTAAATACATTTTCTGAAATATTTTGAGTACCAATGAGTGGAAATGGTAATATTACTTGAAAAGGGTCTTGAATAACTAGAGTAGAATAAAATGAAAGATTTATTATTCAATGATCAAATGATTTATTCTAATGGAAATTCTAATGTAAAAACTCCCAAAAAATGACATTGTGAAGTAAACCCTTAAAAAGATTATAACATCGAAGTGATAATCAATCAATGAGTAGATTATGTATATCAATGGTAAATCCATATAAGAGGAGTTTAAATAGAACAATATATTATCAAAAGTCTTCATAAACATAATCATATAACATTAATGACAATGTTTATGTAATATAACCCAATGAAAAGAAATTAGGTAATGAAATTTGTTTCCACTTGGGTAACTTTAAATGTAAATCTCCTTAGATGAAATAATTCAAATTCAGACTGAAAATATCATGAATAATGAGAAAATAAATATATTATATGAAACATTGGTAGTATTTACACCATATATATTAAGTTAGGGGCACAAAAATAAACTAATTTTTCCAATATAAAGTTAACACTCACAAAAGGAAGTGAGACTACAAAGATTACCATTAAAAGCATTCATGAGGAGAATAATTTTTAAACATTCAAATATGTACCATACCACTTTGAAACATTTGAATCATAATCTCCATGATGTAATAAAATTAATTGAAACTTATAATGTCATGATATAACATGTTAAAGGGAAATATCTACACCATATAAAAGAAACTTTGTGTATAACAACAAATAAGTCTCAATCAAATTTAAATTGAGATGAAATCTCATCCCTTGAATTTTCCTTTTTTCGGTGAACATCCTTTAAATTCATGTATAACGGTTTTAAACATGTCAATATCTAATAAAAGAACCATATTAATATTTATAATATCATATATTATCTTCTTATAATATCTTATTATCCATTTATTTACACTCTTTCATTATTTTAAATATTTTAGGTATAAATAGTCATTCGAGTTTGTTTTAACTTATTAATTATCATTCTTATTATGTCAATCATGATTTAATCATATAAAGGATTAAAACTATGATTTAATTATCATATATATTCATTATATATGTATTTATAATAGTCTATAATATTTTGTGATAAGAAATTAAATGCACCATTCATGGAGATGGTAGGCCAAACGTACGCATGAACACTACGTTCATTTATTTATCATATTAAAAGAATGAAAAGAAAATTATATATAGGTATATAATAATTCTAGTATCATATATATGTAATATATGTTACATTGGTTAATTAAAACCATCCTTTATACATTAAATGTATAGTATGAACAAATCACGTCACTTTGATTGGGTAGTAGTCCATACTTCCAAAAACGATGTTATTGTATTCCCACAAAATGGAGTGCATAAAGGTATGTTTTATAATAGAATTAAAGAAGTAAAATACATTATAAATATCATATAGATCATATATAAATATATTTTCCATAATAATTCCCAACCAAGAGAGGTGGTAAAGGAAAAATGAATAAATTCATTTTGTGAGGTCGTAGTTCATCGTACACATAAACAGTAAGTTCGTTACCCATTAAAAAGAAGTCTGTATATATTTAGGTAAAATTTTCACCTAAAGATCTCATTATATTTAGGATATTATTTCATTCATATAATCATGTAATTATAATAATTTAAAGATTTGAGAAAGAAATAACACTAAAGAGATTGGGAAAGGATGTTACCACTTAATCAGGTAACTCATTTTGTTTGTCCCCAATGGTATTACATAGACGGATTTATGCCCAATTTTTTGATTATAGGATTGGTGGATATATTTTGAGTAGTTACTTGGGTATATAATTGTTAAACCAATTTTTTGGGTAAGGTGCATGGAAGTGGGAGGAGAGGCCTTTATAGTGGAGGAGGAGTGGCACTCTTGTAAATTTGGGAAATGGGAATTCCACCAATGTTGTTTCCACTAAAAGTGGGTACAATAATAAAATAAATTTTATCAAGGGTAGTATAGTGTATAATTATGTCAATAAAATGTATTTTGGACAATATTATAGGTAATTTTGGCTCTTAGGATTAAGTTTTTGTCCCAAGTTAAGCTATTTTTTCTCTTAATAGTTGTAATTAATTTTAATAACTTTCACTAATATATTTTTCAAAAACTATATTGACATTATTATAAATTATAAATTATTCTGATTCCAAATATGTAATTCATTTTCCCAAATTACAATCTCAAAATTGGAAGAAATTAATTTAAATTCAAACCCACAAATGGGATGATAGTGTAGTTTTTTAATGTAAAAATGTTAAAAAATTTGCTATGATTTTACATTAAATTTCAAAGTCAAATTGATTAAAATGACATAAATTTGGGGAAATGAAAAAAAAAATCTAATTAAACTTTAAAACCAATTGAAAATATAATTTTACCTTATAAATAAATTATATGAAAAAGTAGTTTATGAATTAAAATTCATTATTTTTCATTATTCATTAAAAAATGAAACTTCACAGAAAAATTACAAATATTCACCATAAACTAATTTTTATGTTTATATTTAAAATTTGATGCTTATTTTGAAATATAAAATCTATAAAAGTTCTGAAAATTGGATTTAAAATATGATCTCTATTAAAAGGTGGTGAAATTGTTTTTATAAAAATTTATGTTTTTATGCGTGATATTGGGTTTATTCATATCTTGTGTCTGTAAAATAAATTGGATGGATATAAAAAATATTTTATTGAATATATAAAATATATATTACCTTAATATCACTCAATAATTTTAATTAATTTAATTAATTTGGTTAAAACATCTTTTTAATCATAAATATAGTTTTCTATATAAATAATTGTTTAATATTCAATTGGTTCTTATAATCACTTAAAATTAACTTGTAGCCAATGAATTCATTTTATATCTTTTTAAACCATATATTTTCATATTATAGCTAATTGTATTCATAAATACTCATTTAACGGCTACGTTATATCTTATTATGTTAAATTATAATATTTTAATAATTATTTTGTTCGAAAAAACTCAGTCTTGCATGTAACACAAGATATCGAAAAAGGTACTTATTGTGTTTAAGTAAAGATAACATAGTGTTTTTTGTGCATTGAAAGATATATTATATTTTTAATTTATTTAAAATATTAGTTATATTATGAAGTCTCGGAATATTATATTCTCTTAAGCTGTTAGTTTTGTGTGTCATACACACTATCAAAAATAATATTCTTACATTACAATTTAGGGGTGTTATATTATAAACCCCACACACACCACATCCATTCAAATGAAATTAAATTGAAAACATACCTTATTCAATGAACATAGGATTCCCTCATGGCCTGACATAAATAAGATTGAATGAGAAGCATCCACGGGATATCCCCAACCATGTTATCGCTTCTCCTAGAATCATCAGGGCAACTTCCACTGGTAATACCCATCCACATCATTGTTTCTCCTAGAATCACCTAGGTAGATCTCACACGTAAACCCAACACCATATTTCCTATCTATTGGATGTGACAACAGTACCAGGGTAGCTTCCATGCATAAGCCCCATCCACATTATAATTGCTCCTAGACAGGCCAGGGAAACTTCCATGCATAAGCCCCATCCACATCATTGTTTCTCCTAGTTGCATCACGGAATCTCAATGTGTAATCCCCAAACCTTTCCAACCAAGATAAACCCTCTTAAAAACTTAATATTCAATGTGAAAGTGTTATACCATCCTTCATCAATGCTCGTTTCATGATGTGATCATCCTTACCGCATGATGTTAAACTACATGCATCTATCCTATCACACGAACTTAAACTACAACATCTAACTACATGGGTTTTGATACCTCTATTCTAAATACGGTAAATAGGATTCTTTCATGATTTTAAATCATGACCAATATTAAACTAAGGTTCTTCCTCATAGGTACATAACTCCCTGATTTGCCTCAATGGGTGTTCTAATCAATAGCTTGGGTCCGCCTTAAGGGGCGTCCCAACCAACAATATGCTCTAGTTCTCTATCATAGGGATGTACCTCCATAATCTACCTTAAGGGTCATTCTGATCAATCTCCCAGGTCTTCCTCAAGGGTCATCCTAACCAATGGTAATATTATTTACTCCAACCTAGGGACATATCTCCCTCATATACCTCAGGTGGCATTCTGATAAATCTCTCAGGTCTACCTCAAAGGGGTGTCCCAACCAATGGTAATCTTAGGTGATCCCTTCTAGAGACACACCTCTCTAATCCGTCTCAATTACAATTTTTATCAACCTTTTGGAAATGCCTCAAGGGGCATCCTTATTCATGTGTAAACCATCAAGGTGTGAAATTTATATCCTTGAGATGAACCTCTCTAATACGCCTCAGGGGGTTTCTTGATCAACCTTTCGGATCCTCCCCAATGGGGGTTCCGATCTATCCATCCCGGATCCATCTCAAGGGGAATTCAGGTCCATCAACCTAGGTGTTACATATTCCATCATAGCGACACACTACCATGATCCATATAAATGGGATTTCCAATCAACAACCATGTCCCTACAAGATATTAAAATTGTGACCATACTTTCCCCAAATGACATTTACCCTATGCCTCTCTCCAAAAGACATTAAACTCATACAATGATTTGTCTCCACCAGATGTTCTAATCCATCTCCACAGGATGGAGAACTCGTGATCAAACCTAGGATAAATACCTCATGAAAATCATGGGATGCCTAAAGTAAAAATCCTAATAAGGCTTATGTAGCATCCCACCCCTCCTTATTAGATTTAGAAGGTGGTGGAAAATTACTTGGACCTAAGTGACATCCCCAAGGCACCAAAGGCTAGCAATAAATAACAAGGGATTTAATATAATTGGGGGACTATCTTCTCTTTTATAAATTAAACTACCCAAACAATCACGCTATAAAATAATTACCACTAAATGATGTATGATATGAAAGTATGAAAACTCAAAGTAATATAATTGATATCAAACAAAACTAAAAAAGATTACCAAAATAGAAGACTACTAAAATAAAAGTACAAAGAGGAACACATAACCAAAAAAACCCAAGCAATATAAAGACATAAATCTATAGATTCAAACATGATCCTTGCTCTGATCATCAAAAAATATCCCTTGTATCATGAATTACCAATAATGAAGTTTTATACTTCACTTGTACATGTTTCTTGATAATCAATATTTGCAAAACCACCAAAGTTCCAAAGTTAGGGTGACTAATGAAACACAGTAGGTTTTACACAAATGACTTACCTACTCACACCACTAGGATAGAACATGTTATAAATATTATATAAATCAATTTATATAACACATTTATATAAAAAATTTAAAATATTTCTTCACAAACCAAAACTATTTTCCCAAGAAAGTAACCAATCATGTCATTTATACATTTCTCAAATCCAATTTTGATATTGGAATAACCTATTACATTTCACATAACTAGACACACACACACACAATTTCTTCCACAAAATCTTGGTGTTACCATTGATAGTGGAACTTCACATCTATAACCTGTCCCTTGGATGGTGGTAATTCAAGACCATTATCAATCACATACCTCACACGCTAAACCATTTAATCCAACAACATTCTAAAAACATCCTTTCCGAACCATTTTAACAAAACCATCCTTTTTATTGATTTTTTTTCTATACATCAACACTAAACATCCATTTTAAAATCATAATTTTAACATCATGTTACCAAATTTACATTTTACTGAAACACCTAATTTTCACAATTCCATAAACAATCACAAAAGAAGGTTTCCAAAATTCAATTACACAATAATTTCACAATAAATTTCAAGAAAATAATTAAATTTGAAAGTAATAATTCATGTTATAACAATATAAGTTGTTTGTGAGTCCACCTACCTTTGGAATTATTGGGGAAAGGAAAAATGACATGAAAATGCTCACAAACTGGGTTGAATATCCATAAAACCGCCTTAGATATCTTCCCCTAACATAAATAAGGCCAAATATTATCATGTTTGGCATCAAACATCATAGATATGTCCAAAAAATACTATATTTATGAAAATAAGATAATGAATAAAGTAGATCTAAGAAAAACTGTGAAAAAATTATGACAAAAAGAGACTTACCAAGGGAATCGGGCTTCAACACAGTACGAAAATCCATCGGATCACTTCTGTTTTGATGGGGAAAGATTCCAAAGCCTTTGGAAATATGAAATATCAATTTAGTGTTGAAATAGATGGAATATTAGATGTTTATATCTAATCCAAACCTAGATACACATTTTTAGGATCATGTTTTTAACTCGTCCATGATTAGTCACATAGTTAGGAAAACCACGAATTAATCATGTGCCAGCCTCTACCCTAAGAAGGACCTCACACAGTTGGTCTAAATAGATAGACATACCATGTGGCAACTGTAAAAAATACCTCTATCCAACTTTTAATGGTTTCTCTTGGGTGTCCACGTGGTTTGGACCAACAGTGCACCTAACAAGAAGCCCATGTATCACCTTACACGGTTTCATGTTGGATTTTTGTGGTTTTCACTTACCATGAAGAAACCTGTCACCTTTATAAAATCCCCAATAACATTCATAAATTCTTAAAAATCCTCCAAAACTTCACTCAAACACTTTACATACTTAAAATCATAAAGCAAGGGATACTTACTTAAAACCAAGGGTGCTACATTCTCCCCACCGTTGGACTTTCTATCCCTAGAAATTAGAAAACCAACATTTCCCTAAAATAGTTCAAGCCATTTCTTGATCATTTAATTCTCTTATTCCCATGTTTCCCCCTCTACCCAAACATGTTTACAAAAACCCCACATTATAATGAAGATTTTTCCATGAAATAATTTCTCTTGTCTATCCACAATCCACACTAACATGTGCATCAATGAAGTATCCGGCTCTAGGTAAACATGATCCTTTAGAATCACATGGTCAAGATCAGGATGATAATTTTTCAACTGCGATACAGAAATAAAATTATTCAAAACATTGAACCATGGTTGAAAATAAAACCAATATTCACCTTTCCAACCCATTCATGTATATCAAAATGGTATATGTATTAAGGAAATAACTTCCACTACTTCCCAAAATGATGATATACAACATTTAGAGAGATCCTAAAAAACACAGATCACTCACCTCGAATGACAATGGCCAAATAAAATGATCTGGATATGACTTTGAATGACTTTGAGCCATCTCTACACTATTTTTGATCAGATAAATCTTATCTATTTTCTCTTAGATAAGGATCGTTCCAACCTATAATGTATCACCCATTTCAAACCAACAAAGTGGAGAACAAAAATGATGGCCATAAATTGATTCAAAAGGTTCCATTTTTATAGAAGCCTGATAACTATTGTTGTAAGAGAACTCCACTAACGATATGTGGTATTCCCAAGAGCCACCAAAATCTATTACACAAGCCCGCAACATGTCTTCCAATGTTTGTATCATTTGTTCAAATTGTACATCAATCTGAGGATGATATTTTGAACTTATAGTCAACTGGGTCCAAATGTCTTGTAGCAAGGATTTCTAGAAAAAAGATGTTACCCCAAGATCTCAGTATTATACTATAGAAACTATTATCCCATGCCTCTTTACCACTTCTTTGATATAGATTTTTGTTAAGTCCCCCTCCACATGAGATTCACGAATAGGGATGAAATGAGACAAATTTTTGATCCAATACATGATCACCCATATGGTATCATGTTTCCAAAAATGTTCTTGGGAGACCTATTAAAAAATCCTTGGCTATCTGCTCCCATTTCCAAATAGGAATAAGCATGGACTGCAACATTCCAGTTGGTCACTGATGTTCTTCCTTAACCTGCTAACAAGTTATTCATCTCTAAACGAACTCATCTGCCTTTATTTTCTTGACAACCCAAACTATGATTTAAACACCCTATACATATTATGTATTACTGTATGAACAACCCAACTTGAATGGTCCCAAGCATGATTATTTTTTCCTAAAATCTATTTGTATTGCCATCCAATCTTGAAACCAAAAAATAGAAGTCACATCCATCTTCAACCCCTCAATAGTCTCCCCACCATTGAGTTTTGAACCTATAGAAATAAATTCTAAATAATATTTCTATAAGCCCTAAACCATTTCAAACAAATTATTAATGCACAAATCTTAAAATAAAACCACAACTTCACCTTGGTCTTCACATTCCAAGTGCATGCCATCCATCACCACCAACAACTACCATTGATCTGAAGCCTATTTTTCCAACTAAGCATATAAATTTATGATTAATGAATATTCCACATAATTACCTTTAACTAGCCTTTATATCAAGTGAAATTCAAACATTTGTAGATGCTCCATCCATCTTATTTGCCTCTGATTTAATTCCCTTTTTAAGGAAATATGTTTCAATATCTTATGATCCATAAACACTATAAATTTCTCCCCAAAGAGGTAACGACACAATGTTTTCAAAGAATATACTATTAAAGATAACTAAAAATAGTGTTTTCGGTCGTTATTATTAGAAAATCATAACTTTATTGAGCCTTAAGATACAACATGGTCTCCCAGCATGATAATGCATACGAACCCATATCCTAAAGCATCACAATATGTCACGTACCCTTATTCTAATTCTTGAGAAATCATAAATATTACTGATGTAAGGTGAACTTTTATCACTTGAAAATACTTATTACATTCATAATTCCCCTTAAATGGAACATACTTCCTTATCTATGTTGTCATAGGTGAAGTTAGGAATGATAAATAATGAAAAAAGCATTATTAATAACTGGATAGACCAAAAAAGCTGCATATCTCAAAGACATTCGTTGGCTATTGACAACAGATAAAGACATCTATATTATCTGGATCCACCCAAAAACCTGTTTTAGAGATTTCATTTCTATGGAAAAATACCTATTATATTCAAAAAACATACTTTGATAGTTTTTTATATAGATGAAAATACCTAAAGATTCCCAACATTGACACCAAGTGTTTCTTATAATCAACCCTTATCCTTGAATACACCAACATGTCATCCCAAAAAAAACCATAAAAGAGTCTGGATACCTATAAAATATATGAATCATCAATTCCATAAATATTTCTTGTGAATTTATAAGACCTAAAGGAATTAACACATATTCATAATGGTCGTATCTACTCAGAAAAGCTGTTTTTGGAATATCCTCTTTCTGAACCCACAATTGGTTATATCCTTATCACAAGAGAGTCTTAGAGAACAACTGAGATCAAATTAAGTGATCGAACATATCATAAATGTGTTTAGTAGATACAAAATCTTTATCATAACTTGGTTGAGCTTAAAAATTTGATACAAAACCTTAGAGTTCCATCGGAATTTTGACAAACATGGCTGCTGTTGTCCATGAATATATGCTAGTCTGAATGAACCCATTTATTTCCATCTCCTTAAACTAAAATTTTATTTATATTATTTCCATTGGTTCCATCCAATATGATTTAATGGAAATAGTACTATTCCTTATAAAGAGGTCAATCATAAACTCCACTTCTCTTATGGGTGGATATCCTGAGAAATTTTCAGGAAAAACATCCCGAAATAATTCAAAAGACACTGAAAACTTTAAATTCAAAATCACTACCATTTATGCCAAAGTTAATTCTACTAACTAGTACATGAAATTTTAAACATATATTGATACAATCTTCAGTCACCTTCCTTTACGTTCTGGTCTCCTCTAAAGAGATGCTAGACACCATCCTCGGTTGGAAAACTTACCCATCTGGTATAATAGTGGATGTGAGACTTGAACATTGTCAACCAATACACACCTAGGATTATATCATTGAACCTAAAGAGAAAATAAATCCCATATCAACTTTGATCCATAAAAATTTATATATCATTTTTTACACATAAAGGATTGAAATTCTATTTGACCAAGAAGAGTTTTATTTTTTAACACAAAGTCATCATCTCCACATTTAAATTGGGAAAATAAATAGCATGAGAATAAATAAATGAATGGGAAACACCCATATAAAAAATTATTTCCTAAGAGTAGAATTCAAAATAATCATACCTCTCAGAGTCGATGGTCTATATTGATCTTCTACAATAACTTTATTAGCTCCATATAATTTCTTACTCATGGAACATTGTGACATATTTCCCTATTGAGATTACCATTTTTGATCAGTCATGGTATTCCTAGAATCACCATTTCTATATCATTTATAATAACAAGATGTATTCTTTTTTCATCATTCTATCAAAGCATAAACTATCTTTGGAACATGAAAATTGTCCTGAGAACCATACAAAAAATCACTACAGCAATAGTGCTTAAGATTCCCCATATGATTATAATAGTGATATTCTGTGGGTGGTATTGTATAATATCACTTCATTTGGTAAAAATAATCACATTGGAAACCTCCTAACTTTCTCTTGGGACTTGGAGAAAGATTCACTTATCAAGTTGACTAATTGTCACTCATTCTCATACCTTGAATATAAGTGCCTCTTTTCTGCTTTCTCCCAGCATTAGAGTTCCCATCATTCACCATAGGTATCAGTATACTCCCTCGACCCATAGTTCCCAATATTTCCCATTCTTCCACTATCTCTCTATTGAACATATCTAAATAATCCATTATACATAGCATGAAAATATTCGATCAAATCTACTACCTCATCCTCGATTAAAAGATGCGTGCTTTCAGGGATGCACTAGTAGAAACTTTGTGTGAAAAAAGTAATAAATTCATAAATTTAGTTTCATACTCTATAATAGTGAGGCTCTCTTGTTTCTATCTGAAGAAGTTAATTGTTCTTAAAATCCTGAATTTATGAGGATAGAATTTTTTGTTGAATAATTCTTCAAAATCCTCCCATAAAAGTCCATGGTCTAGTTTATCAAGAACATATAAATCCCACCAATAGAATAAAATATACGCCAGTATACTTGTCACCAACTATAATTTCAGATTCACTAGTGTGCTTAGGAAATCAATTATTTGATTCATCCTATTCATACACACCTGTGTATTTTATACTTTTGAATCACCTGAAAAAATGGGTGTATTCTTTTTCTAGAACTGGATGAAATGATCCACTTGCCTTGGGTTTTCCCTCTTATTCCTTCTATCCACATCTTGAAAATCTCAGACAATACTCAGAAAAAGATGTTGGTTCACCTATGGATAAGGTGGAACCATATTATGTGTAGCTTCTTCTAGTTGGTTTCTTCCATGCCTATCAGGGTCAATTTCTATAACACAACAAACACCATAAGTCTCACTCTCTATTAACTTTAGTCTTAACATTTTAAATTCTACCACATTATACTATCACAATAGTACTTTCCAAAGTTCGAAATCACTACATTTAACAATTTTTTAAATATTCCACCATGATTTTGAAAATCAAACTATTTCCAAAATATCCAAACTATTCCCTGTTCAAACTCTCACATTTGAAAAGAACTTAATTTTTTTTCAAAAATCAACACATTTTGCATGAAATCATACATCATCACTCAAAATGAAATATGAATTTCTAGTGGGAGGTCATTTTTATAATTCATGTCATGACCGTATCATTTTTTAAACACATGATAATGTGATGTAATCTACTATAAGTTTCACCAAAACACTAATGTATCCAAATCCCTGGTGATAATGTTCAACAAAAAAAGGATAGATACTTCTTTATTTTCCCTACATTTCAAGTAATAATAATCATACTCGTTTTTACAATCCCAACATAAGAACTTAACTAGAAAAAATTTCTACCCCAAGACCGAAAAAGGATACTAATTGTCAAAAAATGACAGGGAGATTGATCAATACTAATAAAATTTGAAATTTAAGGTCGAACAAGATGATACCACTTGTAACATCCTGCTTCTCCTCACTGTCTTGAGAAGGACGTTGAACATTACTTGGACTTAAGAGACATAACTAAGGTAAAACATAATAGAAATAAATTCCACGGTCTTCAATACAATTGGGGGATGATTTTTCCTTTGATAAATAAAACAACACAACCAAACACACCATATGAAAATATCCACTAAATGATGCATGATCACAATGTAAGACAACTCAAAGTAATACCATTGATATCAAACTATACTAAAATAGAGTAATATAGTGGAAGAATACTGACATTAATGTTCAAATAGGAATACATAACCAATAAAACCCAAAGACTTCAAAGACACAACTCTTTAGATCCAAACAAGCTCCATGCTCTAATTGTAACGACCCAAACTTTTATTAGTGAAATTTATCCTTTCTTATTATAATTTAATATAGTATAAATCAAATAAAATCTCATATAAACCATAATAAAAACTTTATAAATGAATAATTAATTAATTAATAAGTGTTTCTAGAAGGTAAAGATCCCATATTGGTGAAATAGTAATTTGACCGTAGGAATAGTAATATGAACCTTATGAATAGTAATCTGGACAAATGAACAGTAACCACAACCATTAAAGTATAAATAAAATGTAGGAATCTAATAGATTAAATTATGATATAGTTATATCATAGTACAAGTAAACATATGTTCAAAAAAAATTAGTAACTAAGTGTTGGTATTTTTGTTAGTCATAAATATTTAATTACGTTTTCATGATTAATTTATTAATTTAAAATAAAATTTATTTATATAAAATGTATTAATAAATTAATATTTTTATGTATTATGATTTTAAGATAATTTTATTAGACCTTAAGTAATTTTTCAAAGTGTAGTAAAATGAGTTATAATTTTAAAATATGTATTTTTTTCAAATAAATGACTATTTTAATTAAAAATTAAATTTCACATATTTATAAAATTATTTCCATAAAATGGTTTCCATTTTTGAAATCATAAAATAAAAATTTTCCAAGGATTATTTTTTTTGGTAATTTTTCTAAAATACATCCATTTCTATGTGAATAGTAAAAATATAGTTTTTCACATAACTGATATATCTTAAATTACACCATTAAAGATGTAAGGGTGAAAAAAAGATTCATATAACCTTAGTTTCATCCCTTTTTAATTTAATTTTCTAAATTTTTTCTTAAAATAAAATATACTAAATTTCCAAACCTAAAAAGAGATTCCCAAAACCAAAAGTCAAAATTGATTCCTTAAAATATCATTTTCTCTTTCTTTTCAATTCCCTCTTAATAAATGAATGAATTAGAACTATAAAGATGTTTTAGAGTCTAAATATAATTATATTATATTAATATATTATTTATATTGTCAAAAAACTACTATTACAAGTATAACCATTGAATATTATTTTTTTAATATTTTATTCTAAAAATACCGCCTCCTCAAATATAAATAACCCCTCTCCCACCCCATGGAAAGCCACTCCATTCATCCATTAGTAAACATAATCTCGTAATAATTACTCTATATAAGCCTCTTATAATACATAGGGACATTATGGAGCCCTCCAAATCCAATCACCAAGGGATTAACAGTATCATGCAAGAGAAGCTACACTGAAGAGAGAGTAAGTCTATTTTAAATCTTATCTATTTTCTTCTTCTCTTTTCGTTTTTACCCTCAACCTTTCAAAAAAATATGATAAAAAATAAATTATAAAGTAATTTAACATTATATTAATGATGTTTACATACTTTAATTATCATATTAATGAAAAATATAAATTTCAAAATTCCCTTTCCTGCTCTTTCGATAACGTCCCGTCAAAGATCGTTAACCACCTATAATGACTTTTCCAAGACATTTATTATATATTCCATAACTAATGGATAGTATAAGTATATATAATATATTAATATCAATATAAATGTGTTATATTCTTCTAGAAGTAATTATACTAATCTATACATTACATTTAATAAAATAGTGAAATTGATGCTAGACGAGAGATTTTTAAGTAAAATATGATAACAAAACACTTAAATTTCATCTTTGGAAATTATGAAATATAATAAAATGAATATAATTTATAATTATTTTTATAAATTTAATACAATTTAATTTTGGATCATTATTTTAATAAACATAATTTTATCATTTAGGAGGCGTTAAAGAGATGAAATTAAGCTGGGATTAATGTAAGGGGAATTCTCGAACCCAACTCTCTTTTATGGGGTATTCCCTCTTTCACCGAATTTTCAGTATAGATATACAATAAATATAGTTTCTTCATCATTATGTTACCTTTTATGAGATATAAATTTTTTCTACAAGATTTTTTGACAAACACAATGTTTTCTAAAAGAACCCTTCTTTCAAAAAATCACTTGTTAATTCTTGAAATTGTTTCTTCATCACTCAACGTTAATGATTATTATATCAAGAATGTTATTAAATATTCTATTTGGGATCCCAGAGATTATGAATGTATGATTATGAAATGAGACCCATTATTTTCCATGGGTTATTTTAGGTCCATGATTTATATATTTTCTATCTAGCATACATGATAATTTAAATGTTATGATATGACAAGTGCACCCAGAATTATATAGCGCAATGAAAATGTTATAATGTGACAGGTGCACCAAAAATTATATAGAAGTCAATTCATTGTTTAATGTGATGTATATAATATGGAAAATTGAAATATGTGTGAACATAATGCTAGCTTTGTTCACAACAATGTGTGGTAGTTGACCACTAAGACATGATGATTCATTTTTATGCATCAGAACATTTCATGACCTTTTCTAATGCTTCCTCTAATAATTATGAAGATGACGTTATGATTATTTTCACACCATATTATATCGTTTCATGTTATTATCTATCCTATTATTTTGATTTTATATCACTTGTTTTTTATGTATATCTTCATGTGATTACATGTACTAAAGAGAACTTGGGGGCCAATAAGAAGCTAGAGAAGAAGGACTTAAACAAATGTTTATGTTTTATATTTTTAATGTTATGTATGGTCCTAGTTTTCTCAAGACACTAAATCTTTGGATCATGTTTTATTATTTATTTTATGGTTGTTTCTATCAAATGATGTAATAAGTTATGTATGAAAAATCTGAGTCTCTGTAGTTAGTATCAGAGCACAGTTTAGTTAATTTTGGAATCAGGATTAGAGAACCTTAGTGAAAACCTTTAGTATGATACTAAGTACAAGTAATCACCCAAGAATATTTTTATTATAAAATTTTAAACATAGGGAATAAAATGTTAGGATATACTTTTCACTTATATTTTATCCCATTAATGTTATCATTTTCCCTTTTATATGTTTAAAAGTTTAAAAATTATTATCCCAAAGTCTATTTTTGGATGAAGTAAATGATTTGAACTAGTATAAAATAGTGAAAGGTATGATTATCATTAATTTTTCTATGCATTCCTTAAAATCATGAATGTTTTCTAGAATAATTGAATCAAATCTGTGAAACCTTGAAGTATAGATATCTATAAAAACACCAAGTGGTGAAATCATTGAAACCCATGTTTTGGAATCTTCTACTATTAGCAATTGTGGGAATACTCATCCAGGGAATCTCATGATACTTCCTTTGGTGGAATTTAATGATATATTGGGAATGGATTGTATCACTTTATATAAATCACATTTAAACTATCGGGAACAGGAATTATCTTTTCATATTTCAAAATATCCCATGTTACTCTTCAAATACTACCATAAAACTGGGGTTCTACAGCGCATCCCTTTATCACCACTAAAAAACTGCTGATAAAGGGGGACCATTAACATCGCTAAAAAAAATAACTGTTAAAAGGGACACTTTATCAAATCTTTTTTAGCACTGATAAAGGTCCCCCCTTTATCTGCGCTTTTTTTATTATTGTTAAAGGGGTCCCCTTTATCGGTGCTTTTTTTAGTAGAGCAGATAAAGGGGGAACTTTATCATCACTTTTTCCAAGTGTTGATAAATTCCAAAAAAATCATGAAAAATAATATATTATTATATAAGTATGTTCTAATTGATATAAATATAATATTTGTTTTTAAATATGTTTTAGATAAGTATTAATAGACTATTACATTTAATATATGATTAATTGAGTGAAAATGGATTTAAAATATTTTAAAAAATATTATTAATTTATATTTTTCTAATTATCATTGATTAATAATATTTTAATAATAATTTGAAGACAAAAATATAAAAAAAAAGATCTAAAATAAGTTGAAAATGTAACTCAAACTTCAAATGGTCATAACTTTTGATTTCAGTGTCCGTTTGAGCTCTACATCATATCAAATTGAAGTTTGAGATAGGCTCTACATGCTAATTATTGAAGAGTGCATTATGTCATGGTTTTCAAGGCCAAAAGACCCGTAAGTCATCCAAAACTGTGTTTTTAGTCTGGATACCCTGATTTTTTAACATTCATACATGTATAACTTCTGATCCGAATGTCTATTAGGGCTATACCACATATCATATCAAATATTGTTTCATTTTCTTCTATTTTACTAGTTATGTATTTGAAATAGACTTCTGGATTGGAACTTATGGTCATTTTAAAATTCTATGGGTTTTCAGATACACATATATAGGCATTTATTCATAAATATATGTATATATATCTGTGTGTGTGTGTCTGGGTGTGTCTGTGTGTGTGTTTGTGTTGTATATATGCATGTATGTATTTATTTATTTATTTATAAACACACATAAAAACATATTTTATCAATGTATTTAAAACTATTCTTCTAAACATATATTAATATAAAAATAAATATACATAAAAAAATTATAACTAAAAATATGTATATAAATATATATTAATATATATTAATATAAGAATACATATATATATTAATATATGAATAAATATATATGTATCAATAAAAAAATATTTATATTAATATGAATCTATATTAATATAGGAATAAATATAACTATATATATATAAATAAATAGATATATCATTAAATGGAGAAAAAAATGTATTTGTGGTAAAGGTGCACGCACGCAAGGGGGGAGGTCTCAGGTTCGAGTTCTTGTGGAAGCAGGGGTCGCGGGTGCAAGTGGGAATGTGTTGCATGGGAAAAGGCAATATGCAATGGGAGGGAGGGGGCTCCACCTAGTGCTGATAAAAGGGGGGTTCTAGCACTGTTAAAAGCTCCCCCCTTTATTATATATTATTTTTAAATGTTTTTAGTTTTTTATACTTTTATCATCACTTAAATAAGCGCTGATAAAAGGGACACCATGTCTTCTCCTTGACTAACAGTGCTTTTCTATCACTGTTAATGCCCTTTTCTAACGCTGATAAAATCCATATTTGAATTAGTGAAATTATAGGAAGATCATGAATCTCATTTGGAAAATTTTTCAATGATGTTGGTGTTGATTACCTATGAAGAAGCATTACTCACTCTAATGGTTGAGTAAAAGAAAGGTATAAACCTAGGAGAAATGTCAATTGGGAGGGAATACAGTGATTTATTTCCTAAAGAGTTACCCCAAATCCCCCCATATTGTGAGGTAGAGTTCTCAATTGAAATTTTACATAGATCTAGTCTTATATCAATGTGTACCTATAGTATGGCTCCTATTGGACTGGAGGAGTTAATGAATCAGCTTCCAGAGTATTTGGAAAAAGGGTTCATATGCCCTAGTGCATCACCTTGGGCTGTTTTAGGTCTCTTTTTCAAGAAGATGGATGGGTCAATGAAGTTGTGTATTGATTATTGGAAACTCAGCAATATCACTATAAAGAAAACATATGATCTTCCAAGGATTTATGACTTGATCGATCATTTTTGAGGATCTCAGTACATTTCGAAGGTGGATCTTCATTTTGGATATCATTATATAAAGGTGAAGAAAAAATATATTCATAAAACTACCTTCTATAAATGGTATGGAAACTATGAGTTTCTAGTGATGCCCTTAGGACTTACTAATTCCCATGAAATATTCATGGTTTTGATGAATAGAGTCTTTATACATTACCACATAAAATTTTTAGTTTTTTTTTATGATATTCTCATCTACTGAAAGAGAAAGGAGTAACATGAAGAACATATAAGTCTTGTGTTAGTGACATTATGGAATGATAAGTTGTACGTCATGTTTAGAAAGTGTGACTTTTTGATGCAACTAGTAACATTCTTGTGACATGTGATCAAAAGTGATGGAATTTCTATGGAACCCTAAAAACCAAGGTAATTGAGGAATGGCTAGACCCTAGAGTTTTATAGAAGTATGTATTTCTATTAGATTAACTGGGTATTAACGTCGTTTTGTGAGAAATTTTTCATGATTGTAATGCATGATAACTAAGTTAACAAGGAAAGGGTTAAAGTATGTTTAGAAGGAAAAATGTGAGGAAATCATCAAGGATCTAATGAGAAGATTGATCACTTCACCTATACTCACATTACCAAAAGGTGGAGAATGTTTCGTGATATATAGTGATGTTTCAAATAAAGGCTCGAGTTTTTTGCTCATGAAAAATGATAAAGTGATATCCTATGCCTCCTTACAGTTGAAGATCCATGAGCTGAACTACCTGACACATGATCTTGAGCTAGCAGCTATGACTTTTGCCTTAAGAATCTGGTGGTACTACACCTATGGTGAGAATTGTGACATATATATCGATCACAAGATACTAAAGAATATATTCACACAAAAGGATATCAATATGTGATAAATAATATGGTTATATAAAATCAAGGACTATGATTTCTCTATTCACTATCATCCTGACAAGGAATACAAGGTAGTTGATTCTCTTAGCAGAAGAGAACCTTCTACTCTATCCATGATGAAGATTGAGAAAGACCCCATCTTTATAGATATGAAAAGGATGTGTTTTTAAATCATAACAGAAGGGAATACATCCTACCTTCCCAAATTATTTCACAACCATATATCCAATAAAATACTAAATAAGCACAATGGGATGATCATGAGTTATAAAATAAAGTGAATGTACTAAAGGAATGGAAAATGGAAGAGTTCCATATCGATTATGGTGGTGCGATTTGGTTTGCAATGGGGATCTATGTGCCTTAATCACCTAGGATAAATAATGAGATATTGGAAAATGCACATAGCTCAACTTTCTCAATCCATCATGGGAGTACCAAGATGTACCATGGTCTTCGAGAACACTTCTCGTGGGATTGCATGAAGAAGTAGATTGTGGAATATATCTCAAGGTTCTTAATATCTCATCAAGTTAAAGAAGAGTGAAATAAGTCCAAAGGGATGATGCGACCATTTACTATACACATGTGGAAATGGGAGAATTTCACTATGGACTTTGTCATGGGTCTCCTGAAGACATACAAATGAAATAATAAAACATGGGTTTTGGTGGATTGACTCACTAAGACTGCCCAGTTTATCACTATTTAGGAAGATCACTCTCTTGAACAACTTGTAAAGTATTATATTATGGAAGTGGTGAGACTATATCGGGTTTCACTCTCAATTGTCTGTATTCATGATCCTATGTTCACATCTTAATTTTAGAGGAGTCTTCGACATTATTTGAGTGATGAATTATATTTCAGCATGACCAATCACCCCCAAATTGATGGCCAATCTAAAAGTACTATTCATAAATTTGAAGATATGATAAGAACCTTCTCATTAGAATTTAGAGGTTTATGGGATCAAAACCTCTAATTAGTTGATTTCTCATACAACAATAGCTTCCACTCAAGTATTACATTGGATCCATATGAGTCTCTATATGGAAATAAATGTGTAACTCCAACACGTTGGGTTAAACTTGGTAAAAGAAAGCTACTTGGACCTCATCTTGTACAATAAATGAAAAAAAGGTTCAAGTCTTCTAGAAACATATCAAAGATTCTCAGATTAGACAAAAGATATGTGGTGACAGTGATCAAAGGGACTTGGAGTTTAACATAGGAGATAAATTATTCCTTTGAATATCACTATGGAAGAGAGTCATGTAGTTCAGAAAGAAAGATAAGTTAAGACCAAGGTGAATTGGCCCCTTTGAGATCCTTGATCACATAGGATCTATGTACAATTGATTTGAACCTTCAATGAATATGGATCAAGTTCAGGGTGTGTTCCATATATCACTCCTAAGGAATTACATACCTGATCTCTCACATTTATTGAACTCAGAGGTAGTACAACTAGAAGATGATCTCTCTTATGAGGAGAAACCAGTAAAGAGTCTATACCAGAGAGATAAGGTTCTAAGCAACATGAAAACCCCCCATTTGAAATTGTTTTGGATGAACCATAAGTATGAAGAATCAACTTGGGAACTGAAGGAGGTGATGAAGGATAAGTTCCCTCACCTATTTATGTAAAATGAAATTTTGAGGGTGAAATTTCAAAAGTGGTGAAAAATGTAACAACCCAAAATTCTATCAATGGATTTTCTCCCTTATTATAGTAATTTCATATAGTCTAAATGACATAAAATCACTTTGAGAACATAATGAAAAATTTATAAAAGATGAATTAATGAAATGAGAAGTGTTTCTAGAAGTTAAAGAACTGATACTGAAGAAATTGTAACTAGACCGTAGGAATAGTAATATGAACTAATTAATAATAGACTGACCAAATGAATAATAATCACACCCATTAAAGTATAAATAAAATATAGGCTTCTTATATACTAAACTAGTACTTACCTGTGCATTCGCACGACAATACATTCAATACATATTTTCAATAAGACAAAACTATATTTCAAAGTTAATAATGAACATAAATATTGAATATATTGAAAAAAGAAGATAGTGATACTTAATATTGAACTATAATTGGACAAAATATAGATAATAAAAAAACTAGGAATTTAATAAAAAGGAAATAACATATTAGAATATGTAGGAGAATATTGAAAACACATTGGAGATTATAAAAAAATCATAAGGAAATGAAAGCATTAAATTTTGAAACCTTACACACTGAAAAAATATATTTGAAATTAAACATATAAACAATGGAAAAAACCAAAACAACTCATTCTATAGACCAGGAATGTATTTTTATTGAGTAGAGTGATACATTTTAGTAATCTAGCTTGAGATTTATATCAAACTCAATACACAACTTAAGCTTAGTAAAATATGGGGTTTCATACCTCAAATTTGATTTGATTTTTAAAATGAACAAATCAAACCCACCCATTTAAGCATTACTATAGTATATGAAATTAAAAACCAAAAACTTATAAAGAGGAATTTATAGATATTTTAAAATAATAAATATAATTTATTAATATCAATAAATAGTCAATGAAGCGGACAAGATACTCAATATAGTTGAATTAAAACCTTTGTATAGCTTAATATCTTTATATAAGGTCCATTTCAACAAATATAAAGTGCAATTTATAGTCTTAAGTCAATCTAAAGCACATAATTATCACTATCATTTACCCTGTGAGTTGTAAACAATAAATAGTGATTCACTGACCATAAATCTTATCCTGTTAAAGAATTTGATGGTAAAAAAAATACCCAGATCAAACCTCATTGATCCATAAATGAGAAGTGTATCTTATGTTTCTCCTCCATGATTGTAAATTGAAGACAATCATTCCATCCTCCCATTCACATTCGTCAATATTTATGTTCTTCTCTATGAATCCGTGAGAAAAATTGAAGTACGTCCAGAATCTATTTGACAAGAACCACTGATCTACACCTGTGCTTTTTTATACAGATCCATTGACTTTTCCCCTGAAATGAATATACCATAATAGAGAAAAATATCACTGAAACACAAAATAATCATATGAAAATACTACCTTCTCAAGGTTTCAAAAATATGATCAAAATATAGTAGTCAGTAAAATTTAACACTAAAAAAACTGAAATTAAAGTCACATCAACATGTAGATCAGATTTAAAAAACACAAACTCACATGAAACTCTTAATGATTAAAGAAAAAAAATGTATAGAGCATGTTTCATAACACAATTGATAATCAAATTATCAATGAGGAAAGAAAAGGAACATAATATCACATAAAACTATTGAAGGGGAACATACTAAGTTATCAAAACTGGTTGATAATGAAGAAATCCACCCAACCTGCACATAGTAAAAATATAAGCACTAACATGGTTGGAAAGTCAAATGAATAAATAGGTTTCTACCCATTTCCTTCTAGTAAAATTCTAATAACCTAAAAAACATTTAAGGGTTGTTAGGCACATTTAATGTAAAGAGATTGTAGTATTATGAAATAATCACAAGGAAAGTTATTGTATGTAATATAACCTGGTAGTGTTTGGAATGCAAACAAATGGATAAATTTCATTGAAAGTAACAGTACTGATAGGGATATATTCACATTACTAATAAATTGATGTCAAATTTCAAGAATATCATTCAATAAGAAAGTTAAATTAATATTGTTACTACAGATTTTACAGCACATAACCACTCACAAATTGGAGCTTGTTAGATATTATACCAGAATCAGAAATGGAGATGGAAAGTATAAAAGGATGCAGACCACAATTGATCATCAAATTATGAAATAAAAAAATGTATAGATCATTCTTTAGAACATAATTTATAATCAAATTATCAATAAGGAAAGAAAAAGAAACATAATATCACATAAAACTATTGAAGGGTAAGAAACTATGTTATCAAAACTGCTTGAAAATGAAGACAACCACCAAACCAACTCAAAACATAGTAAAAATATAAGTACTAATTTTTTTTGAAAGGTCGAATAAATAAAAAAATACCCTTTTACTGCTAATCAAATTCACTAACCCTACAAAACATTTAAGGGCTATTAGGCACATTTCAAGTAAAGAGATTACAATATTATGAAATAATCCGAGGAAAATTGACTGTATGTATGGTAACCTTGAAGTGTTTGGAATGAAATTAATTGGTTAGATTTCATTTAATTTAACAGTAATGATAGGAATATATTCACATTACTACTAATGTCATGTAAAATTTCAAGAATATCATTCAATATTAAAGGTAAATTAATATTGTTGCTACATATTTTACAGCACAAAACCACATACAAATTAGATTCTGTTTGCTATTAAATTAGAAAAGTAAATAGAGAGGGAAAGTTGAAAAGGATTCAAACCAAATATATGGAACTATTTATCCACTTATCATTCCATTACTCATAATTATTTCATGGGAAGAAAATTTGTGCCATTACATCTAATTACCTCTGGAAAAAATATGTGGAGATGGCTGAGAATTGAAATTTACATGAGACTGTAAGCTTTAAATCTCGACACAAATACTCATGGAGCAGTCTCACTTAGGTTGGCCCTAGTAATTTGATTACCATGGAAATAATTATTGATCCCATTATGACTCTCTACAACTTGATGCACAAAAACATTCTATCTAGTTAACCACTCAAAATGATGAATTCCTTTAACTTCTACAGTAGTATAGGTAACAAGGTTAAGCGTAAAACATGAATTCATTCCAACATTTGTTATATTTTTAGTGAAGATATGGAAGGTTATTTTTTCAGATTTAATTGATGAGTTCACATCAGAAGAAACCAAAACTGAAGTATCTAGAATTCTATCAGTAGATGGGACAAAGTGATTTTAAGAGTTTCCTGATATAAAAGACAATAACTCTTGAAAACCAAAAAATATGTGTGCTTTATAATTGGAGGAATATTCATCAGTCAAAGTGTAGATCAAGACACTGGATGCTACTACAAATTGAACTTGCTTCAACTTTATTATTTGTCCAGTCAACCAATTTTGAGTCCTTAAATTCCTTTCCATGCTTCTCCATATCCAATAAAAATTAAAATATATTGGCATGGAAGGTTGGAATAAATACATGCATGCATTCACACATTCATATGTACATATATATAAGTATAGAGATATGGAGGGGCAGCAGAGGATTAAAAATAAAGTTTTTAGATAATGATATTCTAATTTCACATAATTTAGAAAATAAGGCATCCTACAGTTCTAGAGACATCACAGTTTTGTTAAAAAAATTTGGCATCATTCCATTAAAATCCATAATGAGACTTGAAGGTGATGATAATAGAACAGAAGACTATAATGGCTCCAGTTGGCTAAATAAAGTGTAACATGATGTTATCTTCAACCAACAATGAATAAAAGACATTAAAATATCAGAGTCCCAATCATGAATTAATATAGTAAAGTAGAGATCAATCCCAGTTTCTCAAACATGAAGATTATTGAATCCATCTCATTGAGAGATGAAATGCTCAAATAGAAAATCAGTAAGGAAAATTGGATATTCTTACATATGAAGTAGTGTAGGGTTTCCAAGTATTAACTTAAACTGAACCATCACTTTCCCATCCAGAAACATCTTCTTCGATGAAAAAAATTTCCTAAAATCAAAATAATTAACATATAAAAAACCCAAAAAATAAAAATATTGAATAAATCTACATCATACAACAAATGAATCAAAAATTATAGTATGAATTTATACATAATTTAAAATTTCTCTGGTAATCAGTTTGCAATATCATCTCCCTTGATATTCAAAACCTCTATCATTAATAGAAAAGAGTTCAAAAATTTCATAATCATAAGGAATTAATATGAATATAAAATCAACCACTACCTTGTCAACTAAATAATCCCCATCCTTATCAGATATGAGGATTTTAATCTTTATTTTATTTTATAAATATGGAAAAAGAATCATTGAATGAAAAAACCTGATTTTGGAAAATAATGGTATTTTTATGAAAGAGAATAGTCTATTTTATGGTAAAATTAAATACGTCAGTCAATTTCCTTTAGGAATAGTAAATATAGGTCATCCTCTACCTATGATGGATGGTAATATTGAAGTCTGGTTGAATTTAGATTGTCTATCCATTCCACAGATATGATCAACATCATATCTCATTGACAATAGAAAAAACAGTAGTGCATAATGAGTATAAGATGAATATAAATAAATCAAAAGAATAATGTCAATAAAATTACTGAAATGGAAATTATAAATTCATTTTCTATCTTATCTACCTATATCATTTCATATATGCCACTTTTTTTCCAATGGAAAAAGAATTCAGGTGTCTTGAAATGCATTTAGAAGAAAGGATGGTACATTTATAACCATGATATGAGTAGATCTCAAGAAGTTTCACGAAGTTTAATAATAATGTTCAAGTGTTGAAAAGTAATAGGAAACTTATCTGTCATGTTAGTTATACTTTTTTTGGTAATCAGGATGCAATATCATCTACCTAGAGATTCAAAACATCTTCCATAAGAAACAAAAAACCCATTAAATTCATAAATTAGAAGAAAATAATATGAATATATAGGGATGTTCTTAATTGGAATTTCTTGTTTTTTCTGTAGTGTCCCCATACCCTGTAACATTTCAATGGACCACATCACTGGCATATGTTTAACAATTTCAAATTCAAAAGAACAAATGTAGTGTGCAATAATCATACAAAAATTGGAAATGAAATTATAAAAGTCAATATTCTCTACTACAAAATTGTAATGAAAATAATAGACAATGAAATACCAACATGGACACTTGAATACACTAATAAACCAATGTCTCATGTCACCTGAAATCACACAAACTAATGAGAATCAATGAAATAAGATGATAGAATACAGAAAGGAAATAATAATTTATTTGGAAGCAGTGATGGAAGTGCTGAACTAATGAGTAGATAACATAGATTATTTGGAACAGAAAACAAAAATTATATTACACATGTAATGAAACACTATTATAAAAATCAGTTCTCAAGAATGTATATACAACATATAGGAGAGGAACCTAAGTATTTTTGTATATATAGTCTAATCAATACTGCAATCTTGGCATACCTTAAGTGCAACACATTTTGATATGTATGAACAAAAATTGTGAAACCTGAAAAAAAAAATGTGAATAAGTATTCTCAGGGACTGAAATAGTTGTTGTAATTGATGAATTGGAAGAATAGTGTTACTATTATGAAATAATAATAATTTATAATCAAATGGAATTAAAAAAATAAATATAAGATATAAAAAACTAAAAAAATTTGGAAGACGAACAGACCTTATGAGGAGAAATAGTGAACGGTGAGTAGAAATGTGGGTGCAGGTAGGGAGCCGAAGTGTGGTGAATGGTTTGATATGCTTGAAAAAAAATTTGAAACTTGAAAAAAAAATTGAATAAATATTCTCATGGACTGAAATAGTTGTTTTAATTGACGAATTGGAAGAATACTTTTACTATTATGATATAATAGTAATTCATACGAAAATGGAAGTACCAAAAATTCAATATAAGATATAAAAAACTACATAATTTTGGAAGACGAACAGACCTTATATGGAGGAACAGTGAATGGAAAGCAAAAATGTGGGCACAGGCAGGGAGTCGAAGTGCCGTGAACAGAGGCAGGGAGGTTGGGAAGAAGGAGTGACCAATGTGGTAGCGGTGAATGGAGAGCCGAAGTGATGGAAAAAAGATCTGGAGACGGGGAGTCGGATTGGTGTGAATGGAGACAGAGATGAGAGTACCGAAGATTGGGAGTAGGAGGAGACGGAGATGAGGATCCATGAGTGTCAGAGATGGGTAGCCAAATACTAGTGTCCATAGACAGAGGGCCAAAGGTGGGAGTAGAGATGAGGGAGAAACCCTATGACATGGAGAGGGAAATCACGAGTTAGAGAGGATGAATATCGAGGGATCAAAATTGCATTGAGAAGGAAAATGGAGACGAGGAGACGAAGAGATGAGGAGACGAGGTCAGATACGGGGAGCATGAGGAGATCAAGACGAGGTTCTTGGAGTGCTGGATACAGGGAGATTACGGGTATTGTCTGTAGATTGGCTGCTAGAAGCGAGCGTGCAGACGAAGCGAAAACCTTAGATAGGGAGTGTGAAATCACGAGCTGGAGAGGAAAGATGTGGAGGGAGTGTAAACGGCTGTAGACAATATCTTTAATAGAATTGTTGATAGGCTGACATGTGTCGGAAAAAAGAATACTTTAGTATATATATATATAGATTATGATATAAATATATCATATTACATGTAAACATATGTTTAAAAAAATTATTAATTAAGTATTGGTATTTTGGTAAGTCCTAAATATTTAATTGCATTTTCATGATTAATTTAATAATTTAAAATAAAATTTATTTTCATAAAATTCATTCATAAGTTAATATTTTTTTGTCTTATGATTTTAAGATAATTTTGTTAGACCTTAAGAATGTTTTCAAAGTGTTATAAAATCACTTTTAATTTTAAAATTAGTATTATTTTCAAATTAATGATTAGTGAAATTCAAAACTAAATTTATCATATTTAGATAATTATTTTCATAAAATGGTGTCTATTTTCTAAATCATCACGTAAAATTTTTCTACGGTTTGTTTTTTTTTGTAAATTTTTGAAATACTTCAATTTTCATGTGAATACTAAAAATACAGTTTTCACATTACTGGTATATCTTAAATTACATCATTCATGATGTAATGGTTACATAAAACATTCTATAACATTATGTCTGTCTATGGTTTATTTAATTTCTTAAATTTATTCTTAAAATACAATAATCTCAATTTGTAAACATAAAATTAACTATTTGAAAACAAAAGTCAAAAGTGATTCCTTAAAATATCACTTTCTATTTCTTTTCACTTTGCTTTTAATAAATTAATGAATTCTAATATTATATATTTTTTAAATTCTAAAACGAATTTTCTTATATTAATATATGATTTATATTTTCAAAAAACTATTGTCACATGTCTAACCTTTGATATATTATTTTATTTAGTATTTTATTTGAAAAATACCCCACCTCAAGTATAAATAACCCTTATTCCTCCCCTTGGAAAACAACTCCTCCCATAAATTAATAATACTAAAATCTACCCAAATCCACCCTCTAAAGACTCATAGAATACTTCGGGATATTAGGGAGCCCTCCAAGTTCAATCACCAAGGGAGTTATATTTTTGTACAAGGGAAGCTACACCAAGGATAGAGTAAGTCTCTATTAAATCTTCTATCTTTTCTTCTTCTCTTTTCTCTTTTACACTCTTTCTTTCAAAACCATATTATAAAAATTGATTGTATAGTAAGTTAACATTATATAAATGATTTTAACCTTATGTAATTATTATATTAATGACCAACATAAATTTTTTACTTCCCATTTCCATCTCTTTAGACAATGTCATGGTAAAGGTCGATTAACCTCTTATGTAGACGTTTCCAAGAAAATTATTATAACCTACTTCATTCATGAACATTATAAATTATATATAATATATTAATATAAAATTAAATCTATACTATACTTTTGTATATAATTATAGTTATGCATAAATTACATTTAATAAAATATTGAAATTGTTTCAAGATGGGAAATTTTTAAGCAAAATATGATAACAAAACACTTCAATTTCATCCATTGAAATTATGAAATATATTCCAATGAATATAATTAATAAATATTTTTATAAAATGACTATATTTTACTTTTGGGTCATTATTTTAATAAACATAAGCTTATTATTCAAGAGACGTGAAAGAGACAAAATTAAGTGGGGATTAAGGTAAGGGGAATTCTCGAACCAAACTCTCCTTTTCTTGGTTTCCCCTCTTTCACCCCATTTTTAGTATTGATGTTAACTAAATATCATTTATTCATCTTTATATTAAATTTTATGGGATATACATGTTTTCTACTAGAGTTTATGGCATACATAATGTTTTCAAAAAGAACACTTCTTTCAAAAAATGTAACACCCCGAGCTTTCACGATACGCCTCTCTTTCAATAATGCAATAGCTTGCATTGTACGCAACTTCGAGTTCTAAAACACCGCGACTAATCAAAGTAGCCGTTATGAATAGTAATAACAACTTTTTAAAATTATAGAAATTTTATATTTCAAAATGGACTTCATTTTTGGATTCGGAATATCGAAATTAGCCTATGTTGAATTTTTGGTATTTTTCTGAGAACTTCTACTTTTTTATGAATAGTGAAAAATACTTAAAAAAAACTTTTTTAATCAAAATAATTTATAGTGATAAATTATAATATTTAGTGGTTTTAAAGTATAATTAGAATATATTTTTACCATTTTATCCAATGGTGGTCATTAGAATTAATTTAACATTGAAATTGGACATAAACAATTGCCAATCTTTTGATATAAATTGTTTCTTAAAAACACGCTATTTGTTGTGACAGCGAGAATTAATTATAAAACTAATTAATTCAACTTATATGTTTGGAATTTTGTAAAATAGAAATCATTTTTGAATTCGGAATATCAATTATAGCTTAGGGTGAAATTTTGGCATTGTTCTGAAAAACATCAATTTTGGATGAATAGTGAAACCACTAAGTGGTAGTTAAATAACTGATTTTTCGTTTAAATGAAATATTACCACTTCTGTGATTTGATTTTAAAAAATCCGACATATATGGTTGTCATTAAGAAGTAAAATGTTGTTCAATGAGATCAAAATAATTTTTTGGTGAATAGTAACTTTTAAGTTCTTAATCGCGATTAGAGATAATTAGTGTAGTTTAAGGTAAAAATAATGTTTTAATAATATGATATGGGATTGACACTTGTCCTACTCCTATTTTATGAGTCATGGCCGACCAATACAATCCATGGGTCAACTTGGGGACCCCATGGAGCCACTTTAGATGGAAAATGACATAAATACCTTTTATTTAATGTTAAAGTAAAAAATGACACAAACATAAAATGTTTTACTAAACAAATTTTTACATGGGGATATACAAGTCATATTTTTGACTATAAATAGTCATTGGAAAGATAAAAATATTTCATACATCATAGTATTTTTTTATAATTTTTAGATAGTAAATAAATTAAATTATTTATGACATCATGATGATGCAGCGATGACCTCATTATTTAACGATTTAAATAAAATGAGAAGATAATGTAAAATCAAAGGCTTAAACTTGTCCAAATCCTATTGGATGAGACTATTTATAACCCTTATCACCTTATCCTCTAATTATACAAGTGTGGGACCTTTAGAATCCGAAAATCCTTGTATAATAGAATTACATTTCATTACTTTCCAAAAGTGCCCCTCCTCTCCACTTATAAAAGGCCCCCACCTCTCCCACCTTATTCACACGTTCAAGCCATTTGGCTCGGCCAACCTCTGCCCAAATACTCTCCCAACTTCCCCCTCTTACTCCTAGAAGCCTCACTTTGGGCAGAACTCTTCCCAAAAAAGCCTTTGGCTCAAATCAAAAAGAGTTACCCGATTTTGAGGTAATGTCTTCTCTAATGTTGTTTTGTTTTATTTTTCTTCTCCAACCCCCTAAAATCTTTTTATTCATTTCTTTTGTATAAACACCAGTATCCTCAATATACTAGGATGTTGTTATAAGAAGTATTCGAGCTACACTTACACACACCTACATCTAATGGTTAAAAAACATACGGTTTCTGTGGTTGGTGAATTTCTGCCTCACGAAACGATGATTGTTCAACACTCATATAACACCTTCAAAGGTGGCCATTAAGATGTCACTATTTTTATATATGATATATAATATGTTTATGTTTTACTTATGCTTCTTTATTTTTCATTTATGGCATACTTTATGATTTCCATTATGGGTAAAATGCGATAATTTCATTTTAGGAAGTGCGGACTACCGCCCCCTCAAAGTGATTTGAATCGTTAATGCCATATGTGGGATGTATAAAGGATGGAGTAAATGGTATTATACACTATATTATACTGTAATTATATTATACGTTTATATCATTATGATTTCGTTCCATTAAATATTAAATTGAAATGAAAGTAGCGTTCATGCGTACGTACGGCTTACCGTCTCCATGAACGGTGCATTTCATTTCTTACCTCTAAATGTTATGTAATATTATAAATGAATGTATATACTGGATATATAAGATATATATGACATCTAAATAATTAATATAATTCTGGAGATAATGGATATTCTACCACATAAACAACTTGTAATTATAAGAAGTTTATTGTTGACTCAAGTACCAAAGATCGACAAAACGACCGTTATTAACTTAAATAATTACATAATGTTCATATCATTGTAATAAGTGATATAATAAGGATAATGAAATTGAAAATGGTTCTTAATATGTTATATATTAACTCTAGTTTATTATTCAGGAGGTTAAAGAACGGTTGAGTCAAGTCAGACACGAGGTAAGGGAACTTCTTCACCCAATTTCCATTCTTTGGGTTAATCTCCTACTTTCAAATTATGTCATGATATTATTATGTCCTATTTTGTATTTTTACTTTCTTTATGTGTACCTATAGTGAATACACATAATAGATCTATTTTATTTTAAAAATGATCTTTTTAAGGACTTCGTCTCTATCTCTTTTCATTGAGGCATATTTGGCTTTATACACAACTTTCTTTTATACGGTGTATAAACCCCTTTGACTTTTATGTTTATTCAAAATGAATCTTTTTTATACGAAGCATTTTACTAAACGACAAAAAGGGAATGTTTTTCTTTCCGTACTTATGCGGCGACAACGACTTCTCCGCCTCCGTGACCATTATTTGAGTTTCGGCTTCCTCTACAATCCATCATTTTTTTTAATGAAAAATAAATACAAAGTTTTAACTTTCTTTTATTTTGGTATTGAAAATGGTTTTGAAAGCGTTTTTATTATATCAATGTGTTGTATTGATATCTTGTGATTGAAATATGGAAATGTTATGTTTCCTTTATGCATGTTTTATGTGATACGATTATGTTATGGTTTATGATATGTTTAAACCTATTCATATGAGGAATGCATTGGACTTAATAAGTGACGGGTGGAGCCCGCTATAGCTCCTCGATGCATCGGCAGGTCTCATGAGACAAACTAGTGTCTTGGCACGAGGCCTTGACAAAATCTAATTTGTGGACTTGGCACGAGGCCTTTGCTACGTGGTTATGATAGTCTGGCATTATGCATTCCATCATTATGAAAGTGGTTATTGATATTGCATGTGATTATTCGACCAGTAGAATATCCATGTGAATAAGTAAATGGAATTATCTCATTTTACTTTTGCCATATTATGTTGAAGTTAATGTTTAAAAGGCTTTTGTTTTATTTATACATTGCCTTAAATGTTAATGTTTATTTTTGAAAGCTTCTGCATTACTGTTATCCTTACTGAGCATCTGAGCTCACCCCTTTCAATGTTTTAATATTTTCCAGGATGTGAAGAAGTATTTTATGAATGACTTGCAGGGATAGTCAGAAGAGGATATGAGTGTGGACTATGGAGACATTGTTATTTTAGTTTTTCACTTTATGATGTAATGTAACGTTTACGAATGTATCTAGTGTTTCCAAGGCTATTAAACTAATCGGTCTTTCGAGACTTGATCTTTTGTGATCATGCCAATGTTACGAAGTAACACACCGGCTCTGGGTAGCTGGGGTCGGGGTGTTACAGTTGGTATCAGAGGTATTTTAGTACTAACCTTGGAAGCTAGATTTAGATAAACTCTGATTAGAGCACATAGCCCAAAGATAGACTTTGAGGATTAGTATGGAAGAACTTCCTAGAATTTTGGTATTATAGAGATGTTATGAGTTTTCCGAGCAATACATCCCTGTCTGGATACGAGCAGGTAGAGGCGGCTCTGGAACATATGTACCTAGGGGTAAAACCCAAAAACACCGCTTTGAGCTAGACTCGAATGGGAACTGGTGCACGACAACGGGCCTTGCTGCACTCTTGGTTACGACACTCTCGGGGGATATGCTTAGGATAATTCTCATTTTCTTTACAAACCACTATGAACGGTTATGAGTATATAATTCCTCAAATAAAACCTTTTTATGATTGTGGATTATATCCATAAATAGTTCAATTTATGTTAAGTATTTTACAAGTATGGAATTATGTATTTTGATTCATAAACTAATCTAGTTTATGCCATTCTATAGAAATGGCGCCTAGTGGAAGGAATGTAAACCGTATCAATGCATGAACTCCGTGTAGGGATTTCCCTCATGCTCAAGATAATTATTGTGGATCTGGAGATACAACTGGTGCTGATCAACTTATTACCATACTAGGACAACTCACTCAGGTTATGAATAATAACCTTACTCATATGGAGCACCCTGATCTGCAACGTGGAGGATCAATGTTAGACTGCTTCATGAGGCAACAACCACCAACATTTAATGGGGGTACAAATCCATTAGTAGCTGAGCAATTGACAAACTCCTTAGAGAAAATATTCCATGCCTTGGGGAGTAGCGAAAGGGAGAAGGTTGTCATGGCAGTTTACCGCCTCACTGGAGATGTCGATCAGTGGTGGTCGCTGATTCAAAACACAAAGGAAGATGATGACGTATCGAATATGGAATGGAGGGAGTTCAAAGAGCTTTTCTTAGAAAAATACTTTCCTCGTGACCATCGAGCAGATATGGAAAGGCAATTTCTGAGTTTGAGGCAGAAGGAGGATGAGAATGTCGCAAAGTATGAAGCTAACTTTACAAGGTTAGCAAGGCATGCTGCCGATTATATACGTAACCCAAGGAGTAAGATTGATCATTTCTTTGATGGGTTAAAACAATTTCTCCGTCGAGCTTCAGTATCACAATCCTTCTCATCATACGAAGATATTGTCTCGTGTGCTATCAAGACAGAAAAGGAATTCTCTAAGTCTTATGACAACAAAGTAAAGCAGGAGAAGAAGAGAACGGGGGAATAAGAGACAGATAAAGGGAAAAAGGGAAAGAATGATTTTCCATTATGTGATAATTGTGGGAAGAATCACCCTGGTATGTGCCTAAAAGGAATGGGAGTTTTTTATAAATGTGGAGAAAAGGGTCACCAGGCTCGTGATTGCAAGGGAAAGAAAGAGGTTGTCAAAGTTGAATGCTATAATTGTAGGGAAATGGGTCATTATGCAAATGAATGTCCTAAGCGCCAGGGAAACTTACCTCAAAAAATGCCAAGGGATCAAGGCCAATCTTATTCTGTGACTACAGTTGAAGCAGAATAATAATGTATTGGTGCTTTTGGACTCATGAATTATATTATGGTTATTAGAATAATGTGATATATATATAAGGATTTTACTGAAGTACTTGTTGATTTCATTAAGGTTTTAATATGATGAAGGTAATTATATTTTTAGTATGTGACAATAAGAGAAACTTTACTTTGTTTGGGGAATCTGATAAATTGATTTTGGAATTAAGAGACCTTTTAGAGAAAGTCTGGACAGAGGTATTTTGGATAACTATAAAGGTTGGAGAGGATTAAGTTGATCTTTGGATAGTATTGTTTAAGGTTAAAAAATTTATGAATATTATTTTTGAATATTATAATACTATAGTTTTAAGAAAAGGACAACCTACAGGGTGGGGCATAACCCGTCGCGTCGGACAAAGCTGCAGGAATCGAACCCACAATCATAGTGCGACAGGCCTTTATTTCCTACCACTAGCCTACAGGAAGTCCCTGGTTTTTACAAAATAATTTTACTAATCTAAATGGTATGTTTTAACATTTGTAACCTTATACAATTAGGATAAGTATAATATTTTTGAGTTCTATTATCTGTTGAGTGAAAGATGAGTTGAAGGTTGAAACTCTAATTGTCAAGCATAAATATATATATACCTATCTCTTATTCAATGAATGAATTAATTCTTAAACTTTAGTAAAGGGATATTAAAACAAAAAATGTGTTATCCTAATACCTTTTGTCTTGTTGAATTGATGATATTTTATATCAACATAGATTGAAGGCTTTGAGGCCCTCAATTTGATAGTTGATTGTGATTGATGACCTCAATCACTCCCTAAAAATATTTACTTTTTTCCTCCAATTATATCTCTCTAATTGCCACCAATGTTCTCCTAATCGAGATCATAATTGGGTGGTGACTTTTTCATTTCCTTTTCCCTCTTATTAAGGTTAAATTTTATTAACCTTATTTCCGATGTGGGTTCTCCACAAAAGTATTTTCTATTTTCAACCATTTATTTTCAAAGAAAAATTTTAAATTGCGAGGACGCAATTTATTGAAGGAGGGGAGAATGTAACACCCCGAGCTTTCACGATACGCCTCTCTTTCAATAATGCAATAGGTTGCATTGTATGCAACTTCGAGTTCTAAAAAACCGCGACTAATCAAAGTAGCCGTTATGAATAGTAATAACCACTTTTTAAAATTATAGAAATTTTATATTTCAAAATGGACTTCATTTTTGGATTCGGAATATCGAAATTAGCCTATGCTGAATTTTTGGTATTTTTCTGAGAACTTCTTCTTTTTTATGAATAGTGAAAAATACTTAAAAACAACTTTTTTAATCAAAATAATTTATAGTGATAAATTATAATATTTAGTGGTTTTAAAGTATAATTAGAATATATTTTTACCATTTTATCCAACGGTGGTCATTAGAATTAATTTAACATTGAAATTGGACATAAATAATTGCCAATATTTTGATATAAATTGTTTCTTAAAAACACGCTATTTGTTGTGACAGCGGGAATTAATTATAAAATTAATTAATGCAACTTATATGTTGGGAATTTTGAAAAATAGACATCATTTTTGAATTCGGAATATCAATTATAGCTTAGGGTGATATTTTGGCATTGTTCTGAAAAACTTCAATTTTTGATGAATAGTGAAACCACTAAGTGGTAGTTAAATAACTGATTTTTCGTTTAAATGAAATATTACCACTTCTGTGATTTGATTTTCAAAAATCCGACAAACATGGTTGTCATTAAGAAGTAAAATTTGGTTCAATGAGATCAAAATAATTTGTTGGTGAATAGTAACTTTTAAGTTCTTAATCGTGATTAGAGGTAATTAGTGTAGTTTAAGGTAAAAATAATGTTTTAATAATATGAGATGGGCTTAACACTTGTCCTACTACTTTTTGATGAGTCATGGCCGACCAATAAAATCCATGGGTCAACTTGGGGACCCCATGGAGCAACTTTAGTTGGAAAATGACATAAATACCTTTTATTTAATGTTAAAGTAAAAAATGACACAAACATAAAATGTTTTACTAAAACAATTTTTACATGGGGATATACAAGTCATATTTTTTACTATAAATAGTCATTGGAAAGATAAAAATATTTCCTACATCATAGTAGTTTTTTATAATTTTTAGACATTAAATAAATTAAATTATTTATGACATCATGATGATGCAGCGATGACCTCATTATTTAACGATTTAAATAAAATGAGAAGATAATGTAAAATCCAAGGCTTACACTTGTCCAAAGCCTATTGTATGAGGAGATTTGGAACCCTTATCACCTTAGCCTCGAATTATTCAAGTGTGGGACCTTTAGAATCCGAAAATCATTGTATAATAGAATAACATTTCATTACTTTCCAAAAGTGCCCCTCCTCTCCACTTATAAAAGGCCCCCACCTCTCCCACCATATTCACACCTTCAAGCCATTTGGATCGGCCAACCTCTGCCCAAATACTCTCCCAACTTCTCCCTATTACTCCTAGAAGCCTCACTTTGGGCAGAACTCTTCCCAAGGAAGCCTTTGGCTCAAATCAAAAAGAGTTACCCGATTTTGAGGTAATGTCTTCTCTAATGTTGTTTTGTTTTATTTTTCTTCTCCAACCCCCTAAACTCTTTATATTCATTTATTTTGTAACAACACCAGTATCCTCAATATACTAGGATGTTGTTATAAGAAGGATTCGAGCTACACTTACACACACCTACATCTAATGGTTAAAGAACATACGGTTTCTGTGGATGGCGAATTTCGGCCTCACGAAACGATGATTGTTCAACACTCATATAACACCTTCAAAGGTGGCCATTAAGATGTAACTATTTTTATATATGATATATAATATGTTTATGGTTTACTTATGTTTCTGTATTTATCATTTATGGCATACTTTATGATTTCCATTATGGTTAAAATGCGATAATTTCATTTTAGGAAATGCGGACTACCGCCCCCTCAAAGTGATTTGAATCGTTAATGCCATATGTGGGATGTATAAAGGATAGATTAAATGGTATTATACACTATATTATACTGGAATTATATTATACATTTATATCATTATGATTTCGTTCCATTAAATATGAAATTGAAATGAAAGTAGCGTTCATGCGTACGTACGGCTTACCGTCTCCATGAACGGTGCATTTCATTTCTTACCTCTAAATGTTATGTAATATTATAAATGAATGTATATACTGGATATAAAAGATATATATGACATCTAAATCATGAATATAATTCTGGAGATAATGGATATTCTTCCACATAAACAACTTGTAATTATAAGAAGTTTATTGTTTACTCAAGTACCAAAGATCGACAAAACGACCATTATTAACTTAAATAATTACATAATGTTCATATCATTGTAATAAGAGATATAATAAGGATAATGAAATTGAAAATGGTTCTTAATAAGGTATATATTAACTCTAGTATATTATTCAGGAGGTTAAATAATGGTTGAGTCAAGTCAGACATGAGGTAAGGGAACATCTTCACCCAATTTCCATTCTTTGGGTTAATCTCCTACTTTCAAATTATGTCATGATATTATTATGTCCTATTTTGTATTTTTACTTTCTTTATGTGTACCTATAGTTAATACACATAATAGATCTATTTTATTTTAAAAATGATCTTTTTAAGGACTTCGTCTCAATCTCCTTTCATTGAGGCATATTTGGCTTTATACACAACTTTCTTTTATACGGTGTATAAACCCCTTTGACTTTTATGTTTATTCAAAAGGAATCTTTTTTATACGAAGAGTTTTACTAAACGACAAAAAGGGAATGTTTTTCTTTCCGTACTTATGCGGCGAAAATGACTTCTCCGCCGCCGTGACCATTATTTGAGTTTCGGCTTCCTCTACAAGCCATCATTTTTTTTAATGAAAAATAAATACAAAGTTTTAACTTTCTTTTATTTTGGTATTGAAAATGGTTTTGAAAGAGTTTTTATTATAGAAATGTGTTGTATTGATATCTTGTGATTGAAATATGGAAATGTTATGTTTCCCTTATGGATGTTTTATGTGATACGATTATGTTATGGTTTATGATATGTTTAAACCTATTCATATGAGGAATGCATTGGACTTAATAAGTGACGGGTGGAGCCCGCTATAGCTCCTCGATGCATCGGCAGGTCTCATGAGACAAAATATTGTCTTTGCACGAGGCCTTGACAAAATCTAATTTGTGGACTTGGCACGAGGCCTTGGCTACGTGGTTATGATAGTCTGGCATTATGCATTCCATCATTATGAAATTGGTTATTGATATTTCATGTGATTATTCGACCAATAGAATATCCATGTGAATAAGTAAATGGCATTATCTCATTTTACTTTTTCCATATTATGTTGAAGTTCATGTTTAAAAGGCTTTTGTTTTAGTTATACATTGCCTTAAATGTGAATTTTTATTTTTGAAAGCTTCTGCATTACTGTTATCCTTACTGAGCATCTGAGCTCACCCCTTTCAATGTTTTAATATTTTCCAGGATGTGAAGAAGTATTTTATGAATGACCTGCAGGTATAGTCAGAAGATGATATGAGTGTGGACTATGGAGACTTTGTTATTGTAGTTTTTCACTTTATGGTGTAATGTAACGTTTACGAATGTATCTAGTGTTTCCAAGGCTACTAAACTACTCGGTCTTTCGAGACTTGATCTTTGGTGATCATGCCAATGTTACGAAGTAACGCACCGGCTCTGGGTAGCTGGGGTCGGGGCGTTACAAAAAACACATTTTTCTTCTCAATATTGTTTCTTCTTCGCTCAAGGTAGATTATTCTTATATCAAGAATGTTATTAACTCTTTCATTGGGGAAACCAATGGTTATGAATGTATGATTATGAAATGAAATCCATTCCTTCCCATGGTTAATTTTATGTCCAATATTGATATACGTTCAATGTGGAATACTTGATAATGTAAATGTTATGATGTGATGGGTGCACCTAGAATTATATAGCATAATGAAAATGTAATGATATGATAGGTGCACCCGGAATTATATTTCACTCTAATTAATTGGGTAATATTATGTATCTCTTGAGGAAAATTGAGACATGCATGAACATGATGCTATATTGTTTCACAACTACGTGTGCTTGTTAACCACTAAGCCATGATGTTTCATGTTTATGCATTTCCACATTATATGCCTTTATCTATTTCTTTCTCTCATGATTACTAAGTTGATGGTATGATTATGCTCACCCCATGTTATATTGTTTAATTTTCTTACCTATCCTATTATTGGGATTTTATCTCACCCATTTTTGATGGATATCATTACATGATTACTTTTACTAATGTGAACTTTAGGTCTAATAAGAAGCTTCAAAAGAAGGAATTAAATAGATTCTTATGATTTATTTTGAAAATGTTATGTATGGTCCATGTTTTCTCAATACACTAAACCTTTGGATTTGGGTTGTGTAATTATTTAATGTTTTCTTCTATAAAATTATGTAATATGTTATGTGTAAAAAACTAGGTCACTATACTAATCATCAAAAAATATCCCATGTATCACGAAGCACTAATAAGTAAGTGTGATACATTAGATTTAGCCGTGTCTCGATAAACAGTATCCGCAAAATCACCAAAGCGCCAAATCAAGGGTGAGTAATGAAACTCTATAGGTTTTCCAAAAATGACCTCCCTACTCACTCTACTATGATAAAACATGATAAAAAAATTATATAAAATAATTTATATAAAACATTTATATAAAACAATTTTAAATAGTTTATCTCAAACAAAAAATATTTCTAATCAAAATAGTTTTCCAAACCAAAATAATTTTCAATAGAAAGAAAATGAAAAAATTATTTATCCATTTATCAAATCCCATTTTCATATTGGAATATCCTATTCCATTTTACATAACCAAACACAAACACACTTAACCACACAATATTGATGTTACCATTGATGGTGGAAGTTCCCCCCCATAACCATTTTATAGTGGTACTGCACGATCATTATCCATGACATTCCTCCCATGCTCAGCCATTTAATCCAACCACATGCCGAAAACATATTTTATGAATCATTCTAATAAAAAATAATTTTATTGAAAATAATTTTCCCAGTATAAAAATCAAACAACCATTTTAAAATAATAATTTTAAAATCATTTAACCAAATTCACTTTTTAACAAAACTCCCAATTTGTGAAATTCCATAAATTGTCACCAAACAATGTTTCCAACATTCAATTTCACAAAAAATTAAAAAAATAGAAAAAAAACAATATATTTGAAACTAATACTTAAAGTTATAATAAGAGGAGTCGATATTGAATCCTCGTACCTCAGGAATTATAGAAAAAACAAAGAACCGAATGAAAACACCCACAAAACTGCATTGAATCTCAAAAAAATACCTTAGATATAATATCCTAAAATAAAAAAGGAAAAATCTAACCATTATTGGAATAAAAAAACTTATATCTATCCATAATGGTCTAGATCTAATAAAATGAGAGAGTGAAGAAAGTAGATCTATGAAAAACTATGAAAAACTACAATAAAAGGAGACCTACCAAGGGAATCGAGCATCAATGCACTAAGAAAAGCCTTCATATCACTTCAATTTAAATGGGGAAAGATTACATTACATTTGGGGGGAAGAAATCTCCTGTTAGGTCTAAAATGTAGGGAAATGGGGTTTAGAGATAATACTAAATTAGACCCTCTATTTTAGGATCTATCTTTTGAACTGTGCATGGTTAGTCACAGGGTTTGGAAAACCATGTTCTAACCATGCATCAACCTCTTCCTCATGGAGAACCTCTCATAGTTAGTCTGAATTATTATAAATACATTGTGTTAATCATGAAAAATCCAACTATCCCACTTCACACAGTTTTTCCTGGGTGGTCGCATAGTTTTGACAAACTGTACACCTAACTGTGCACCTACCTAGAAACCTTTGGTTCACCTTCAATGGTTTACTATTAGAGTTTCACATTTTTCACTACCCATGAAGTAACATTATAACTTTATAAGATCCCAAACAACATTCAAAAAGTCTTCCAAAACTCCAAAAAACCACTTAACCACTTTACAATCTTAAGAAGTAAAAAGATAGGGCTACTTACTTGAAATAGAGGGTGATACAAATTATTACATTGAAATCGTTACCCCGTGATCTCCATGGGATTCCATGGGTTCAACATCCAATATTCTTCATATGATATTATATCCCAAGAGGAATATCCAAAGGTTCCCAACATGCCCAGGTTCTAGATATAACCATACATGCTCAATGTTACCATCGGCTGTGATGAATAGTTTCTTCCCTATCAAGAAAGAGGTAATGTAATTAACCAAAATCCACCTAAATATGGAACCAAGTACAAGTTTCATGAAAACAAATCAAATATATGAGGGAGACCCAAACTAGAAAATGAGCTCTAAGGAGGAACCGGCATCCCATCATCCTGTTTCGATCAAGGAGAAGACCTCATCATTTAAATTGATGGAATCCTCCCACCTATGGAAAGTTGGAATGAAGAGTAATAATAATTCCATCACACTTGAACATGTAAGTGGGCCCCTGATGAAAGAGTCGTAAAAAATGCCTCTTCAAACAATATGGGTTCATTCTCTAGGTCAAGATCAAAGAAGAGGTAATCAAGGAAATAAAACCCAGAACACTGACCATAGTGATCCTGTCAAACCAAGTGGATACCAATCTGTTCATATTCTCAACTGGTATACATCTATCCTAGTTACCACAAGCACACACCCACAGTTTCTCCCATGGTCGAGGAAACAAAACCCATCCTTCCACACTATAATTACACTAAAAACTAAAAAGGGCCTATCCATTCCAATAAATCATGTGAAAAACAAAAAAAATACAAATCGTTACAAAATTAGTAGTGAAAGATCCATCAAAATAAACCCAACAAAATAATTACATGATAAACAAGATTGACTATACCCCAAAAATATACAATCACCCAAAACCAATAATTCTCCATAGTTTTCAAAATAGAATACTCAAAATAACATAAGGAACACAATACCAAATCAATTTCATTTTAAAAAATATTCAACCAATTCCAAAACCATATCTCAATTAAAAATAAAAATTTCAATAATATCCACGAAGAACACTGCCAAAGGGAGATAGAATATCAAATGAACCAATAATCTCCCATGAAAACCATTTTCAAAATCAATACCTCGAGTTTTAAAATATGAATCCCTAATAAAAATCCATTAGTAATATCAAATAGCCTTTATTAAAAAAATTCTAGATTCCCAAACTTCGACTAAATTTTTAATTAATTTGTAAAACCACAATAATTTTTTCAAAACCAATCTTATTTTATTAAAACCAAGTTCATTAGGCCCGAGGAGAAACAAAATGTATTTATGAATTTTTTTTAAATCAAAACCCCAATTTATTAAATTCAAAATATATCTTTCACCGTATTAAACCAAGTGTTCATTTTAACCATTTTCAAAACCAATTCAAAATGAACATCCCCATTTTAAAATCATTAAACATCCCTTGATACCTATTTTAAAAATATATTCACTATATTTTAATTCAAAAAACAATACATGAAAACTATTATAAGTTCCCAAAAACCATTTATCAAATTTCAATCAAAATATAATAGATAAATATCACATAGCATAAATCTAACATGAATGGTACTAGTGACCACACATGAATTAGACAAATGGAATTATGGACTTTGTAAAAACCACACAACTTCTATTGAGAGTAATAGAAAATCATGTATGTGGGATACACATGGGTCACCTAGACATGTGAGCTCATATTATACCACCATATCAACTTCAATTTCATCCCAAATCATTATTAAAATGTCAAATACCATCAAAATAACTAGATCACTCCAAAACCACAGACCAAGAAACAAAATCCAACATTCTATGAAAAATTGTGGTGCATAACAAGTAAGATCTTTTGAAACTATTCTCTATCCAACCTCTCATGTCATGACAACTCTAACTCTAAACTACAAGACACCCCAAAAAAAAAAGGGAACTATAAGAACTTTAGTCCTCTTTAGAAGCTGGGATCTAATACCATTTTAAATGAGGCAGCTCAGTCTTCCACTAGAACCAAAACCTATCCTATCCTGAGGGGAATCCCTAATACCCCCCAATCTGATGACCAAAATCATAGGCATAAAAATAAATCAGTGGGGATAGGTTCTACTCGATTAATAATATTTAAATAGTAGCATAATGTTATTGAAATTTTGGCATGACCCATCTTTAAGTCATATATACAAACCACTAAAAAATAAATTACTTAAATAAAACCTAAATAGTTTAAACAAATAGAAGATATAATATATGAAAAATAAATCCCCTAGATCACCATCAAATTCCAAAAATAGAAAAATCCCAGTTCATCTCCTCTATAACTCCACAAATAAAAAACACCACCATTAATTTTAATGGAAAGAAGGAAATTCCTATTTCTCTGAAACTACTAAAACACTAAATAAACTAACACACCTAATGAAAATATCCAAAATTAATCAATTTCATGCTCTGTCCATACTCAGATCCCATTCTAAGAATTAAATGTACAACCTAGAAAACTACTTAGTCTACAAACACCAAGTGGTATGAGTAATGTCTAATCTTGAAAAATATAATGAACCATTCCTTTAATACATAAATATCACATTTTTTTAACTAAATATTCAATATATTTCACAAATATATACCTCGAGATAGTAAATGTTTAGTGAATTTGGAATCTTGATACATTATTCTCATTCCTCGAATGATTTTCCACAAATTCCATAAAGATCTTACCACATCACACTCTTTCTAGACATACCTTACTTAAAACCTTTATTCATAAACTATGGAAAGGAAACATAAGAAAGGGTGAGATTAGATGCATGGTAAGGGAAAATAATAGAGATATTAATGATCACATAGTCACAACATGATCGTAAGGGTATGGGAATGTGATATAAGCATTTTAAAACCATAACTATATAAAAATATCTTAACATTAAGTCATGGAATAAATCCGGGTAGTTCATAAGATATGAATAATAAAGGAATCAAAGAATATAATTGATGAGAGTGTAACTTAGACATAGGAATGTGAAAAAACATAATATTATAGCATTGTAAAATGTATAAATAGAAACAAGTTCACTCATTAAGTTTGGTACGTGTAGTCAGGACATTGCATAAACTTATGGACATGAAATCTAGGTTCATGCATAGTCTTATGGAAAAGAAAACATGCCACGCATAATATTATGGAAATGAAAATATGTTCAAACATAACCATATAGAGATGAATCTTGGTACACATATAACCATATGGACACGAAACCAGGTCCACACATAACCTTATCGACATGAAACTAGATCTACACATGAAAATATGAACAAGAAATCACCTACACAAATAACATAATAAATTCATGAGATATCCATATTTACCCAATTCATTAGAGGGTAATATAGCTCTCAAAAATCACATAATTAAAATCATATATATTTGCACTACAATATAATAAAAAAATAATCATACTAGAATTAATGAAAAGAAATGGGTTTCATAAACCTTTTATCATATCATAACCTGTGAAAAAGAAATGGTTTTAATAAAATATTCCACCTTTCATCATAACATAATCCATGGAAAAGTAATTGGTCTCAAAAATACAGTTTTATCATAAACATACGACATCTTGAGATAGAATAAGGATGGAATCATTGGATCATATCCCTAGTAGTTCTTAAATAACATCAATGGATTCCATCTTAGATGGAGAATGATTTTTAAATATCACATGGTACATTTCTTGAGAATGATTACATTTTCTGTTTAAAATCACTTATTTAAAATATTAAAATTTCCCAAATATTAAGGAAACTATTTTATTAGAAAAGAAACCTGAAAAATGTAATAGAATATTGAAATCATTGATTATCCATGATGGTAGGAAATAACATTTATTCTGTACACGTTAAAACAAATATTACATTCTCATTTTTAGTAATAATTCAAAAGTTCCTCATTCAAAAAATCAAAAGAAGATTAATTTTATTTTTTTTTGAAAATATAAAAAAATTGTAAAAATGGAATTAAAAATTTATTGGATAATATTAAACACACTCTTGAAAACTATTTTAGAAGAAAACATATATGGAAAAATAGGATTTTCAATCGAATAGATAAATAAAGTCCATTTTCCATTAAAAATTTATTTTTTATCATGAATACAGAAGGAGAGAAAAATTAATAGAATAAAATATAATTTTAAAAAATTGATTATAAGAAAATTCCTGAGTTTATTGCGATGTGGAAAATATGATTTCATCATTTGAAAACTTAATCACAAACAATCCCAATAAACAGTGGGATTATAACATAAAACCTTTTCCACTTTGGTACCTTTCGAATTATAATACCCATGAAAGTAAAAAAAATTAGATGGATTTGTATATCCCATATCTTCCATGAGAATTAAAATAAATAAATAAATGGTTAGTATATACACCACACAAAATAAAGAATAAGTGTATATAGAATGTATCCCATAGATATAAAAGCAATACATAAATCTATTACCTCAGGTCTGTATTTCCTCATACACACCCAAAATACCTATATAACAAACATAGGTTTATTATACATATATTCCTTAAATATAAACATATATATCATCCCATATATGATTTACTTATAAACTTTTATCACCCGTTTACAAAAAATTCATTGGTAAAATATTTGTTTCTGTTAATAAATGATTTGTTTTTCATATATGTTTTCGTATGATAATTTTGGTGCTTATAATTTTATAATTTTTCTATAATCACCAAAATGATTTTCATGTTAAAAATCTCATATAAATTAATTATGTACATATGTATATTTATTCATAAAATTTATATATGAAGAGATACATTACATTTTTCATAGAGATGGTCGACCATATGTACACTGCAACATTCATTCCAATTTCATGAAGGATGAAAAAAAAGAAATGTAAATATTAATATACCTTTCCATAATCATTGTTACATCATATATGTCATTTATATTCATTAAATCCTTCAATATTCCAAATGTATGGATGGACAATGTTATTGTTTTCCAATAGATTGGAAGGTAAGAAATTAGATGTGATATTATAATTTTAGAAGTATAATTATTTCATAAATATAATATAAATTTTTAAATAAATCATTATTTCTATTATTGTGAGGCCTTAATGGAAAATGAATTACATAGGTTCACGAGGAAATAGTCTGTCGTACAGATGATCGAGGGTTTTGTTTCCCATATGATGATGGAGGAGATGTATATGGGATATGATATTAACATAATTAAATCTAATTATCTATAAGATATTGGGGTTATTATTCCATAATAATTGAATGATATTTTATGGAGGTGGAATAATAAATAATATAAAATTCTCAGTTAAGAATGATACATTTTTTTTAGAAAACCTCTTTACATTATCACCATAAGCATTCTTATGAGGGTTTCCTAATCAAACCAAGGCCCCTACGATTTGTGGAGGGAATAAGGAAAATTTCTGATCAGTTATTTACTAATCCAAAAATTATTTTTAATTGTTAATTGGAGAGGATATGGTGTTCCATTTTATGATTGGGGAAGAGGACATACATGAAATTTTTTAAAATAATAATTTATAACCACATTTACACATGAATATAGGCTCTAAAATGGTTAATTATTGATAATTAGATGATTCAAGGGTTAAATATGTTAATAAAATATTCATTTTATAGGTTTTTAGGTCATTTTTACATTTATATATTTTTTAAACACCTTGGTAAACTCATTTTAGCCTTAACCGCAATAAATAATTGTTATTATTTTTACTATTTTTTAGGACCAAAATATATATTAAACATATTATGTAATATTAAATATGATAATTACAAATATAGAATAAATTTATCCAAATTTAATTCAACGAAGTAGAAAATTTTAATATAATATTAAACCTGTAGACGTGACAAAAAACAGTTTTCCAAAGAAAATGTTTTCATTGGTATAAGAAGTTCTTATATAAAAAGTGAACGAAAAATTGATTATAAAAAACCAAATTTTTTCCATAATTATATTATTAAAATAATTTTACATTTAATTTTTTTTAAAACAACATGTAACTTTTTAAATAAATAAAATGAAAATGAACTTTTTAACAAAAAAACATCAATTTTAACTATTCATTAAAAAAATTAAACTTTTTAGAAAATTCTAAAGAATCTATTCAAAGATAATTTTGACATGTTTATTTCAATAATTAATTTCTTTTTTAAAATAAATTTTCTAAAGGTTTCAATAATTAATTTTATTAAAAGTTTCTAACAAAACCATTATTTAGAAAAATACAGTTTTAAGCATTAAATTAGATTTATTATTATCCCATGCTTAAAAAAATGTTAAATGAAGGGTGAATTTTTTGACTTAATATGTAATATATAAATTTTATTAAAATAATTAAAAATAATGGATATTTTGTTTTATTTAGATAATAATACTTTTCATGCTTAAAATTGTTTTTCATAAAAAATTTCTTTTACTTTAAAATGATTTTTATTTTCATTAAAAATCAAATAATAACATAATAATTTAATTTATTCATGTGTAAAAAATATACATTTAATTATTTATTTATTCTTATTAGTAATTTCCAATTTAATGGTTAGTTTATAATTTTTACATTTAAATAATAATAAGAATAATATATTATGGTTTGCTAAAACTCAATGCTACATGTAATACAAGCTATCAAAGAAATTAAATTTATTCGAAAAAATAATTTATAAAATATTGGTGGGTTACATTATCCTTCATTTAATAAATTATTTCCTCTCAATTTGAACTTATTCTTGGTGGGTCGGATATTTTAATATTCCATTGTGGAATACCCATATCATAAAAAGGGTTAATAAAAATTCCTTTTATAATGAGGGAAGGAAATTAGGAAGCTTGTCTAGAATAACACATAACTAGGTTTCCAAATAAGAGAACATTGGTGGGATGTGAAAATATTGAAATGGAAGTGAAAAATAATGTCAAAATACTAATAGAGAGTTATAAAGAACATGTTCAGGAGATTGTAAATGAATAAAAAAACATAAATCTATACCAGGTGTAATGACCGTTGATTTATCAAAAAATAAGGAATGTGTAAAACATTTTTATTTAAAGATCATTTTCATAATGAAGAAAAAAAAGTTATGGGAAGATAAACATACTTTATTCTATTCTATTTAATAAGAATAGTCTCATTCGTTCATTTTTCTTTCATCAATTTCTACTTCTTAAATATAGGAAATAAAGATGAATTTTTCAACACTGATGCAATAATAGATCATAAGATCTATAAAATAATAATAAGATATTCCATATACATATAGTTATTATCAAAATCAAAATGGTTAACATAGGTTATCCAATATGCACAAATATTTATTGGTTGAAATAACACATTAATATCTAAAACCTCATCCAATATTCATCTTAACCCATTCCATAAATGGTTAAACATAAGAACCATAAAAAATTCAAAATTTATAATGAAGTCTACTAAATTTCCCAACATGAACTTAAAATTAACCCCCAAATATCATAAAGTCTCTCTTAATTGTCACAGTCTAAATATGTGAATACCTTGGCCAAATATTATTTTATAATATGTTAATAACCATAATTACCATAAAATCTCAACAAGAAATACATATTTACTCATTGATTAAGTAAAACCACATATTATTGAATACATTCTATAAATACAAAAAATATGTAAGATCCATCAGTGAAAACATAAGCCACTTGTCAATAAATCATTACATAGTTCCATAGTCATCATTACTATCCAATTCAATTTATCCATATTAGTCATCTTGTTATGTAAACTAAACACCATTATCTCAACATCAGTAACATATTAATGTTTATCTTCCCTTAATCATTTGTTTTCTATAAAATAAAACCTTTCCATTAAATCACATTTCAATTTTATTAGTACCATTCACCATATTCTTAAAAATATATAATAAAATGAATAAATAAAAAATCCTAAAATATTTTATGATAAATATAATATAAACCTATAATTCAAATAAATAAACACTTTAATCAATCGTATTCATTATTAAACCGTTAAATAGTCTTAATCATCTAATTCCTTAATACCTCATTCTTTTCATATGTCATTTTTAGTCTCTTCAACATTAATGGAAAGACATTTACCCATAAGATATTTCTGATCCTATTCTTGATATTCCCCCCTAAGAAATTTATTTTTATAAGTTCAATAAATTCTACATTCGAAAAATTAAACCATTGATGATTCCTTAGGAAAACTGTTATTCCCATACATTTATGTAAATAATCATTTCATTTTTTCATAGAAAATAAAAAACTTGTTCCCTTATTATCCACATTTAAAATATATTCTCACCCATTTGAGATATTTTCTTGAGTTATTATTCCCACGATATCAACATATAAAAAACTAAATCTAATTTCCCCCATGGTCTCCATGACCCAAGCTCCCTGTAACCTCTATTATTCCCTTTTTTAGTGACTATGGAAGTTGTTTAAGGGGAAAATTGTGGATTTTATATCATTATAAATGATTAGTAATAATAAAAATATCGTTAACTCTAGTCTGTATCCCATACTTTTGTTCATAAACTCATTTTATATCTTATTCAATGTTAAAAAGGTTCCTTCTGGTTCCATTTTTTGACTAAAACTAAAAAAAGAACATTGTAAGAAATTATAATACCCATGGAAATCAACATAAAATAAAAAATTATTTATATGACATATAAATAATGATACATTATTTTAAATCTATGAAACCTTTGTTTTATACTAGTTCATTCATGGTCATAATCTATTCTAATCCTTTGTTACGGTTTATAAACAGTTTGTGAATTTTCCAAGCATATCCTTTAGGAGTGTCAAAATAGGTGTGCAACAAGGGTTCTTTCCATGCACCTAGTGATGAAATATTAAAATTAAAATGCTCCATTTTCAAAGTTATTACCCCTAGGTACAACTATTCCAGATCCACATCCACTTGTAATATCCATACAAGGATGTAATTGATTGGAAACAACATGCTCTATCCTTCACCCAATTTCAAGGATATCTTCATATACTCTGAATTATCCAGATAGTTTTTACTGGAGTTTTATAACCCTACTCTCTAAATATTGACATTACCTTTTATATGATACCAAATATAACAACCCATTCCTTTAATAGATAAATATTATATATATTTAGATGATTACCCAATAAATTCCACAAATATATGCCCTAATACCATAAAGATTTAGTTTCTTTGTAGATTGGATACACAATATTCTTATTTCTTGAATAATCTTCAACATATTCCATAATGATCTTACCACATAGTAATATTTTTAGACATATCCTACATAAAACCTTTCTTCAGTACCCAGGAAAGGAAATATAAGAAAGGGTGATCTCAGATGCTCAGTATGGGGAAAAAGTATATATCAATGACCACCTAGGTATAACATGAGAATAAGGGTATTAGAACAAGATCTTACCATTTAAAACTATAAAATAAATAAAAAATGATTGTAATCTTGATTCATGGAATAAATCATGGTACTTCATAATACATGGATAATAAATTAAAAAAAACATAATCAGCCAGAGGATAACATAGGCAGAGGTATATAGAAAAAATTAAACATTAAAAATTATGAACATTTACACATAGAAATTGGTTCACTCATTAAATTACAGATATGAAGTAATTCCCTCACATAAACTTTTAGAAATTATATATAGGTCCATGAATAATCTTATATACCTGAAACAAAGTCTACAAATAACCTGATATACATGAAACTAGGTGGACAAAAAACTTTATGGACATGAAATCAGGTCCATTGATAGCCTTAAGGACATGAAATGTGATTAAACCCGCCCAAATTCCCTCTCAAAATGGTACCTATATGTAACTATAGTGTTCCCAAAGGGTGTTCTTGATCCCTATGGGTTGGCATCTAGAATTCGGGAAACAAAAAAATAGAGGGGATAATTTCACCCATCCTGAAGCAGAAATCATGACATATATACACATGTGCATAATGAAACAACATATGGAAACATTAATATATATATATATATCATAACATAAGGAGAACAATGGAAGTGATACAACTGAAAATATAGAAAAATAGTCTCCAAGAGATAAGTCCAATAGCACAGGACTACAAAACCAAATGAGCAAGTCCAATAGTCTCCATGTGATAGTGTTGGAAAAATCATGTCATCTCACCATCCAGCTACCCAATCCTAGATGATTGAAAAAATTCCCACCTTACTATGGTGCATTGCCTTTCCCAACATTTAAATGTATAATCAGGCATATGCACCTCCACAGGGGTATGCAGGGTGTTAAATAAAAAGAATAGTAGGGTCCCACCCATTTGTTCCATATCGAGTCTCTGAAAAATAATCCAAGCATGCTCAAATATAAATAAAAAAGGCATGATACAATTTTATTGTTTTGATATCAAAATCCTAGAAAAAGAATTTAATTTCCCCCTTTCCACATTTCCAAATAAAGTAGGTAAATTTATTTCAAATAATTTCATATGCATATATCAAACAAATATATAAAATCAAACCAAGTCATGTATCACATATCATATCAAATACATGGTATTAATATAAAAAAACAAATCAAATGCATCCCAAATCATCCAAGAAGCACAAGTAACATCATGTTAGTGATCACACTAGGTCAGGATATCTGGGAAACCCATACCTAACATAGAAAATAATTCTTGCAACATAAATATAGACATATGCATCAAATTTAAAGAGAATAGGAGTACCCTCAAAAAATGATCCCCCCAATAGGTTTAACAATTAACTTAAACAACAATCCTAGGGAGAAAATGAAAGCTTGATGATAAAACCCCTCTGAAAGTGGATGAAACCGATTACTATACATTCCACCTAAGTAACCAAATCTTCACATGTGATCTATTTTCCTAACAATTTCATATTTTCATTCATTGAAAAATATTTCATAAAACAATTATTTAATAATTTTAAAAACCCTATACATTTTCGAAAACGAAGAGGAGAACATCTTTTATAAAAACCCAGAACTACACAAACAAACAAAATCAGTCATATCATAATATTTCATCTTTTATTTTTTTTATCGAAAATGGGAGAAATGTATTCCCCCAAAACAAGATAGAGATAGAACCACATACCTAAAAACATAATTTGCACACACCTATAATGGAATTAACTACATGAAAGGATCAAAACAATGACAACAGAGGACCTATAATCAATATACATAACTCATAATTAATAAAATTAAATTAAATATTTTAGAGAGAAGAGGAAACAATATATATCTCATTTCACAACCTATCCCATGAGTTCCAGATGTGACTACCCCAATCCCACCATCCCTAGGCCAGGAGTTAGTCACTAGCACCTGAAGGCTTTTCTCAAATAGGGAAGGGATTGCGTTAGAGATCTGTACAAACTCAAAAAGGGAAACTAAAGTAAACAACCAAAAAAAGTAAGGTATAACCATGAGATTAATGTACAACCACAAGTACAACTATAAACTAAAAATAGTGGGCCAAAATATAATCCCTAGAAACTGAAAAGAAAGTAAACAGCTATCACACCTACCCTAGAGCTATACCTGGAGGGTAGTAGCTTTAAGTATGATGTCAAAGAAGAGGATCTCGACTACTCCCGTCTCACCAAGATCCACCAAGTCCCGAACCTCCAAAGTCTGCCTCATAGTTCCATTAGTCTACACCATACACACACATATGGGCAGAGCCCATGTAGGGATGAGTATAACAAATCAGTAGGGGACTCCAAAACCCCTGAAGGTCTCTCAGTAATCCAAAAAGGAAAAAATCACAATAAATACCACAAAGGTAATATCTCAAGCATTTTCTAAATCTTGATTCACAAAGAAAAAGAGACATCTCTCTCTAATGATATAACTTCAAGGTTACTCTGATAGGGGTGACTAGTCGTAAATCCAGATCATCTTATCCATAGTAACTCTACTGCAAACCCGTATAGGTCACTGTATGTTCACCCACATTGGTAGATAGATGCTGACCCATATTGGTCCCTCGGGCTAACCCATATTGGTCGTTGGCGCTGACCTGTATTGGTCGCTGGTATAGAGGTTGGGATGATTAGTCGTTCATCTAGATCATCCCACTCTGTAGTTTCTAATGTTGACCCGTATTGGTCGCTCTTCTTCATCATGTCACAGCCAGCCACTGGATTCCCACATGAAGCATGCCTGTTCCTCAGAAGAATCTTGTCATCAAGTCATCAGTCCTATTTCCACTAGTACGAAGTCCCACAAAAAGTATACCCAAGGGACAACCCCGTCATAGGGGTCCCAACATGACAGACGATGTGTCAATCGGACTCTCGGTCTGTGAGACATGGTCACTATTGTAAAAAAGGTATGGTTGGATTCATGTCTGATCCAGCTTAGGTCGCACATCAAACTACTTCAAAACTAACATATAGTATCTCCAAAGGATCGACTTGTCTCAAGGGTCGTTATGCCACAGACGGCATGTCGATCTGATGCTTGGTCTGTTATTTACACCCCTTTTCATGTAACAAGGGTGATCTCAATTCAGTCTATCCCTACTCAGTCGGGCCTTCTAGAATATGCCAAAGGGGTCGCTTCCCAAAATGGGTCCCAATGCCACAAAAGTCATGTCAAACAGACACCCATTTCATCAGTTAAGGGTGTTTCATTAGTCGGGGGTCAGTTGGGTCTGGGCCAGGTCTGACTCAGTAAGGTTGGCCCAACGCAATGGGTCCTGAGGTCTACCTGACCTCGCTGAGGTCCGGACTCTTAAGGGTCAGTCCAGTTCACTGGGTTCGGCCTGGCTGGTTTGCGGGACTGAGCCACGGTCGGCCATGTCATTCGGGTGGGGCTTGGCACACCCGCACTGGCCTGCTGGGCCGCAGGCCCAGCCCAACCCACTACGCCTTTGGTCTGGCCCAACCCGTTGGGCGGGTCCGGCCCAATCTGCCTAGAGGGAGATCGTGTCTCCTGTTGTCCCCATATACGCAGGACCATTTCATCTTGTCGGTGGAGCAATTCCCTATTGCGTGCAACAGTTATCTAGGTGGCCGACCAGTCTCCAGCCGACGCGGCATTGCATAGGGTCATATGACCCCCACCTGTCGTTGGCCACCAGAGGCACCTGCAACCGCCGCCCTTCTCCTGCACAGCCTGCTCAGCTCAGCCGCCTCTGGCTACCATGGCACGCAACAGCATACTGCCTTCCCACTGCCCGTATCTGTTGCAGTAGGCCTCCTACGACCACCGTCGACCACCACCTGCATGGGGCGCTACTGGTTCTTTCCACAGGCCACCAAACAGGCTTTGGTGGTCCGTTCTTGGTGCAATCTACGTCTACAAGACTCTCAGGTCGCTGGCGCCACTACGTGACCCCCATCCCTGCCTTGTAATCACATTTTCTCACCACACAGAGGAAACACAAGAGCAACATGATTGGTAGAGGGTATGGGCCTTGTTTGGATTGGCATGTGCCCTCCGCGTTAGCTTTTTAACAAGGGGTGTTAGAAACAATTAGAGAATTTATAAATAACTCCGGACTTCTAACCCCACATCAACCTCCCGTGTTTAAAGAATGATTTGTGGATCAACCCATTGGTCAGTTGATCTGTGTTCTTCATTTAAATAAAGAAAGGGGAAGGTGAAATATTACAATATCAAAAACAAAAACCCCTACCTAAATGAGACATCTACTAACAACAATCTAAGAAACCTCTTTCGTCGTTGTTGTTGGTTCGTGATTCGGTGGTGCTTGTCACCACTCGCTGAATTTTGTCTCATCCTCCAGGTGGATGTTGTCGCAAGTCTTTTCCAAATTTTCCTCGCTTGAATAAGTTGTTCCAAAACCCTACCCCGATATCTATTTAAATAGGAGGGGAAAAGTGAATAATGCATTGAAGAATTGATGAGATTTATTAAATAAATTAATAATCCCCTTTAAATTCATTATGGTGGAGTTACGCAGTTGATGAATCAATCTATTAAATTGCTTGGCAAGTCATGGGTCCCACCACCCCTGCTCATCCATTGGAGAAAATGAAAATATAATAAAAATTACATGTTATTTTATTTTTCTTTAAAAAGTTAAAAAACTAAAATTTTCTCCTGACCTACTACAGTCGAAGTGAATCCTCCCTTAATTGAATCCTAGAACAATAGATTCAATGGTGTCCTCGGATTTTTAATCGGAGCACCTATTCCAAAGATAGAAAACGTCGTCGGCGCATTTATTGAACGTATCTTAAAAAAAGTTCAAAAATCCATTCTGGGCACACAGGGCCTCGGAATCACGCACCATCAATATTCACAGCCTCTTAATAATTCAAAATAATTAAAAAAAATACATGGAATTTTTCGGGTCTTTATATTCTCCCCAACATGGGGCTTTACATCCCCAAAATCCAAACAATTCTACACAAACAAAGAGGGGTATTGGACACGTATATGATCCTCTCTCTCCCATGTGCTCTCTTGGAGATTCCTATGCTTGCATAGAATGCGCACGAGAGGTATTGACCAACCACAAATAATCCACTCATGTCTATCCTCTATCTCCATCGGGTACTCCGCAATAGTCTCCCCATCGTCAATCTCCAGCTCGCCAACTTCGATGACGTGAGATGGGCCATGCACGTATCTCCTCAGATGAGATACGTAGAAGATGTTGTGAACCCTCACCAAATATAGTGGAAGTTACATGCAGTAATCCACCTTTCCAATCCTCTTAAGTATCAGGAATGTTCTGATAAAACTCGATGAGAATTTTCCACCTTGGCCAAATCTATGTAGTCCCCCGTCGAGGGGAGACTCACAAGAATATGTGGTCCCCCTCCTAGAACTCGGATGGTCTCCATCTCTTATCAGCATAGTACTTATTTCAGCTCTGTGCAGTCTTCATCCACTCTCATATAACCTTCACCTTCTCAGTGGTAGCATGTACCATCTCAGGGCCCACTAGTACTAGCTCTCCAGGATCCGTCCAGCACAAGGGCAATCTGCACGGTCGTCCGTACAACACCTCAAACGGGGACATGCCAAGGGTGTAGTGATAACTATTTTTGTACGCAAACTCCACCAAGGGTAGGGGGTCCTCCCAACTATGACCAAAATCTTGGACACATGCACGAAGAATGTCCTCCATGGTATGGATGTTCCTCTCACTCTGACCATCTGTCTACGGGTGAAAAGTTGTGCTCAAGAGAAGGTGAGTCCCAAAAGCCTCTTTCAATCCTTTACAAAACTGGGATGTGAAGCACGCATCACTGGATGAGACTATCCATGAAGGCACCCTGTGAATTTTCACGATCTCCTGTATGTAGAGATGTCCCAAACTCTCTACTGAACCCTTCTCTCGAATAACAATGATGTGGGCCGACTTGTTGATTCGGTCAACAATCACCCAAATATTATCATTCCCTCTAGACGTACATGGTAACCCCATAACAAATTCCATTTATATCCCTTCCCACATCCATTATGATATCTTTAGGGGTTGGGTCAAGTCTGCTGGTACCTGGTGCATGGCCTTCACTTTCTGGAAATTGAGGCATCTAGAAACAAACTCTGCCACAACTTTCTACATCCATGGACACCGGTACTGATGCCGGAGGTCCTGATACATCTTCATCACACCTATATGTACTTCCAAGGGGGGTGTATCAAACTCCCTCATCACCTCCTCTCTTAGTGCCACCGGTACAACTGTACGTCCTCTAAAAAGGATACCATGCTCCCCACCTTCATAATATCCATCAGGTGCATGGCCTGAGGATATCTGAGCACGTAAAGTCTCATAGATGTTGTCTCCATGTTGTGCCTATTTGACTCACTACAGGATTGGAGGGGATACTACCATTGACTGAAGTTAGACTTCCTCATCTCTATCCACATAGGATATCTGAAGTGAGGCTAACTTCTCTGAAGCCTCATTCAGTAGTTGTGAACTCGATTTCCAGCTAAGTGCATCTTCCACTATCTTCCCCTTCCCAGGAGTATAGAATATATCAAATTCATAGTGGTGGAGGAACTCTATCGAACTTTGTTTTCTCAGATTCATATCTTCTTATGTGAATATATATATATATATGAGACTCTTTTGGTCTGAGTAAACAATGAAATGCTCTCCCATCAAGTAGTTATGACACATCTTCAGTGTGAATACTACTACTTCCAAATTCAAGTAGCGAGTCACATAATTCTACTCATGATGCCTTATCTATCGTCAGCCATAATCAATCATTGTATCACCCTATATCAGGACACATCTGAGTCTAGTCCCTAATGCATCCCAGTAAACCACATAGTCAGTGCCCTCCTCTGGAAACCTCAGGATGGGAACACTGGTCAATCATTGCCTCAGCTATTGAAAGATTTGTTGGCATATCTCTGACCACATAAAGGTTTTCCACTTCTTCTTCAAGATAGTCATAGGTTATGATACTCTAGTGAAATTGGGTATGAACCTCCTATAGTAGCTTTCTAACCCATGTAAGCTATGCACCTTAGTAACACTCATGGGTGTCTCTCAAGCCAGTACTGCCTCAATCATTTCTGGATCCACTACAACTCCAGCCTCTAAGATAATGTGTCCCAAGAAGTAGACCTTCCATATTCAGAAGTCACACTTCGAGAGCTTCCCATATAACTGGTGCCCCCAAAGTGTGTCCAAAACTATCATCAAGTGTGCAACATGATCTTCCTCAGACGCTAAGTACAAAAATATTTTGTCGATGAAGACCAAGACAAACCAGTTTAAGTAGGTCTAGAAGATCATTTTCATGAGACCCATTAACACTAGAGGGGCTTTCGTCATGCCGAACGACATAACTAGGTATTCGTATTTTCTGTACCGACATCTGAAGGCCGTATTAGGGGTGTCCTCATTTCGTACACGAAGCTGGTGATAGCCTGATCTGAGGTCTATCTTTGAGAACCACTTTTCTCCATTAAAATGAAAAAATATATAATCAATCCTCAACATAGGATACTTGTACTTCACAGTCACCTGGTTTAGGCACCAGAAGTCCACACATAGCCTCAAACTTCCATATTCCTTCTTGAAAAAACAACATCGGGGATGCCCATGGAGAAACATTGGGCCTTACGAATCCATTCCTCTATAATTCCTCAAACTGTACCCTCATCTCCCGAAGCTCTATAGGGTCCATCTGATTTGCTGGTGTAGATATAGGTGTTGTTCCTGGGTACAAGTCAATAAAGAAGTCTACCACTCTATGAGGAGGTAGTCATGGGACATCTTCTGGAAAGACATCCTCGTACTCATCCCCCACCGTTGGGAACTGTGGAATCGCCTTATCCACCATGTCGAAGTTCATTTAATCCAGATGATATGTAATCACCTTCATCCTCCTAAGTGCATGCCCATCTCGTGCTGCTCTATTTTCCTTCTCACCAAAAATGGAAAACTGACCTTCATCTCTACGCGTACATCACACTCTACGTCTCAAGCAGTCAATTTTTGTGTGAAAACTAATATCCAGTGCATGCCTAGAATGAATTCCTAGGGATTCAATGCTGCTACTAGAAGATCCCATCTAAAACTCTCTCCTCTAAGAGTAAGATCACACTATTGGCACCTATGTGTGACCATTGGATCTGCTCCCCTAGGAGTATCCAAATGCAATGGTCAAGCTAAAAGCTCAATTGGAATCTCAGAGTCTCAAACTATGTCCCCAGAAAAGAAGGAATAACTAGAACCTATATCAATATGCACTATTTTTAAATTATAGAAGATATATATTGTACCTCGTATGATCTCAGGGATGTCAGGATCATGAGCCTCTACTGCCAGTAGCTAGGCCTGTCCCTGTCCACCTTCTCTCTCATCTCATAATGGAACGCCTAGGGGTGGTGGTGGTAGTTCCTGGTGACCCCAACAACCTCCCGATGCACGTCCTGCTCCCTTTCCACATCTGATGCCTAGATGAAACTCATTCTCATGCCACTATTGCTGCCTCGGTGGCCCCTCCACCGTCTGCCGATCATCTGCGTGGAGAGTCGCACAGTCATGATCTCTGTGACTCTATCCCCCGTAGGAAAAACAGATCTTGCCTTACTAGTGGCACACTCGACCTCTCGAGACTCCCACCTTTAAACCTACATCCTTGGGTCACCCTCCAAAATGTATTGCCGGATTTGGATTCTCCATCGTCTGTCTACTTACAACTGTAGATGACTCAGCTACCTGTCATCCAGTAGGCGATCTCGCTATCTGTGCCTGGTCGGAAAAGAATCTCTCGATTAGAAAAGCTCTCTCTAGCAGCCCATCCTGTGTCGGGACGCTAAGAGAAACTATAACATATTTGATCTCTTTTCGGAGCCCCAGTTCAAAGGTTTGTTCCCTAAAGTAAGGGTCTCTTACCATGTTGGTGGAGTATCAAGAGAGGTCAATAAATCTTGTCGAGTACTAAGACACATTCTGGATACCCTGTTGTAGATGTAGTAGCTCTTGAATACATATAGATCATAGTTTTTTTGGCATGAACTCCTCCCTAAAAATGCTCTCAATGTACGTCCAAGTGAGGTTCATCTCCTCATACACCTGGAGCGTTGAGCTCCACCATCGTCCTGTCGATCCCTAAAGAAGGCTAGTGCCCAATATCATCATCTACTCGGAGGGTGTCTCTACTAAGAGAAAGACCCTCAAAACTGCCTCAATCCAGTCCTCTACTGTCTAGGGATCCATCTCACCTTGAACCCTCGAAGGCCTCTATCTTTGGAACTCATGCAATGTGCTCAGTCAGCATGCATGATCCACTGGTAGCATCTTCTGCTCAACGGGCAATGGTGCTGCTGGTACACCACACGAAGGTCCCATCACTATGAGTGGTCCCTGTACCAACACCTAGTCACTTAGTGGGCCTCCGTGATGATCTATAACCAAATTCTGGATGGTTTCCTTTTTGGAGGCATCTTTTAGGAAACCGATGTGCCACTGTCAATAAGTTATACCTGATGAGATGACTTAAGAAAGATCAAAAAAAAATTTCAAAACCCTAACAACCATTGTTTTCATGTACCAAGTAGGAAAATAGAATTTAGGTTCCTTTTGTATGGATATGTGGGCCACCGCACCAACACTAGACTCCCTATACTGAAAACTAAAATCAAGACACTTTACACCATTGCCTCATTAAAAGTAAACTCTTAGATATTCTCGTAGAACCGACCTCCCTCTAATACCACTTTGTTATGACCCATCCCACGGGGCCTAGAAATGACTACCCCAATCCTGCCTTATATAGGCTAGCGGTTGGTGACTAGCTCCTGAAGGATTTTCCTGAACAGGGAAGGAATTTCCTTAGAGATATATACACACTCAAAAAGGGAAACTAAAGTAAACAACAACAAAAATTAATGTATAGCCATGTGAGTAAAGTATATCCACAAGTACAACTGTAAACTGAAAATAGTGGGCCAAAATAAAAGCCCTAGAAACTAAAAAAAAAGTAAATAGTTGTCACATCTACCCTGGAGATCTAGCTGGAGGATAGTGGCTATACGTCTGAAGTCAAAGAAGAGGATATCTATTGCTCCTGTTGCACCAAGCTCCTCAAAGTTCTAAACCTCCAAAGTCTACCTCAGAGCATCAGTAGTCTACACCAGACACACACGTGTAGGTGGATCCTCTGTAGGGTTTACTATAACTACTTAGTAGGGGACCTCGAGACCCCCAAAGGTCTCTCTGTAATCCTCAAAGGTAAACATCACAAGAAATTCCACAAAGTTAATATCTAAAACATGATCTAAATCATGAAGCACAAAGAAAAAGAGATAGATCACTCTAATGGTATAACTTCAAGGTTACTGGGATAGGGATGAATAGTCATAAATATAGATCATACTATCCATTGAAACTCTATTGCTGACCAATATAGGTCATCGTATGCTGACTTGTATTGGTCGTTATATACAGACCCTTATTGGCTACTGGTTTTGAACCTTATTGGTCACTGGTGTTGATCCGTATTGGTCGCTGGTGCTGACCCATATTGGTCACTGCTGCAGACTCATATTGTTCATGGGTACATATGTAGGGATTATTAGTCATATAGCAAGATCATCCCACTCTAGAATTTCTAATGATGGCCCGTATTGGTCTCCCTTCTACATCATTTCATAGCCAGCAACTAGATTCCCACATGAAGCACTCATGATCTCCAAAAGACTCCAATCCTTAAGTCATAGATCATATTTCAACTGGTATGAATTCTCACAAAACAAATTCCCAAGGGATCCCCCCATCATAGGGGTCCCAACGTGATAGACGACGCGTTGATCGGACGCCCGGTCTGGGAGATATGGGTACTTTTGTAAAAAGGACCGATTGGATTCAAGTATGACCCAAGCCAGGTCATATGTAAAACCCCATAAAAACTCACTTATAATGTCTCCAATGGACTTCCTTGTCATAAGGGTCCTTATTCCATGGATATCACGTCGATCAGATGCTCGTTCTGTTAGTTACACCCCTTTTTGAGAAACGCGGGTGATCGCACTTCGGCCTGTCCTAACTCGGTTGATCCATACAAAATATTTCAAAGGGACCACTTCCCAAAATGGGTCCTAATGACACTGACTATGTGTTAAACTAACATAAACTTCCTCAATTACAGGAGTTTCTTTCTTCGAGGGCCAGTTGGGTCTAGGCCTGATCCGGCTTGGTCAGGCCGGCCCGACGCAACGGGTCCCAGGGTCTACCTGACCCTGCCTGGGTCCAACCTATTAAGGGTCAGTCTGGCTGGTTCGTAGGCCTAGGCTATGGTTGGCTGGGCCCTCTAAGTGGGGCTTGGCCCACCCACATTGGCCCTCTAGCCTGTGGGTCCAGCCCGTTCGGTCGGCCCGCATCCGGCCCAATCCGTCTGGAGGGGGACCGTGTCTCCAGCTAGCCCCGAGGATGCAGGTCCATTTCATCCAGCTGGTGGGGCGCTACCCCACCCAGTGTAATCGTCAGCCAGGTGGTTGACCGGTCTCCAGTCGACGCAGTGTGGAATGGGGCCATGTCACCCACTCCTACAGCAGCCCGTTGGCGGTGCCTACGGGAACCTTCCTTCTCCTACGAGGCCGGCTCGGGCCGGCCACCTCTAACCATAGTGGTGCGTGACAGTGCGCTGCCTTCCCACTACTTGTGGCTGGTTTTTGTGGGCCTCCTCTGGCTAGCGCCGGTATATCGCACTGGCGGTTCTTTCTGCGAGCCACCAGACTTTTCCAGTGGTCCATTCTTGGTGCCTTATATGGCTACGAGCCTCCTGGGTCCCCACCCCCACTACGTGACCTCTATCTCTACCTTTCCTTCACATTTCCCGGTCGCTCATGGGAAACAAAATTAAAAAAAGATCAGTAGAAGGTCTGGGCTTTTTTTGGATTGGCCCGTGCCCTCCACGTTAGCGTTTCAACAAGGGATGTTATAAACAATCCATGAATTTAGAAATATCTCCCGACTTGTAACCCAGAATCAACCTCCCGTGTTTATAGAATGATCCGCAGATCAACCCGTTGGTTGGTTGATCCGCGTTCTTCGTATAAATCAAGAATGGGGAAGGAGGAATAGTACAATTTCAAGAACAAAAACCCCTACCTAGATGATATGTCTTCTAAAAAACATTGACGGAACCTCATTCATCATTTCCATCATTTCATGATTCGGTAGAGCTCATCACCACTTGTTAGATCAAGTCTCATCCTCCACGTGGATGTCATTGTAGGACATCACCAGATTTTCCTCTCTTGGTGAAGTCATGCCAAAACCCCACCCCGAGATCCATTTAAATTGGAGGGGGAAAGATGAGTAACACATTTAGAAATTAATTAGGTTCATTAAATGAATTAATGAACCACTTTTAATTCAGAACGGTGGAGTTACGCATTTGATGATTCAATCTATTAAATGGATTGACAATTCACTGGTCCTGCCACCGCCACTCATCCATTGGAGATAATGAAAATAAAATAACAATTACATGTTATTTTTATTTTCTTTAAGAAGTTCAAAAACTAACTTTCTCTCCCCACCTACTACAATCGAAGTGAAGTCTCCCTTAAGAGAATCCGGGCACTGCGAATTCAATGGTGCCCTCATATTTTTAATCAGAGCACCGGTTCAAAAGATAGAAAATGATGCCCACACGTTTACTGAACATACCTTAAAAAAAGTTCAAAAATACATTCCAATCACACTGTGCCTCGGAATCGTGCATCGTCAATTTCTTCAGACTCATAATAATCCCAAATAATTAAAAAAAATACTTGAAATTTTTTGGGTCTTTACATCTCTGGACACACAACTTCCACACCCCAAAAAACAAGGTATCAAACCCTAGAACAAGATCATGAAACAGATCTATAATGTAATCAATGGAGAAAATACTAAAGATCAACAAATCTAATTGAACAACACAACAACACCACCACAATCAAAGGAAACAAAGAATTAGAAATGATCTATTACCCAAAGAGATAAAACACAATTTACCTAATGATCCAATGTTAATCGAATTAATTTGGAATGGGTAGAGTTTCCCAAAATCATCGATGAAGAGCACTAGGTTGATAGGGGAGAGAGCATCTAAATACTGAATAGACATATCAGTTGAGAAACACCCTCAACTCCATGTTTATGAAATTTACATGTAATGTAATCACTTTAAACATCATGAAATTCTTAGGATTCAGATAAGATGAAAAACTCATCTCCTTTTTATTAGACACCAATATTTTAACATTAAATGGTATGTAACCATTACACTATGTGTAATCATTCATGCTATTTCCTCAAATCACGAATCTATTCTAGAAACCATTACATGTCGTGTACTCCTTACACATTTTTTAAAGTTTTTATATATAGTAAAAACAATATATTATTTACAAAAAACCCAAACCAACTCAGGCATTCTCTGAACTTGAGGAGAACCCTACAAATCCATTAACACATTTATACCCAAACCCCATTAATTGGAAAGACATACATCCCCTTTATTTATCTCATTTTTTAGAAAATATAATCTCTTACTAGGAGTCCCAATACATGCCCATTTAAAGTGTAAAATGATAAAGTAAATGGAAAATATCTAAAAGTGGGTAATGGGATGTTACAAACTCCCAACCCTAATACTTTCAATCCCCAAGAAGTAATGTCGAAGAATGAAGTCCATTAAAGAGGTGATTCCACTTCTCCCTCATCAATGAATCATGCCCCTAACACTCATGAGACTCTGATCCATTCCACTATAACAATATAACCAATGGAACTGACTTCCCATGAAATGAATTCACTTGAGATTCAACAATCTCTATTGGATTCTCTACAATAGATACATCTAGATCTAAATCGATCTCTTCTTAAATGAGTCCATAAGAGGAATCGGGATGGTATTTTCTAAGTTGTGATAAGTTGAAAATATCATGGATTCCTATCAACTAAACTAGAAATTCAAACCAATAAGCAACCTACCAAAGTCAATCAGTTACCTCAAATGATCAAACATATATTAGAGCCAACTTTCACTATATTCCAAGCTGACGATGACACAATCGAGGAAGAGATTTCTGGAAAACACAGTCACTAAAAAACTCCAAAGGAATAATTACTTGATTCACATAATATTTCTCTCAACTTAGTGATTTAATAACATATCGATGTAAATACTAAATCATAGAAGATGTCTATATAACAAAACTCTATACCACTAAAGAAGCTTCAACAACCTCTACCCAATAAAGAGATGACATGCATGGGAAACCATAAAAATCCGCAAAAGGATCCATCTTTATTGATGAATGGTATCTCTTTCTATAAACAAAATCAACTATTCCCTGATGTATTTCCCAAGATCCACCAAAATCCAAGATAAAACCACAAATAATATCATCTAGAATATGAAAACCATTCTCTTTCTAAATGTACATCTATGACTGATAAGTTTTAATTAACAAAACTTGAGTCCCCATAACCTCCTTGGGGATCCTCAAAAATACAATCTTTAACCTAGGATCACTTTATAAAATATTAAAATAAATAAACACTTGTAACTTAAAATTTTCCAACATATACATATTACCTAAATTTTCAACTTGAAGGTTTCACTTAGCCGAATTAAATGAGATAAATTTTTCAACTGATCACTCACCACCCAGAAAGAATTCATACCTCAGTAATTCCATAGTAATACAACAACAAAATCCATGTATCCCTCATCCCATTTCCAAACTAGCACTGGATGTGGTTGGAGAAAAATAGAAGGCTTTATATTCTCTTCCTTTATCTATTTACAGGTGTAAGGGAATGACACATAATCAACAACTTCATACTTCAAACTTTGTCTCCATAATCTCTATCTCATTTCATAATACATATTAATAGCTCCTAGATGAATCACCCATAAATAACTATGTCAATCAAATAAGACATAGGTCCTCACTGGGGTTGGGAAGATAAACTAATTTCCAAAATTGAGAATACATTCTGAATCAAGATGCCAATCAAAATATCCCCCCACCATATAGGGTTTCAATATTTCTGATGAACTCTTCATCCTATTACTGAATATACAGGAAAAAAAATATGGGGAGATGATGATAAATTAAAACTGGTCAAAACCATGGTTAAATCATCCTCTAGTGCATCTAGATGCAACTGATAAAAAATACTCATAGGCTTCCACTCTTCCTTTTATTACAGAACTTCTTATGATGACACTTTCTTTCTAAGATAGTCTATAACAACATTCCCCTTCCCTTGAGTGTAGTTGATGTCAAAGTCAAATGTGTGGAGGTATTCCACCCACCACCTATGTCTTAGATTAAATTTTTCTGAGAAAATATATAAGTCATACCCTTATGGCCAAAAAATACTATAAAACATTCCAAAAAAAAGGTTCCCCCAGAATTTAATTACCTGTATGACTACAAGAATCTCTAAATAATGAGTGGGTTGATTCTTATCATGTAGTCAAAGATGAATAGAACCATAACTTACCAAATTTTCATCCAACATGATCAAAAAATCAAAACCAATTCCAAAAGAATAATAGAAAACTGCATACCGCATAATGGGATAAAGTAAGATAAAAATAAAATCTGATGTCAGAAGTTGTTTCGGACAGTTGAAATAAGACTAACACTTTTCATCGCATAAAAATTTTAAACTATTACTAGTAAGAATAGTAAAATGTGATTCCAACATTGAGAAATCCTTAAATAATTGTATGTAGTATCCAATATGAACAAGTAATCTTGGAAATCTCAAATACATTCCATGGATATTCCCATGAAAATATATCATTTACCTCACCAAGATAAACTGATATGCCATGATAATAAATCACATTCACTAAGAACATTACTTATAGATATTTAAATTTAAATTTGAAATATTTTCATACAAAAAGTGAATCCAAGGGTTTCTATAACCAAACCCAAATGGTGATTGTTCCCATGATCAGATCTCGAGTAAACCAAAATAAGATCCATGAGCACTACAAAAAAGTGTCAAGATAATGATGGAATATCTGATTCATGAAATTAAAAAACTACATGATTATTAGTCTAAAAAATGATATCAAATGATTTTCTTAATGACCATACCTGCTCTTGAAACCCATATTTGATATATCACACTCTAGAACACTGATATGATGATAAATCGACCAAATATTGATCTTTATAAATCACTTTCCCCCCTTCAAGTGATCAAAAAAGTCATCCACACGAGGAAAATGATACTTTTTCTTAACTATTACCAAATAAACTTTTGATATTACACTAACAATCAGAGTAAACAATATTCCTTCTTGTCAAAGAGAACCAGGATTTTTCGATGTAAAACACTAGGGAGAAAAAACTATTTTCCATCAGTTCATCCAACTGAATCTTTAGCTCTTTCATCTCCAATGGTGTAATATGATAAGGACGTATTTAAATGGGTTGTATACCTGACACCGGGTAAATATTGAGATCCTCCTCACTTTATAGAGGAATCTCAAAGAAATAATCTAGGAAAATATCAGGAAAATCATAAACAACAACTAAAATATTAAAAATAGAAGAAATATCATCAAGCTCAACTACAACAACAGAAAAAAAAACTCCTGAGCTCTGGTTGGGAAGGTCATGTATGACAAGACCTTGGATCCCACTCTCCTTGAAAAATTTGTGGGCTTCCATCATCCACAAGAAAAGAAACATGATGATGATAATAATAAACCTCATCATGATGACTGAGGATCTAGTACATCCTAATAATGATGTGAAACAAATAAAGGTAAAGATAAAGAAAATCCCAAACTTACTCAGCATCATCTATCGATAACTCATAAGAAGGTCATTAAAACTCGTGCTCTTACCTCTTCCCAAGATGTGTCACTAACTACATAATAAAGTGTATGAGGTATTTTATAAGGTTAAAAATATCAAAAAATGTGTGAGATGTAAATGATTGGTAAGAACCAGTATCAAATAAAGTCATCACTACTGAAGATAAAATAAATATGGTACCTATCACTATTGTTGGACCCGCATCTAGATCCGCTAGAAACTCATCTACTATGTAATGGAGATTCACTCCTAGGGAATGTCGCTAGAGCCTCATCTTCTTAGAATAGTATGAATACATCATAATATACATTGGAGTTGATCATTCCTAACTATATCTAGGAGTATACATAGCCTGAAAGTAATGATGAATATCGAAATAATATCAACAACTATAACACATCTTTAGAGTTGATGGACAAGAAATTCATATGTGTCAATCCTTTCCATATTGATAGAAAGTTAGAGGCACACAACTAGTTATAAATAGAGGTTCTAAAGATGCCAACTACTATGAACCACCTTAACCACTCCTAAAATGATCCAACCACTTCCTCCTTTTCCCTGGTGTTCCACTGAAGATGCCACTAGGTGGGAGAGAATGTTAAGAATATTCAACCTTGCCTTCCATATTAATATCTACCATCATTTCCCTGTCCAATATATCAACCTAGGTCAAAATATTCTACATAAATACCTATGATCAAATATCATGTCAAAACCCATGTAAGTACTTATAATACATCAGTTGATAATTCTTTACAACCTCTGGTTCAAAATGAACAATCTCTATAAGACAACTGTTGTTCGCTGACACTGAATTCTCTCCAAACTGCATAGAGATGAACTCTAGATAATATTACATAATTATTGGATTTGGAAAATACTGGTAGAATAATAGAGTCTCAAAACACTTTCAATGCAATCCCACATACCTATCTACCTATACCAGGGAATCCCACCATCGCTTGTTGGGACCCTCAAGTTTGAACACTATGAACCTCCCCTTGAAACTCTCAGGTGTATACAGAAATTCAAATATCTGATCTATATTTTCAAGACAATCCTCCCCCTCTTGTGGTTTATACATATCTTTAAAGTATGGGGGGTAATTATGCAAGAACTCCCTTGGTTGATCTTTATCTCATACATCTCTAGACCATACCTTAATAACTATGTTCTATGCTTATGGTATATTTTTATCCACATCACGTTTTTCATGCATGATGGCCTTGATAAAGTTCTAATCTATATTATTATTTTCTTGAAGAGAACCATATTAACCCTCCCGATGAACACACAGAACACATCTCAGAGGCATACCACTGCACACCAAAAAAGAAGAAACAATCCTAAAACTAGAATAATCTCAGTTAAAATGAAAAACCCATAATAAAAAACTGAGATTAACATCAATAACTTCATATAGGAGACACACATCCAAAAATCCCATGGTAACTTGAGTATTGACATGGAATCATGTAGTCAAGCTCTCACCAAAATCTACTTCTAAAGTCCCAAAAATCCTCTTTTCAGTCTACCAAACTACCTAAGATAATGACTCATGAATAAAGGAAACATTTGATACCAAAATGTGAAATATCTGATCAGAGTACCCTCTCAAGATGGTACCCAACCCAACTATCATGTACCCAAAGGGAATTTAGGATCCCCATTGGTTGGTGTCTAGCACTTGGGAAACAAAAACAAAAAGGGGGATTGATTTCACCCAACATGAATTAGAAAATATAAAATATATACACATATATAGAATGAAATAGTTGAAGGAATCATGAAAAATATATATTTTATAATTAAAAGAGAACAATAGAAGTGATACAACCTAAATTTATCAAAATAATTTCCAAGGGAAAATTTCAATAGTATAGGACTATAGAACCAAAACATATACGCAAATATTATCCATGTAGTAGCGTAGAAAATCACATACCATCTCAGCATCCTCCTACAAAAACCTAGTTACCAGAAAACTTTTCCTCCTCACTTTGGTGTCTTTTCTTTCCCTGCATCAAAAGTTTTAACCATGTCTACACACCATCAAAGGAGAATGTAGGCTATGATCTAACATGCTCAGTAGGGTCCCACCCCATGTGTTTTATATCAAGTCTCTAAAAAATAATCCAATGATGATTAACATTAAATAAAACAAGGTATAATACATTTTAGAAGTTCTAATATAAAACCCATGGATAGAAAATTAATTTCCCCCTTTTCCACATTATTTAATAAAGTAGGTAAATCATTTTCAAATCACTTCATAAACATATATCAAACAGATATATAAATTCAAACCAAATCATTCAAAACCTATCAAATCCATGCCAGTATTATCAAAATTGTACAAACCAGATGCTTCCCAAATCAATCAAGAAGCATAGGTAACATCAAGCCAAGGATCACGCTAGGTCTGGACAGCTAGGAAACTCATACCTACCCTTAAAAATAGTGCATACATAATGCATGTAGACATATTCCTCATGAATAGATAGTATAGGAACACCCCATTAAGTGACCACCAAAAGGTCTAAAATTCCCTAGAACAATGGGCCTAGGGAGAAGAAGAGATCCCTATGAGAAATACCCCTAAAAGAAGATAAGTCATATTAATTTACCTTCCACCATAGTACCCAAGGATTCCCATGTTCTCCATTTTCCAAGACATATCATCAAAACATTACATATTTTCATGTTTTGAAAACGATTTCATAAATCCATTCCACAATTATTTGAAAAACCGTTTTTGTTTAATAAATATAGGGGAAATCATATTTTCTAAAAACCCAGTTCCACACACACAAAAAATATTACTCATATCATTCCATTTCATCTTTTAAAATAATTTATAAAAAAGAGTAATATAGTTCACCAACATAGGATAGAGACAGAACCACCAAACTCAAAACTCATATCACACACACTCGTAAGAAAATCCACCCCAAGAAAGGATCCAAACAACGATAATGGAGGTGCTATAATTATTCTACATAAACTATAATTGATTCAATTTAATATGATGGTCATCAGAGAAGTGTAGATAACATGCACCTCTAGAATGAACACCCAACACACCACAACTAACAAGGAATCATCCCCTAGAACATGATCACATAATGGATCTATAAAGGAATCAACGTAAACATTACCAGGGATCAAAAAAACCAATGGTGCAATGAAAAAACACAACCAATATCAAAGGAAACAAAGATGTATAAAGGATATATTACCCAGAGAGATGAAACATGACTACCATGAGGATTAAATACCAAATAAATCAATCCAAAATGAATAGAGGCTCCCAACATCATTAGAGAATATTCCTAGGACAAGATAGGAGAGAAATGCACGAGAATGAAAAAACACACCAGTTAGGAAGCATCATAAAATCATTTTCAATGAAATTTACATGATGTGTAATTCCTTTACATGTTTTGGAATCCACAAGACTCAGATACATTGAAACAGTCATCTCCTTTTTATTAAAAAAATCAATATTTTAACATTACATGATGTGTAATCATTCACGTTATGTCCTCATCTTGTGAATTGAGCCAGGAAACCCTTACAAAATGTGTACACCTTACAAGATGTGTAAAGTTCCTACAGACATTGAAAACAACAGATTATTTACAAAAAACCCAAACCAACTCGGGCATTCTCTGAACTCAAGGAGAACCCTACAAATCTATTAAAACAATTATACCCATACTCGATTAATTCAATAAAACATACATCCCCAAGCATTAGTCAATTTTTCTCAATGAATTTTCTCCATCATTTGGAGTCCCAAGACACACCCAATTAATAACAACAACTAGATAGGAGATGGGAAAATACTTCAAACTAGGTAACTATCATGAACCAACCCAGGTTAACCCAGAATCAATCACCCATGTTGGCCCACGACAAGGCCTGAAGGGTGTTCTTGTTCACCACAGGCTAAAAACCAGTGACATACATCAAAAAAAGAAATTTGGGAATGTTTTGGACCATAAATAAAATAAATATGAATAAATATAAATGGATTAAAATATATAAACACTAGTAGTGAAAAAATATAACATATCTCCACAGCTAAATGTACCTCCATGTGACCTCGTGGGTCACTATCAAATTTAGAACCACTCTCACTCCAAGTGCAATCCCATACTCTAGGAACATGAAATTGAAATGTAGAATATGTGTGAGAACATATATTCTCAGTTGGAATTCCAAAGATAAACAATTCCCTATGACCTTACATTTAATAATAAACCTAAATCATACGAGTTTGAATGTAATCCATAATAATATAATGTGTTTCATTTGTTTCAAATTCAAGTAACAAGTTTTAATTTTCAACAAAATCATTTCTCTTCCACTACATTTTCATAATATATTCCAAAAATGCTTTAACATTTCAAAATAAAAGGAAACCAATTTATATTAAAATATGGTTTTCACAAAATAAAGATCAATCCTGAAACAACTGAAATAAAAATCACCTCACTAGCATCATGGGAAATCCATAAGTATCTAGTGTTAGTTGGGGACCTTTGATCCTCGCACCACATTGAAACATGGCCCAGAAACAACAACAAACACCATTCTCATGAATGATCCTCTTGGAGGGGAAACCCCAAGGGTCCAATGGTCTCTAATAATCAAAAAAATTTAGATAGTGTTGTAGCATCAATCATGCTAGATTAAACTGGGATGAACCACTTCTAAATCATCTAATGTACAAGTCTTAGTCTTCCCACCTAGGTACCAGGGGTTACCCATGTTCTCTATTCAAAATTGTGGTGATATTTTATTTAGTAAACATATTTAAACATATCACTTTCTTTTACCAAAAAATAATTCAACCTCTCACCACTAATCTCCTCCTCGAGCGCATCCCCCTTTTTAATCCAAACAACAATGAATAAGCCTCTTCACCATACACATATCACAAGTCACACATTTAACATACATATAATTTGTAAAAAACAAGGGGTAATTCCTTGAGAAGGGTTTTCCATTCTCACAAACCATTTTTGAAGTGCCAATCGGGCCTTGTTATTTTAATAGGAATACTTTCACTTTAGAAAAAAATCTATCCTAACAACTTTAAATTCCAAAACATTTTAAAATTTCAAATATGAAATTATTATTTTTTAAAATAATTGTTTGAAAGTACAAACACATTTGGAAATTTCCAAATCACCCAATATAATTAATTTGAAAACCAATAAGTGTTCAAAAATCCTATTGTTACAAACCAATATAGAGAACATGTTTTTAATAAGAAGGGATCATAGTGAAAAATAAGGAATGTGATGAAAAACATGAAATAAAACAATTTTGTTAAGAATTATGTTTTTTTACAATTTACAAACATTATAATATAATGAAAACACCCAATAAAATACACAAGTAGTTATAGTCTTCAATTTAAGGGTTCAATCATTGGGAGACCTACCTCAAACATGTCTCTCTTTGATGACGACCACCCAAACTGACCCTTCACACTTACACACACATGACTTTATACATACATATATATATACCCCTAGATTACCCCTCTCTATGATGGAATATGTACAAAGAGGGTGTATATATATATGCCATACCCTTTTCATGTAAATGTAGGAACTCTCATCACTGGTAGCCCAAAACCACCAAAGAGAGGTCTGATGCACTCTATAAATATTACCGACAACTCAAAAATCACAAAACCCCTAAATTAAAATTATTCCAAGATAAAGATATTGAAATCCCTTACACAAAAACCAAGGTGAACCCACTACCTTTTCCAAACATGGCTAGAATGGTCCTCAACGGGGCCAATAAACCCTAAATAATAAGAATGGACAAAAAGATAAACCCCCAAACGAGTTAGGGTTGGGAAAGAACCCTATGTATCCCAAGGAATAGATAAAAATCAAAAAATATAGGAATAGTATGGGAGAGGAGAATCACTGGAGGGATTCACAACCAAAATGCAGAAGCGGAGCGGTCGCTAAAGGGAGGGAGCGGCATGCCGGAGCTCTCATGGCCTGCTAGATCACACGAGAAGGAAGGTGGGAGGTCGGGTGCACCAGAGGGGAGAAGGGGGAAGGGATTTCCATGAGTTGATAGAGGAGGAACCACCGCCAGAGGGGAGGTGGAGCATTGATGGGTTTCAGCCGAAGGGGGTCACACACACAGGGAGCATCGGGGAGGAGGCATGTCGTATAGGGGAGAGGAGAGGAAAAGATAGAAGGAAAGAAAAGAAAGAAAAGAAATAAGATAAAGAAAAACCTAAAATAAACCTAAATATAATAATAATATTATTATTATTATTATTATTATTATTATTATTATTAAATTTTTTATTTTTTTATTTCAATATATTTTTTAATTAATTTTTTTAATTAATTTTTTTTTTTGAACATAGAATGGCCAAATGTTTTGGACACACAGTCTTCCAGACCGTGCACCAACCGTTTTCACCCTACTAGAGATAAGGGGCACACTCTTAGGCTAGCCACAAAGTTACCAAACCATGTTGAAAGCCTCTATCTGATTCCAGAACCAAACCACACAATTTATGAATGGTTTCCCAAACCATGCACTACCCTTGTGCCTCATTACTAGACACCCAACATATGTTGCACAGTTACCTAGGAAAAGATGCACTGTTTCCCCAAATCATGCTCTTCTTATGTTCTAGATATTTCTAAGCCCAAAATAGAAATTTCCCAACAAAAACTCAAAAAATAAAACCATGACTCAACTATAAACTTAACAAGAATATCAAAATCCATGAAAAGAATACAATAAAAAAACATCAATGGTCGGGTTGTGAAAGTAACAATATTTTACATGAAACTAGGCCCACACATAATACTTTGGACATGAAATCAGGTTCATGAATATCATAATTTACTCATTAGTTATCCATATTTACCAAATGAAATAGATGTAGATATAGGTACTACCCATCAAATAATAGAAATCCTACACATGTGTTCCACAATATCATAAAACATTCATCATATAATAAACTATTAAAAATGGGTTTCATAAACCTTTTATCATATAATAACCCAGGGAAAATAAATGGGTTCAATAAACATTTCATTCTTTCATCACAACATAAACAGTGGAAAAGGAATGATTTTCATAAAAATATTTTCATTATAAACATTAAACATCTCAATAATGATTAATTATGGTATAATTGGATCATGTCCAAATTAAATACTAAGTGACATAAAAGATGTCATCATAGATGGAAAATTATTTTGAAAGATCACTTGGAATATTTCTTGAGGAAAATACCCCTTTATATTCAAAATTGCTTATTTATAATCTAAAAATATCACAAATATTAAGGAAAATATATTCATGGAAAATGAAAATGAATTTTATTTTGGGGATCTTGACTTATTTGGGTGGTCATTATGGTAGTAAACAACATTCATGTCGTACATGTAAAAACAAAAATTTATTTATCATTTTTGGTAAAAAAGTAAAAAGTTCATCCTTTAGAAAATTAAAAAATAATTCATTTTAGAACATTTTTTTAAAATTAAAACATCAGTAAAAATTAAATTAAACAGTCATGGGATAATATTAAAAAATTATGAAAAAAATTATTAGATAAATATGGATATGAAAGAAAAAAAATCATTGGATGAGAGAAATAAGGATGGTTTCCCATAAACATTTTTTTTGAATCTTAATATAATAAAGAGAGTAAAATAAAATTAAAAAATGTAATTTATATAAATAACTAGTGGTGATGAAAATTACTGACTTTATTTTGAGGTAGAAAAAAGTATTTCATCATTGGAAACTTATTCATAAACAAACCTGATAAACAATAGGATTTTTGATATAAAACCTTTACCACTTTGGGAACATAATAATTGTAAGACCTATGAAATAAATAAACTTATATGGATGTTTATATAAAATAATTTCTATAACAATAATAAAAATTATAAATTTATTGGATTTATATACCCCATAAAAAAGAAATAAGTGGTGTATTTGGAATGTGTCCCACAAAAATAAAATTGAGACAAAAATCCATTACCACATGTTGGACATCATTTATACCCATACAAACCTAATGTATAATAAATATAGGTTTATTATACATCTATTACATAAAAATACTCATATATATCATACCATATAGTATTTAGTTATAACTTCTTATCACACATTTATTAATAATTCTTACTTAAAACCATTGTTCCAAGTAATAACTGCTTTATTATTCATGTATTTTTTAGTTCAGTAATTTTTTACATTGTACATTGATAGTGGTTAAATAATATACATAATATTAATAATTATATAAATATAAAATACCCAAATTAAATATATATTTACAGTCATCCATAAATTTCATAGATAAATTAATGAATAACACAGTTCAGGGAGACGGTAGGCGGTACACACGCAAGAATGTTGTTCCTATTTTCTTAACGGATGAATAAAAAGAAATTTAAATATTTAATAATTATTAAAGAATAATTTTTATATCACATATATATTATATATTCATTAAGTATATATTTATTACTATCCATTTCAAAATAAAATGAAAAATGCACAACATCACTTTGTTGAGGCGAAAGTCCACACACACACACGAGTGATGTCATTGTTTTCCAATGGATTGGAAGGTAAATTTTTTTATATAATATTATAATTGAAAATTATAATTATGATATAAGTTTCATATAAATATTTTAATTCCATTATTATATCTATCGATGAGAGCCAGTGATGGAAAACAAATTGCATTGGTTCACAAGGTGGTAGTCTGTCGTACACGTGATCAATAGTTTTATTTCCCATTTTGTGATGGAGGTTATGGATATTGGATATGATATTTAAAAAATAACATCTAAATATTGGTATTATAATGGTTTTATTATTTCATCATAATTAAATAATATTTGAAGGAGGTTGAAGAAGAAATAAAATAAAACACTCGGTCAGGAACGATACATCTTCTTCGGAAATGCTCTTTAGGTTAGTAGAAAAATATTCCTATAGGGATTTTTTAATAAAAACAAGGCCTATAAGGTTTGGTGATGGAATTATGAAATATATTTGGGTATTGTTTTTCCAAAACAAAATTATTTGTACGTTTTAATGGGAGATGAGAGCAGGTTCCCTTTTATATGTAGGGGAGAGGACACAATTGGAATTTTTGAAAAGAAAAAGTTATTCCAATGTTTTCCACATTCTAAAAGGATAAAAATGGATAATTTTATAACTTTATATTATATAACAACAAAATATGGTGATAAAATAGTAACAATACACATCTTACTCCATTTTAACCCTCTTATTGTTTTAACCCCCAACAAAAAATTTGACATTAATTGCTGTATTTAATTTTTACTATTTTTACTATTCATTGTGACTAAAAAATATATTGAACTTGTTATATAATTTTGATAATTATGCTTAATATTATTTAATAACATTATCTAAATTCAATTAAAATAATTTTTAGAATTTAATTTAATATCAAACATGTATACATGATGACGAGGCAGTTTTCCAAATAAAAAGTCTTTATAAGTATAAGAATTTTTTATATCAAAAATGAACATAATATTGATTACAATTAACTAAATAGAATAAATAATAATATGATGGAATTAATTTTAATTCCAAATCATTCAAAAATAATATGTAACTTTTTAAATACATTAAATGAAAAGGCAATGTTTAATAAAAAACAACATTTTTACAATCTTCATCGAAAAAATAATCATTTCAAAATATTCTCAAAAATTAAATTTAAGATAATTTTTAAATTTTTATTTTAAAAGAGTAATTAGTTCATTATTTTAAAAATATTTCTAAAAGTTTCAAAAATTAATTTTTTTATAATTCCGTGATGGAGCCACTTTTCGGAAAAATACTATTTTGAGCATAAAACATTACTTATTATTATCCCACAATCAAAAAATATATTAGAAGAATGGTAAAACATATTATAAAATATATAATATATTAATTTCATTAATATCATTTTAAATTAATGGATAATTTAATTTTTTTAATATAAAAATACACTAAATGCCTAAAACATATTTTTAGAAAACAATTTTATTTAATTTAAAATGATTTTTATTTTAAACACTAATCAATTAATTAAAAATGAATTTATTTTATTCTTTCTTAAAACCTATACTTTTAGTTATTTTGTTATTATAATTTCTACCTTCCAATTTCATGTATAGGTCATAACTTATAGGTTTAAATAATATTTATAATATTATATTATGGTTCTCTAAAACCCTATGTTTTGTGAAACACAAAATATCAAAAAAAACTAAATTTATTTGAAACAATATATTTCATAATGTATCATGGATTCACTGAAATGTAGTTGGAAATCATCATAGATTCCCTGATTTTGTTTCAAAAAATAAATAATATATGATATATTGAAACGAACAATTAAGGAAAAATAATTTTTATTATCATTTTGGAAATCAAACTCATAAAGCATTAGTTTCCTTTTTATAAGTCCCAATTTTAAAACATACATTATAGATTATAAAAAATACATTAAAAACATGAATTTAAAATCCCACATTTTATTACATTATAAATTGAACTAAGAAGGAAAACAAGAACAATCAATAAATCAACAAAGAAAGTAATTTGTAAACATGGATAAATAAAAACTTTTTTGAAGAATAGACAAATAATTGAGACGAAAATGGTTAGTAAAATATAATAATGATTTTATCCATAAAATGATAGTGTCCACCAAACAATGTGTAATAATATAAACATAATCAAAAAAACATGGGGAGAGCTATGACATAAAGGTTCCAAAAGCAGCTAACTCTCTCACAAAACACTAGAAAGGTATGTGAACATAATAAAATAAATTAAAAATAAGATCTCTCACAGTCTCCTAGAAACATCCCATATTAAGTACCCTAACTAAGTTAGTGTAGTACCCATCCAGTTTAGCTTCCTTTATGTGGTCTCCCATTTTCCGAACACAAACATTCCCCATATATAATATTAGTTCCATAAAAAATAATATCCCAAAATAAAAACACACTCTAAAACCATGCCTTCTTTCAAAACCTCTTTTAAAATATAAATTAAAAATAAATTATTTTACTTGAATCCTTTTAAAAAATACCTAGTCTGCTAAAACATTTTTTCAAATAAAATAATCATCTAAAAACCCTCTTTGAAATCATTTTGGAAAACCAAATGCAATCATCAAGTTTAGATTTCAAAACTTCCCTTTCAAAGCATACACGGATATGAAATTAGGTATATATATTTATAAGTATATATATATTCACATATTCAAATATTAATAGGTGAATATTTTCACCCAAATATATAAACATGTTTATATATACCCTTAAATATATCTATAATAATAAAATATGACCTAAGTCGCACAGAACATAAATCCAAGTAAACAATATAATGATAGAATAAAGAATCGTAATTAAATTTAAAAAAAACCACCAAATTAACCAATTCCTTTAACTCATTCATCACATGATAAAATTTAACAAACAAACTCAAATAATTTTAAAGTGAAAAAATCCTCTTCAAAAATTACCACAAGTATTTTATCAATCAAAAGAACATTTTATTCATTGAGTGTAGAAAGAAAAAAACACATTTTGAAATTAACTATAACCACTTAAAAACCATGAGAAACATGATTTTATATATTTAATTGAAATAAATATAATATATAAATTTTAAGGAAACCAATTTACAATTATAAAGAATATGTGATATATTTGGGAAAATCTAAAGCATGAAAGTACCTACCTAGTACAAGCACATATGATGTGAATCATTCCTGAACAAAGTGTGGAAGGCTTAAGACACCATATCACACCCTTGAAATAATACCAACAAGATCTTAGCACCCTAAACCCCACAAAGGGTTCATCCAGGGAGTGTGAAATAGAGGGGAAGTAGAAAAACCAAGGAAGGATAAGAGGAATAAGGTTTACCTAGACTGATTTCTACTTGAAATAAAATGAATAACTCTTGATAATAAGGGGAAAATAAAGGAGGAAATTCATGGGTGATTCCTTAAATTTTGTGATGTGGGATAGGGAGGTGGTGATTGAGGATTTATTTGTATAAAATAGTAGGGGTTAAGATTTTATAATTTTCTAATTTTTAAGAACATAGGCACATTGAACACCTGCCACATGGATTACCAAAATCATGAAAAAACTATGAACCCTTCACTGGGGACACTATAGCACACACATAGTTTCCTAAAATTCATATAAAATAGTGAAAAAAGGATCCATCAAATTTTATAGCCCATTATCATGGTTGTCACATGGTTATCATTAACCATGAACTAAACATGAAGAAGGAAAAATTCCTTAAAAATTTCAAATATTAAATGGATCGTGCTTAAATATAAAGTCAAAAAATGAAGGCCAATAAATAAATTAATTAATTAATTAATTAAAAAATAGGTTTTTATAGGGTAGGAGATTCATAAGAAGTTGCGTTCTGATAAACTAAGAGAAATTCATCATCTAAATTTTTTTAGAATTCGATCATGTATTAACATCAATGATAAAGATAGGGATAATCTTGAAGCTTTGTACTAGATATTTTTCTTTATAAGATATAAAGAGTATAAATTTAGTTATCAACTCTTGGATTAAAATCATTGGTATATTGTTAGAGTTCAAAATCTTCCCTTTAGTAAAAGGATCTTGTAGACAGATCTGAACATGGAAAAGGAAGATGTTGATATCAGATAATCAACAATAAAATTTCATGCTGATCTAAATTGAATCATAAAAATTAAAATAATTCTGATGAATTTATAAGATGGGATAATTTTTCTAGAAGATATTCTAGTGGAGTATATAATTTAATGATAAAGGGTTGTAGTGGCACAAATCGATGACCTAGAAGTTCATATTCTAGAAAATTAAGGAACCAGAAGATATAGCATTGAATTGAAAAGAATAATAGATTTAATTGTGGAGGAATTTTATATTAAAAAACTTATAAATAGGTTTTTAACAGATCTAAAATTCATACTTCTAATGGATATAGGATAACCTAAGATCCTATAATTGTAAGAATCACTCAATGATTCAAGTATGTTGAAGTTAGCTATATAGGTAGAAATGGATTCATTATATTCCAAAGTGACATGGGAGGAAATGAAATAACCATGAGGAAAGAATCTTGTGGACAATAAGTGTTTTTTTGTTTGAAATAAGAAGTTTATAGATTTAAGAGGTATAAATATAGGTTAGTGGTGAAAGAATTTTGGTAGAGAGAGGGATTGGATTTGTCTAATATATTTTCACCAGTAATAAAATGCACTGCCATTTGGATGGTTCTGAGATTAGCTTCAATGAATTAGTTCTATTTTTAAAAAATGGTTGTAAATACTTTGATTCTTTATGGTTATTTAAATGAATACATTTACAGAAAGCTACCGACTGGTTTCAAGGAAAATTAAAATAAGTACTTGATGTGAAAGCTTGAACATAGTTTCTACATCCTGAAATAAGAACCAAGTAAATGTAACTATAAATTCCATGATTTATGGTTTAAACGAATTTCATGAAAAGTAACTCAGATAACTCATAATATCCAAAGGTTCAAAATGATTGTTTAATTATCATCATTCTCTTGTATGTTTATAATATTCTTATATTGGGTCCATAAATTCAAAAAAAAATATAGGTCATAAAATTTGATTTATCTAGAACATTTCAAATAATGGATATTGGTGACTCAAAGAATATTTTTGGAATTTGGATTGAATGTAATGTGATCATTGGAAGTTTATTATTTTCTCAAGGAGAGTACCTCAGAAATTTCACCCTGCATTTTTCAATTACCGAATGTAAGTCAATTTCAACTCCTCTAATCATGAACTTTAAATTATAAAAGGGGAAATAACCACAAATAGAAGATGAGGTGAGATACATGACATGAGTTTCATTTTACTAGGCATTCATATTCTTAATGTATGCATTAGTTTTCCCTCATCCTATAATTTCCATTTCATTGAGAGTCATCATAAAATATATGTTAAATCTAGGGAACGAATAATAAAAATACATGAAATGGATCATCATATATCTAAAATTAATGGAATTTACTTCCTTATTTAAGTATTATCAAAATAATTACAAAGGTATGTGTATATGGATTATGATAATAAAAAATGTACAATGGGTTTTGTGTTTACATGTAGAAAATGAAAATCAACTATATTTCTACGTTACAATTTGTAGTATCACTCTATAAAATGGAATTTGAATATCTTTTCATCACATAAGCTGTCAAGGAAATGGAATAGTTGAGGTTTCTTTTTCTGAACTCATAAAATTCAAGGAAAGTGCTTTACTCTACTAAGAACGTTAGTGTGAAATTTACCTGGTTAAATATACTATGGATCATTCAAGGAAAAAACTTATCAACCTGAACTAACATTACATTCAAAATTTTCTTGAGGATGGGGTGTTAGAGATAGTTAGGATTTCTTGGAATAAAAATCAAATGGACATGTTCACTATGGTTTTTATCTAAAAAAGTCTAAGACATCACTGTGAATTAGTACGATTGGGGTAACTAGAAGCTAGTGGAGAGCACTACATGTATGTAGATGGGGAATGTGAAGTTCAAATATGTCTAATTATTAAAGACTTTTGTGGGATATGTGAATAAGTATTAAAGTGAGAGATTTTTAGGATTACAAAGAAACATCAAAGCTCCAAAATTTATTTCACTGGAATAATGGTTTTCAGTTCACCAAAATTTGGAAGGGATGGTAGAGACATAACACAATGTTATCTCTATAGGAAGGATGTTCTGATGAATTTACTGAAAGGTAGATCATACAAAGAGTATGGGTATTTGTGAGATGGTAATACACAATATCTACTAGAAGTACACAATCATTAAAAAGATTTATATAAGAAACCAGCATTTAGTCTTGTGAATAGATGGAGTCCCATGAAATTAAGTGGCCAACACAATCTTATAACAAGATGGGCCTCACTATAAATATAGGTCGAAATAAACTACTATTGTGGATTGTGACTTCTAATGAGATTAATAAATAAGATAAATCTAGATGGATGAAAATTCACGATGTCTAATATTTGAACTTCTATATATATAAAACATTTACATTGTTATATGGTGGCAGTAGGATAAAAATGTGAACCTAATAAAACCAAAGAGTTCATTACATTATTTTTCTTTTATTGCATGAATTATTTTGTGGTTTTTCTATTAGAAGACTATGATTATAGTGATTTAGGGTGAATTTATGCTTCTTATGTTTTCGAGAATTTAGTCATGGTGGTTTTGATGTGTTGGAATGGCTACGAAGAAGACATGAGAGGGGGTGATTTCTATTATTTTAAAAAAAACATGACAAGTTAAAACATCCCTCATAAAATGAATCGATCTTTTCCCTATATCTTAAAGTCAATTTATCAATATGAATAAATAAAGGAAAAGATCATAATAATGTGTACTGGTTCAATGAATATAAATACCCTTTTCCACTCCACAAACACTCTACTCCATGAGTTTGGTGATTTTCACTACTAGATCATCTTATCTGGAGTCCTTTTTAACTGAGTGAAGGAATTTAAAACCTTCCAAGGATTCTATAGGGCCTTATGGTTCATTTAGATGAAACTTTAAATACATATTTTAGTCCATGAAGTTTCCACTACACCACAATTGATTCTGAGCAGCCAATACTCTAGATAAAATAGATGAGATGATGTTTGTTGTGAAATAGGTTGGTCTCACTATTGCAGGAGCAACTAACGGATTTATATGATCTTTAGTAATGAACAATAGTATCAAAATAACCATCTATATCATGTAGGATTATTATTATTTAAATAAAATATTTTTTTTTCTTATTTGGTGTATGATATCTCCTCCTTCTTGTAATTTTCATGGTGATAAAATAATGGATATAAAAATTATTTTAATTCTCTCTTCAAAATCTCAGACAACATAGTGAAAATATTTTATAAGTTTATTTTTGTAACTGTTTTCATGTCACCTATCTTCTACATATATTTTCAATTTTCCAACTAGAGAGATATATATTTTTAAAATAAATATCAATTAGTTTTGGAAGCGTTACACTTCCTTTTAATATTCCAATTAAATAGATTCAGTAGCCTTCATAAATTTCCCCAATAATAGTATAGAACCATTAGATTCCTCCTATGGAATAAATCTATATTAAAATCATTCAAAATAATTTAAATAAATATTCTAATAAAATCCCCAAAATAATAGAATTGATTAATGATTTAAAAGACCTATTTAATTTCATTCAAACCACATTAAACATAGTTAAAAAAGGTCCAAAAAACTAGCATCACAATCTGAAGGTAAATTCAAATATTTGAATTTGAATATCATTGAGTCTTTTAGCATCACATGTCCTACTTTGAAGATATCCAGAATATTGGATATTCTCATATTTCTAAAAAATAGATAATTTCATTGTCTCCCTATATCCACAATGTAATATTTATTTAAACTTAAATAATATAGGGATGTAACTTTCATACTAATAATAATGTTGCAACACTTACCATCATGAGTTTCTAGTTATAATGAAAAAGATGTAAATGATGTATTTGCATGAACTGAACTATAGTAGTGTACAAAATGAAAATTTCTATATTGAGAATACATTCAGTCACATTCCTTTTTTTAGTATCTCTTGAATTATTCAATGTCTCCGATTAATTCATAATACAAAATTTATATATTTTATTTATTTTTTTCTTCTTCATGGTTCGGTTCATATAGAAAATACAACTGATGTTATTGAGAGGATACATTGTTATAAAGAATTGTAAAACATATGTGCTGATACTATATATTTTTTTAAGTAATATATAGTATATTTAATGCTCCATTTTTTATTCACATAATAGTTCACCATTTTAGTATATATTCTACTATGAATGAGAAGAAGATATCATCTGTCATTTCATATTTTTTCAATCATCAAATGGTTAAAAAATATCTAGCAGAATAAACCATGACGGTTGAAGAAATATAGGGTACATTATCACCAGAACTTATGGTTCATTGAAATTAGGGTTAATCAAATGTAGGAATCACTGAATATAGGTTGAACTGAATGTATAGGTCATTAGAAATGTAGAATAGATTTCATTTCAAACGTAAGTTTCATCAACCATACTTTTGTATCAAAATTTAGGTAGATAAATTATTGTGTATGGATTATTTGATTCCAAAACAGGGTATATAAACTATAATTTTTTTAAAAAGTAGGGTTTCATTTTTATGAATATAGGATTCAATTAAACCTTCATAAAAAATGGACAACATAGATTTATATAATTTAATGATATTTTAAAGCCCATTAATAGTACATTCAGCCATTGTCTTGAAAGACTTATATTTATGAAATGTAAAGATATTTCCAATGGATCAAGAATCAAATAAATCAAAAATAAATAGAACCCAATTTCTTAGAAAAATAGAAGTAATGACATTCTAGAAAAAATAAAACTAGGAATTTTTTTTGTAAAATTTCATATAATTTATTGAACACACAAACTACATTTTCAGACTTCAGTGTAAATTGATAAAATTCAGATAAACTTATTGGATTTCAATTTCATCAAGTTTCGAGTATTTCTGATGATAATGTAACTTGAATTAATTAAAATATATTATCCTTCCAAATCTACATGCTTTAGAGTTGTGAAACTATTGTAGCAACTTTAGTGATTTTTAAGAGTACCAAAACAACCTTTTTAGAATTCCACATAAACTAATGAAGTTTACGTAAATCCCTTATATATCCAACTATAAAAGGTAAAGGTAAATGTTTTAAATGTATATTAATTTACAATAAAACCCCAAATGTGTCTTTAAGGTTAAAATTGATATGTCACTTGAGTAACTTATAACATATTCCGTGAATTTGTTCACTATATAAAAATTTGATTTGGATTTCGACAATAAAAAATGAAATTAAGATAATATTATTATATTTACAACGGAACAAACATAGTGAAAATATTATAATTATCTATTCGGATATAAAATAAATAATGTTATACACTAAATCAGTAACATATAAAAAAATCCAATAAAAAGAATGATAGGTTGAAGTAATTATCAAAATGAAATCAAGATGATAATTAAAAGGATCCACTCAACATTCTCCCCCTTCTTGATAATTAAAAAACCATAATTCTCTTCAAAAAATTTCCCCTTTTTTCAAGGATAAAAAATATGAGTTCTTGAGTATATTAAATAATAAAATATATTTACTTCTTTTTATAAAGAACTGGAAATTGAAATTTATCTAGTATGATAAAATAAGGTTTAATTTTTGAACAGAAAAATTTTATTCCCATTTTTTAAAAATATCAAAAAATAAGAGTTATTGGGAATTATGTGTAAAATATGTTTTGAATACATGAAACAATATAAACTCCCCCAAAATTCATTCTTCCTTTAGAAAAAGGTAAAAAGATATAATCAAGGAGTCATGAAAACATAAAAAATATTATTCAATGAATAATAACGGTACGAAATGAATTAAATTTTTTTGTTAAACCATTTAATTTATACAATAACTGTAAAACACTAAAACACATGATAAATATTTAAAATAAATCACCATAAGGAAAAAAATAAATATTTATGATATTCAATGAATTTAAATAAAATATTTTCATGATATTTAAAATAGAATTTTTCACATGTCATAAATGACCATGACATATTAATCTAAATATTGAACATTTTATTACATAAAATAAAAGATTAATTTGGAACATGAAATTATTTTAAATATTAATACATTAAAACACATGATTTCTCAAAATAAAACTTTCATTAAATTAATACATGTCAACCTAATATTTTAATGAGCATGATTGATGCTAAAACATTAATTCACAGAATTAACTTATTAAAAAAAGTAATAGAATTAAAAAAATATGAGTAGTTTATTAATAATAATAATTAAATATAGTGGGGAAAAATATAAAACATTAAAATTTTTTCCCTTATATAAAGCAGTTATTAAATTTAAATCAAATATTGAAATGGAAATTAAATGCTTCCTGGATTTTAATAGTTCACCTATATGAAATGTTTCATATAACGAACGACTTTAGGTATGTTTTTCCTTTATAAACTAATTAAAATAAATATACTTGTATTGTTTATGAAACCACTAGATGATATAATGATAAATACTAGTGGCACTAACCTACAAAATATCAAATACAAGTTTCTTTTGGTACCCATATTCTTTTAGGTCCGGCAATGTTAGAAACTAAAGATTCAGGTAACCAAATAGGTTTATTTTGATCAAACGATTTATAATTAAAGATAGATAATTCTTTCCATTAATGAAATAGATTGACACCACAAAATTGAGGTTTTATAAAATTACATTAATTACTATAATGTATGTTGATACCACAATAGAAACATTTAATAGTGGGAATGCTTTTTATAACATCCATGCCTGACCCAATAAACCAACAGCTAGAATGGTCGTCCCAGGGCCTCAAGCATGCCTCCCCATACACCAAAGGCTTCCAACCAGCAGTGAGGGTCTAATGTTGTTTTTTTGGGGATTATATACCCTTATGGTCAATATTTCATAATGGTATATCACGTGAAATTAACCGACAACAATGGAAGCATTAATAAATGAAATACAAAGCAGTGGAAGTACAGTATCAACTGAATATAAAAAATGGATAACACCATTGTATGACTATTCACTAATTTGAAAAATGATACTAATATTATAATAGAATTATAGAAATACACAATAGGTTGCACATTAAAATACAAAAATAAAGAAAATAACTTAAAGTCCCAAGGGTGGTCTCTTTAAGCATCCTGAGTACTAGCTCAATCTCATGCTCCTAACTCCTAAGTACATTGCACAACACAAGAAAATAATCTAGTACCTATGAAAAATAATATCATCTCGGGTGCCCTAGTACAATGGTGGAAAAAGCATCATATGAGATATACTTAATAGGTCACCTCCAACGGCGTCTAAAGCATAATCCAGTTTGTTCATATAATAAAAGTAGTGTTCATGTATATCTAAGTAAATCCTAAATGAAAAATAAATAAATGAGCATTTTGAGAACATTTTCATCAATAAAACCTATCCCAACCATACCTACTTCATCCTAAGATAAAAATTTCCAAACCATTAGCAACCTGTACCAAGAGATAAGGGAAAAGTGATAACGAAAACATCATAAATTTTTAAAATTATATTGACTTACGCAAGAATGTAGTTTGTCTTGGGGTATGCATAAATTTTATGGTCAAATAATATCACAATAATTTTCTATAATGGTGGATACTAAAATTAAATAATCAAAATCCTTGTCCTATTTGTGGAAAACCTTGTCAAGTAACCCATGTATCGCACCAGGAGTGCCATAAAACTCACTGTTATCAGAATCCATCGAATACGATCCCTGAATGGTTTCACAAGAATCACTCACAGCCTAATGTGAGACAAAAACATCTGATCCCAAGATTTTATCTCACATAGGGTTCCATGTATCACTCATGGACTAGTACAATCGTCTCTCCAACAATCTCATCCAAGGTGTCTCCCCTAGGGAACTGGTATCACTCATAATGAGGTAAGAAGAGTGCATGGTGAGCCCATCCAAGAATACCAATATCACCCCCAATGTATGCACATTTATTCTATGATACTGCACACATGAATGATGATCATGTCCTCAACGTTCCATGGAAGGAAACCTGAGTATCACTCACAATGTCTATAATTCACTAATCAATTAATTTATAAAATACATTCTTATTTTAAAATTTTAATAACTAAAGAGGCCAAATATATAACCATTCCATATCAAAACCAATGTGAAAAGTAGGAAGATTGCAAATTAAAAAACCACATCACAATATATAAATGTTAAAGGAGTGGGAAAATCCCATTGTTCATATTAATTATGTAGCAAGAAGTCCCATGTAATTGGAATTTCACCAATTCAAACAACAACCCAATAATATTAACATTTATGGCTTAGAATATAGTATATCTCAATATAGGAGTTTTATTAGAAAATATTAAATAATTAGTCAAGTAATTCATTTATTTTAATTTGTGGAATCCAATTGTAACAAAAGCATAAACATCCCACTTCATGTTTTTGTATAAGTTAGGATCACTATTTAATACTTAAATAAAAATTCACACCCAAAGGGGTGGATTGAACAAGGTAAACATGAAAATTTAATAGAACCCTTCCTGAGGTGGTTCGGGTCGAGGTCATAACCTCTAACCATATTTGGGTAATTCTAAAGGCATCATAATGTAGTCGAAGCAATTTAATTGAAGACAATTTATAATTTAGAAGTGAAACTGGTTATGTATGTGGGGTGACACACAACAATATTCTATAATAATGACAAAACATGAGAGAAAATTTATAAAACATCTACCTAATTATTAGGATTCTCTAATTCTACAATATCAAGGTTTGATTCAGTCTAGTTTGATAGTGGACATAGAAGTATACATACACCCTAAAAATAGATTGAATGAGCTCGAAACCAAATAGCACAAGATATTAGAATAAAAAAATAGAAGGTAAGAAAAAGTAATCATAAACATATCAAGATGATTCTAATGCACCTGAAAACTCTCTAATCAATGTTCATATAAAGAATATTCATCCATCCCTAGAGGTAGTAGGAGGACGAGCTTGAGTGGGAGAGGGGATGTGCATGGAGGATAAGAAAATTTGTAGGTATAAGGGGTTATAATTTTAGTATAATTAAATTTAGAGTAGTAATTTTTCCATTCAAAACTGGATCACATTGTTTGGCCGCATGGTTGGCCTAACCGTGCACCAATCGTGCGATGAATAGTGCACACATTCTGGCCAAATGCCACTAAGCATGCAGGCTAAGAGATTTTTTTGTGAACAAATTTCTATCCCATGAAGATCACTTCTTATAACCTATATCAAGAGTATGGTTATTATTTGTTGGTTGTATGGTTTTAGGAAAACCATGTGCCATTACCAAAACTCCCAAAACATGAGTTTTTAGAGCCTGATGCTCATGAAACTCAATAAACCGCCCGATACCTCTCTTGGTCTTTTAAAAAAATCTAAAAACATCACATATAAGTGTTCAAACTCTTGTATGTTCAACAATATGCTCATTTTACCAAGAAGACTATCCACCAAATGATAAAATTCAAATTCCTTTTGAATTTCAAATGGTCCAAAAACTTGAGACTCTACAATCTCTAAACATTAAAAATTATCATCCTTAAGAAGCCATATGGAAATGAAGAGAACATCACTTGACCTACACAGGTTGTGAAGTCTCGTTCAAATTGTTACTTTGTGTTTTCAAACATCCATCAAACCTCCAAGAATCACCTTAACACACAACACCTAAGTTGTAAACACTCATGAAAACACTTATTTTTTAACTGAAACACTAAACTGAAACCTACCTGATACATGATCATATTTTCATCTCCTTCACCATATGTCTCTATAATTTTCAATGTTCAAATTATGTCACTATATCCCACTAATGTAACTACTGATTTTAGCATTACCTTAGCTCTCTAATAGAGCTCTTGTCATGATTCTCAATTTAAATAATCAGTCAAATCCCATTCAAACTCAATGATCTTTTCGATCCAACATTCATAAAAAGCCTAGGCTGACACTCATTAAAATTTCATGAACCCATTAAAATTCAAATAAGTGGCTCCTCACCAAACATATACGAAAAGAGAGAGGGATAACAAGTCAAATTGTCTTTGATCTACCACACTCAAAACACCTGTCTTGGATGAATAGTGATTTTAAAGACTAATCCTAGTGTATATAGGAAAATTAACAATATGATTTCTACAAGAATGATTACTAAAGAATTTAACCAGATCCTGGTGATGTCTCTAGCCTAAATAACCACTTTAAACTATCGTGCCCCAACACAAACATGGGTTCATACCAGAACAATCTCTTAAGGATCATCACCCTTCACTACATTATCCAAGACATACCACAACATTAGGTAAAATATGAATAATCAACAGGTGTTAAAGGATCACATCCAAGGAAACCCATTTTGTAGTTTACAAAAGAGAGACTTCAATAAAAATCCAAACATACACATTTTAAATATACTGACTCGTTCCAAAGTGGCATCTGCCTAGATATCAAGTCCAGTGGGAAACAACCGGTCTCCATGATTATGACCATCAAATTTCTAATATGGAACCCAAGTATCACTCAAAACTATCCATGATTCTATGTAAAAATATGCTTCTAGAGTGCTCCTTGATGAAGACAACTCAACCAGACTAACTACCTTTAAAACAAACCACGATGTATAATTGATTCTCCCTAAGTGTACCCAAATGATTTCAATATAGTAGAAATTATCTTCATTTAGATGAGAGTACACTAATAGGATATTTATGATTTCCAATTATGAATTGATAAACTTCTGATAAATCAAAAAAAAGTGTCTGATATGGTTTCCACCCAACTAAACCATACCATTATAGGAGGAACAATGAAACCACTAATGGTTGAATTATTCTAGAAAGAGCTCAGCTTCACCTTCCAATGTATAAAGAACCTAAACATGGTACCTTTAACTCTATAGGCTTCCAATGTTCACTCATTCACCACTTGGTCCATTCCGAATGATTGGTGTCTTCAGGGTTTGCGTTCCCAACTAACCATATAATTGTAAAGCTACCCTTTAAGAACCGACACATTCCCAGCTTACCAAACACATGACCATTCAAAAGTAGAATTGACCATTTCAAAAGGTTCTTTTTTTGTTGTGTTACTTATACTTAAAAGAAAATATTTAACAAGAATTTATGTGATGGTCTCCACCTAATAAGGGTCCATTCAATCAGATTTTTTGAAAAAATTTACTCATCCTACGACATATGCTCCATCAACCACTAACTATGAGTCCTGTAGGTTTCTATAATGCTTTAGAAAGCATTAAACTGAAGTGAAAGATACAAAACATTCTTACAAGTTAACTATGATAGATCATACATTAGATTTATGTTCGAAACTCCTCTTGAGTTATGTTCATGTGCATTGTAACATCAGGTATAGAATAATAGCTAAAACGAACAGCGTGTCAAAACACCAAATCCTTTCAAGAAATCATCCCGATAATTGGGAAAATTTATGATTCCCTTTAATTCATAGACCACTCTACAAAGAAGATGACCCTTCAATAAATAGTAAGGGGTCATGATTCAATAGGATAAAAATGAACATAATTGGTTCATTGAACAATTTATTGACTCAGTAGGTACCACATGCATCAAGGAATACTATCTAGAGGACTCAATAGTAAAAAAAACTTCCATGATATTATCCATAGGCTTAATGTCTATATGAAATTGAGTATTAGATGGCCAAAATTTTTTTAAACAGAATCCATATTACCCCATATTACTAGTATCCTAAATAATAATTCATTGAGTTTCCCATCATTGAAAAGTAAGAAAATATTTCTCAGATGGCCTATTAAGGGGCTTACCATTCCCTTGGCATCTCTAGCATGCTAGAACTGAGAATCTTATAATGTAAACACTCATAAAAAAGCTCAAATAACACATGAACAACCATAAAAAATAGTGTTATTTTGGAAAGTAAGTTTTCTACATGAACAATAGCACTCGAACTCTACTATATGTCATAATAAAGGTCACAAGTGACTACAAAAGTCCTTGAAAAACTAAAGGCGCTGCCAATAATAGGCCAACCACTTACTAAAATATAAATCATCGACCCTACCAAGGGATCACAACAGAAATTTAACTAGGATTAGGTGCCTATCATTTAGGTTCAAGTGATAAGGAAAGAGTATTAATGGTAAAGCTCACATTTCTATTTCAAGGAACCCACTTAAGGAAAAATTCAAAAAGGATTTATGCTACCCTTATATGAGGGTTAAGGATAAAACAACACATAAGGTTACATTTAATTCATTAATATAAACTCATTTAGTTCATTAAACATGTCATGGTTTGTCTTTGAATAATAAGATACACCATTTAAGAAGGGAAGAAACACATCACTTACTTAAACAATTCCATAAGGCACACACACAAGTTATAGTAAGCTATATTTTCAATTATTAGTTATTTATTAACATCCCATCACAATTATATCATTGATTACATAAACCCCAATTTTACAACATTAATTTATTTATAAGATTTAATAATGGGCTAGGCTAATGAAAATTTCAATCGCAATCTATAGGGGAAATCACCCTTTAGGTTGTAGTGGATATCTTAATTAACTAATGCCTCTTATAAATATATAACTCAAAAGGAAATAGATGATATTGTGTTAATTAAAGAGGTCTAGTCAAAATGTATTCCACCTTATGTCAATATGTAAACCATATAATAATTTTAATTACATTAAATTACCCTCATATATGGGACATGTATACCCCCATAGGGTTTAGGATCAAGCATAGAAAAAGGAAAGGTGACCTATGTGTGACCCGTAAATACATTTTGGGTTCAACTAAAAACCCGAACATTTTTAAATGCTTAGATTTAAAAAACACCCTTATCTAGTTCATTTTATAATCAACATACCCCAACTGATCTACTAAGGTCCAGTTGTGCGTTTTGAAATTTGGTCACATGGGCCACTAAGCCCAAGAAAAGGAGGTAATGACTTAATAAGGTAACCAAATTACATAACGTCAAAATTGATCATCCCTAATATTTAAAATAGCTTCTATGTATATTGGATCATTAAACATGGTTTGGTTATATGGGTTATCACCTCTAAAATTACAAATCACGTATACACTTTACAAGTTGCTGATGGACCCCATATCACTCCAACCACTTAACCTAGGATTAAAAAAAATAACTGATTTAATTTTTATACTATTTCCTTTTATTATAATAAGTGAAAATATCATGGTTTTATTACATGGGTTACCCTTTTCCAATTCATAAAGCACCCATACAGATTATACATTGGAGATTGGATCTTATTTTACTATAACCAGAAACATTTTATCCCACACTAAACAAGCATATGAGAATGGAAATTAGAAACAAGCACATTAATTATTCATTGAACATGGTAAGAAATAAAACATTCTAAATGAATCACTAGGAATTATAAATAAGTACAAGCATGTAAAATAATCATGCAAAGCTACTATGTGAGAATGAAACACTCTAACATGGCATATATGGAAATCATGATAACTTAAATTATAGAAACATGATAATCAAATACCTAAACAGGTGAAATATAAACATGTTATTGAAATTCCTAACTTGGAATATAAAAAAATGAAAATAAAACAAGCATGGTACATCAAGAAATTTCAAAAACCTAGAAATCAAATCGGCATGGGATGACATATGTATGGCATGTGAATCCCCATGTACCTATAATGATACATGTAATTATTCTTCCTTAACATACCAAACCAAGGGAAAATTATATAAATTTAATAAATCATTAAGCAGTGGAAAAATAGCCCAACCACTCAAGGTGGAATCAAAAACAAATGTAATAAGGAACAGCATGAACAATAGTCCCATCCCTGGACACTTAGAGTTTTCCACATACACGGGTTGATCACTCCAAGGCATGACTATTCACCAACAACTAACACATTCCTAGTCTCCAGTCTACCAATAAAAAATAGTAATATTAAGGAAAAAAAGTGATTTGATACTACTTTGTATTGTCCAAGACCATATGACCACTAAAATAGTAGCTGGAATGTTTGCTTCATGGACTTAAGCATGCCTCCCTCTATGCTAGAGGATGTCGACTAGCAGTGAGGGTATGATGTTGGTACAATGGGGAGACTATACCCTCATGGTTAGAGTCACACACTATTTTATCAAGAGTAAATAATAGAAAACAACATATGATGTAGTAGATTAAAGATAGATAAATGGCAGAATAGTATCAACAAAATATAAAAGATTGCCAATGCCATTATATAACGATGCATGCATGTACGAAATGTTACTAAAAGCATAATAGAAGAAGAGAAATTCACAATAGGAAGTACATTATAATACATTAATAATGAAAATAATAAAAAAGTCCCAAGGGCATTCTCCTCGAGCATCCTAAGTACTAGATTAGTCTCATTCTTCTAACTACCAGGTACAATGAACATGTAACAGCCCGAGATTTTATGAAAAATATTCTTTTTATTTCACTAATGTCTTGTGTTGTACGCTACACCAAAAGGATCTTGCACAACACGCATCCTTGAATTTCCTTGCATTACACGCAATCGCGACCTTCCTCGATAGTGTGTGTAGTACGCAATAACGAGTTTCACTAAACAGCGATATGCTATTAAAATGTTATTAAAACTAGCCGTTATGAATAGTAATAACCACTTTTTGAAATTTTGTAAATTTTATTTTTCAAAATGGATTTCATTTTTGGATTCGGAGTATCGAATTTAGCCTAAGATGAAATTTTGGTACATTTCGGATAACTTTCATATTCTGATGAATAGTGAAAATTACTAAATTTTAATTAAAAACAACTTTTTTAATCGAAATAATTAATAGTGATAAATTATTAATTTAAGTGGTTTTAAAGTATATTTAGAATATATTTTTACAATTTAATACAATGTTGGTCATTGGATGTAATTTCACATTTAAACCAGACATAATCAAGTGTCAATCTTTTGATAGATATTGTTTCTTAAAAACACGCTATTTGTTTTAACAACGGGATTTAATTATAAAATTAATTAATTCAACTCTTATGTTATGAATTTGGTAAAATAGACTTCATTTTTGAATTCGGAATATGAAATATAGCTTAGGATGAAATTTTGGCATTGTTCTGAAAAACATCAATTTTTGATGAATAGTGAAACTACTAAGTGGTAGTTAAAAAACTGAATTTTTCATAAAACTTAATTTTACCGCTTCTGTGAATGGAATTTCAAAAATCCGAGAGACACGGTTGATGTCAGTAAGTAAAATGTGGTTCAATGAGATAAAAATAATTTTTTTGGTGAATAGTAACTTTTTACTTTTTTACCGCGGTTAATAGTAAATAGGGTAACTAAGGGTAAATATGATATTACTATTACCCTAACACATGTCCTAATTATATTGGATAAGTGTAATTCGACCAAAACCAACCTTATGAATAAAATATGACCATTTAGGCCCACTTGGGTTAGATTAGGACATTTATTATTATTTAATTCAAAGAAGAGTTAAAAGAGTTAAAATCAAAGTTTATTTACTAAAACATTTTTAATATAGGGTTATACATACGATAAATTCGATTTTAAATATTCATTAGAAATCTAAAAAGATTTCCTAAATGATGGTAATTTATTTTTAATTTTTAGACATCATATAAGGTATGTTATTTATGACACAAAGATGATGCAGTAATTATCTTATTAATGCAATATTGACATAATTAATATTATAAATACCAAAATAAATGTAATTTAAGACTTTTTATGAATTCCACTAATTTTCTAGGTTACTATGATATATTAGTGTTGATTTAATCAACTTGGTTCGAACATATAATTCTGTTATGACTTTCACAAAAATCATATATCAAATAGTGTCAAAATTGACACAAAATAGTTTTTAAATCAAATATTACATTATTAATTGTTATTCTATTCCTAAAAATCTATGGTTAGGCCAAATGACTTAGATAAGGATATATATATTATTAATAAACAATTTGTGGTTCTTTTGACATGTTATAGTAAGTGTATTAACCATATAGTGAAGGAAAACAAAAAGACACGGTAAAAGTTAAATTATTTAACTTAGAGTTAAATCTAATTGATAAGGTTAAAATAATATCCTAAACTTGTATAAATTCTATTGGATGATAGTATTTCGACCCATCCCCACTTTAGCTTCGAAATAAGACTCTTTGGAACCATTATAAACCGATTTTGACTTTAATATAAAATAATATTTTGAGATATTCCTAAGGTGCCCCTCTCCTCCCTTATAAAAGGACACCTCCTCCCCCTCCTCCTCACACCAAATTGAGCACTCAAGCTCGGCCAACCCCTGACAAAATCCCTTCTCCAATTCCCTAGAATAATCCTAGAGGTCCTGGTATTCTTCAAAGACCAATCTTAGTTCCCTAAGTGGAGGATTCAAAGAGGCGTTCCAAAGAAGAGGTAATATCCATTACCGATCTTTTCAATTTCTTTCTTCTTCAACTTCTTCTTCTTTAGTTGTTTCATTATAAAGTAATAACATCAGTATTACTTACATACTGATATGTTATTATAAATATTAAACAACTCTAATTCACCTTCTATCCATCCTACGGAAAAATGAAATCACCGCGCGTGCGTACGTACGGAATATCGTCTCCACGCCGTGGTGTAATCTATTTTCCACCACCACCTTAATAGGATGGATATAATGGTGTAATGAGTAACTATATATGATTATTATAAAGTGATATTGATACTGAAATAGTCTACATACACTTCAACACAATTCCACGACCATGGGAACGATATCATCGCTCGTGCGTACGTACGGACTACCGTCTCCACGACGCGATAAGATTCATTATCAATGATTAACCATTCATGAATGATTATAAAGTATATATAATAAGTACTAATGAAATATATGACATAATAATGATACTGGACTTATGTAAATTTATATGTATGTCATATACTTAATTCCATTCACTTCAATAAGGAAACGAAAACAGTGTTCATGCGTACGTACGGACTACCGTCTCCATGAACGGTGTTTTTCATTTCATTTATCTGACTATTATATATATATATATACTGAATATATATGATATATAAATCATATTTTATATTCTGTAAGTAAGTAAATCATGATATAAGTAATAATAATGTCAAGAACAACAAGTCAAAACACTTACGATAAATGAAACGATTTTACCCAAAACGCTTCTTTAACATGGAATTTACAAAATAACGGTAATATAATGTCATAAGTGAACCATATATGATATCATAACAATGAATATGATTCTGGAATAAGTCAATAACATGATTTAAATCATTATACAGGAGGTTCGGACACTTACAAAGCAATTCGGACAGAAGGTAAGGAAAATATCACAATCTCATTTTTATCCGAGATTGTTTATACTTTGGTATTTACTGGGGTGTATTTTATCATCCAAATCCATGTTTCCTCAATATTTAATGTTATTTCCATCAACCTACAATTGTTTAAATCCAATTTTACCCTTCGGTGAATTTTTAGTAAAATATAAGAAAGGAATCTTTTGTCGTTTTTCGTACGAGGTACTTTTTGACTTTTCCGACAAAAGTACGAAGAATGTTTTTTTTAACTTATACGGCATGAGTGGATTTTTAAAACAAAATTTCCAAGAATCTTCCTTTACAAGTTTTCAAGTTTATTTTTAATCAACTTCTTTTATTTTAAAGTCGTATGACATGTTATAAAAGGAAAAAAGTTTTTGAAGAAGAAAGGATATTTTCCTCAAGAATGGAGTTCAAGTGTTTTATCAAAATTATTTTCCATCTAAGATAATAAAGGGTTCTGTTTTTATCCCTATTATTACATGGATTTGATTATGTTGTGATGGAAATATTTTATGAATTCCTTTATCTTATATGAATTGTTTTATGATGTCATGTTGTTTAAGAATCCCATTTTTATTACATGGGTTATGCAATGATGTATGATTTATGATTTTGTGGCACACATAAGAAAGGATTCATTATAAGATGGGTGGGACCTATATCTCCCTCCAATGCATTGGGTAAAGATTTTAAATCTCATGAGATAGACCGGGCTGGAACGGTAGGTTATACCGGTTCAGTGAAACAGGACTGAAACGAGGGTTACTCGATTCAGAAAGGGACTTTGTCCACTAAGATAGTCTTGGCAATGAGTCTTGACTAACAAGAAATGATTCTCTATGATTATGTGTGAATGCCACAAAGTTTCATGTTTTATGTTATGATTATTGTGATTACATTTCACTGCCATAATTTACCCCATGTTATGAAATTATGCTCTCTTTTGTAGGTTAAGATTTCCAAAAGTTATGTGCTTATGTATATGATGTGATTGATATTTCTTTTGTTTACCCTTACTGAGCATTTGAGCTCACCCTTTTATGTTTTCTTTTCCCCAGGATATAAAGAAAGGTTTTAGGTAAAAAAATGGGGGAAGATCTTTATGGGAGATGTTGAAGATCTTTCACCAGGATTAGAAGATTATATTCCGAGTTTCCAAAGACACTAAACTATTACGATCCTTGTGTGTGTGTTTTTGTTATGTACTAAGTATTCCGCAAAAGTAATGTAATGTCCATGTACGTTAAGCTTCAGGTCTCTACAGTTGGTATCAGAGGAAAGGTTTAGTCAAACTTTGGAAACTAGGATGCAAAAACGTTAGTGAGATCCCTAGAGATATTTCTACGGTATGTCTAGGGATGTCCCTAAGGTTAAGTATACGTATAGGTTATAGTACGAGAATTATGCTAACAATCATAGAATTAAACCTAAGATGTTAGATTTTGAAGTTACTCCCCCTTTATTATGTTGATTTCCCTAGAATTATTTTTGCCTCTCACACTATTCTTTTTGGGTTTTAGACGATGGCTGGAACCCGAAGGAACCGTGTTGATCAATGCAATGGACAATGCAATGATTGTCCTCCTGAACAAGAAAATGTTATGGGAGATGGAGTGCAAAATCTTATTGCTATACTTACACAAGCTATGAATCATTCTGGACTTCCAAATGAGCAGAGAAGGGAGCAATATTCTATTGAGTCCTTCATGAGGCAACGTCCACCTTCTTTCAGTGGGTCTTCTGATCCACTTGTTGCTGAACAATGGATCAGTACCACTGAAAAGATATTTTCAGTTCTTCAATGTTCTGAACATGATAAAGTCATCTTAGCAGTATATCGTTTGGAAGGTGAAGCTGATCAATGGTGGAATCTTATCAAGAATACGAGGCAAAGAGATGAAATTGATTCCATGGAATGGGACGAGTTCAAGAACTTGTTTTTCAGTAAGTACTTCCCTCGTATTCTTCGAACGAAGATGGAAAAGGAGTTTCTTGAGCTGAAACAGAAGGATGATGAATCTGTTGGTATATACGAAGCAAATTTTACAAGACTTGCAAGGTATGCTTCTGGTATTATCATCCAACCTGAAAGTAAAGTTGATCTATTTTTCAGTTGCTTAAAACCAAGTCTTCGAAGGGCATTAGCTATACGAGACTTCAGTAGCTATGAAGAAATTGTGCGTTGTGCTATGAAGGTAGAAATGGAAGTTGGTGTTACATATCCATCTCATGGTTTTGACAAGAAACGAAAGATGGAGTTTAAGGAGAAATATCAGAATAATGGTGAAAAGAAGATGAATGTTTCCTTATTCACAAAGTGTGGAAAGAAGCATGGCGGAGATTGTCTTAAAGGGACTAGAAAATGTTTTAAGTGTGGAAAAGAAGTTCATCGAGCAGCTGAGTGTCGAAGTAATGGAAAAAGGGTTTCTAATGATGTGAACAAAGCAAACACTGCAGAGAACGCACCACCAACACTTCAATGTTTCAAGTGCAAGGAGATGGGACATTATGCCAATAAATGCCCTAATCCAAGGGTTAGTGATGATCAACATAAGCAACCACTGAAGGCAAAGGACAAAGGGAAGTCACATGCGATCACTATTAGCGATGTTGAATATGACAATGATGTGGTGGAATGATTAAGTGTTTATGTAATGGGATTCCAAAATAGTGTTGTGGAATATTGGAATATTTATGTATTGGTCTATTGTGGTTTTCAATAATTTTATGGTATCAGTAACCATGTAAAGTGATTGAGATATTTTTTTTGGAAAAAGAATGATATGCGCATAATAAAGGGAAAACGAGAAAATTAAATATTTGACAGTATTCATGAGCTCATGATTGATATAAGGACTAAGTGATATCATGGTTTGAGTATATAGAATTTTGAGGATTTTGGTATGTGGAAAGAGTTAACTTTTAATAGAATTCATGTTTTCAATAAGGTTCAATGGGTATTCAAGAGAGTACAAGATTAAGGCCTTTGAATGTTTGGAATGTGACCAACAAGATATATCTTATGATATATGGGGATCAACGATGGTATTAAATCTCTGGTAATCCTTTTCACTATGTTATGAGAGTGGACTGCAGTATTATGGATAAGCCTAAATATTGGAATGGATTATGTTGGACATAAGTTAGTATTGTTTAAGGATAGAAGTTTTTTTTTGATATTATTGATGGGATGTTATAGTAATATAGTTTTAGAAAAAGGACAACCTGCAGGACGGGCGACAGCCCATCGCTTCGGACAAGGCTGTGGGAATCGAACCCACAACCGAAGTGCGACTGGCCTTTATCGCCTACCACTGACCTACAGGAAGTCCCAGTTTAGTAGAAACTAGTTTTATTATATTAAGCAGTATGATATATGAAGTATAAGCCCATTTTAGGAACCATATGTGACTAATCTCACTATAGATCGACTTATGTATATAATTTTTGCTAACCTTTTGTTTGAGACAGATGGAATAACCTGTCATACTAACACTTCACGAATAACAAATTCAACTTCATTTATTTAAGAGATGAAGTGGAAATTGTTCAAGGCATGAACAACAGTGAGATTGTACCAAAATAAAGAAAGTATTTATTCTAATTCAAATTTTCAACTTTAGGGAAATGATCTTGAAAAAGAAAAATGTTGTCCTAGTGATCTTATACCTGATGAATCAGATGGTACCTTAGATCGTCACAAATTTATGGATTTGTGATTACTAGATTTTCCATATCCATGTTCTCTACCACTCTCCATCAGAACATGATGGTTAGATTTCTCTTCCATATCCATATTTTCACCTATGTGGAAACCCAGTGATTAGTTTATTTGGGTAATCGTTACATTTCATACCTTAGTTTTTAAAGCCAAGTTTTGGTATTCCTTTTTACGATGTGGGTTTCTATTAAAGAAACTTTCGAATAGTAAACCATTTATAACCCCGACGAATTTCGAGGGCGAAATTCATTTTAAGGGGGGTAGAATGTAACAGCCCGAGATTTTATGAAAAATATTCCTCTTATTTCACTAATGTCTTGTGTTGTACGCTACACCAAAAGGAGCTTGCACAACACGCATCCTTGACTTTCCTTGTATTACACGCAATCGCGACCTTCCTCGATAGCGTGTGTAGTACGCAATAACGAGTTTCACTAAACAGCGATATGCTATTAAAATGTTATTAAAACTAGCCGTTATGAATAGTAATAACCACTTTTTGAAATTTTGTAAATTTTATTTTTCAAAATGGATTTCATTTTTGGATTCAGAGTATCGAATTTAGCCTAAGATGAAATTTTGGTACATTTCGGATAACTTTCATATTCTGATGAATAGTGAAAATTACTAAATTTTAATTAAAAACAACTTTTTTAATTGAAATAATTAATAGTGATAAATTATTAATTTAAGTGGTTTTAAAGTATATTTAGAATATATTTTTACAATTTAATACAATGTTGGTCATTGGATGAAATTTCACATTTAAACCAGACATAATCAAGTGTCAATCTTTTGATAGATATTGTTTCTTAAAAACACGCTATTTGTTTTAACAGCGGGATTTAATTATAAAATTAATTAATGCAACTTTTATGTTATGAATTTGGTAAAATAGACTTCATTTTTGAATTCGGAATATGAAATATAGCTTAGGATGAAATTTTGGCATTGTTCTGAAAAACATCAATTTTTGATGAATAGTTAAACTACTAAGTGGTAGTTAAAAAACTGAATTTTTCATAAAACTTAATTTTACCGCTTCTGTGAATGGAATTTCAAAAATCCGAGAGACACGGTTGATGTCAGTAAGTAAAATGTGGTTCAATGAGATAAAAATAATTTTTTGGTGAATAGTAACTTATTACTTTTTTACCGCGGTTAATAGTAAATAGGGTAACTAAGGGTAAATATGATATTACTATTACCCTAACACATGTCCTAATTATATTGGATAAGTGTAATTCAACCAAAAACAACCTTATTAATAAAATATGACCATTTAGGCCCACTTGGGTTAGATTAGGACATTTATTATTATTTAATTCAAAGAAGAGTTAAAAGAGTTAAAATCAAAGTTTATTTACTAAAACATTTTTAATATAGGGTTATACATACGATAAATTCGATTTTAAATACTCATTAGAACTCTAAAAAGATTTCATACATGATGGTAATTTATTTGTAATTTTTAGACATCATATAAGTTAAGTTATTTATGACACAAAGATGATGCAGTAATTATCTTATTAATGAAATATTGACATAATTAATATTATAAATACCAAAATAAATGTAATTTAAGACTTTTTATGAATTACACTAATTTTCTAGGTTACTATGATATATTAGTGTTGATTTAATCAACTTGGTTCGAACATATAATTCTGTTATGACTTTCACAAAAATCATATATCAAATAGTGTCAAAATTGACACAAAATAGTTTTTAAATCAAATATTATATTATTAATTGTTATTCTATTCCTAAAAATCTAAGGTTCGGCCAAATGACTTAGATAAGGATATATATATTATTAATAAACAATTTGGGGTTCGTTTGGCATGTTATAGTAAGTGTATTAACCATATAGTGAAAGAAAACAAAAAGACACGGTAAAAGTTAAATTATTTAACTTAGAGTTAAATCTAATTGATAAGGTTAAAATAATATGCTAAACTTGTCTAAATTCTATTGGATGATAGTATTTCGACCCATCCCCACTTTAGCTTCGAAATAAGACCCTTTGAAACCATTATAAACCGATTTTGACTTTAATATAAAATAATATTTTGAGATATTCCTAAGGTGCCCCTCTCCTCCCTTATAAAAGGACACCTCCTCCCCCTCCTCCTCACACCAAATAGAGCACTCAAGCTCGTCCAACCCCTGCCAAAATCCCTTCTCCAATTCCCTAGAATAATCCTAGAGGTCCTGGTCTTCTTCAAAGACCAATCTTAGTTCCCTAAGTGGAGGATTAAAAGAGGCGTTCCAAAGAAGAGGTAATATCCATTACCGATCTTTTCAATTTCTTTCTTCTTCAACTTCTTCTTCTTTAGTTGTTTCATTATAAAGTAATAACACCAGTATTACTTACATACTGATATGTTATTATAAATATGAAACAACTCTAATTCACCTTCTATCCATCCTACGGAAAAATGAAATCACCGCGCGTGCGTACGTACGGAATACCGTCTCCACGCCGTGGTGTAATATATTTTCCACCACCACCTTAATAGGATGGGTATAATGGTGTAATGAGTAACTATATATGATTATTATAAATTGATATTGATACTGAAATATTCTACATACACTTCAACACAATTCCACGACCATGGGAACGATATCATCGCTCGTGCGTACGTACGGACTACCGTCTCCACGACGCGATAAGATTCATTCTCAATGATTAACCATTCATGAATGATTATAAAGTATATATAATAAGTACTAATGAAATATATGACATAATAATGATACTGGACTTATGTAAATTTATATGTATGTCATCTACTTAATTCCATTCACTTCAATAAGGAAACGAAAACAGCGTTCATGCGTACGTACGGACTACCGTATCCATGAACGGTGTTTTTCATTTCATTTATCTATCTATTATATATATATATACTGAATATATATGATATATAAATCATATTTTATATTCTGTAAGTAAGTAAATCATGATATAAGTAATAATAATGTCAAGAACAACAAGTCAAAACACTTACGATAAATGAAACGATTTTACCCAAAACGCTTCTTTAACATGGAATTTACAAAAGAACGGGTAATATAATGTCATAATTGAACCATATAGATATCATAACAATGAATATGATTCTGGAATAAGTCAATAACATGATTTAAATCATTATACAGGAGGTTCGGACACTTACAAAGCAAGTCGGACCTAAGGTAAGGAAAATATCACAATCTCATTTTTATCCGAGATTGTTTATACTTTGGTATTTACTGGGGTGTATTTTATTAAACAAATCCATGTTTCCTCAATATGTAATGTTATTTCTATCAACCTACAATTGTTTAAATCCAATTTTACCCTTCGTTGAATTTTTAGTAAAAGATAAGAAAGGAATCTTTTGTCGTTTTTCGTACGAGGTACTTTTTGACTTTTCCGAAAAAAGTACGAAGAATGTTTTTTTTTAACTTATACGGCATGAATGGATTTTTAAAACAAAATTTCCAAGAATATTCCTTTACAAGTTTTCAAGTTTATTTTTAATCAACTTCTTTTATTTTAAAGTCATATGACATGTTATAAAAGGAAAAATGTTTTTGAAGAAGAAAGGATATTTTCCTCAAGAATGGAGTTCAAGTGTTTTATCAAAATTATTTTCCATCTAAAATAATAAAGGGTTCTGTTTTTATCCCTATTATTACATGGATTTGATTATGTTGTGATGGAAATATTTTATGAATTCCTTTATCTTATATGAATTGTTTTTTGATGTCATGTTGTTTAAGAATCCCATTTTTATTACATGGGTTATGCAATGATGTATGATTTATGATTTTGTGGCACACATAAGAATGGATTCATTATAAGATGGGTGGGACCTATATCTCCCTCCAATGCATTGGGTAAAGATTTTAAATCTCATGAGATAGACAGGGCTGGAACGGTGGGTTATACCGGTTCAGTGAAACAGGACTGAAACGAGGGTTACTCGATTCAGAAAGGGACTTTGTCCACTAAGATAGTCTTGGAAATGAGTCTTGACTAACAAGAAATGATTCTCTATGATTATGTGTGAATGCCACAAAGTTTCATGTTTTAAGTTATGATTATTGTGATTACATTTCACTGCCATGATTTACCCCATGTTATGAAATTATGCTCTCTTTTGCAGGTTAAGATTTCCAAAAGTTATGTGCTTATGTATATGATGTGATTGATATTTCTTTTGTTTACCCTTACTGAGCATTTGAGCTCACCCTTTTATGTTTTCTTTTCCCCAGGATATAAAGAAAGGTTTTAGGTAAAAAAAAGGGGGAAGATCTTTATGGGAGATGTTGAAGATCTTTCACCAGGATTAGAAGATTATATTCCAAGTTTCCAAAGACACTAAACTATTAAGATCCTTGTGTGTGTGTTTTTGTTATGTACTAAGTATTCCGCAAAAGTAATGTAATGTCCATGTACGTTAAGCTTCGGGTCTCTACAGAACAACACGAGAAAGGGATCCAGCACCTGAGAACTAGAGGATTTTCTTTGGTACCCCAGTGCAATGGTTTCATGATAAGGGTGTAAAATATACTTAGTAGGCTACAACTAATGAATTCTAAAGCATAATACAGTTCATGTATAAAAAACAACTAGTGTGAATTTATTTCTGTGTAAAGAAGCAATTAAAAATAAATAAACAACTATGTTGAGCTCAGGTTCCCCAAGAACACCATTCCCAAACATACCTACTTTATCCTAAGTTGTAAATTCTTGAACCATGAGGAACATGTACCGATAGATAAGGGAAAATGACTAAAAACATTGTAAATAGGTAAGATGAGATGGACCAACCCCAAGCATGTGGTTTTTCATGGGGGTTGTGTACCTTAGATAATCAAACCATATCATTGGCCTTTTCTATAAAGGAAACTACAAAAATTAAATAAGTGTCATCCTTCTACCATCCAAGATGAACCTTGAAAAGGAACCCATGTGTCACACCAGGAGTACCATAACACTCACTGCCATTGGAGTCCAACAATGTGATCCCTGAATGGTTTCAAAAGTATCACTAATAGATTAATGTGATACAATAGCCTCTGAGCCCAAAATTTTATATCACATAGGGGACCATGTCTCTCTTGTGGGATAGTACAACTATCTCTCTAATGAGGAATCCAATGTGTTCCCCTAGGGAACTAGTATCTCTCATAATGAGGTATCTACAATTCATGGTGTTCAAATACTATCATAACAGTGTTTTCTCCAGTGTATGCACATTTTATCAGTGAAGCTGAACACATGCATGTTGTGCTCGTCCTCAGTGTTCTATAGAAGGAAACTCGGGTATCACTCACGGTGTCCATAATTATTTAATTAATTAATTTTAACAATAAATTATTTCTTTTAAATTTAAATAACTAAATAATCCAATTATGTAACCTTTACCAATCACAACAAAGGTGAAAAGTATGTGGGTAAGAATATAATAAACCCACATCACAAGCCACGATTGCTAGAGGAGAGGGCCAAAACCATTGTTCATTTCAGTTAGAGAATAATAAATCGGATGCACTGGGCATGCCTCCAGTCCAAAAAAACCAATAAAAATATCATATTTGGATTAGAATACAACACACCACAATATAGTGGTTTTATTAAAAAACATGATATTTTTAATAAAACAATTCAGTTAGTTCACATTAGGCAAACCAATTACAACAAAAATCATAAACAACCAACCTCAAGGTGGGATTTATATAACTGAACATCACCATTTGATACATAAAGAGGAATTCACACCCAAACAGGTGGATCAAATAAGGAATACACGATAATTAAACATGGAAAATTATGCAAACGCTCCCTATGGTGGTTAGGGTCAAGGTTATAACCTCCATCCATATAAGGGGAAGTATAAAGTCATCATAAGAAGGTCTATTAAATTTATATTAACCCAGATTAAAATTTAGATGTGGCATTGGGTAAGTCTGACAAGAGAGATATGAAAACATTCTATAAAAATGATTAAACAATATGGAAAATATATATAACACCTACCTTATTCTTAGGATGCTATACTCAACTTATATCGATGACTGATTTGGTTTGGTTTGAGAGAAAATGGAGAAATAGACTTCCAACCTGAAAATATGGTGAATGATATCACACCAAAATATCACAAAAGATCATAATATAAACTAATAAGGGATTCTAGAAGAATAAAAATCTTTCTGAGATGCTTCCCACACACCTTGCGGCTCTCAAATCATAGGTTTTAGAGGAAGATACATCCATCCATAGAAGAGGAGGAAAGAGGAGCTCAAGTGGGAGAGGGGTAGTGCATGAAGGAGAAGAAAAGAGGGAGGAAGAAGGGGTTATGATTTTAGGTTCATTAAAGGTATAATAGTAATTTCACCCTTAAAAACAAGGAAACATAGTTTTATAAATAGTGCATTGATTGTGCAATGAATAGTTCACACATTCATCCAAAATTGCACTAAGTGTCCAGGATAGGCATATGGTTTGGGAAACCATGCGCAGCTCATGTGGATCACTTTCACTCACCTAAGGGTAATTTTTTACACTGGTGGGCTTCACAGTTTCATACAATTCATTCACCATTACAAATCAACCCAAAATATGATTTTGTAGTGCCCAACTATCCCTAAACTCAACAAACCACCTAATACCTCTCTCAGGATCTTAAGCAGATCTAAAAAACACTTTTATGTGTTCCAACTCTCATGTTTTCACTCTGAATCTTGATTTAAAAAGAACACCATACACTAAATTATTAAAATAAAATTCCATTGGAATTTTAACTTGCCCAAAAACACGGGATGCTATACTTTTTCTCTTCAAACCATGAACAAAATTATTTTTATCAAATTTTGTGTTTACTACACTACTATCAATACCAATTTTTCTTTTATGAATTTTGTTTTTACTATGAATATGATTCATATAATTTTCTACTATAATAAGAATCCTAGAAGCCTGCATTAAATTATCAACTTTATCCAATAATTATTTCATTTTAGCTTCATGTAGACCATAAGATATTATGGAATAATTTGATCCTAAATCTATAATCTATATTTACAAAATTTCATTATAAATTGAAATATAATTGTAATATTTTCTAACTTTTCTACACTCTTTATTTAAGGATTCAAATTTTTCTTGAAGCATATAATAATATTTCTCACCTTCATCATGAGAAAAATTTTGTGAATCACAAATTTTAGATTATGAAGATTATACCTCATCAACATGATCTATAAGTCAGTGATTTTCCTTTTTTTGAATCTCATCTTTGGAGTTTGAAGTAGAATCATTACTTGAATGAAAATGAATATAATCAGAAAACTTATCCAATGAAACTATGAGTGAATAATTTTCCTTTTTTATAGAAATGTAATTTCAATTTCTACTTGCATCTCAGCTTCTCAAATCTCAATAAACTCTTTTAATTCCTGATTTGTTTTGAAATTGGATTTTCTAAAGAAACATCATCATTGAAAACTTCTAGAAATTTATCGATTCCTTCATAAGAAACTGTGATTTCCCGCCACTTCTCATAGGTTGTATCACATTGTGAAACAGAATAAAATTCATCTGAACCAAGTCTGCATATGATAAAATTCATATATTTCAAATTAAGTTTATATTCAGTATCCTTTTCATCATCCCAATTTTCTGGTTCTCTAAGTATTTCATAAGGTTTGAAAATGGTCATATAAATTTCGAATCTCGGATTCTTCAAATATATAGTCATGTGATCTTTCCATCATCCATAATTATTTCCATTAAAATATGTAGTATAGTTCAACGATATACCTTCTCTAATATCAACCATTAATATTTGGCTTCACATAAATCATTAACTCAGGATTATTAGATCCAAAGGAAATCTTCAATATTTCAAAAGAGACAAAAAAATTATAATACTTTTTAGGTATCAGATAAAAGGAAAATAATATTCCAATATTTCCAAAAAGTGAAATATAGTAATAGAGAACATCCTTTGATACCTTGTTTGGTGTTGGAATGGATATGATGAAGACATAATAGGGGGTTAATTGTCTCCTTTAAAAATCATGAAAAATTAAAACATATCCCTTGAAATTAATCGATCCGTTATTTCTCCCATAAAGATGAGTGAGTAGAGGAAATAAATAAAGGACACAAAAAAATGATGTATAGTGGTTTGGGGCACATTAAATCCCCTAGTCCACTCCACCTATTCTATAGTACATTATCTTGGTAATTTTCACTAGTAGGTCCTCTTATAATGAGACCTCCACAACTATGTGATGGAAGTTGACACCTTATAAGGCTTTTACATGGCCTTATAATTCTTTTACAGAAAAATAAAAACTCATAGCTTAGTATGAGTAGCTAACACTCACCATGACTGAGTCTGAGCAGCTGATACTCCATAGAAATTATGTGAGATGATGTTTTTTGTTTAATGGGTTTAAATCATAGTTGCAGTATCAAATGTCATATTTATATTAACATCAATAATGCATACTAGTATCAAAATAACCATCAATGTTGCACAAGATTCCAATTCTATAAACATTGTAAATAATTTTATTCTTCTTTGGTGTAGTTTATATCCTTTTTTCTTTGTTTAGTGAGAGAATAATGGATATATCGTTTATTTTAATTGTCTCTTTAGAATGACAAATAGTAGAATGAAAATATTTTAGCACTTTATTTTCATAATTACTTTCACATATCCACTATTCTATGTATATTTTCATTTCCTTTTAGATATATATATATATATAGAGAATAAATATCTAGTAGTAATGGAAGTATTCCACTTCTTTCACATATTCAAAATAAATAGAGTCAATATCCTTTATAAATATCGCCAAGAATAATGTGGCATAGTAGTCTTGTTCTTGTAGAATAAATCTCAAATAAAATCATTAAAAATAATTTGAATTAATCATCAAATAAAATATTTATAACAGTAGTAGTTTTTAATGGTTTAAAACTCCCATTTAAATCAATTAAACCCTCTTTAAACATAGTGAGAAAGGTTATTTAAAACTAGCATCATAATCTGAATGTAAAATCAAATATTTGAAAATGAATATCATTGAGTATTTTAGCATCATGTGGAATTTTCTGTAAATATCCAGAATATTGGATATTCTCATATTTCTAATAAACTAATAATCTCATGATCTCTCAATATCGATGCTATAATATTTATTTAGACAGAAATAATACAGAGGCATAACTTTCATATTGATCTAAATATTGTAGTGCTTACCATCTTGAGTTTTAGATAATAATTCTAAAGATATAGATGATGTATTTATGTGAAGTGACCTATAGTAATGTATAGAAGACTACATTCTATATTTCAGTATATAGAAACTCAGGTTCTTGTATATATAATCTCATGAATGTTTTAGTGTTTTTGAAAAATTCATTATATATCATTTTACAGATTTGAGGTATTTTTCATCTTCTTCATGCTTCAGTTCTTGTAGAGAACAACAATTGTGTTCTTGAGAGAATTTAGTGTTATGATTAACTATAAAACATATTTTATGATACATAAATTTAAAAGAACCATTTTTTTATTCACATAACATATCACTATTTCTATATATGATATGTTTCCCATAGGATGAAGATGTCAGCAAATATTTCATGTTTTTTCAATCTTCAAATGGAAGAAAAATATCCAGTAGAATAAAACATGATAGTAGAAAAAATCTAGGGATAATTATCATCAGAACATAGGTATCATTGAAAGTAGGGTTCACTAAAATAAGGTTTTATAGAAAGTGTGGTTCAAAAAAAAGTATCATTCGTTTCCAATGTAGTGTCGTGTTTATTTCAAATGTATGGTTTATGAACCATAATTTTCTTTATCAAAATTAAGGTTTATAAAAAGTAGTGTATGAGTCATTTGATTCCAACATAGGGTGTATTAACTATGATTTTGTAAAAAAATTAATCTTTCAATGTTCAGAATGCAAGGTTCAACTAAACCATCTTAAAAACAGTACATCTTACATTTAGATACTTAAACAGATTTTTAGATCCCTTTCATAGTAGATTCACCCTTTGGCCTAGAATACATATATTTACTAAATATAAAGAGATTTACAAATAATCAATAATCAAATAAATACAACATCCAAAACATCTAGTATCATAGAAAATTGAAGAAATAACATTCCATAAAAAATACAACTAGGAAACATTATTGTAGAACATTGGATAATTTATCGACCATCCAAATGAAATTTTTAGACATAAATATAAACTTATTAAATGAATATAAAATTATTATATTTCCATCACATTATGTTTTTAGTGATTATAATGTCTTTAGAACTTGAATTAAATCAAATTCAGTAGCTTTTCAAATGTATAGACTCTAGACTTGTGAAACTACTGCAACAAATTACGTGATTTTTTAGAGTACCAAAACAACCTTTATATAGTTCCTCATAAACTAATGAAGTTTATTTAAATTCCTTATATATACAATGATATAAGTGTTATGTAAATTCATTCACTTTTTCTAGATATATCATCAAACTTCAATGGTGACATTAAGCTGAAAAATACAATGTCAATTGAATAAATAGTAATAACTTTGGTGAATTGTTTCACTATCTAAAAAATTTATTTGTATTTGTACATAAAAATATAAAATTAAGATAATATTATTATCTTTCCAATGAAACAAACTTCGTAAGAATCATATCACCATTTCTTTAGATCTAAATTAAATACTTTGAAAAAATAAATTCGAAACAATTAAAATTTTTTTTAAAAAAATAATGATGGGTTGAAGTAATTATAAAAACTAAATCAAGATGAGAATGATAAGTAAGAACTAAATAGGTGTGTAATTCCTATGAATGTTAAGTTTGGTGGAGCTGAACATGTAGTGGATTCACAATCCTGCATCCAATGGTTTAAATCTGATATACTCATGATTTTCACCTAGTTATTCTCCCAACACTCTTTTAAATTATCCTTATACTATTTTTTCATATGATTAGAATCCATAAATTTTCAATTAATATCTATTCTATGTGGTTCAAATTTTATTATTATTTTATAAAAAATAAATACACACAAGGAATTCATATAATTAATTGTTTTTTATATTCAGAAATTATAAAATGTATAAATCAAAAATATAATTATAAGTTGTAATATGATCTTTTATGAAGTATATTAAAGAATATATAAATATACATATAACCTTTGTTTTATAATGCAATGAAAAATTTGCACATAAAATAAAGCCTTTGTTTTGGATGGAACTAATTCATCTCTATTAGTGTAGATTTTTTTCCTTGTGTGAAGTAGGTAACTCATTGCACAATGTGTTGGTAAAATTTTTTGGTTTTTATCATGAAAATAAAAGGATTTAACGTGATGATTTCTTTATAGAAATTCCATTTCTAATTAGGTTATGTGATTATAAATTGGTAAATGGTTTCTTAATGATATTTTATTTGATTACTTATTTAAATTGTATTAAAATGGTTGTTTTTATATGAATTATTCTTGTTGAAAATATAATAATTAAGCATAATATTATTTTATGAATTAAATGATATTTTCAAGTGGTTTTTCAAACACGGTGTATTATTTATATTAGATTAATTGCGGTTGAATAATAATTTGTTGTTCTAAAAATAAATTTATGTTTGGTATATAAAAATAGAAATAAATACTAAATATAATATTATATTATATTATCTAAATATAAATAAATATTTAATATAAAATAAATTTATGTTTGTTATATATAAATTGAAATAATAAAAATTTAAACAGTGATTTTAGTATATATTGAAAACATATAAATAAAAAACAAATATTGAATTTAATATAAACTAATATAAATATATAAATATATACATTTCAATATGTATATATATATATATATACACACACACACAAATATATAAATTCAAAAACACACAAATATATATATATATATAAATATATTTATACAAATAAAAAAAAATTAAACATAAATTTTTATATATATGGGTATTTATTTAAACATAAATGATTATGCAAAGAATATGAGAAATATGTATCAAATTAATCTTATATTCTATAGAAATAAATATATATTAAGACAAAAAGAACAAAAAAATTATAAAACACCATTCAAGATTCTAAAAGAAACCAAAATGGGATTGTGATGGGGGAATAAAAATAAAAAAAATCATGAAAAACTAATGCATGATCTATTTAAAAAATATTAAGAAAATAAAATATAATACCTTCAATTTTGGGGATCGATTCAACCAAAATGGTCCATAGAAATAGGTAACAAGATTTTAATTCCATGAGGGATTGATCAGTGAGGAAGAGTGGCATGACAGCTAAGGTTATTTTAAAAATAAGGAAATGGTTTTATCATCAATACCTAAAATGCATTGATAAAAGTACAATTTATTAGTGCTAAAACCAAGACTTAATCAATGCAAACTAGTAGCACTGATAAAAATTATATTTATCAATGATAATATTTACAATTATTAATAGTAGGGAATATTAAAAATTATAATTATAGTTATAATTTATAATTTATAATAAATTATTATTTATATTAAAATAAATATTAAAAAATTAAAATTAATAATAACTGTTTGAATATTATTTACATTTGGGTGTTATCTAGAATTTTTCCTATGGTTTTTATCTAAGAAATACAACACCATACATATACTAAAATATACATTATATTATGGATGGAGAATAATATCAAATGTATGAACATGAGATGCAGCTACTAGTTCCAATACAATCATAATATCGATACTCCTAGATAGATTTCTAAATTCAAAAATACCTTCATTACACCATCCAAGATTATTATTGTATGGTTGATATGGTGAAATTGATTGGATCTTGATGAGAAGCCTAAAAAAGCTAGAATTCATCACGTATCATCCTCCTATTATTGTTTTAAGGAATATGAGAGCATGCAACACCAATTTGTTAAATATTCCATTCTGATGAGGTTGTGGGAGTATACACTAGAGTTACTAAATGTCAAAATTTTCCTGACCAATACTCTCATTAATATTATTACTTATATAATGAAATATTACCATAGTGAACTAATTTATAATCTCTTCTTGGAATCATCAATGATAACCATGAGATTCATTTGGAATGAAGTTAATGGACTTGTTTTTTACAACCAACTTGCCTCTCTGCATGTCAGTACAATTTTAATTCATAGGGAAGTGCATAAAACACATAAAATTAAAATAGTTTCCATGAAAAATGTTGTTTTTAATAAATAATTTATATATTATTAGAATTATTGGATGAAACAAATGGTTCTTATGGTGATGTCTACTCGATCGATTCCCCTGATTTTAACATGGATCAAAGTGAATGTAGATGGTGCGGTGTTAGGTGCACCATATCCCTCAGTCTATGGGGGTGTTTTTAGGAATCACTATGGTTCTTTCAGGGGATTAAACTATTATTACATTGGAAATCGATTAATATATGGGATGGAGTATTAGATGATGATTTTGGAGACCAAATTTTTTTTTTGATATAGATGTAATTTTATAAGGGTTTGGACTCTCATTATGGAAGCACTAAGGAAAAACATAAGAAATATCCCTTGGAGTCTTCTGTAGGTCTATGTAAGGATTAAAAGGGGTTATTTCCTTTAAAAAATTATAATTTTAATATAGTTTTGATGGAATAAAAACAATTAAAGTGATAAAAAAAATTATAAGAGTTAAGCATAGTGGAAATATAAAATAAAAATATAGGATGTATGAAATTGATGAAGATTCTCGACAATAATCCACATAGGATCCCTATTTCTACTCCCCTTAGGTAGGCTTAAGAGGATTTGGTTTAAAAAATTATTTTCAGTGTTAATATGAAAAAACCCCAACATTTATTTTTGGAGGTTGTAGAAAGAAACTCGTTACAAGATTTAAGAAACCTAGTTTTTAGTGGTTGTACAAAAAAATCCCAAATATAGATATCCTTTTAATGTTTATGGATAGAAACCCACTAACCCCATACATTAAGTCCAATAAATAACCAAAACACTCCTTTCTTCATGAACCAAGAAATAACCAAAAGTAAAAAAAAGCGACTTTCTATATGCAATCTCAAAATAGTACACTCTCAACACCACAACATATTTCCAATAAGAAAAGAATGGGTGGTAGGGAGACAAGAGAGTAAGGGAGATGTAGAATGATAAAATGAATCACATTTAGCTAACAAATGATTGTCCAAGTAACCTTGGCCTTCAAAAAAATCGTGTATTTATAGCTTCTTGGGGACTAAGAGGGTTCTAGAACATTTGTTGGTTGTATAGAGTTATCTAGAGGTGAATTAAGGCATGTGGGGAAACCTCCAATGGATTGTTTTTGAATTTTTGTTGATCCGACCAACCATATGGTGGTATCCCACCAGGTATCCACTATCAGCTGCTTTTGGGGGGGCTCCAAAAATAGCTACCTAGCTCCCCATGAGAGCATCGAATAGTTTGGAAACATTATGAAATTTTTTCTAAAATGTAAACACTAATCTCAAATTCAAGCTCAACCTCGGTGGAATCAAACAGGAGTGGTGAAAATTGCATCTGGAATTTTAAATAGAATATATAATGTAAACAATTTACTTTTTTTAGTAATTTATTTTAGGACCGGGTGTTTTCATTGATTATTTACAAACGGTTGAGGGAGGAGAATTATAAAGAACAAAGAAAATATATCATGCCAACAAAGTACATGGGGAGACTCCAACGTGAGACCTCTTTGAAACCCAGAAGAGATGAAACAACTAGGCTATACCCCTAAGGGAAATAATAAAATTATGATAAATATATTATTAACATTATAACAAATATATAAATATTATAATAAATTTATTATTAATAAAAGTATTAATATTTTAATAGATATTATAAATAAATGTTTGAATATTATAATAATTTAAAATTTTAAAAATTATTATATAAAGATATCAAATTATATATAAAATGAATAAATTACAAAAATATTAAAAATGAGTGTATTTATATTATAATAATTTTATTAGTATTATGATATTATAATAAGTGTATTCATATTATAATAAAGATATTAATATTGTTATAAATTTTTTATTAATATAATAATAAATTTATAATATTATTATAAGTGTATTAATATTATCATAAATGTATTAGTATTATAATAAATATATTAATATTATAAAAAATATATTAATATGAAAATAAATGTTTTATTAATATATGTATTATTCTATTTAACCATGTTGTAATAAATATATTATTATTATTATTATTATTTTTTTAATATTATAAAAATTAAAAATTACATTTAAAAAAATAAATTAATAATTATATAAAAATGAGTACTAAAAATTATAATTATTAATAAATTTCTTAATATTACAATAAATTTATTATTAATTTTATAAAAAATTTATTAGTATTATAATAAATTTTTTATTTTTAAAAGTATTAATATTATATTAAATATTATGAATAAATGCGTTGATATTATAATTTATTAAAAAAAATACCAATTTACTTTATTAAAATAAAAAATAAATATAAAAATGAATGAATCAGAGTGGTATTAGAAAATAATCCATTGATATTATGTTAAATTTATTAATATTATAATAAATGTGTTAATACTATGATATTTAAATAATTGTATTAATATTATAATAAATATATAAATATTATAATAAGTGTTTTATTAATAAATGTATTAATATTGTGATGAATATTTTATTAAATGTCAAAATGATAATATTATATATTAATGATTTTAAAAATACATTATTAATTATAAAACTATAAATTTTAAAGAAGAAATTTTAATATTTATATTTAAATAGATTTCATTGTTGAGAAGCCCCAACCCCACACATTAAATGCCTTCCCAACAATACCATCCCCCCACTAAAATGAGTATCAATCCTGGGTCTCGGATGCTTGTCATGGATAAATAGGTAAAACATTCTTCCTAATGCTACCATGAACTATCGAGGTCGTATGATGCACGACGGTGAAATCGCATGGTTGGAACTTGCAACCGGTGGGAGTTTAACATTGGATATGATGGTCCACACATAGACCATTTCCATAGGGCCACCCCTGTGGGGGAAAATCATGGTTGTGATTTTGTTGTTTTAACTCTAGAAAGCTTAGGCTCCATGGGTGGGTCTATTAACTCAGGTAGTGCACCTTCCCCAGCTAATCCTCAAAAAGGGCTAGTCTCAAGGGGTTGTCTGGTTTCTCTTACTGGTGCGAAGTGAAATTGGAACAACATAAGTTGGTGGGGACCTATTGATAAGAGGATTCATACCCAGAACCTCAGCTAATAGGCCCTTATACTATACCCACTCCCATTCTTTCTATGGGGGATTTAAATATATTTATTATTGTTAATATATCAATATATTATTAAAAATAATTAATTATATAGACGTATTTATTGGGTTTATTTCATATAAAAATATAAATAATTAATAAATATATTTAAAGTTTTAAATTATAATTAAAAAATTATTATTTAAATCAATGTATAAATATTTGTGTTTGTTTGATATTTAGATGAAGAAAGACATACATGTGTGTATCCAGCTATACGCTAACACATACATACAAAAACACATATATAGAAACATACATACCCTTGCATGCACATATATAATTAATTACACATACACATGAATACGCATACATACACATAAATGCACATACATACATAAACACCAACATACACAGACATGCTCATACCAGTATACACACACACACATACATTCATACACATATACATAAATTCATACACATACACAAACATGAACGCACAAACACTCACATACACACATGTGTACATACATACACATACATACACATGCAAATACACATACACATACATACACATGCATAAAAATACATACACATACACATATATACACATACATACACTTACACGTACACATAAAAACACACACACACATGCACATACATACTGATACATATACACATATAGACACATGCATACAAGTACATTCACAATAATACATATACATACACTTTCATATGAAAATAGACACATAGATACACATACATACACATACACAAACACATACATACATATACATACTTACTTATATACTCATGTGTACACATACATACACATACATATATGTAAATACACATATATACATGTACTTACACATACACATACACACACATACCGAAACATATATATAAATACAAACACACACATACACACATGAGATTTTTAGGTTGTATCAAGGTTTTGTATCAGAACACCAATGATTATATTACTATATAGTTATATTTATATACAAATATTATATATAAATATACTTAAATAAATATACAATCATTTATAAAATTATCTAGTTTTTAAGTAAAATTTCAATATATTACATTTACATATATATTATCTAATGTATTTAAATAAATAACTAAATATTTTCAGTAATTAGTATAGATTTGATAATATATATATATATATATATATATATATTATGAAAATAAAATTGATAATGATTTTTTAATATGATTACTATTTTTTAATACACATTATATGTTAACATTTTTATTTTAATAATTCATATATATGTTTATATATAACTGCATGTATGTATATATATATATATATATATTCCAACACACACACATTTAATTATAAATATTTTGATATTATAAATATATATATTAAAAATTATATTAATGAATATAAATATATATTAAATAAAAATAAAATCTATATATTCATTAATTTATATGTTTATTTATATTTATATGTGTGTGTGATAATTTATATAATCACACACACATGATTATAAATTTATATGTATATTGTAAATATAAACACATATTAGATATTATATAACATGAATAAAAATATATAAATATATAAATAAAAATATTAATATATATATTTAAATTATATAATTTGAATTTAAATATTTTATAAACAAAAGTGTAATTGATATATATATATATATATACATTTAATATTTTGTATATATATATCATATTTTAAAATATAGTAATATGTTCAAATAAAATATTTTATATATAGTAACCTTTCTGAGTGATAAAAAGACACTAATAAAGGGAATCATTTCTCGGTGATAAATAAATCACTCACTAAGGGTAACCTTTATCATTACTAAAAGTGAACTCACAAATGGTTTAAATTTATCTTTGTTTTTTTATTGCTGAAAAAGATTTTATTTATGAATGATTTTATTTAGGGTTGATAAAATTACCCACTTTACTAAGATTTTGGTTTATTATTAATAAAATATACCATTGGATATAGTAGAATCTATTGTAGTGTAGGCTGAATATATCTTTCCTTAATTGTACATTGAGAAAGTTTAGGTGCATAGTTTTTTTTGTTATTCATTGTTCGTTCATTTTAGTATATCAAACCCATTAATGAATTATAAATTGGAAAAATATATGAGATATTTGGGGTTTCACGAAGATGTAAAATGTTATCCATAAAACAATTTACAACCTTTGATTGAATAGTTTTATTTTTCAAATAACTAAAATTTATCAAATAATTACAAATTCAAGTGCATGTTTGGGCCTCAATTTAAGGAAATATCATTTTTTATATAGGATTTTTTAAAATTTATTGATAATGGTTTATTTCATAGAGATGAAATATGACTGATATCATATTGATCCCCTCAAAAAGCTCTGAATATTTTAAAAAATATATTTTAGGTAATTAATGTATAATTCCACAATGTTACATAAAACATGATGAAAACAAGAATAATGGTGGGAATGAACCAAACCAATTCAACCACACATTGATCAAACACTAAAAAACAAAAAAATGCTTCTAGGTTCTCAATGAGTCACCAATTAGAACCCCTCACTGCCCACACATTATATTGAAAAAATTGAAAATATTTAAAATAGTTTTAGATAGGGTATAAATATAACTAATACCTTAAAGTAACCAAATAGGAAACTATATGGCAAGCCCCGAGACCTTACCAAGACCTTACATGGACACTACTAGTAATATGCACCATAGGGGAATATATTAGAATATTATGTAAATAATTAATAAAGACTTTTGATTCAACACATATAAGTACAGATGAACTAGTACTGACTTTTCCTCCATCATTAGGGAGGGAACGAAAAGATAAATTTTATGATATATAGAAAAATGAAAAAATTGGCTAACTATAGTGATTGGAAAACAATTCCCCAATCTAACGATAAGGAAAATTCTATTTATCGCAGATGGTTGAGCACCTTCTCTATGACAACCCTGCTTTTTATTACAACTTAAATATACATTATTACATAAAACTCCACATGATAAAACAAAGAAGATTGATAGGTTTAGTGTCTTTGGGGATTAGGATCATTACATAAAACATTAAACATGAAATAAAACATCTTTATTGAAAACTTCCTTTACATTACCACTACATTCCTTCGTACTTAGCATTGCATGGGATAACCTGAGGACATGCATAAGAAAAGGGTGAGCTATAAAGCCCAGTAAGGGAGTACACATGGAATAACATGAGGAGTAAAATACATGTTAGGAAATAGGCATATCAATAGATAATAAGAGAAACATTAACATAAAGGCATGATAAAGCATGATAATCATAACATGGAAATGTGGCAACAACACTTAACATTGAATTAGCATGAGCCAAGGCTCATTGCACATGGAGCATGAGTAAACCCTCATTGCACATGAAGCACGAGTAAACCCCTGTTTCACTTGAATTATCATGATTAAACACTCATTGCACATGACGTATCATGATACTATAATTTACCCAATGCATTGGAGCGCTATTAGGGCGCTCCCTTCTTAAACATTTCATTTCATGCATAAGTGTGCCACATGGATCATAAAACATGGATTCATAAAACATAATCATTTATTCCATGATAAAGGAATGTGGAATTCATACATGAAAATTTAAAATCAATAAGTAAATGTTCATAAAGGTGAATACCCTTGATGGAGAAATGGGCATGGTATTCACTACACAATGAAATTGGCTTAGAAAATCGGTGCGATTTCGGCAGCGTAACGGCATGACAAAAGAATTCATAAAAAGGGTTGATTTGAGAGAAAAGGGGTTCCTCATCATATTTACATGTAATGGACAGTAAGGAGGTCATATATATACATGTCCCAACAATTGAAATGGAATTTAGATTCATGATACAAAAGTATTGATTGAATGTAAAAGAAGAGAGAGAGGTTCCTTTCGGAATTTCGGCATAGCAACGGGTGTACATGGGAGGCATTTAATGAGACAGAAAGGGTTCTCCCATCATTCAAACAATAAGAGGGAAGTATAGGGGAGGTTAAAAACCATACCCCAACATTCATAATTGAAATTAAAATGGCAATACAACTTAAAGAAAATTGACAAAAATAAGAAAGGAAGAAAAAACCCTTACTTGGAAGTGTGCTTCCAAAGGCTAGAGAGAGGATTGTGAGAGGCTTCTTGGGAGCTTGGGGCACCTTTAGAGGATTATAGAGAGAGTAGGGTAGATTTTGGACGAACTCCAAGGGATTTGAGTGAGGAGGAAGTGGGAGCTTGGGTGGGTGTATATAGGAAAGGTGGGGGAATTCTTTATTATTTAGGTTTGGGACCCCTTATATTAAAATAATTCAAACCACAAACCATCCCATGGTTTTTGCCCATGGTTTCTGGAAAAGGAAAGAGGAAAACATTATTTTATAAGGATAAGGTCCGAACTTATTAAAAAATTAGGGCTGCTTATGTGGAGGTGAGTCACACTCCCATGGAAATTAATTTAAAAATTCAAAGTGTTGAATAAGTTTTGAGGGCTCCATTAATGCTTTGAAAAGTAAGTCAAAAAAACCCAAAATCACATTATTTTAATGATAAAACATATATTGGCCGAACATAAGTATTATGGTATTTTATTACATCACCATTGGGTCATTATGATGTCATAAAACACATTATATATTTAAATGGTATTTAATTTTTACCCAAAAATTTGACTGTCTCAGAAAATTATGAAAAATTCACCGTTGGATAATTTCAACATCCAAATTCCAAAAATAATATTTATTTTATCTAAATAATTTTCTAAATATGTGAATTTTCACTTTTAAAATAAAAACTGTCATTTATAAAAAATTCACGGGTTTTGACAGAAATGGCTTTCAAACCTTAATAAAAATTTTAATTGCATTCATAAAATTATAAGATCATTTAAATTTAATAAAAATTAATATAATATTAATAATAATATTTTATTAAAATATTATTTAATTCAAAAATCCTTTAATTTGATAAAATATAATTCTTAATTAAATAATAACTAAAAACACCATTTGTACTTTAAAAACTAATTACAATGTATCAAAAATGACTAGAAATTATATTAATTATTATATACAAAAAAATAATGTACATGAACATGGTGCTACTTATTTGTTACATAACCCCTTAAAATAGCCCCATAAGACCTAAGGGTAAGGTGTGCAATGGTGACAGACTCTTGGGGCGGCTCGGATAACATCGCTCGAGTGGTAATCTCTATCAACTTCCACTTTTCCCGTAGACGATCACGTTCGAGCTTGACATAATGAAGCTCAGCTTGGTCTTGGTCAAGGGCAATGCCCAAAGACGCCACCTCTTTTCTGAGCTCCAACAGATGGGCTTCGTATGGGGAAATTCTACTGGATGAGGCCATCACTTCCTTTTTCTGAGTAAAATTGGGTTCGTTAAATCCATATATTTATACTACTCATGTGATCACTGTTCAACGTCTATAAAGGTAACGGTCATAAATCTTAACATAAAACATAAAGAAGTTGACATCTTATAAAAACATTTTTCATAAAGAAACATTTAACTGGATCAAGAGGGATTTTCCATTAATGAATCTTTGGGTCGTTACATTCTCTGAAAGAACCTTATTTAGAAATCTATTGATGAAGGAACTATCTGAGAGAGAAAATATTTCAGAAAAATATAAATAAGGTGTTTTCTAAGAAATTGCATTATTTATATGATTACTAAATAATGGGCTTTCACAAAAAATGACTTCCCAAGAATATTTTTGAAGAAGGTGCTTTATGCGAAGTAGCCACCCTTCTTCAGATTTAATTTTTTAAAAATTAAATATTTTTTGTAAAATTTTATAATATATGTAAATATTATTATATATTTCATTATATTATGTGTGAATATATTTTATTATGAATTTTTCAACAAATTTTATGTAAATAAATAAATTTTTAGTATTATAATAAATTAATTATGATAACATATATCATTATATATTATTATAAAAAAATTGCTTTAAAAATGTTGTTTTAATATGTTAATATTAAAATTATAATATATTTTAAGGAATGTTTTATAATATATAAATATATAATATATTAATATTATGATGATATATATTATTATTTATTTCACTAAAATATATTTACATATATTTTAGTATAAATTTTTTAATATATTATCATAATATTATTATATATATTATATTAATATATATATTATATTAATATATATTTATATTATTAATATATATATATATATATATATATATTAGTTTTTTAAAACACTAAAATGTCTTTTTAATGGTCAAACCCATAGAAAATGATTATTAATTGACATGATTGTTAGGTTTTTTCTATTATATGGATCTGGCAGTTGAAGAAAATCCCAAATATGTGTGATCTATATTTGATGGAATCAACATATAAAAAATTAATAACATCAATGTTCATACCTAAACAATAAATGTTACAATATCCAATGATTTTTAATGATGAAGATCATTGGAGCAGGGAAAAAAATATGTCTACCTCTAAGGGATTACATGAGCTTGTAATCCTAATCTCAATCAGAGGTCCCATGTACACTTGAATAGGCTCTAACATATTAATAAGAAATGATGAATAAAAAAGGTAAAGAAATATATTTTTAGGAGGTTTTCCAAAATTGGATAATAGGGTATTATATCCTATTATATATTCATCCATGATGTGTTTATTTAAATGAAATGAATTTTTCATATTTAATATATCCATATACATTTACTTTAGTTTTCATTAATTCATTGAATCATACTCAATTAATATTCAATCCATTTAATCCATTCATAATGGATTATTATTAATTAAACTGCATGGAAGATATATGAACCTATATTAAATATTTCATTAATCACTTTATTGCATAATCAATAATCTTCCACTTGCACTGAAATCTATAAGGAATCTATTCCAAAACAATAAAACTCTTTGTGAATCAATCCAAAACTCTTTTTGACATGGTTTCATCATACTCTCTTCATTTTGGAACAAACGTTTTACAAATAAAATTATTCCTTTTCCGTAGGCCTAAATATTTGACCATGAGGTCCTTAAGAGGATTGAAAATAAATATAAAATCTATATTTCATATATATAAGAAAAGAGTGGCCTCTAGTAAAGCATCATTTAAACTCAAGCTACCAAGGATTCTTGTGTGATATCCATCAAACTTGCCCATATGTTTATACAAACATATCCTCCACTATTTTTATTATATACATCACATGTGTACCTACATATTCATTTTTTCCATGTCATCGAGTGATCACTAGACCTATAACATGTCAATATAGTATATTCAACTCATCTTTTCTTCATTCTCTAAAATAGATCGTCCATGTCTATGAATACATCACATTTAAATCATTTAGTGAATGAGTACATCACATGCCATATTCCATGTAGTTAAACACACCTATTGTGCTTCAACTAAGAAAGACCATGAATTTATTCAATCTAATTATATTAATAGAAAGATGAATTTTCTTTTCATACTAGTTGAGAAATCCTATATTGGTTACACTTCAACTGATTACATGATTAGAATCATACCCAACCACCCCCATGGTAACTATATTCATTTGTTGACTTGTGTAAGTAGGGTATCAATGTATGAAGCTTCTGATTCTATGTATCTCTCCAACCTCAAGATAGAAGGATTGATAATAAGAATACACCCCTAAGTATATAACTATATGTCATTCCATGAGATATAATTTCGTGAGTAAGTCCAAGATTAAGTCTCTACTTATTATCTCATGAAAATATTCTTCTTATATCATATACAACCCTTTATAATGAGTATAAGGATGTATTCAAGAAAATTTTAATGTATCATCACAACTCATAATATGCTATCATGGTCATTGATTCGGTAAAACTCAATATTTGAACATTGAGTGGGTATTTGTCATTCAACTATTCATGTAAATTATATTTACATCACACTTGAATGAATCATAAATGGATATTGCCTTTATTTTAGTTACATGATATGTTTATAATGAGGTGACTATTCTCAGTTTGAATTTTGAATTTTGAAATGTATAATTTGAATTTTATATTTGGGTTTTGGGGTTAGATGCATGGAAAATTATGGTTTTGTAGGTTCCCACATGACCAAAAAATGTATTCCAAAATAATAATAAAATGTATTGAGTTCATATGTTTACAACTATTATAACCAAAATTGTTTAATATCTATAGATTATATATGACTCTCATGATATTTCTATAGTATTGGTTTTTGAACATTACTTCCAAACATAATTCATGTCACATCCCTATTTGACCATCAGATAAGATACACCCACTAACCTCTTAGTGAGTAACATTTATGAAGAAAGCTAGTTTGAATAATTTTGAGACTTAAGATTCATATTCCTTATGTTTAACTCCCAGAACTGGTCTACAAACTTGTTAACTTCATAACATAAAATTTTATAAATTTATCTTCTATTTTTCATTTAAACTCTTTCTAATAACATCATTATCATCCTTGGAACCCCTTTCATAAATTATTTTCTTTCAAATATTTTTTAAATTAGGTAATTATTTATATTATCATTTTACCAGAAGATCCTATAATATTTTAGGATAAAGTGATATTAACTTCATTATGGAAGCTAATGTAACTCTTTATGTTTATTTTTATAGCCATACCCGAAACTCTTTTAGGATACTAATTGATACATATTTTGTGTTGGTTAGTAAAATTTTTATTTACCATAAAATATCCTAAAATTATCTAGTATTTTAAGTGAAGAATCATTATAATCTTATAATTGTATAATCCTTTAGTTAATATCGATCTTCACTCTCTCATAGTAAAGAAATATTAATATTTAAATTTTTATTTATTGTCACATTTCCTTACTCCTTATGATATAAATTAAATAGTCACTTCAACTAAATCTACTCAAATCATTTATTTATCAACAATAAACATCAATAAGTTAAAACATACTACCACTAGACTCTTATATGTCATATTCTTCTCAGAACATCTTGATAAGATTCAATAAAAACAATATATCTTAGTAAATAACTCTTATTTCCTTTTATTGTGACTATTTTAAAAATAATCTATTATTTCAGTATTTCGTATATTATTCTATGTGTTTATAGTATATTATTGAAAAAGAAGATTTTATTCAATAAAACAAACTATAATTTTGGGGGGTTAAATTCCATCATATTTTATCAAATAACAGGATAAAAACTTTATCCAAGATAAACCATTTTTATCTATATCTTCTTCCCAAAACATATTATAGAATCTAATGAATCATAAAACCAATGTATATAATTAATCATATCATTTTTTTCATAATAAATATTATTTAACACCTCTTATCATATAAGTGAAGTGAGATGAAGATAGACATACCTCACATAGATTCAAACAAGCATTATAAATATTTTTACATTCAAATTTCTATTGTATCAACTATTTAATTAGTCACTTGAATGCATACTATAATCTATTTTCAATTATTCTGATGATATTTTAACTCATGTATGTTTAGAATACATTTAAAAATTACACTCGGTATCGCATACCATTTAAAATCATAGAATAAATTTCTATAACATTAATACATGACATAGATATTCCCTGAAGTTCTTGAAACCCTTTAGGTATTCTAGGTAGTTCTATAATATGGAATCATTACTCCTTCCTGGTAACACACAAAAGTTTCAAATAACCATAACTGAATTGTTAGAGAAATATTATATTACTTTCTATGTTTATCTCCTCTAGATTAAACTTTTACCTCCTTGTATTGTTTGTACAGTACCAAAACATAGACATCATATGCCTAAATCATCTATTACCAACACTTTCATAATACCATGTAAACATTTATTGAATTCATCCATCTTGCAGAAACATTTTCATATATGATAATAGAATGAATTCCTTAACCAGAACAAGCCTCCTAGTAATTATTAAATCCATCCAAACATATTAAATCATATTAAAATGGCATTCCTAATAATGTCTAATATTTGGGGATATATTTCCTTATGGAAATTAGTATCCAGTTACATATAAACCTTAAATGATTTATTATATGATTCTATAGGAATCTAGTTCACTTGTCAAACAATCTCAACTATAGGTTACTCAAAATAGAATTATTCTAACCCATAAAATAAATCTCTTGTCTAAGAAATTTTCTTAAGCTACCAGCCATAAGATTTTCTTATATTAAGATTTTTATTTCATGGACTATTTTTAGATTTTAGTTTGATGATTATAATGAATTTATCTATAAAAAAATTATTAAATGAATATCATTTCCTGTATCATTTTATCAAGAAAATTTAATGAATGTAATTCCACTAAAATTTATTACCATGTACATAATATCTATTAAGTGATCAAAGATCCATATTTCATTAGGAAATGAGTTTTCTTTGGTGTTTCTCTATACACATGGTTTTTTAGGTATGGAATCATCCCAAAGACAATAGTTGTGACTCTTGGATAGTTGAGTGGATATTCCATTATCCAAAAACAATCATATAGATATACTCAACTATTTTCCTTTGGTAACATAACCCTATTTGGCTCTCCCAGCTAGTTTAACCCCATGAAAATTCCAAGAATAAGATAAAAAAAGAGGATAAAGTGGAACCCAACATTGGAATTACCCACCTAGTAGGGTAATTTAGAGTTAGTCATAACATTCTTTCCTTAATAAGGATAATACAAGGGAACCTATCTTTTTCATGACCTAACCAATGATATGATATAGGTATTTAAAATTACTACTTTTTAAGGAATCTGTCTCTTAGTATTTTAGGTGTTTTAATGTTTAAAGTCTCACCAATTTAATATACATTATATACATATCAAATTTATAACTCTTAAATATTATGTAGTCATTATATTCCCATGTTTTATTCCTTTATTGTATGAAAGATTATAATTTTTTAGATTTCAAATCCTCATTCCATCAACTAAAATTAATGTGTTCAAACCACATTAAGGTGTAACTTTTACATAATCCAAAATTTGTGTTACTCATACAAAAAATGAAGCTAAAAATTTTCATAAATATCCGAATATGAAATATTTATAGGAAACATATCCTTTCATGTGATGTCATAGAGAAACATGAGACTAATAATTCCAACATGAGTATGCCTGGAGAAATAGATAGCCAACCTTGTTCACATTTATGGAAAAGGCATAAGCCTCGAGGCCTATAGGTGGTCTGACCCAAATTCCTTCTACTCAGGGAGACTTTACTCTAGTGAGATTTAAATTCAATATATATCTAACAACCACTAGGAAAAAACTATGTCTAACAATAAAATTCAAGATAATAACTTCAATTACAAATTGAGGTCCTAGAATGTGAAAAAAGTATTTTTATGAAACTCATACATAGCATTTGAAGCAAGGATTTAAATCCTAGATGTATTTTAATAGTTAAACTAAATCATACAAATTCATAATATAAAAAAATTATAAATATGAATAATTGAATACACAATAAATAAATGAACAATTAATTTTTAAACATGAGATATCCATTTATGAAAAAATTTATAAATGAAATCTATTTATAAGAACTTGTATAAATTGGATAGTATTAGAAAAATTTGGTAATTTTGAATATAAATAATTATATATCCAGTTGTATATAAACTCGTTCATATTATGTATTATACTGAATTTCATTGTATTAATTAAACATTTGATCAAACCAACAATCACAACCCTTTTAATCTAGTTCAAATAATATTTTCAAAAAGGTTCCATTTTAATTTAAACAATTTCAAATTAATTAATTATGAAAAATTCATATTTATAAATATAAAAACATTTTATATTGTAAGAATATTTATGAAATTTATAAACTCTTTTATAAATCATTTTATTATCTTTAACTAAACACTTTATTCAAAGATTAAAAAGATGCTATATTATTTTAGGTAAAAAGGTTTTAATACACTTTAAAATGATTTATAACATTTATAAACCATATTTATGTGGAAATTATATTCTAAATATTAAATTTTCATTATTAAATTAATATTTGAAATTAAAGCTTTTAAAAATAATTTAATCCATTAACCATAAAAAAATTATGGTTAATTAGTTTATAAAATACCCTTTTAATAAATTTTTAAACATTCCTTAAAACATTTACATTATTTATAAACAATTTATAAATGATATAATTAAATTATAAAATTAAATTTTCATTATAAATAAAATATATATTTATTTAAAAAACTTATTTGATAATCACTCTATATAAGGCCCCTTTATTTTTAACAACCTCAAATTAATTATTTATGAATAATTAATATCTTCAAATACAAACATATTTACATTTTGGCCTTACTTTATAATTTATAACCCTCTATAAACTACCCCATATGACTCCAAATTTTTTTACTTTTATATCATAAGGAATACCAAATAATTTGGTGAAAGTTATTTTATATATTAACAAATAATATTTGAAATATTTTGTTAATAAATGTTTCATAAAAATTTATATTAATGGTTATAAATAGATTATAAATAATTAATTTATAAACCATTTATAAATTTAAATATTCCTAAAATCCCATTTTTTATGATTTATAAAAAATTTAAAAATCGTTAGGATATGAAAAATATTTATGAATCAGCCATAAACATTTTATAGTAAATTGAATTATAAAACAATTTTATAAATTTTAAAAATATTTGAAAATATATTTTCCATTATTTATAAACAAATAATAAATAATCTAATTTAATTATGAATTAATTTTCTTGTTTTAAATAAATACATTTTTACCTTCATTGATATAAATAATAAATATAAACTTTTTATATTTAAAAAGGCCAATAAAACAAATTTCATTAAGATAATATTTTTAATTTCATTCCAAATCTTATAAACTATTTTATAAACATGAATAAAATTATTAATTAACTAAACCTCTTATTTAATTGATAAATATAAATATAATTTTTCATTTTTATTTACAGGCGTAAAATGTCCTATTTTACAACTTTGAAAACATGTTCTTCATTAATGAATAAAATAATCACATTGAATTGTTAATTAAGCATTCCCTTTGAATCAACTATTTGGTTTTTGTTCTCCATTTTATGGACATGGCTATAGAGGAAAACCTAAATATATATGGTCTATCTTTTATTGAATTACCTTGTAATAAAAAAAGAATATAAATTTTGTGCCAAGAAATCCAATGCAATAATCTCTATTGATATTTCTGAATGAAGATCACTGGAACAGAAAATAAAGGCTTCTCACTTCTAAGTGATTATATCATTTTGTAGATCCCGATCTCAACTTGAGGAATGTTGCACACTTGAATGGGTTCTTTCATATTCACTAAGGGTGATGAATAAGATATTGGAACGAATAAATATTTAAGATTCTTTCCAAAAAAATCTATTCTCAATAGGAGCGATCACATCCCATTATATAGTCTTACATGAAGGGTTTCATTAAATCAAACATGTATGTAATACTTAATGCATATGTATAAATTTATACTGATTGTCATTACTTAATTGAATCTTATTCAATGAATATTCAATCTATTTAATCCACTCATAACTAATTATTATTAATGAAACCACATGGCATATAAATACACCTAAATAAAATATTACATTAATTATTTTAGTTCATATTAAATAGTGAAATTATTTGAAAAAAATAGAATTTTTTTAGATGTTCATAAGAAATGATGCATCAATCCAACTTATTATATGCTCAGACTCACTAAATAAGAATATATTAATTATTTATAGTTCTAAATAAATCGTTATAAAAAATTAAAACCAATTAAATGAGATCTTATTACTGTGAAATAATAGGAAAACAAACTCGGATTAATTTTTTATACATAAAAATTTATTTTTCATCAATCCGAGCTTCCATTTTCCCAAGATGACCAAAAATATAATTTTAGTATTTAGAACATTGAAACATTAATTTAATGGATAAAACCATATAAAATGATATATTATTGACTATTAAATCCCTATTTTAGCGTTTTAAAATTCTAAAAATGTGTTTTCTATACTCGATCTATGTTTTTTATTTCCTTAGATGGTTCTGAACACATTTTTAGAATTTCAAAAAACTAAAACAAGCATTTAGTAGTCAGAAAAAAAAACAAAAAAGATCTATGATTGATGTTAAATCATATGAAAACTATCTTGTAATTATTTTTTAATGTCTACGAATAGATTCCACATCAATCCAATATACTGTGTGATCATACTAACTGAATAAGTAATTCTTAAAGAGTGAAAGTCTTATAAAGCTTGCACTATGGAGTCAAAACCATGAAAAAATATCTAATTACTTTAAAATCATAGGAAAAAAACACTAGATTTATTTTTTAAATATAATAATTGATCGTACATCAACCTGACTTGTTTTTCCCCCTGGTGACCAAAAAGGAATTTTTAGAATTTCAAATCACCAAAACATGGGTTTAATGATGAAAATAATATAAAATTATATATTATTGTTGTGTAATCATAAAAAACTATCTTAGAATTAGTTTTGATGTGTATGAGTATAAAACTATTCAATCTGACATGCAGTATGATCAGACTGGTTGATTAAGAATTTCCACCATGGAGTCAAAACATAGAAATTGAGATTTGATTACTATGAAATCAAAAAAAACAAATGTTGATTTATTTTTTTAATATAGGTATTGAAAATTTGTCAATCTATTTTTTTTCTTAAGAATATCGAAGACGCATTTTTTGTATTTTAAGACACTAAAACACGAGTTTAATGGTAAATCATATAAAATGATATCTAGTTGATGTGAAATCATATGAAAACTATCTTTGAATTATTTTTCATGTGTATGTGTATAAATTGAATCAATATGATATTTGATGTGCTCGAACTAATTAAAAAATAAGTTCTTAAATAATGAACATCCTAAAAAACGTGTTCCATGAATTCAAAATTGAATAAAAGAGCTCCAATTTCTATGAAATCATAAAAAAACAACCATAGTTTTATTCTTGAAATATAGGAACTAATGGAATTTCATTCCTAGTTATTGTTTTCATGAGATGAATAAACTTGAATTTTTAGTAATTTAAAATACTAAAATGGTCATTTAATGGTCAAAACCATATAAAAAATTATTGATTGATGTGAAATCATATGAAAACTATCTTGGAAATTTTTATGAATTCTTCAAGTAGATTGAACATTAATCCAACATGTGGTGTGCACAAACTAATGGAATAAATAGTTCCTAAATAACTAAAGTCTTAAAAAAACTTACTCCATGGAGTCATAACTAATAAATTGAGCTCTAAGTGGTGTGAAATAAAATAAAACAACCAATGATTGGTTTTTCAAATATAGGAATAGATAGTGAATAAATCTGAGTTTTCATTTTTTATAGATGATCGAAAATGATTTTTTATTTTTTTAAACATCAAAACATGTATTTAATGGTCAAAAAATATTAAATTATCTTATATTGACAATAAATCATACAAAAAATATCGTGGAATTATTCATGACATGCATGATTAGAAAATGTGTCAATATAACTTTCATTGTCCTTAGATTAACTAAATAAGAAGTTATAAAAGAATATTTATCATGAAAAAACATACTCCATAGAGTTGGAACCTGAGAAAATGAAATACAATTACTATGAAGTCATAGAAATACAACAATAGATTAATTTCTGAATATTGTAACTAATGAAACATCAATATGAGTGTTCAATTTCCTATGATGAAAAAAAATGCATTTTTAGAATTTTAAAACACTAAAACATGTGTTTAATGACCTATAAAATGATCTCTAATTGAAATTAAACCATATTAAAATTATCTTGGAATTATTTTTCACATGTACAAGTATACTATACATTAATATGACATGCGGTGTGCTCCTACTGAATAAATAAGTAGTTCTTAAAAAATTACATCTATAAAAAATGTGCTCCATGGATTTAGAACCAAGAAAACGACCTCTGATTGTAGTGAAATCTTATCACAACAACCATATAATAATTTTTTATTCATATTTACTAATAGAAAATCAATATGATTTTTCCTTTTCATGAGATTAATTAAAATATATTTTTCTGTCTTAAAACACTAAAACTTTAATTTTCTGTTCAAAATCATACAAAATGATCTATTATTGGAATGAAATTTTATGAAAAATATCTTGGAATAAAAAATAGAACAAATTAATACTAAATAATATATATTATTATACATAATTAAAATTTTTAATTTATTGAAATGTAAATCTAATACATCATAGATTTATTTGGGAACATAAGTTTCATCAAATCGCACACTTCAACTCTTTGATGGTACACCCATATCGACTAGCCTATTTGGTATCTTCTAGAGGGTTAATAGTTACCGGTTAGGTGTTATTCCCTCAGTAGTGGGTATATTAGTATAATAATAACCCACCAGCCATCTACTTGAGTGGCGTACAAGAAATTGAAAACTAGCTAGATTAAGGTGATGAGAATCACTAAGTAGAAACCCCCAACCAATGCCCCAATATGTGGAATATAGAACTACATTATCTATAAATGGAACAGAGGTCAAAATATCAAATATATTTCCCCGATAAATGCCCCAATCAATGTTATAATTGACTCCCCTATGAATAAGGTTGAATGATGATTGTATTAGATGGCACAATGTATGATGAGTAAGGTCCAGTCAGTGGCCGAGTAGTGGTATCTATAGCTTCATGAGTGGTGGAATGACATGGAAATCATTGACTTGAGGTTTTTACCTCATCATTATTTGATGGATTAGCTATGGTATGGGTTAGAATGGGCCAATAGTGAAGATAACACTCTGACTGTAGAGATATCCTCTAATTACTATGTGGCACAACTGTAATATACTAAAGAACTGAATGCAACTCATTAAAATTGAATGTATCTCATGTATCAGGTGTGATCATATCGTGAACCCAATTGATCCCATTACCCAGAAAAAACTGGTTAAAAACTGATAAAAATTAAATAATATAATAATAAATTTAAAAAAAAGAATCAATAGGTTAAACAAAATTAAATTATGGTGGTATAGTATGACCCTCCAAGATGTGTGATAAATCATCTAGTCACTTGCATATAACAAAGCATATAATCAATTAAGATACCATGATCTAGAATCCTACAACAAATAAAACTAAATAATACTTATCACATAAATATTACATGGATATGTATGGATTGTGGATAATATGCCAATCCAGATCTTAATTTCTATTCATCCAAATACAGTGCACCTCTACAACCTACCTCAATGGCACCGAAATAGTATATCATTATCTAAACTACCTCATGAATTTATTAGGTTGGTTCCACTCAACAATATGAAATTGGACTTATGAAACCATTTTAGTGTAATTATGAATCCTCATCATATAGTAATTGTTAATATATAATATAATATCACCTTCATATGTCGTTCATTAAATCTACATCGATAGAAATAAATTTGATCATTCACTAAACAAAGAATATGCAATTATATCAATAGTAATTCATGAATACCTTATTAATGGGGTGATTAAGAAATAACAAGTAGTAATATGAATTTAAATAAATGGTTATATATATATATATATATATATTTTTGGGATACCCTCCACCAATGAACTGAAAGTAAAAAAAATATCATAAATTAGTTAATTAGAAAATGAGATTGGAATAAGAATTTGTACTAAATTTTTTAAGTACCTATGATAAAGGGGGACCATTTATAATCCATTGAATTGTAATTTAGAGAAACATTGAGTTTCATGTGTATGTAATCATTTCCATGTTGGCTTTTATGAGTGGAAACTATTTTGTTTCACCAAATTTAGTTTTCTAGACAGTGATCGCTAGATAGACTTCACCAAAGAGAGGAATCGTGGTCAGTGCCTTTTAAATTGATCAGGTGAAAGAGGTTTACAAGATAGAAGTTCACAATACCTATTTCTATTAGTTAAAATACAATATATGGAGTTCCAATCAATTCCACCCATTGTGGTGTAAACTCCATATTTGTTTCACTACAAACATGGGTACCTACTATTTCCAGTTTCATTGGAATGGTTAATAGTGTATCAAAGGTTAACCTGGCCAGTAGGTGGTTGACTATAAATTTAAAAATGTGGTTCAATCAGTCAACATGATAAAGATCTCTATATATAGGGTTGGTGTCCCAGATATGATTATCATGATGTTGAGATGATTTTTTAACTTTAAATTTTTAAAATATTGTATCGTAGAGGAAATAATCAATGAGTTTGGTATTCACTTGTATCTCATAAATTTTTTTTATTTTCTCCCATGGATATAGGATGCTTATTTGAATTATGTAATCTATTTTATATATTTATTTTTTTGTTTGTTAGAAGTGATTTTTTCAGGTTTTGTGGTGATTATTTGGGATTTCATTATAGTTATACCACACAAATTCGAGGGAGGGAAGTTATCAGATGAACCATTGTTTGGTGGTTCCATAGGTGTCTATCTAGTACGTTTTTCATCCCTTTTCACTATGAAAGATAAGATGATTGGAAGTGCATCTATCTGGTGGTTTGTTAGGTGTTATTCTAGTATACGAAGTGCTCATTGTGTCCATCATGTGATCAAATAGAGTGATCATAATCCTCACATTTCCCAAAAAGTAGTATGAGGCCCAAGTTCTAATTCACTCACAATATTCAAGTTTCTCCTCTCCTTTGCCTATAAGATGTTTTATTTCATTTGGTTTTACTATTATCAAAATAATGACTTCATAAGAAGGGAATATTCATATGAAAATGTTTAATGGAATGGAATTTTCCTTTAAGAGAATGTGTCTATAGGACCATTCGATACAAAAAATATCAAGATTCTTTTTCTTCTAGTGGATTCTCTAATAATATAGAAAAGAAAGAACTAGATTGGTTAGACAAGAATTCCATAGCCTTTATAAGGATGTATCCTGGTAAAACTAATTATTTCAATATTCTATAGAATAGTTCTACAAAAATGGTTATAAAATTCATTACATGATATGTATGAGAAGATGAGGTCTCCCAATAAAATTTTTAGGATGTGAAGATTTTTCAGGTTGATATTACCATATGGAGTATTGACAACATAACACATGAATGATTTCAACTTGATCTAAGGGTAGATTGAATTGATGAAGGGAACCTTTATAGACAATTTATAAGATTTTATTATTATTTGTTCACTTCTAGAAATCTAGGATACCATTGCTAAGTGTGATCATTCTAGAAGAATCATGGGATATTAAATTAGGTGTATATTTTTGTTCAACTGGTGTGTGAGGGTGAATGGTTGATTATTTACAATGTGGCATGTAAATAGTATATCTAGAAGGTGATAAATCGATAGGAATAATTGGTAAAGGAGATATTAATATTAAAATGAAAAATAGATGTGTATTAATACTAATAGTTGTTAAACATATTCCATGTCTCTGGAAGAACCTCATATTAGTTGGAAAACAAGATTATGTTACTTTAAAAATGAATTTTTCAGATAGATATTTCAAAAAACAGAATATCCAAGGTTTTTTTCTAATGGAGTAGATAATGGATCATTTTACAGTACCAAATACAAGAATAAAGTTACAGAGATCTTAAGAACTTTTTCAGACGGTCTTGAAGTTTGGAACTAAAGTTTTGGTCACATCAGTGACATGAATTTGAATGTTCTTGTGGAAAAGGGAATACTCAATCTTGATCACACTGACCTTGGATGATCTGAGAGTTTTATATTGAGGAAATATAAAAGTGTTTCCATTAAATTGGATGGTGAAATTCCTAGGAATCTAATGTTATATATTTTCCATTTAGATGACTAGGGACCTTAACATATTTAATCCAATATAGAATCATTTTACTTTGGGACAATAATTAATTATGTCACTCAAAAGGCCTATGTTTACTTCCTAAAGAATAAATTTTATTTTTTTCATCTGGTTTTTTTAGGATTTTTTTGGCTAAAACAATTGTGAATGAAAGTTGAAATATCTTTTGATAGAAAATAATGGAGAGTAAACTAAAAACACGTTCATAACATTAATTTATGGAAGGTAATCAAGAATAATAAAACTGTTTCTAGAACACCACACACAAAATGGAGTCAATTAAAGGATTAATCAGACTTTGTAAGAGAAATTTAAGAGTATGTGGTTTTCCTCTAGAAGTCCATTGGGAATTTAGGTAGAATATTTAAATACAATAGTGAATTTTGTATTTGGTAAAGATATGTCTAACTTTAGCTATGGGATAAGATCTTCAAAAATAAATTTGGTCCGATAAGAGGATATAAGTGTACCATATCAATTTATTAAAAATTATCACATATTTTCATATTGATACTAAAGATGGAGATAGATTTGAGGTGAAATCCAAGGTTTTACTTCTTGTCAGGAATGGGGATGAGAACTTTGGATATTTTATGTGGGATGTGTAGGTTTTGGGTGTAGAAGAATCATGTGATGGGTCATTCCCAACATTGTTTTATGTCATTATTGGTGGTCAATATGAGATTTACACAATGATAAATATCACAATCTATGGAAATGAATCAAAGAAACATAAATGGGATAGAACACATAAACCAGAGATAGGATCATCAAATATTATTTATAATTAATTTAATCAATTAAATTATTATCTTGTTGAAAGTATTTATTCTTCAATGGATCTGACAACATATATTTGTTTTATCATCGTTTTATTAAGAGAATCTGGAGTATATTCCCTTTAGAGGTGATCCACAAGTTTTCCAAAAATCTCCTAACATCATCGTAGGAATCTATGGGTTATATAATGACATATTCTATCGCTTGCAGCGTTTGCCTTTGATGTCCAGAAGAACCTATTCCATAGTATTATCCTTGATCACTCTTGATGTGAGGGAGAATAGTATAATAAGATCACACTTCTTTCTTGGGAGAGTTCATGGATGATGGATCTCTCTAGGACTTGAGAGGATTATTCAAATCCATTTCTCACAACCAAACAAATAAATTGGCTCTTATAGAAAATAATATAATTAGTTTAATATAATTATTGTGAAAAATAAAATAATTTCACAAGCTCCCTATATTATTTATTTAATCTCTATGAAACCCCATGTTAAATAATAATTATTATATTATTATTATTTCTTAAAATACTCTTAACATGATAATTAAATTAAATATTATCTAATCAATTAATATTCATTATTTATTATTTCTCACCATTCCATTTAACATGATCTTCTATTCCTTCACAATATTTATTGAGCCATTAATAATGACTATTTATTTATTAAATAAATACCACTGCATTATTCACCAATAAATAAATAAATATTACATTCAATAAATAAAAAATAAAATTTTATTAAATATTTTTCTCACATTATATTCTCTTGGATAACTGGTGATGGAATAAATGTGATCAATAAAAGATGACTAAATGTTAAACCATGTGTCGTAATAATATTCATTAAACATTTTAAATAATAAATACTATTATTATTATTTAAATGAGACTCTGGATACACTTACTATGTGACCCTCTAGGCCTATTTCATAGTGCCATTAGGTGAAGCATCCTAAAGTCTAAGGTTAGTATCTAGCAATACATCAAGGAACACGTAGAGAAAGAAGTTAATTCCATAAAGACATAATACCTCAAATAGATGCTTACTATGTAATAGAATCCCTTTATAATGATATATGCAATCAAGAAGGTTTCATGATGGTGACATCAGCCTAGGTTCTCGATGTCTCTTTCTTTTACTTCTAAGAAATTGAACAAGAATATAGAACAGAGTGGCCATAGATTTATTTAGGATCTATCCTTTAAATCAATGGTCTTGAGATATCTGTATCTTTTAATGTAAAAAAGAGACAAATTCTTTCTCACATTATTCATTAATTCAATATTACTCATGACGCACCCAACATACCCTACCTCACCATGAATATATATCATAAAAATTTTCATCAATACAAAAAATTATGTGACTCATCATAATCATTAATAATAATTTCAATGTCTAAGTATTAATACACACATCTGTAGATAGGAAGCACCAATGAAACATGTAAAGGTGGATTTCCTACTGACATGTCTCTGTCAGGTAATATCCTACACTAGAAAATACTAATGTCATACACCTTGATAAGGCACCTCAAAGTCCTATGAATCTCTACCCCTGATAGCCTATATCATTTGAGTCCCAAAAATTATATCATCTGACCATGGATCATATATTTAATAATATTTTTGTAGCACTTTTAGTTTCCCATCATAGTGGGGAATTGCTATAACCTTTTAGGGATACAGATACTTTTAGTACATAATCATATAATATGTTATGTAGAAGAATAATCATTATGTGATAAGGACTTCATAAATATTCAAAACTATGAATACAAGTTATCATGTAGTATAAAAAATTTGTTTCTAGGTCACCAACTCTAACAGAATCCCTCTTTTATTAGAGACAACTTTTAACAACCCTAAGTCTGCTAGCTCTCACATGATACTCATGATTCTATTGGGATGGGCCTTTAGTCAAGTGGTATTCCAAGTTCACTTCCATGAGTACTCTTCATACTAAAACTTCACCCCTTTGATAAAAATACCTCAGGAAGTGATACTTCTGGGGTATATTCTTTGTATAGTGGTGTGACCCTTGGATATTTTAGAAGAGACACCACTACAGTATTATCACAATAAAATGTGACAGGGTTGTTACTAATAGGAACCACAACAAGATCCTAGAAAAAATTGTGTATCTAAATGGATTCCTTGGCTGCATCAGATAACATTATATACTCAGACTCTGCTGTATAATTAGGGAAAAATGGATTCCTTGAACTCTTCTAGCTCACAACTCCTATATTGAGACATAAAACATATCCTGACTATGACTTCATATCATTCAGATCTATTTGAAAACTAGAATCAGTATATCCTCGGATGAACATCTCCTTGTATCCTCTATACCCCAGGAACATATTACTAATTCTTCTCAGATACATAAGGATAACCTTAATAGCAAACCAATATGGATCTATTGGATCATCTTGATATCTACCTACCATGATCAATGCCTCTTCAACATCAAGTCTAGTACATAACTTGGCATACATGATTAATCCTATCACTGAAGTGTATGAGATATTACTCATTCTCTCTTTATCATGTTGTTTTTGAGGAAACATTTTCCTAGAAATCTATAAGCCACGTCAAACTAGAACCAATACCCTATTGTATTATTATATACTAAATCTCCTTAGTATCTTGTCAGTATATGTACTTTTACTTAGTCTAATAAGCCTACTGGATCTATCACGAATGATATTGATTCCTATAGTATATGCTACTTCACCTAAGTCCTTCATAGTGAAACACTTGTTTAACCAGCCCCTAATATACTATAAGGTTGGTATGTCCTTTACAAAAAGTAATATTTCATCAACATATACTACTAGGATAATGACTGCATTTCCACTAAACATCATTTAAACACATGACACACATTTGTTCTTAATGAAACAAAATTATTTTATAGATTCATTGAATTGAATGTTCTAAGACCTAGATGCTTTCATCAATCCATAAATGGATCTCTGATACTTGAAAATCCTTTTGGAATCACATGGAGTCAAAAACCCTTTTGTTTGTGTCATATAGAAATATTTTGAAAGGATACCATTAAGGAATGCAGTTTTGATATCCATATGAAAAATCCAATAGTCATGGTATGATGTTATAACAAGTATAATTATGATGGATTTAAACATGGAAACTAATGAAAATGTTTCATCATAGTAAATTCCTTAGCTCTGTTTAAATCCACTAGTCTTTCTTTATAGGTATTTACTTTACCTTCCATGTCCAGTTTCCTCTTGAATAACTATTTTCACCCAATGGGATTTACATAAACTGACACATCGACTAGAACCCTAGCATAGTTCTGATACATGGAATCCATTTTAGAATTCATGGCTTCCTTATATATTGAAACTTTTAATCTTTCTATTTCCTCTTTGTAGAAAATAGTTTCATCATTTTCATCCAATAATGAGTCACCATCTCCAGTGACTAGAGAACCATATATTCATGGTTCTCTTACATCTCTTGTTCTCCAAAGTAGTACTTGTGTTTTAGGAACTACTTATTCAATAGAGGCCTATGGAATCTGTTCGTATACCAAATATTATGTATCTTGATCTTAAACTTCATAAAATTCAATCATGCTCCCATTATCCATTTTGTGTATGTAATTCGTATCAATAAATATGGATTTCTTGGTGACATTCAATTTCTTGTCTGGGGGGTTGTATTTTTATTATCCCATTTTATCCTTGGGATACGCTATAAAGATACACTTTGTGAATCATGCTGCTATTTTGTTGCCTAAAAAGACCTTAAGAAAATCGTCACAACCCCATACATGTGTATGTGACAAAACGGGTTTCTTTCCACTCCATAGCTCAAAGAGAATTCCAATTTACACTTTAGATTGTACTCAGTTTAATGTGTATTCCTCATTTTGTAATTCATATCCCCAAAAGGATAATGGAAGTTCTACATGACTTATTATTCACCTTACCATGTATAACAAGGTATTATTCCTTCTTTCACTAACACAATTCCACTATGGTGTATATGGTGGAGTGATTTGAGATAGAATCCCAACATCCCATAAGAAGTCGATAAATTCTTGGTTAAGATATTCAACACCTCGATCTGATAAAATATTCTTTGTAACACCCCAACATTCAATAGTATGTTATTTTCTTTAATTCAATAGCTTGCGCTACATGAAACACCAAGTTCGAGCGCACCATGACTAACCAAACTAGCCGTTCAAAAGAAGTTATGAATAGTATTAACTAAAATTTGAATTTTATATAGTCCATATAATTTTAGAATCCATATTATGTGTTTCTTAGACATAATATAAGAACAAATTCATTTTTTCAGATAAAATAAGTATTTTTAAATAAAATTCAATTTTACCACCTTTTAATGGAAAACACTGTTTAAAACAAATATTTGAATCTTTTATATATTCAATTTAATGAAATTAAATTCTTATTTAGAATTAAGACATAAAAATTAATTTTGGAAAATTTTTGGTACTTTTCTAATAACATTTATATTTTGATGAATACTGAAAAATACTAAATTTTAATTGAAAACAACCTTTTTAATAGAAATAATTTATAGTGTTAAATTATGTATTTGAATGGTTTTTAAGTATAATTAGATTATATTTTTATCATTTAATACAATTTAGGTTATTATAAGTAATTTCACATTACATTTTGACATATTCACATGTCAATCTTTTAATAGTTTTTATTTTTTAAAAACTTGCTTTTCGATTTTGACAACGGGAATTAATTTTAAATTAATTAATGAAACTTATATGTTTTGAATTTGGTAAAATAGAATTCAGTTTTTAATTTGTAATATTGAAATTATCTTAGGGTAAATTTTTAGTATTTTTCTAAAAACATTCAATTTTTGATAAATAGTGAAAAACACTACATTATAGTTTAAAACCGACTTTTTATTTAAATAATTATTTATTTTATTTAAATTTATTTTATGTAAAAATAGATATATAATACCTATATAATTTCAATATAATTAAATGGAGTCATTTTATAATAAAATTAGATGTATAAAATTTTATTAAACTTTTTACCGTCTTTTACCCACCTCCTAGGTGCATTTGCAAATTTACATAAAACATGATTTTACCTCTTCTTTGAGTTGATTATAAAAAATCCAAGAGACACGATTGATATAAATAAATAAAATTTGGTTTAATAAGATGAAAATAGTTTTTGGTGAATAGTAACTTTTTACTTTTATTTACCACGGTTTAAAGTAAATATGGTGATTAAGGGTAAAAATGATATTATTATTACCATAACACATGTCCTAATTCTATTGGATAAGTTTAATTCGACCAAACACTACCTTAGGAATAAAATATGATCCTTTAGGTCCACTTTGGTTAGATTATGACATTTATTATTATTTAATTCATAGAAGAGTTAAAAGTGTAAAATTCAAAGTCTAATAACTAAACCATTTTTAATATAGGGTTACACATAAGATAAATTAGACTATAAATATTAATTAGAAAGATGAAAATATTTCCTAAAAAACGGTATTTTATTTATATTTTTTAGACATTAAATAATTTAATTTATTTATAACACAATGATGATGTAGTAATTACCTAATTAATGGAATATTAAAATAATTGATAATATAAATATCAAAATAAATGTAATTTGAGTCTTTTTATCAATTAAACCAATTTAATAGGTTATTATGACATGTTAGGGTTGTTTATATGAATTTTTTTCTATGTAATAATTCTTTTCTGAATTTCGAAAAAACAAAATACCAAATAGTGTCAAAATTGACATAAAAGACTTTTTTAAACAAATATTATATTATTAATTGATATTTTATTCCTAAAAATATAATTTTCATCCAAAGGTTTTATATAATGGTATATGTATAATTAATTACCCACATGGGGTTCTTTTGGATATATATAGTAAGTTTATTAACCATATAATATAAAAATACAAAGAGACATGGCAAATGTCAGACTATTTAACTAAGTGTTAAATCTAAAAGATAAGGTTAATATAGTGACCCAGAACTATCTAAAACCTTTTGGTTGAGTTTATTTCGACCCATAAACCCATTATCCTTTAAATAATTCATTTTGGAACCATTAGAAAACAAAAATGATTTTTTTTATAAAATAATATTTATAGCTTTTCCTAAGGTGCATGTCACCCCTCTTATAAAAGGGCACTCCCCCTTCTCTCTAATTCACACCATCAAAGCCATTAGGCTCAGGAAAACCCTACCCAAATATCCTCCCAACTCTCCTCCCTTCATCCTATAGGCCTTATGTTAGTCAAAAAGCTAACCTAAGGGTCCATTTTGATCAATCAAAATGAAGAACTCGAAGAAGAGGTAAATATTTCATTACCTCTTTCAAGTTCCTTTCTTCTTCCACTATCTATTTATTTGTTGTTTCTATTATAAAAAAATAACTCTAGTATCTTGTACATAATATTATGTTATTATAAATATGGTACAACCATATTCATTATTCTATCCATCCTTTGAATGACATGTCATCATACGTGCATACGTACGGCTTACCGTCTCTACGTCATGGTGTAGTTTTTATTCAATACATTATTATTCGGATGGGTATAATAATGATGTATAATTGGTTTAAATAATAAATATACCCTGATAATAATTCTGTATATATGATATACCATCCAATTATATATCAAAATAATAATATTGTCGCTTGTGCGTACGTATGGATTACCATCTCCATGAACGCGATGAGATCCATTCCCCATCAGATCCATTAAAGAATAATTTTCATTTTATGATTGAAAATAATGTTTAAAGACTTAATATAATTATTAATTTTAATAAGATACATCCCATCCATAACAAACATGGCTTACATAACCAAGCATATAAATGAGAACTAATTAGTTAACACACAAAATGATGATAATACTAAAATATCAATATTATAAGATCATATATGATATCATATTTATTTATATGGTTATTTTATAATTTAATAAAAATTATTTCACCATTATAAAAGAGATTAATACACCCTTGACCAAGGAAAAGTTCAAGGTAAGGGTTTTGTTATCCAATTTTTAATTCTGTGAGATTTCCATTGTTCGCCCCTTATTTATTGGATGTGGTGTATTGTGTACTACCATTTGATATATATTATCAATGTTATCTTTATATTCATGGTATTATGTGATCCATTTGGTGGTTATTAACTTTTGGTCATACAACTCGATTGATTACAATGAAGTAAGTGTTTTTTATCTCATTTTTAATTCCAGTGAGATTCAAGCTATATTGGACACTATTTGCTTTTGTGTGGTGTATATAATGTCCATGACTGTATTCTTAGTGTAATATAATTTGATTTATGAGTATTTACATATTCATTGTAAGATCATTCTTTCCTGGGTTTTATGTTTCATAAGTTACCAAATCGGTAAGGGAATTTCAAATTTCAATTTCCACTAAGTGGGCTTCACGCATACTTCATTGATTATTTTACTCCAAGATTATTTGTGGAATCACTATTTATTATTTATTTAGTAATTTCCACTCCTCATTGTGTGGATATAATTTTGATACACATAATCACTCAATTGATAATTTCTCAAGTCATTGATATAAACTTGATCTTAACCCAATTTCCATTCATTGAGTTAAACATCCAAGTCATTGGTGTTGTTTTTAAAAGAATATGTGTGAATGTCCTCTGATTGATTTACACTAAATATCCAATCATATTGAGTGTATTTATATTTTTCACACATAATTATGTCATTGATGTATCCTTTACCTAAGGATACTATCTTTATAAGCGATTTTATCTCGCTTTACATTCCTTTGAGACTTCTTTGTTGTTATGCACCAATTCACTTTTATATAGTGTATATACTGTCATTTGACAAAGTATATAATGAAATCCTTTATTATAATGTTATTATAATGTTTTGATTTCCTCAATTATTTGTATTTAAGTGTCTCTCATTTGGATAGTAACTCTAACTAAAATACAGTTTTAAATGTTTTAAAAATTTATTCTTCTAAATCTTTCTTATTAATGTCTATTTAAAAATGGTTTTATGGTTTTATTTATATAGACATGAATGTTTTAAAATTAAAATTCCTATTATAATTTTCAAAGTGGTATGGGAAACTTTGATTTGAAAATCTATTTTTAAATGGATTCTTGACAAATAGTGTGACTTTTAAATGTTTTCAAGAAAAAGGGGGATATTTCTCTCAAATAGTTTTAATGATTATTTTCATCTATGTAAATATCATTCATTATTCTCGATTGAGGTTAATATGTTACAATAAAATCTTCCATATTGTATTGAATCAGTTATGTTTGACCACGGATGTGTTATTTTTATACCATTCATGGTTTGTGGATAAATTATTGACATTTCGTATGCTATTTTTAATATGAATGTTAATGTTATGTTTCAAAATTTTTATATGAGGAATGCATTGGACTTAGTAGGTGACGGTTGGAGCCAGTTATAACTCTTCGATCCATCAGTAGGTCTCATTAGACAAACTAGTGTCTTGGCATAAGGCCTTGACAAAATCTTATTTGTAGTCTAGGCACAAGGCCTTGACTATGTGGTTATGAAATCTGGAATTAAGCATTCCATCATTATGAAAGTTGATATTGATATTTCATGTGATTATTTGACTAGTAGAATATCCATGTGAATAATTAAATGGAATTATTTGATTTTATCTTTTCCATATTATGCTGAAGTTCAAGTTTAAAAAGGATTTTGTTTTAGTCTTATACATTACCTTAAATGTTTATGCTAATTTATGAAATTTTCCACTTTATTGTTATCCTTACTGAGCATCTAAGCTCACCCCTTTCTATGTTTTATTTTTCATATGATGTGAAGAAGTATATTATGACTGACCTATAGGGATATTCTATAGGATCTCAGTGTTGTCTATGAAATAATTTTGTTGTAGTTTTCAGTTTTATGATGTTATTGAAACCTTATAAATGTATCTAGTACTTCCAAGGCTACTAAACTAATTGGTCATTCGAGACTTGATCGTTTGTGATCATTCCAATGATATGTAATAATGCATTGACTCTAGACTTCTCAGGTCAGGGCGTTACATTCATTATCTTATTCTCAAGTTTATTATCTACTTCATTCTTGAAATCCTTGAATTTCTCAATAAACTCAAACTTATACCTCATAAAATAGACATAAACCTATATACTCAAGTCATTAGTAAATGTTATGATGTAAGAATATCCACATCTTACTTCTATTGGAAATGGTCCACACACATCAGTGTATACCAATCATAGAATCTCTATGGCCCTTTCACCTTGTCCACCGAATGAAAGTTTGGTCTTTTATTCTTTATAAAAACTTGTGCCATCTGTCAAGTAGTTTTATCTCAGATGAGTCTAAATAACCATCTTGATAATTATTTTTCAAATTCTTCCTATTTACAAGATGAATATGGTGATTCCATAGCTAATTGTTATATGATTCGTGTGAACATGATTCATTATCTAGTTCTGATACTTGTCTTTTTTAATTTAATACATAAGGAAAAATATTTAAATGTGGAATTCCATAACATTTATTGTCCTTAAAAATAAAAACATATTATTTTAAAACTTGAAAATAAACACATATGCATCTAGGCATGATACAGAAATTTTGTTCTTGGTAACCATCGGTTCATAATAACAATCTTTTAAAACCAAAATCATTCCTATTAGAAATGAAATGTTGTAGTGACCAATGGATAAGGTATCCAACCTATCACCATTATCAGCTCTAAGATACTCCTCTCCTCAATAAATCTTTCAGAATCTACTTGGTTCCTGCATTTGGATACGTATGTGAGAACCACAAGTTGTATTTAATACCCAATGTGTAGATATTGAAACATTACACTCAATAATGAATGCACCTTTAGAATCCACTTTATTCTGGGTGCAGTTTCTCTTCTAGTGGACTGGCATTCCACATGCAAAGCACACATCCTTAATTTCTTTTCCATACCTCTAGATCTTCTTCTTTTGGTAAGGGTGTTACTGAGGAGCTTTAGACATGTTGTGAGTCTTAAGATCCTTTTCCTTTTCTTCCATTCCTTATTCACTATAAGGACCACGAGATTATCATGCCCCATGTCCATATCCACTTAGAGAATAAGATTTATATGTTCCAGAATACTCTTTTCATTATTGATCGTATTTTAATTAATAATAAAAAAGGAGAAGGTCTTAGGAAGTGATTAAAGTATGATATCTGTAAGAAAGTCATTTAGGAATTTAATCCCTAAGATGTATAAGCATTCAATGTGGTCAATAATCTTGACTACATGAGGCCCAATTGGTGTAGACTATCTAATCATAGTTATAAACAAAGAATTGTAGATCGTGTACCTCTCATGTATCACCTTATCTTGATAGATATCCCGAAGGTGAGATATCGTGCTATATGCATCCATGTACTCGTGTTTCATCAAAAGATCATTTCACATGGATGATAGCCTAAAACATTGAAAAATAGTGGAATTTTACAACTGTTTTTCATTGAGTTATAACTCTTTATTACTTTCCATATTGCCATGCACATAAATTATAGGTTCTTCTAGAATATACAATTTCCTTTCATGTTAAAGGATAATGCATAAGTTCCATTTCAACTCTTTGAAATTTATCCTTGCAATAAGTTTATCCTTCTCAAGTATGGATCGTAGTGATATTTTTGAATCCATTTTAGTTATGTTTCCATGAAATAAGATGAGAAAAAGGGTTTACATATCACTGAAATCAATACATGAGAAGGATAACCAATGTCTGAGAAAAATTATTTAATTTTATTTCCCCTCATCCATTTCCCAAGGAATATCCAGCTCTCACAAACTTATACACCACCATATGATATGCCCTTATAGTTCCTCTTAGGAGCTGCAAAAAGTACCATAACTCTCTAAGAGAGTACCCACACAAGACCCCCATTTATTACTCTTGGAATCCACCAATGGTAGGGCTCCTATCCCTTTGGATCTCTTGTTTTAGCGGGACCAAATTGAAAACTCCTAAGAAGACTTCAGAATTTCAAAAATATAGAAAGAGGCACACTAGTTTTCCACTCATTTAGGTATGAATTCCTTCTGTCAGACGCTTTCCACATTTCTCCTACATAATGGGTAAGTTCTTTGGGGAGAATGTGGGTATGTATTCTCATAGTCATGAAAACCTCAAACTTAGGGATGGTGTTAGTGAGTTCCAGGTCTCGAGTACTAGTATTAGAACCATGTCCTTCCCTAGTTGTCTCCCGGACTCAAGGGTTCCAGTTCCTAGTGGGGATACTGAGGATCATGATTTATTTTCCCTTAGAAAGGGAATTAGATCTTCCTCTACTACAATGGAACCAATTTTAGGTAATCCATCCTAGATTAAGCCCTAAACCTTTCTTACATGACCTCTCTTACTTCATTACTTCCTCCTTTTCCATACCCATGGGTCATTTCTCAATAGATCATTAGATGTAACTATCTTGGTTCCTGAAATAAAATTGCAGATGGTTAACTCAAGGCTCCCTCTCTCTATATTTAGGCATATGGTACAATGAAGGGAGAGGATGGGAACTAGATTCTACTCTCTTTCCCTCTCCCTTTGGGTTTTGGGAACTTCCACCAATGAAAGAGGGATCGTGTGGTTTTCCATATCTTTAACATCCTCTTGTTTCTCACATTTAATAATGACTCATTATGAATCATTTGGGATTAGAGATTAGCCATGATAATGGTTTCCACATGATCAAAATTCTTGTTTTGGGAGAGTGTCTTCTTTTGGATCTTCCTATCACCTACCTTCAAAGTGTCTCCATAGGCATGGGTCCTCAAAGCCATGTATCCAATATTAAGGAAAAGTGTATTTTTGTGGTTTCTCAAAACTTTTATTTCCTCTTTTTTCTCACACCGAGCATGACTCATATGGGCTTCGAGGTTAACAGTGGTTATGACACCCACATGATTTCAAATTTGGGAATCATTCCATGTGTAAGTCCAAACGAAACCTTATAGGACTCCTATGTGGTATAATCCCAAACATTTTAAAAATTGTCATCCTCTTTATGTATAATCCCTGAAATACAACCCAATGAGCCTCCTCATTAGGTGTAAGCCATGAAAAATAATCCAAATCACCATGATTCGAGACATCCCTTATGGCCCCATTCACATAGAATCCTTTTCACGAATAAACCCTAACCAAACCAAACAAGGTAATCCTTTTTAGGAATAATCCCCAACATAATCTTCTAAAATGTCCAAAATCCCCTATGATACATAACCTAAGGGACATCATGGGTGTGGTGCCTCACAAAAAAAACTATGTGGGATTTCAATCCTATCCAATTGGGATATGTTGGAAGCCTCGCTTTGGTCTAGATCTAACTCCTCAAATCAACCCTATTCTCTCTGAACCACATTCCAATTAGGGCCTTATCTAACATGGGGTCCCATATACCTTTCAGATTCCCTATGCTTCATTTGCATAAGTCCCACTCCAGACTTTGACTAGGAACCTTTAACCTAGACTTCCTCGCTACATGATATTAAACTGCATGGTTCAGTCCTTATCGCAATACTTTAAAAGGTATGATGTGTCCTATGAAGTGGCACCAAACTATGTGTGTTCTGATTCCTTTAATAAGGGTGCATAGGAAGCCCATTCAAAGTTCTGATCCAGACATTAAAACTCCTATTTTCTTGGATGACGATAAAATCTAGAGCACCCCACTGTGTGGATAAAAACCAAAATCTTCATAATAACAACCAAATAATCTCTAATTGGTACATAATAGGATACCATCAATGGAGAACCTAGGATACATATAGATATCCTCATTGATGAAAAACCTCAGATATATATTAATGATTTTAAATTTTATACATGCTAACAATTGATTATTAATTATAGGGTTACCTACATCATACTTGGTAATCAATAGATGATTTCTGAATATATATAAAATCTATAAGAGAGATCCCATAATAGGAAACAATTCCCCCCAAAAGGGTTTAATGAGACTGACCCCCCATCCTCTCAACCAATTTGATTTATTAATTACTATTGGACAAACTCCCAATTGATTTCCTACATTTGGAAAGTAATTACCACCTAAATATAAAACAATTGGTTGTTTTTAGTTCCTCAAATAAATCCTGTTGGAAACCGTTCGGAAATAGTGAACTCGATTTGAAAGATTTCACAAAATTCAATCCCTTGCAATCAATCATCAGTCGAAACATTTTAATCAAAACAAAATGGTGAACCCAATGTGAATCCTTAACCAAGATGATGGTGAAACCCACATGCCAGGCCTTTTTCACTCTAAAAATGAAAGACTACCAAACAAGACAATTAATTATGCATGTTCTTGTTCAAATGAGATGCTGCTTTGATGCGATTTTCTTGTTTGTGTTTCTCAACTACCTTTGAGGCAAATTCTCTCAAAACTCCCTTCAATAAAATGGTTTCCTTCCATCTTCCATAAATTTATTACTTAAATTATGTTCAATTCTAGTCTTTTTTCAGGCAAAGGATGTCATCACCAACCTAGTGTCTTCAATGTTGGGTCTAAAATGAAATGGTATAGGGGTATTACCATAATGGTAAATTCCGAACTTGGAGGCTACCTGATAGGTCCTCCAGCTCACAAAGTTCCACCGGTCACCCATTGAGTGACAATATGTGGTTCAAAAGTAGTTGTAACCTATTACAGTCTTCAACCATTTCAAGAGTTTATCCTCAAAATGCAACAAGAATTCCCTCCCTTAACTTAGGGTGGTGGATCAAAAGACCACAAGTGGACTCATCCAAAAGACTCAAGGGTCCTTCCAAAGGGATCCTACTTTTAGTTTTTCCCCCAATTTTGTGTAGTAGTGATCCCTCAACATGATTAAGGTGTCATCCTCGGTAGTTTTTATCAGGTCAACCTGACCTGATTGTTCATAATGGCCCACTAGGGGAATCAACTAGAAAATAGGGAAAAGGGCCACACTTCAGTCCCCTCAAGAGAAACCCACCAATAAAATTTGGTGTTGAACTACGAACAGAAACACGCACCCACTCGACCTAATTTAGCAAACTATAAGGATTTCTTAGAAGCATCCAAAGAATCCTACTAACCTTGTGTGGTGAAAACCCATAATCCAGTGCACACACCTGGCTACATTTATCAAGCCCGATAATAGTTTTGTTTGGAAACACCCAGAGAAGTCAGTCAAGATTTCCCAATGAAGAATAGGGGACAGACCCACCTATTTACCCCCACACATGAGTATTTTAAGTATACATTGGTTGGAAATATAGTATGAGAGTATGTATATACCCCTGATCTGAATATAGCATGGGAATACATCCCCATTCTAGTCACTGAATTAACCATGCATACCCTGAAAGTGGTGAAAGTGAAAACCTGATTATCCACCAAATGAGGCTAATATTAATTGTTAATATATATAATATTAAATTTATTTATTATTCATAAACACTATTTTAGTGCATTTTACACTTTGAACATCATTTCATATTATGATTGTAATTCCTTCTTAAAATACACTATTATGTGGTACATTTTTTAACATCATTTAAAGTACCTATTGATTCATCTGATTTTTAGGAATGTAATTATCCATATTTTAATTTTATATTTTGGGAAATTGATATAAACTTAAATATGAATATTTTTCATTCAGGGATCAATGTAGGATTCATAAAGGATGATGGAGATATTTAGAGACGAATGGAAGCAATTCTAGAGAAGGCAGGTTGGACACCAGCCCACTGATGAGAATGTGGGACCCACATTACAAACCCAATAAAGCCCAAATTTCATGGGATTATAGAATACATATAGATTAATAAATAATTCTTCATAATATAGTGCTAATTCGGCATCCATCGTGGTTATTTAGGCAGACCAATTTACAGATAAAATTCTGGGCCAGATTTTGTAGCCCAAAAAAACATCCCACGAATCTAATCATATCTCCGAATCCATAACTCCAAATGGGCCCCAATTTAACCGGAGGTTATAAGACATCTTGCGATCCATTTTCTTCATCAATGTCCCACTCTAATTCTTTCATCTAGAAGTTCTTACAAGTGCGTCTATTCAGTGGATAAAAGTAGGATGCCACCTCAGGTCAAGGGTGGAAAAGTCAAATCTCCCTCAACTTCCACCCACCTATGGCCTACCAAAATTAATTTAGATGCATTTTAATATTAGAGGCTCGACCCAAGGCTTCCAATATTCTTATTTAAGGCATTGGTGGTGGAGTACTTGATCATATTTGGTGCTTTGTTCAATTGTAATGTTATGTTGCGATTTTGTTGTCTCAAGTTTGTCTTTCACATGTAAGTTGTTCAATTCACTTTAGTTTCTCAATAAAAGATCTTCTTTTCCTATTATTCTGTTGTTCTTCGTATCACTTTAATACCTTTGGTTCAAGGTATGAATTTATTCACACTAAACCTTGTGAAATTATTCACACAACGGTGGAGTGATCATTTTCTTTTTATTGTTATCTTTACTTCTTCAATTCCTCCCTCATTAGTCTACTTCCCGCTTCCATTGAAACCATAACATCAATGGAGGGATAAACCATTTAGGGTTTGATCAAAGGGAGTAGAAAGGGTTTGGATTGGATGTTATTTATCATCCCATTAATTTCTAATCACTTCTTTAATTGTGATTTTTATTTGATCAATTTTAAACTCCATTGTCCTTGTTGAATTTAAGGCCACATACTTCAAGTGCTAAGACGAACATTTACCTTAAAGTGATCAAAAAATTTATCCTTAAAGTGTATGGGTGATTAGTATTAAAGGGTGCAGGTATTAAACCAGTAAGTGATGATATTGTTTTATCTTCTTAAATGAACCCATCTCAAATATATGAAATTGAAATCATTGAAAAGGAAATATGTCCAATCCACCCAATGTGATAACCTAGGATCAACTCACACTTTTAAATTGAATTAACTTAAGAAATTTAGTTCTCACTTAAACCCATATAAAATCAACCCAATGATGGCCACTAAATAGAAAAAAATAGTCCATAGAATGTACATGTCTATAGGTTACTTCTTAGGTCATTGAGGATTTGACAACCCATGCTAAACTACAAAGATCGTTCTACCTTCTTCTCTTGGGTAAATTTGATGGTGAATCTAATTTTGACTCCATTTATAGGGACCCAAGTAAGTCATCTAAACACCCATTCTATTCTCCCCCATTTCTTCTTTTCTCATCTAAATTATCCTATCTTGTCCCTTTATCGTTTTTTTTCTTTTGGCAGATGTCCGCCTACACCCGCAATCAATCAAACTGTCTAGTTAGGGTGGATAGTCCTGTGGTTGGGGAGTCAAGTACACCAAGGGAACTCATTACATTAGATCATAATCTTCTTAATACTCTAGAGTCCAAAATTGAGCCCATTTCAGTGGAAGGTCTTCAAAGAAACCAACTCATAAACCCGGGTGGAAACCAAAATGGAAACCCAAACGAGGCAGCCCAAAACATGGGGAATGCAGTTGGTCAAACGATGAATGACTACCTCACACCTTCCTGGACCAATTCCCCCTCATGAATTAGACACAAATCCCTAGGATATGCCAACTAAATATTTAAACCCCATGTCCTAAACCACTTTCCCACATTCCATGAAATGGATTCTGAGATTCCCTACCTTCACATTAAGGAGTTCAATGACATTGTAGAAACCATGTGTGCCCCACATCAACTAGAATCAGCTAAGATGAGCATATTTCCTTTTTCTTTAAAGGATCGATCTAAAAATTGGATAAAAAATTTGAGACCATCATCCATCAACTCTTGGCACCAACTACAAAGATAATTCTACAAAAAATACTTTCCCCACCACAAAACAATTGCAATTAAAAAGAGTATCCAAAACTTTTTTCAAAAAGAAGGAGAGTCATTATATGAAACATGGGAGAGGTTCAAAGACACTCTAAACATGGTTCCACACCATGGTTTTTCTATTCCTGAACAGGTGATAATTTTCTATGAAGGGTTGGGTCCAAGGAATAAAAAATTCATTGATATGATGTGTAATAGAACCTTTAAAAACAAAGCCCCAAATGATGTTTACGAGTATATAGAAAGCCTTTCTGAGCAAAACCAAACATAGGGAACTTCACCTTATTCTAAAAATCCACAAAGAACTACTGGAATTCATACACTTAGAGAAGAGGAAATCCTTAGGTCTAAACTCGCAGCACTCTCTAAGAAGGTTGAAGAGATAGAGCTTAGGAAAGTCCATGAAATCAAAACTGTTGACCCTGTTTGCACAATTGGTGAAAAACATGACCATAAGGCAGACAACGGCCCAACCATTCCATCCATAAATGATGTTATTTTAGGAGGACCCCAGTGGATTTAAATGCTTTGACCTTTCAAAAACCTCAATACCAAAACAACTTCAACCCAATGTATAATGACCACCCAGGCTTCCACTGGAAAGATAACCAACAACCTAGCCAACCAGAGGGACAAAATCCTTACCCCCATCCGAACTACCAAACCCATAACCAGTTCCAAACCTAACCTATCCAATACCAACAGCCACCGGTCCATTTTTAACAAACCATCCTGGCTCCAAAATATCCCCCCAGGATAAACCAATATTCTCAAGCACCAACCCAAACCGTTCCACAAAGCCTACTAGAACAACAGTGCAAAAAAATGGAAAGGATGAACTCAGAAGTCTCTTCCCTTAAAAAATAACTTTAAACCATCAAAACTGTAAAGGCACCTATGCCTACTCAGTTGGTGCCATCGTCAAATTCAATGGGAGAGTCAAGTTGTACTCAAAAAAATCATGAAAAACTAAATGATATGACTATTTTAAGAAGTGGGAAATAAATTGAGAAACTTGAACAACTAATTCAGAACCCACCTAAAGATTAAAACTTGGATGAAAATTCAAATGAACCAAATGATCAAACTGAAAAACATGATAACATTTTCAAAGAAACAACTCTTCAACAAACTACCCCATAACCTGCACCATTTCCTCAACGCATGAGGGGGAAAACCAAGACTGAATTGAGTGAAATATTGAGGGAAATATTCCCACAAGTCATGTTTAACATTCCCCTTCTTGATGCCATCCAAACCATACCTACCTACTCAAAGTACCTTAAGCACTTTTGCACTTTTAAAAGAAAATTTTCACATTAAAACCAAGTCCTTTTGGCTGCTAATATGAGTACCACCATTCATGGGACCATTCCTCCTAAGTTGAAATACCCAAGTTTCCCTTACATTAATGTTGAACTAGGATAGAGCAAAGTCGTCAAGGCCTTGTGTGACCTACGTGCTGGTGTCAATATCATCCCTTATGATGTGTACTTCTAGTTAGGCCTAGAAGAAATCCAACCCACATATGTTACACTTCAACTTGTTGATCGTTACATTAGGGTTCCAAAGGGGATTTTAAAGGACATTCTGGTAAAAGTTGAAGACTTCATCTAACCTTCAGACTTCATTGTCCTTGACAACCATCCAAACATAGGAAATAAGGAACAAACCCCAATCATCCTTGGTCATCCCTTCCTTAAAACAATCAACTCTGTTATTCGAGTCTGAAATGGGAACATGACCATCACCTTTAGAAACATGAGTCTAGACTAGAACATCTATAATGTAATCTCACAAATAGGGGATGATGAGGACATTCCTGAAGTAAACATGATAGTAATCATTGATAATGAATCCATAGAACATCAAGGAATATTTAATGAATGTTTAAGTCAGGATGAGATTGATTTCCTTTGTTCATATGAAGGAATTTTATCTCCTTCGATTGACTCATTTTCAAATTTCTCTTATGATGAAGTCTTACGTCCAACAATTAGTTAAACCTTTATGGAAACCACTTTCATGAAGACCACTCCAACTTCCTTCCCTAAATCTGATCAGGACAATCTAGTAGCTGAAACTTCTACATGTGGGGAATCAATCCTATATAAATATTTAGGAAATAAAATTGATCTTGACCCAATGTCCCAATCTTCTCCTAAAATTCTCAACCAACCTGATCTTGAATTGAAGGAACTTCCTGCTGTACTCAAGTATTCCTTCCTAGGGGACAATCAAAAACATCCTATTTTCATTTCTTCTTGTATTGAATCCAATCATGAGAGGATGCTTATAGATGTCCTTAGGAAACATAAGAAAGCCATTGTTTTGACCCTTTTTGATATTCCTTTGATTAGCCCACTTATCAGGACTCATAGGATTGTTCTGGAATCTGATTCAAAGACATGTCATCAACCTCGATGGTGAATCAATCCTAATCTCATGGAAGTAGTGAGGAAGAAACTTCTAAAATTGTTAAAATCTGGTATCATATATCCCATAGCTGAGAGTGAATGGGTGAGACCAATCCAAGTGGTTCCAAAAAAGGCTGTAATTACAGTGATAACCAATGAGGATGGAGAGATTCTTCCAACAATGGTGAGTAGTGGATGGAGAGTCTGCATTGACTATAAGAAGCTAAAATCATTCACCAAGAAGGGCCATTTCCCCTTACCATTCATTGATGAAGTCCTTGAGAGACTGGTAGGTCATGCCTTCTGCTGTTTCTTAGACGGGTACTCGGGGTACAATCAAATTGAGGTCTCCATAGAGGATCAAGGGAAGACTACATTCACCTGTCCATTCAACACATTTTCCTTCAAACTCATGCCCTTTGGTTTATGAAATGCTCCTGGAACCTTCCAGCGGTGTATGATGGGAATCTTCTCTAACATGGTAGGGGGTTTTCTAGAGGTCTTCATGGATGACTTATTTGTGTTTTGGGATACATTTCGAGGATGTCTATAGAATGTGGATAGAGTCTTTTTAAGATGTGAAGAAAATAATCTGGTCCTAAACTAGGAAAAATTCCATTTCATGGTTAAAGAGGGACTTGTTCTAGGCCATCTACTTTTGGGTAGGGGGGTTGAAGTTGATAAAGCAAAGGTTGACATCATTTTTCACCTTCCATCACCCAAAATTGTCAAGTATGTGAGGTCTTTCTTAGGACATGCTCGTTTCTATAGAATATTCATCAAGGACATTAGTTCAATCTCTCGTCCCCTTTGTGCTCTACTAGTAAAGGATGCTGCATTTGTTTGGACAGAAAGTTGTGAGGGTTCATTCTCAACCCTCAAATCCTATCTCACCTCTCCTCCCATTATGAAATCTCTGAATTGGAACCTTCCTTTCGAACTTATGTGGGATTCCAGTGACTTTTTTATAGGAGCTTTGTTAGGACAACATTTTGATAAAACTCCTTATGTCATTTCTTATACAATAAAATCCTTAAATGATGCCCAAAACAACTACACCACTACTGAAAATTAGTTAATATCTATTGTGTTTGCTTTAGAGATGTTTAGGTCCTACCTCTTAAGATCCCAAATCACTGTGTTCACTGACCATTCTGCACAAAAATACCTCTTCCAAAAACAAGATGCTAATGCTAGACTGATTTGGTGGATCCTTCTCTTACAAGAATTTGACCTCACAATAATGGATAAAAAGGGTGTTTAAAATGTTGTAGCTGATCACCTCTCTAGGATGGAATTCAAAGACAACTCAAATCACCTTTATGTGTCTGATTCATTTCCTGATGAACACTTATACTCTATGAGTGACTGCCCTTGGTATTCCGACATATCCAATTTCTTAGTTACAGGAGTAATTACAAAGTTATTAGGGACTCAATCTCAAGGTAAATTCCTTTCTAATGTTAGAAACTATATGTTTGATGATCCATACATCTATAAGTTCTGCCCTGACCAAGTCATTAGGATGTGTGTCCCAGAATCCGAACAAGAGTCCATCCTTAAATTATGTTATAGTGAGGCATGTGGAGGTCACTTTTCCTCTAAGAAAATATCTGCTAAGATTCTTCAATATGGTATCTTCTGGCCCACCCTCTCGAAGGACTCCAACACATTTTATCAAAGTTGTCCTAGTTGTCAACTAGTAGGGTCCATCACAAAATGGAATCAAATGTCACTCACTCCCATATTAATGGTTGAAATCTTTGACTGTTGGGGAATTGATTTCATGAGTCCCTTCCCAAACTCTAGGGGATATCTTTACATTCTATTAGATATCAATTATGTCTCCAAATGGGTTGAGTCCATTCCTACAAAATCCAATGATCATCAACCCATGATTAGATTCTTAAAAGAAAACATCTTCTCTAGATTTGGATTTCCTAGGGCTATCATTAGTGACCGTGGAACACATTTTTGCAATCTTCCATTCTCATCAATCATGGAAAAGTATTGAATTTATCACAAAGTGTCCACTACGTACCATCCACCGACCAATGGGAAAGCTGAGTTAGAAAATATAGAGATTAAGATTATTCTTAAATAAAATGTCAATCCATATAGGAAAGATTGGTCGGAAAAACTCTTAGTTGCTCTTTGGGATTATCGAACCGCATATAAAACCATTTTAGGAATGTCCCCATATATGTTGGTTTATGGAAAAGCATTCCATTTAACTGTTGAAATTGTGCATAAGGCCTTTTGGGAAATTAAAAAAATGGATTATGACCTCTCATTGGCCGAAACAAAAAAGGAAATTAGATCTCAATGAATTGGAGGAACTAAGGATAAAGGCTTATAAAAATTCAATGATCAATAAAGCTAGAGTTCAAGCCTACCAATCTAGGAATATCAAGGTCAAAAATTTTGAACTGGGAAAAATTTTGCTCTTGTATAGTTCAAAACTTCATTTAAACCTGGGAAAGTTAAGGTCTAGATGGTTAGGTCCTTTCATAGCGCATCATGTATACCCCCATGGGGTAGTGGAGATTCAAGATCCCACAAGTGGTTACATTTTCAAGGTCAATGGTCAAAGGTTAAAAGCATTCATTGAATCATTCAATAAATAGGAAATAGAGGTTGAGTTAACTGATCCAACCTATGAACTAGGAAAAAATTGATAGATTTAGGATCCATGTCAGGCTAATGATGTTAAACAAAGCGCTTCATGGGAGACAACCCATGGTCTTCAAGTTTCCAATCATTGTGTTTTTTAATTAACTTTATATTTTAAATAGTATTAATGAATCATTTTGGTATTTAGAAATAAAAAAAATAAACTGTTGAAATGTTCTTCTATAATGAGTATGGATGGGTACAAAAGTGGAGTGCCATATTCATCTGTGTCACGTGGTGTGATCCTTGAGTAATACCTTACCTAGAAATTTAAAAAGAAGACGAGGTATCATCAGTTTAATTTATTTTATTTTTATCTGTTTGTAGGTTAAAATAAAAATACAAAAAAATAAATAAAAATATAATAATAATAAAAAGGCCACATCATAGGTCGTGGTGAAAACCCCGTCACAACCGGCGAAGCCGCGGGGATTCGAACCCGGGACCGAAGGGAGACAGGGGCGCGCACTTACCACTGACCTACAGCTTCTTTTGCTTCCTTATTCTATAATTTTTATATATATAATTATATTTTACTTTCTTTATTATATAAATATATGTATATATATTTTTTGTTTTTTTGTTTTTTTCTCTTTCTTTTTTCCTTTTTCTACTAGGGAACTCTGCAAGTGACATGGATATCAAAGGACTAAATTGGAGCAACAAGAACTTCAACTTCAACCACCAGGTGACTTTATTCCATGTTCCTCATATTTCGATTTCCTTTTTTGAAATTCCCTTATCTGCCTTTACTCCTTTAAAATTTTCTTTTCTTGAAACACTGGGGACATTGTTTTTTTTAAGTTGGGGGGGGGATGAAATTAAAAAAATGCTATTGTGTCAAAAAAATTAATGATTTGAAAAAAGAAATTGTAAATGGAATGAAAAATTACTTTAACTCTGAACATGGTAATACACATTGCACACTTTGAAACTGAATGTCAAATAATTTAGCATGCCCTGATTCTGATTTTAATCCATGTATAATTTCATGAGCATAGATTTTGGAAAGTGTCATTGTCTAATGTGATATTTCATTGTTTATATTTTCATCCAAATGAAAGAAAATCACAACGCACGTCCTTTGGATAGTGGGGTATTAGTTTGAGTTCATGGGGTCCCCCAAATAAATATCATAGGTTTGGTGATCATTTTAGTTTTAATATGAGTATTCAAAAAAATTTAAAAAAACTAATAAATTTGTGTGTATAGCAATGCAATGACCTAATGCGTAGCTTTTGTCACTTGGGGATCGTGACTCCATAGTTTTCTGGACGAAAGTTAGTAATTTTATCTCTATTTTTGGTAATTTAAAGTTGTTTTTGACTGAGTTAACTTGAGATGATGCCCGAGTATGTGGGCTTCACTTGGTGCCCTAAGGTCTTTGATCCTGGGAGTCATCGGCAAAGTCTCGCTACAGGGGTTGACTCTTTTGAGTGCAATTTCAATTAACATGGAAAAATTGAAAACAAAAAACAAAAAAAACAAAAAAAAATGAATACTCATCTTAATATTGAAATGTTATTCCACCTAGAACTTTCATCATTTCCCCCTTGAATAAAGATGAACCCCCATGTCTATTGTGATACACAACACATCCTCATACTTAATTGATATTGGATGAAATATGGAAATGAATTTGAACAAAGGAATGGTCTTGGGATTGGGATCTACTTATGAAACTATCATGTATTAAAGTATTTTTATGGGTTTCATGATTGTTTGGTATAATGTTTTTTGGTGATCATTGTGTATTAAAATGTTTTTGGAAAAGGGAATTTTGATTTCATATTGTTGAGATACATTTTGCTCGGGAGTAGAAAAACTCAAGTTGGGGGTGTGATTAGCCACTAAATGAGGCTAATATTCATTGTTAATATATATAATATTGATGTTATTTATTATTCATAAACACCATTTTTGTTCATTTTACACTTTGAACATCATTTCACATTATGATTGTAATTCCTTCTTAAAATTCAATATTATGTGGTACATTTTTTAACATCATTTAAAGTGCCCAATGATTAATCTGATTTTAAAAAATATAATTATCCATATTTTAATTTTATATTTTGTGAAATTGATATAAACTTCAATATGAACATTTTTCATTCATGGATCAATGGAGGATTCATAAAGGATGATGGGGATATTTAGAGATGAATGGAAGCAATTCTAGAGAAGGTAGATTGGACACCATCCCACTGATTAGAATGTGGGACCCACATTACAAACCCAATGAAGCCCAAATTTAGTGGGATTATAGAAGACCTATAGAGGAACAAATCATTATTTAGAATCTAGTGCTAATTCGGCTTCCATTGTAGTTATTTAGGCGTACCAATTTAGAAATAAAATTCTGGGCCAGATTCTGCAGCTCAGAAAAACAGCCCACAAAACTAATCATGTCTCGGAATCCACAACTTCAAATGGTCCCATTTGTTACATTCAGTTATCAGACATTCTGGGCTCCATTTTCCTCTTAAACGGACCACTATAATTATTTCATCTAGAAGTTCTTACAAGCACGTCTGTTCGGTGGATGAAAGCAGGATGCCACATTGGGTCAAGGGCGGAAAAGTCAACTCTCCCTCAACTTTCCACCCACCTATGGCCTACCAAAATTAATTGAGATGCTTTGTACTATTTGAGGCTAGACCCAAGGCTCCCAAAATTTCTATTTAAGGTAGTTTTGGTGTAGGATTTGATCACCTTTGGTGCTTTGTTCAATTGTAATTTTATGTTGCGATTTTGTTGTCTCAAGTTTGTCTTTCACATGTATGTTGTTCAATTCACTTTAGTTTCTAGATAAAAGCTCTTATTTTCCTCTTATTCTATTTTTCTTCATATCACTTTGATACCTTTGGTTCAAGGTGTGAATTTATTCACACTAAACCTTGTGAAATTATTCAAACAACGGTGGAGTGATAATTTTCATTTTATTGTTTTATTTACTTCTTCAATTCCTCCCTCATGAGTCTACTTCCCGCTTCCATTGAAACCATAGCATCAATGGAGGGTTAACCCACTTATGGGTTGATCCAAGGGAGTAGAAAGTGTCTGTATTGGATGTTATTTATCACCTCATTAATGTCTAATCACCTCTTTAATTGAGATTTTTATTTTATTATTTTTAACCCGCATAGTCCTTGTTGAATTTAAGGTCACACACTTCAAGTGCTAATACGAACATTTACCTTGAAGTGATCAAAACATTGATCCATCAAGTGTATAAGTGATTAGTATTAAAGGGTGTAGGTATTAAACTAGTAAGTGATGATGTTTTTTTATCTTCTTAAATGAACCCATCTCAAATATAAGAAATTGAAATCATTGAAAAGGAAATACGTCCAATCCACCCCAAGTGATAACCTAGGATCAACTCACACTTTTAAATTGAATTCACTAAATACTTATAGTTTTCACTTAAACCCATATAAAATCAACCCAATGTTGCCCACTCAATATCCAAAAACAGACCATATAATGTACGTGTCCATAGGTTACTTCTTAGGTCTATAAGGATTCAACAACCCAAGATAAACTACAATGACCATTCTACCTTCTTCTCTTGGGTAAATTTGAGCATGAATCAAATTTTGGCGCCATTTCTAGGGACCCAATTGAGTCATCTAAACACCCATTCTATTATCCCCCATTTCTTATTTTCTCATCCAAATTCCCTTATCTTGTCCCTTTCTCGTTTTTTTTCTTTTGGCACATGTCCGCCTACACCCGCGATCAATCAAATCGTCTAGTTAGGGTGGATAGTCCTAGGGTTTGGGAGTCAATTACACCAAGGTAACTCCTTACATTAGATCCTAGTCTTCCTAATACTCAAAATTCAAAAGCTTATCCCATTTAAATGAAAGGTCTTCAAAGAAACCAACTCATAAACCTGGGTGGAAACCAAAATGGAAACCCAAATGAGGCAGCCCCAAACATGGGGAATGCAGTTGATCAAACCATGAATGACTACCTCACACCTTCCTGGACCAATTCCCCCTCATGAATTAGACACAACTAACTAGGAGATTCCAACTACATATTTAAACCCCATGTCCTAAACCACCTTCCCAGATTCCATGGAATGGAGTCCGAGATGCCCTACCTTCATATTAAGGAGTTAAATGACATTGTAGAAACCATGTGTCCCCCACATCAACTAGAATCAGCTAAGATGATGCTATTTCTTTTTTCATTAAAGGATCGAGCTAAAAATTGGCTAAAAAATTTGAGACCATCATCCATCAACTCTTGTGACCAACAACAAAGACAATTCTACAAAAAATACTTTCCCCACCACAAAAAAATTGCACATAAAAAGAGTATCCAAAATATTTTTGAAAAAGAGGGATAGTGATTCTATAAAACATGGGAGAGGTTAAAAGACACTCTAAACATGGGTTCCACACCATGGGTTTTCTATTCCTAAACAAGTGAGAATTTTCTATGAAGGGTTGGGTTCGGGGAATAAACAATTTATTGACATGATGTGTAATGGAACCTTTAAATACAAAGCCCCAAATGATGCTTAAGAGTATCTAGAAAGCCTTTCTGAACAAAACCAAACCTGAGGAACTTCACCTTATTCTGAAAAGTCACAAAGAACTACTGAAATTCATACACTTAGAGAAGAGGAAATCCTTAGGGCTAAACTCACACCACTCTCTAGGAAGGTTGAAGAGATAGACCTTAGGAAAGTCCATGAAATCCAAACTGTTGACCCTGTTTGCACAATTTGTGTCAAACATGACCATAAGACAAACAATTTCCCAACCATTCCATCTATCAAGGATGTTCTTTTAGGAGGACCCCTAGTGGAAGTAAATGATTTGAACTTTTAAAAGCCTCAATACCAAAAACTTCAACCTAATGTATAATGATCACCCAGGATTCCACTGGAAAGATAACCAATAACCTAGGCAACCACAGGGAAAATATCCATACCCCCGTCAGAATTACCAAACCCATAACTAGTTCCAAAACTAACCTATCCAATACCAACAACCACTGGTCCATTTTCAACAAACCATCCCACCTCCAAAATATCCCCCCAGGATAAACGAATATTCTCAAGCACCAACCCAAACCATTCCACAAAGCCTACTAGAACAACTATTCAAACAAATGGAAAGGATGAACTCAGAAGTCTCTTACCTTAAACAAGAACTTAAAACCATCAAAACTGGAAAGTCACCCATGCCTAATCAGGCGGTTCCATCCTCAACTTCAAGGGGAGAGTCAAGTTGTACTCAAACAACTCATGAAAAACTAATGGTTGTGACTATTTTAAGAAGTGGGAAATCAATTCAGAAACCTTAACAACTAATTCATAACCCACCTAAAGATTCAAACTTGGATGAAAATTCAAGTGAACCAAATGATGAAACTAAAAACGTGATAACATTTTCAAAGAAACAACTCTTCAAGAAACAACCCCACAACCTGCACCATTTCCTCAATGCATGAGGGGGAAAAACAAGCCTGAATTGAGTGAAACATTGAGGGAAATCTTCTCACAATTCATGTTGAACATTCCCCTTCATGATTCCATCCAAACCATACCAGCATACTCAAATTACCTTAAGGACCTTTTCACTTTTAAAAGAAAATTTTCACATAAAAACCAAGTCCTTTTGTCTACTAATTTGAGTACCACCATTCAAGGTACCATTCCTCTAAAGCTGAAAGACCCGGGTTTCCCTTACATCAATGTTGAACTAGGAGAGAGAAAAGTTGTCAAGGCCTTGTGTGACCTAGGTTATAGTGTCAATCTCATCCCATATATTGTGTACATCTAGTTAGGCCTAGAAGAACTCCAACCCATATCTGTCACACTTCAACTTACTGATCGCAGCATTAGGGTTCCAAAGGGGATTTTCAAGAATGTTCTGGTAAATGTTGAAAAATTCATCTAACCTGAAGATTTCATTGTCCTTGACAACCATCCAAACTTAGGAAATAAGGAACAAACCCCAATCATCCTTGGTCATCCCTTTCTTGTAACAATAAACTCTGTGATCTGAGTCTGAAATGGGAACATGAACATCACCTTTGTAAACATGATTCTAGACTTGAACATCTATAATGAAAGCTCACAAATAGGGGATGATGAGGACATTCATGAAGTAAACATGATATGAAGCATTGATAATGAATCCATAGAACATCAAGGAATATTTGATGAATTTTTAAGTCTGGATGAGATTGATTTCCTTTGTTCATATGAAGGATGTTTATCTCCTTGGCTTGAATCATTTTCAAATTGCTCTTATGATGAAGTCTTAGGTCCAAAAATTAGTGAACCCTTTCAGGAAACCACTTTCATGGAGACCACTCCAACTTACTTCCCTAAATTTGATCAGTCCAATCTAGTATCTGAAACTACTACATGTGGGGAATCAATCCTATCTAAAACTTTAGGAAATAAAATTGATCTTGATCCAATGTCCCAATATTCTGCTGAAATTATGAACCAACCTGATCTTGAATTGAAGTAACTTCCTACTACACTCAAGCATGCCTTCCTAGGGGAAAATCAAACACATCTTATTGTCATTTATTCTTCTCTTGATGTAAATCATGAGAGGATGCTTCTAGATGTCCTTAAGAAACATAATAAAGACATTGGTTGCACCCTTTTTGATATTCCTAGGATTATCCCACTTATCGGTACACATAGGATTGTTCTGGAATCTGATTCAAAGACATGCCGTCAACCTCAATGGAGACTCAATCCTAATCTCATGGAATTAGTGAGGAAGGAACATCTAAAATTGTTAAAAGCTGGTATCATATATCCCATAGCTAAGAGTGAATGGGTTATCCCAATCCAAGTGGTTCCAAAAAAGGCTGTAATTACAGTGATAACCAATGAGGATTGAGAGATTCTTCCAACAATGGTGAGTAGTGGTTGGAGATTTTGCATTGACTATAAAAATATAATCTCATTCCCCAAGAAGGACCATTTCCCCTTACCATTCATTGACCAAGTCCTTGAGAGAGTGGAAGGTCATTCCTTCTACTATTTCTTAGATGGGTACTTGGGGTACAATAAAATTTATGTCTCCCTAGATGATCTAGGGAAGACTACATTCACCTATCCATCTAGCACCTTTTCCTTCAAACGCATGCCCTTTGGTTTATGCAATGCTCTTGGAACCTTCCAGCTGTGCATGATGGGAATCTTCTCAGACATGGTAGGGGATTTTCTAGAGGTATTAATGGATGACTTATCTGTGTTTGGGGATACATTTGAGGGATGTCTGTAGAATGTGTAGAGATTCTTGTCAAGATGTGAAGAAATGAATCTGGTCCTAAACTAGGAAAAATGCCATTTCATGGTTAAAGAGGGACTTTTTCTAGGCCATCTGGTCTCGGATAGGGGGATTGAAGTTGATAAAGCAAAGGTTGACATCATTCGTCACCTTACATCACCCAAAACAATCAAGTAAGTGAGGTATTTCTTAGGACATGATGGTTTCTATAGAAGATTCATCAAGGACTTTAGTTCAATCTCTCGTCCCCTTTGTGCTCTTCTAGTAAAGGATGCTCCATTTTTTTGGACAAAATTTTTTGAGGGTTCATTCTCAACCCTCAAATACTCTCTCACCTCTCCTCCCATTATGAAATATCCGAATTTGAACCTTCCTTGCGAACTTATGTGTGATGTTAGTGACTTTGCTGTAGGAGCTGTGTTAGGACACCATTGTGATAAAACTCCTTTTGTCATTGATTGTTCCAGAAAATCCTTAAATCATGCCCAAATCAACTACACCACTACTGAAAATGAGTTACTTTCTATTGTGTTTTATTTAGATATGTTTAGGTCCTACCTCTTAGGATCCCCCATCACGGTGTTCACTGACCATTCTGCACTAAAACACCTCTTCCAAAAACAAGATGCTAAGGCTAGATTGATTTGGTGGGTCCTTATCTTATAGGAATTTGACCTCATAATCAAGGATAAAAAGGGTGTTGAAAATGTTTTAGTTGATCACCTCTCTAGGATGGAATTCAAAGACAACTCAAATCACCTTTCTATGTCTGATTCATTTCCTGATGAACACCTATACTCTGTGACTGACTTCCCTTGGTATGTTGACATATCCAATTTCATAGTTACAGGAGTCATTCCAAATTTCTTAGGGACTCAAGCTCAAAGGAAATTCCTTTATGATGTTAGACACTATGTGTTTTATGATCCATACCTCTATAAGTTCAACCATAACCAAGTCCTTAGGAGGTGTGTCCCAGAATCCAAACAAGAGTCCATCCTTAAATTCTGTCATAGTGAGGCATGTGGAGGTCACTTTTCCTCTAAGAAAACATCTGCTAAGATTCTTCAATGTGGTCTCTTCTGGACCACCCCCTCAAAGGACTCCTACACATTTTTTCAAATCTTTCCTAGGTGTCAACTAGTAGGGTCCATCACAAAAAGGAATAAAATGACACTCACTCCCATCTTAGTGGTTGAAATATTTGAGTGTTGGGGAATTGATTTCCTGAGTCCCTTCCCAAACTCTAGGGGATATCTTTTCATTCTCTTAGCTATCGATTATGTCCCTAAATGGGTTGAGGCCATTCCTACAAAATCCAATGATCATCAAACCGTGATTAGATTCTTAAAAGAAAACATATTCTCTATATTTGGAATTCCTAGGGCTATCATTAGTGATCATGGAACTAATTTTTGTAATCATCCATTCTCATCACTCATGGAAAAGTATGGAAGTTCTCACAAAGTGTCCAATGTATACCATCCACAGACCAATGCTCAAGCTGAGTTCGAAAATAGGGAGATTAATAATATTATTGGAAAAAATGTCAATCCTTCTAGGAAAGATTGGTCCGAGAAACTCTTAGATGCTCTTTGGGCCTATTGAACCACATATAAAACCATTTTAGGAATGTCCCCAAATAGGTTGGTTTATGGAAAAGCATGCCATTTACCTGTTGAAATTGAGCATAAGGCCTTTTTGAAAATTAATAAAATGGATTATGACCTCTCATTGGTCAGAACAAAAAGGATATTAGATCTCAATGAACTGGAGGAACTAAGAATGGAGGTTTATGAAAATTCAAGGATCAATAAATCTAGAGTTCAAGCCTACCAATCCAGGAATATCAAGGTCAAACATTTTGAACCAGGAAAACTTGTGCTCTTGTACAGTTCAAAACATCATTTAAACTCGGGAATGTTAAGGTCTAGATGGTCAGGTCCTTTCATATTGTATCATGTATACCCCCATGGGGCAATAGAGATTCACGATCCCACAAGTGGTTACCTTTTCAAGGGCAATGGTCAATGGTTAAAACCATTCGTTGAATCATCAAATAAACAGGAAATAGAGGTTGAGTTAACTAATCCAACCTATGATATAGGAAAAAATTTATAGATTTAGGATCCATGTCGGGCTAATGACGTTAAACAAAGCGTTACATGGGAGGCAACCCATGGTTTTCAAGTTTCCAATCATTTTGTTGTTTTAATCAACTTTATATTTTAAATAGTATTAATGAATCATTTTGATATTTAGAAATAAAAAAAATAAATTGTTGATCTGTTCTTCTATAATGAGTATGGATGGGTACCAAAGGGGTGTTCCATATTCATCCGTGTCACGTGGTGTGATCCTTGAGTAATACCTTACTGAGAAATTTAAAAAGGAGACAATGTATCATCGGTTTAATTTATTTTATTTTTATGTGTTTTTAGGTTAAAATAAAAATAAAAACTAAATAAAAATATAATATTAATAAAAAGGCCACATCGTAGGTTGTGGGGCAAACCCCGTCACAACCAACGAAGCCACGGGGATTCAAACACAGGACCGAAGGGAGAGAGGGGCGCGGACATACCACTGACCTACGGATTCTTGTGCTTCCTTATTCTATAGTTTTTATATATATACTTATATTTTACTTTCTTTATCATATAAATAAATATATATATATTGTTTTTTTCTCATTAATTTTTCCTTTTTCTACTAGGGAACTCTACAAGTGACAAGGATATCAAAGGACTAAATTGGAGCAACAAGGACTTCAACTTCAACCACCAGGTGACTTCATTCCTTGATCCTCATATTTCAATTTCCTTTTTTGAAATTCCTTTATCTACCTTTACTCCTTTAAAATTTTCATTTCATGAAACACTGGGGACCGTGTTTTTTTATGTTGGGGGGAGATGAAATAAAAAAATGCTTTTGTGTCAAAAAAATGAATGATTTGAAAAAAAAATTGAAAATGGATGGAAAAATTCCATTAACATTGAACTTGGTAATACACATTTCACACTTTGAAACTGAATATCAAATAATTTAGCATGCCCCAATTCTGATTTTAATCCATGTATAATTTTATGAGCATAGATTTTGGAATGTTTGGCTGTCTAATGTGATATTTCATTGTTTATATTTTCATCGAAATAATAGAAAATCACAACGCACATCCTTTGGATAGTGGGGTATTAGTTTGAGTTCATGGGGTCCCCAAAATAAATAGAATAGGTTTGGTGATCATTTTAGTTTTAATATGAGTATTCAAAAAAAAATAAAAAAAAATAAATTTGTGCGTAGAGCAATCAAATGAACTAATCTATGGCTTTCGGCACTTGGGGGTCGTGACTCCATAGTTGTATGGCCCATAGTTAGTAATTTTATCTCTATTTTTGGTAATTTGAATTTGTTTTTGACTGATTTAACTCGAGTTGATGCCCGAGTATATGGGCTTCACTTGGTTCCCTAAGGTCTTTGAGCCTGGGAGTCATCGGCAAAGTCTCGTACAGGGGTTGACTCTTTTGAGTGAAATTTCAATTACCATGGAAAAATTGTAAAAAAACAAAACAAAAACAAAAAAAAATTAAAAACTCATATTAATATTGAAATGTGATTCTACCTTGCTCTTCTTTCATTTCCCCCTTGAATAAAGATGAACTCTCATGTCTATTGTGATACACAACACATCCTCATACTTAATTGATATTGGATGAAATATGGTAATGAATTTGAACAAAGTAATGGGCTTGAGGTTGGGATCTTCTTATGAAACTATCATGAATTAAAATATTTTAATGGGTTTCATTATTTTTTGGTATAATGGTTTTTTGTGATCATTGTTTATTAAAATGTTTTTGTAAAAGGGAATTTGAATTTCATATTGTTGAGATACATTTTGCTCGGGACTAGCAAAACTCAAGTTGGGGGGTGTGATTAGCCACTACATGAGGATAATACTCATTTTTAATATATATAATATTAATTTTCTTTATTATTCATAAACACCATTTTAGTTCATTTTACACTTTGAACATAATTTCACATTATGATTGCAATTCCTTCTTTAAATGCACTATTTTTTGGTACATTTTTTAACATCATTTAAAGTACCCAATGATTATTATTATTTTAAGGAATGTAATAATCCATATTTTAATTTTATATTTTGTGGAATTGATATAAACTTCAATATTAACATTTTTCTTTCAGGGATCAATGGAGGACTCATAAAGGATGATGGAGATATTTAGAGATGAATTGAAGCAATTCTAGAGAAGGCAGATTGTACACCATCCCACTGATGAGAATGTGTGACCCACATTACAAACCCAATAAATCCCAAATTTTGGGGGATGATAGAATACATATAGAGGAACAAATAATTATTCATAATCTAGTGATAATTCGGCTTCCATTGTGTTTATTTAGGCAGACCATGTTAGAAATAAAATTCTGGTCCAGATTCTGCGGCCCAGAAAAACAGCCCAAGAATATAATCATATCTCCGAATCCACATATCCAAAAGGGCCCACATTGTACAGTAGGTTATCAGACATCCTGGTCTCCATTGTCTTCATCTATGGAACACTATAATTCTGCCATCTAGAATGTATTACAAGCACGTCTGTTCGGTGGTTGAAAGCGGGATGCCACCTCGAGTCAAGGGTGGAATAATCAACTCTCCCTCAACTTTCCACCCACCTATGGCCTACCAAAATTAATTGAGATGATTTGTACTATTGGAGGCTCGACCCAAGGCTTCCAAAATGCCTATTTAAGGTAGTGGTGGTGGAGGAGTTGATCATCTTTGTTTCTTTGTTCAATTGTATTGTGATGCTGCGATTTTGTTGTCTCAAGTTTGTCTTTCACATGTAAGTTGTTCAATTCACTTTAGTTTCTCAATAAAAGATATTCTTTTCCTCTTATACTGTTTTTCTTCATACCAATTTGATACCATTGGTTCATGGTGTGAATTTATTCACACTAAACCTTGTGAAATTATTCACACAACGGTGAAGTGATCATTTTCTTTTTATTGTTTTTTTAGTTCTTCAATTCCTCCCTCATGAGGGATAACCCACTTATGAGTTGATCCAAGGGAGTAGAAATGGTCTGTATTGGATTTTATTTATCATCCCATTAATGTCTAATCACTTATTTAATTGATATTATTTTTTGATGATTTTTAAACTCTATAGTCCTTGTTGAATTTAAGGCCACACACTTCAAGTGCTAATACAAACCTTTACCTTGAAGTGCTCAAAACTTTGATCCTTAAAGTGTATAGGTGATTAGTATTAAAGGGTGTAGGTATTAAACCAGTAAGTGATGATGTTGTTTTACCTTCTTAAATGAACCCATCTCAAATATAAGAAATTGAAATCATTGAAAAGGAAATACGTCCAATCCACCCCAAGTGATAACCGAGGATCAAATCAAACTTTTAAATTGAATTCACTTAATAATTTTAGTGTTCACTTAAACCCATATAAAATAAACCCAATGTTGGCCACTCAATATCCAAAAACAATCCATAGAATTTATGTGTCCATAGGTTACTTCTTAGGTCTTTGAGGATTCGACAACCCAAGCTAAACTACAAAGACTGTTCTACCTTCTTCTCTTGGGTAAATTTGAGCATGAATTAAATCCCAAATCCTTTCACTCATCCTATAGACCTTAAATGACATCATAATGGTGAAAAAATTAGTGCTATAGGTATATACACACAACTTCATCCCCTTATATGTGATGGTTCGTCAGCATCTCACCCCGAAGAAAACACACAACTCTGCTCTCATCTAAGAGGGTCATGGGGAAAATTCCCCCATTATATACCAACAAATGAACTAGGAACATACACCCATTCCAAGAGGAGGTAATCAAAATATTCCAATATCCACTCCAATGAAGGCTCAAACCGCTTCCATAATTCGAGGAGCATGTAGTCAATTCCAGAAGCAACACGAGAGCCAATCAGGATAGATTCTATACCAGAAAACCACTTCCCCCTAAAATTGGCCCCGATCATTCATAAGAAGGAATCAAAAAAGTGGCCTCACCACGGATGACTAGAAAATTAATAGGCAATATACAATCCCACTCTACTTGATGATGGAGATCATAAATCCCTCAGACGCTTATATATGGTAACTCAATATCCTACTCTATTGTTACCAACTTTTGAGGGATTTAAGAGTAATTCCAAAGGTACTCCTTAGAAACATCACCATGAAGGGTTTCTTTATGACCATAATCCAATCATTCTCGATATCCCATCCCCTGATGAGAGTCATGGAATCCATCCATGTTTACAAATGATAAAGGAGTGAGAGAGTCTTCCCCTTACTATAATCCACCATGGTAATCCTACCCGTAAAGGTTTTCACTATGAAAATTCTATCCATAGTATTTTTTCACATAATCAGAAGGGTACTCCCACTACAAAAAATATGGTTATTAGAAGGGGTTATTTTTTTCATTTATATGTGGTTATAACCACCACTAAATTCTTCAGTGATAGTTATGTTGAACCGTTGCTAAAGTGGTCACCCATTATTGTTATGGGAGATTATTAGAAAGCGCTAGTATATTTAGAGAAAAATTAGAAGCAGTTACATTAGATGGGGTTAAAAACTCTTCTATTGTTGACTTATTTTTAGAGAAAATAAAATTTTAGATGGGGGATATAACCCCCTCAAATTAGTGAATTGATTTTAGGGGTGGTTTAAAGCCTCTCATAATTTTTTTAAAGACACTTAGTTAGAGAGGTTTTAAAAAAATACCTCAAATGTTTCCTTAAATTTGTGTTTTTAAATTATTTTTTGTTGGTCGGAGTGGATACTCAAGAGGGGGTGAATTGAGTTCTAATTAAAATTTTTGTTAAAATATTGTCTATGTAAAATCCCCCAATTTAAAAACAAGTTAAACTGTAGTGAATTTATACAGATTATAAATGTTCACTTAGATTCTCAAAGATTGATTAGGTCTCAGTTAGTTTAACCACAAGATTAAACTAACTTTTGAAACTAACCTACTGGTTCACAACAAGCATAAACACTTGCTAATTTAACAATCAAAGTAACTTTAAAATAGTTTTGTATTCCAAAGTAACAGCAGCGAAATATAATAGATATATGTAGTATACTTCAAACATAATCTAAATATTCACAGAAGATATAACAAGAGGTTCAGTCTCAGGCTGAGTCTTAGTCCTCTAAAATTTATATAAATTTGATCCAGACCATGGATTGGGGTTAACAAAAGTTTACAAAACTATCCAGGCCACGCAGGGACCACTACCACTGTTCTTCGTGGGAAGAAAAATAAAGACCAGGCCACACAAGGACATCTTCCACAGTTGACATGGGTAAACAAGAGTTAAGAGTTTTGGAGTGAGGATTTTGATATCCTCTAGTTTAGTGAAGGAGACAGTGTGTGTGTAAGATATACAGATTACACCACACAACTCGAAAGTAAATAAACAAATATCTTAGAGAAAACATATAAGAGTTTATAAAGCTCTAGTTATTAGTAATGAAGCTCTAGACTCATTGGGTTCAGTAGAAAATCTTCTGAGTCCTTCTCTGGTTTTTCTGTTGAAAAATAGAGTGTCGTAGTCTAGCTTGTGTTCTATAGGAGTGAAGATGATCTCCTGATTCGTCGTGTGTTCTTTAGTGGTGTTGGATTTCACTCATGAGAGTTCTTTGAAAGTCTTGCAATCTCCTTCTTGCTCAGGATTGTTCTTTTGTTTAGTACAGAGCACTTCGAGTGTGTTGTAGAATGTATGTCGAGGCAACTTCTACTTTTTATTGCAGCTGAGACTTATTTTTATTTCATGAGCCCAAGCAATAGAATGTATCCCTTTCCATTAGTATGAGGTATGACTTCCTGACATGCCAATAACTATCATTAAATAACATTAATTGCATTTAAAACATCAAATATGACCATTAGCATTATTTAATTAATATTGAAAAAAAGTTAAGAAACTGTGTCAGAGTGATTATGTAAACGTTGTCTTCTTCATGGTATGGTCTTCACAGTATGTGGTTCACGGTGTCTCCATGTCACGGTGTCTAGCTCATGGTGTCTAGGTCACGGTGTGTCCTTCACGGTGTCTCGGTCACGGGGTGTCCTTCACGGTGTCTGGGTCACGGTGTGTCCTTCATAGTGTCTAGGTCACGGTGTGTCCTTCACGGTGTCTGGGTCATGGTGTGTCCTTCACGGTGTCTGGGTCACGGTGTGTCCTTCATGGTGTCTGGGCCACGGTGTGCCTTTCACAGTGTCTGGGTCATGGGGTGTCCTTCACGGTGTCTGGGTCACGGTGTGTCCTTCACGGTGTCTGGGTCACGGTGTGTCCTTCACGGTGTATGTATTTAGACTTAAACAGTAATATTCAGAATGTGTATTAAGCTTAATTATTGGAGAGTAAGAGGAGTTAAAACATCAATATAAAGGATTGATATAAGTGAGATTTCTGATCATGCAAAAGAGTTGTAAATAATAGAGTAATTAACGTCAATAAGATTTTCTATCATTAAAACATTATGTGTAGTTATTATTGATATGTGAGATCATTAGCAAGACGTTCAATTAAGATAGATATTAATTAATAGTAATAAGATTTTTGATCATTAACACATGATTAAAACATGAGGAATCCAACAATCTCCCCCTTTTTGATGATCACAAATCATGTATAGGTAAAAATATAAATGAAATGCAACATTAATGAAAATAACATACTCGACAATTAGAATACCAATACTTGTACTTTTACTTGTACTTGTTTATCCCCCTTTTGAGATAATCAAAAAGTAGAGAAAATGAAGTAAACCACTACATTTGTCATTAAAAAGGTTCATAATAAAACATACAGGAAAAAATACAAACAGTAAACAACAAATGACATCCCATAAAAAAACAGTCCATAGACTCTTTAGGGGAACGCCTTTTCCTTGCCTTTATCAGCAGCAGGACCTGGGGATGATGTAGAGGAAGGCACAGATGTGGTAGACAAAGAGTGTAAGGGTATACCTTCAAAAATGGATGGAGCCAATGTAGGAGTAGTAGAAGATCTAGGCTGTGGTTGGTCAAGAATGACTAGCTGGATCTGAGAAAGAGCTTGGCTCACTATCATGGCAGTTGAGGCTAAGGTAGGTAGACCAGGTCTAAGGGGTGCACCAGCTGGAGCAGTAATAGTAGTACTCTACACATTAAGATATGGCTTCAAAATATTTATGAAATCAGTAATGATTTCACCACCATATTGTATAGACTTTTCAAAATTGTCCTTATTCTCCATGAATTTTTCCAACAATCTGGTGAACTCTGTAAGATTCTAAACTTGAGCTTTAAAAGCATGAGTTACCGGAGGGATTCTAAAATTCTCCACAAGATATCTAAAGTGATCTGTCATATAACTTTTAGAGAAAATCTGGTTGAGATAGACATCAATATTATTGGTGATCTCCTATTGAGCATCATTGGCTATCTTAGAATGAATTCTGACCAAGTCCAATGCTCAATCATTGTTCTTAACCACTTCTGACAAAGAAGACAACTCCAAGCCACTGAGGGTATTCTAAAGTTATTCCTTGATTATGGATCTTAGCAGAGAATCATCCAAAGTAGGAGCAGAAGGTTTACCAGAAGCAGGAGAAGCTTTTACAGCTTTGGTTATAATATTGAGCTATTTCAGAACTTTTTGCTGGCATTCAGTATACTCATCTGTGAGCTTATTCAGATTTTCTACAAGCTCCCTCATGCGTTCCAGCATTTTTGTGTTTCTTGTTCCAATCTTTTCATAAAAAGAAAGTATATATGGATGCACTTGAGACACAATATCTCTAGAATGTGTGGAATCAAAAGGTTCAGGAGAAGTAGCAATAGGTGTAGAGGTATAAACAGGATCAGGCACACTCACTGGTCTTAAAGACAGTTCTGATTGCAGGTTTTCCACCAAACCTTTCAAATTTGCAACATCAGCACTAAGGAACCTATTTTCAACTCTGACTTCTTGAATCTCACGGATCATCCTCGGTTGAATATGCAAAATAATATTTTCCTAGAGAATTGATGAATCTTCTTGACTTAGTTGAGTCACTGGATGAGGTTGAGTGGATAAAATCTTCTCAACTCCAGCTAAAAGAGTCTATCCAAAGACTTTTAGATCATCTTTAGTTACAAAATAGTGTTGCTCGGGTAAGAGTGCAGGTAAAGGTAATGGAGCAGGTTCTGGTTGCAGTTTAGATTCATCTTCAGACTCTGATTCTAATTCATATTGAGGCTCTAGTTCTGGTTCTGGTTTTGGATGAGCTACAGACATCAATTGAAACATAGAAGAAATATCTATACCAGTTGCAGTCACTTGCTGTGACTCACTCACATCATAAAAACATGGAAATTCATACTGAGTGTACACAGAATATGTGACAGTAGGTTGAGAAGCTTCAGTAGATCTAGCTTGTATAATCTCATGGTTTTGAGGTTCCTCCCCCTCAAAATGTGCTTCCATTTCAGATTCTTGAGGCTCAGGAATTTGTTCATGATCCACGGGATCATCTCTAATCTCTTCAGCAAACTCTTGACTTGCCAGCTGAAAGGAAATTTCTATCCTCTCTTCAGCAGAGGGTATGTACTCAGGAATCGATTTTTCCACTGGTTGTGCTTCCAGACTTACTTCTTTTTCCACAGGGAGATCCTCTTCAACAGGCTCTATCTCCACCATTTCTTGCTACTCTAATCAGGAAAAACCAATTTTCTTGCAGCCGTAAGATGAGTTTCTGGATTGACATCCTCACTAGAAGAAGGAGCTTCTTATTCTCTAAAACCAACAGAAAATTTCTCTCTTGAAGGCATTTCAATAGGAACAACAGCAGGGATAGCAGTCCTTTCTTTCTCAAAAGGAGATGCTTCCTCTTGAGGTATTTCAGCCTCTTTTGTAGGTGGTACTTTAGCTGCCACTTCCTCTTCTTCTTCTTCTTCTTCCGAATACTCAGCCACTTCATCTGGTTCCAAACTAGGATCAGCTAGGTTCTTAGGACTTCTTGGATAATCAACAAGATTAAACTTCTTATACAATTGATCATTATCCTCATCCCACTGCTTCTTCCAGGGGTTCCAACTAATCTTCATCCTTATGATGATAGGCTTGGATAAGCAGAAATCAATGTCCTCTAGCTTTTCTTCATTCGGTCCAAACATTCCTTTGGCAACTAGCATGGCTGAAATAATCCTTGACTAAAACAAGGAGGTGGATCTGGAGGTGACTTTAATCAGCTCACATATATGGTTAATAACATACTTGCATAGATTGATCTTATGGACATTCTACAACAGATGAATCAGGAACACATCCTGATACTTCATTACAGCAAAATCTCCTTTTCTTAGACTAATCAAATTCTGAACAAATATGAATATTAGTCTAGTTTCTCCATATAGCTCTGCAGCTATAGCCCTTCACTTTGTGCCATTACCAGTTAAGGTTCCCAAAGCATTTTCCAGATAAAATATGTTGGTTGTTGGAGGAGGGTCTCTCTGGTAATCCTCACAAACTCTTTCATGTGGAATCCTTAGGCATGCAGCCCACCACCTCGAAGAGAAAGAACACTTCTGACCATTGATCCAGCTAGTCACCATAAACTTTTATCTAAAATTAAAGGAAAACATCACATATTAGTACAATTGAGATACCAATCTCGGGTAAATAGGTCTATCTTGTCTAGAGAACCATTCAATCCATCCTTGTTCTTTTAAGACTTTTAGGATTAAAGACTTACTAGACAGTAGCCACTCATGGAAAATATCTTTTTCAGGTACAACAGTATGGCTTACTAGGTTTGAGTTTAGAGGTCCTTCGGGAGCTATCCTCGGTATTCTCTTCTGTTTCTTAGAGCGGTGCTTCTCAGGGGTTGATGAAGACAGACACTTCATCCTTGGCATCTACTTAAGGTTCGAGCAAGAGAGAAGAAGAGGTTTGCAAGGTAAAGAGGGTTCGAGAGAGAGATCAGAAGAGATTTTGGGAGAGAGATTGAGTGAAACCTTTATGTTTTATCATTTGAGAATGTAAAACGCCATAGAAACAAAAACATAGTAAATAAAATAGTAGTGAAATAAAAATTACCATGATACGGGTTAAAATAAGAGTATAAATAATCTTCACAGTGAGACCGTGAGTAGGCGTTACAGTGTGATGAGAAACAGTCATCACGGTGAGAAAGTTGGTGATCATCATGGTGAGACAGTGACCATTCTGTGCAGTCACGATGAGAAAGTGAGTTGACAGACCATGAGCACAAGGTCTTAACGGTGTGACCGTAAGCATGAAATAGTAACTGTAAAACAGTGAGCATGAAACCATAAAGTAAAATACAGTAAAGTATTAAACATTAAGATTAGTAAGATATCTATTTATGATTAATCATGCTAAGATCTTTTATGATGTAGTCTAATATATGATAATTTAATGGTTTAGTGAATATATCAGCAAGTTGATATTCAGTACCAATGAATTCCATAGTGATATCACCTTTTTGATAATGATCCCTCAAAAAGTGATGTCTTAAATCAATATGTTTTGTCCTAGAATGTGAAACAGGATTCTTTGAAATATTAATTGCACTTGTGTTATCACAATTTATTCGTACATGTCTGAATTGATATCCATAGTCTAGTAATGTGTGTTTCATCCACAAAATTTGGGCACAACAACTTCTAGTATGAATGTATTCAGCTTCTGTCGTAGATAATGCAACAGAATTTTTTTTCTTACTACACCATGATACTAGTGACTTGCCTGAAAGTTGACATGTTCCAGAGGTGGTTTTTATATCTAACTTACATCAAAAAAATCAGCATCAGAATAACTAACTATTTTAAATGATTGTCCTTCAGGATAGAATAGTCCTAAATTGGGAGTATGCTTGAGGTATTTGAAAATTCTCTTTATAACATTTAAAGGTGACTCTTTAGGGTTTTCATGAAAATGAGCACACATACACACACTAAACATAATATCAGGATGACTAGCAGTCAGGTAAAGTAGACTTCCAATCATTCCTCTATAAGTAGTTTGATCAACAGATTTACCATCTTCATCAAGATCCAACTTACAGGTGGTACTCATGGGAGTGTCACTACTTTTTGTACTATCCAATCCAAAATGGTTTAAAATTTCTCTAGTATATTTACATTGAGTTAAAATAATTCCATCATCATTTTGAAAGATTTTAAATCCAAGGAAAAATTTGAGTTCACCCATTAAACTCATTTCAAATTCATTTTGCATCATTTTAGAAAAATCAGTACATAATGTAGTTTTTTAAGATCTAAAAATAATATCATCTACATAAATTTGTAAAAATAAAACATCATTAGAAATACATTTTATAAATATAGTAGTATTAGCTATACCTTTTGTAAAACCTATGGAAATTAGAAAAGTACTTAATTTATCATACCAAGCTCTTGGAGCTTGTTTTAAAACATATAAAACTTTTGATAATTTAAAAATATGATTTGGAAAACGAGGGTTTGTAAATCCAGGTGGTTGTTCAACAAAAACATCCTCAGTAATATATCCATTTAAGAAAGCACTCTTAACATCTATTTGATATAGTTTGAAATTTAGATGAGCAGCATAAGCAAGTAAATTCCTAATATGTTTTAATTTGGCTGCAGGAGCAAAAGTCTCCTCATATTCAATTCCTTCTTCTTGACTGTAGCCTTGTGAAACTAGCCTAGCTTTGTTTCTAACTATGTTTCCAGATTCATCTACTTTATTTTTAAACACCCATTTAGTGCCTATGGTAAAAGTTTCCTTAGGCCTTTCTACTGGTTTCCAAACATTATTTCTTTCAAACTGATTGAGTTCTTCTTGCATAGAAATTACCCAAAATTCATCATTAATAGCATCATCAATGTTTTTAGGTTCAAGCTATGATAAGAAGGCTTGATGTTCAAACTCATTTCTAAGAGAAGCACTAGTCTTTGTCCCTCTATCCAGATTTCCTATAACAGCATCTAAAGGATGATTCTTTAGAATTCTAGTTCATCTAGTAAAGGTGGGACTAGAAATTTCAGGCTCTTTTCTAGGTTCCGGTTCATTAGGAGTAGATTCTAGAATATGTCCAGAACTGGTTGTCTTTATAGAAGGTTATTTAGATTTGTCATTAAGTTCCAGAACACTCCAATCTTCTTCAAGATTTTCAAGAGTGGTTTTAGACTCATGTGGATCAGTTTCATCAAATTTGATGTGAACAGATTCATCCACACACATGGTTCTCTTATTGAAAACTCTATAGGCTTTTCTGGTTATAGAATATCCTAAAAATATTCCTTCATCACTCTTAGAAGCAAACTTATCAAATTTATCCTTAGTATTAAGAATAAATACTTTTCAACCAAATACTCTAAAGTAACTAAATTTAGGTTTTCTGTTGTTCCAAAGTTGATAAGGGGTCTTTTTGAGAACAGGTCTGACTAAGACTCTATTGATGATATAACAAGCTGTATTTACAACTTCATCCCAAAAATAAATAGGCAGATCATACTAATTAAGCATAGTTCTAGCAATTTCTTGCAGGGTTCTATTTAGTCTTTCTACTACACCATTCTGTTGAGGTGTCCTAGGAGTAGAAAAGTTATTACTATAGCCATTGTGTGAGCAATAGGATTCAAATTCATGATTTTCAAACTCACGGCCATGATCACTTCTTAGAGTTTTAATCTTTAGTCCACTATGGTTTTCTACAGACTTGGAGTATTTAATAAAGTAAGAACAAGCTTTACTTTTGTGAGCTAAGAAGTATACCCAAGTATATCTAGAAAAGTCATCTACTAAGACATAGACATAGTTCTTCCCTTTCAAGCTAGAAACTCTAGATGGTCCAAAAAAGTCCATGTGAACCAACTCTAGAGGTTGAGAAGTTGAAACTTCTTTCTTTGATTTGAAAGAGATTTTGTGTTGTTTTCCCTTTTGTCAGGGATTACAAACTTTGTCATTTGGAAACTCAAGTTTGGGTAAGTCTCTTACTAGGTTCTTCCTAGTCATTTTTCTATGTGAGTGTATATTTCAATGTCCTAATCTTCTATGCCATAACCAAGACTCTTCATGAAAATCATTTAAATAAGTAACATTTTGTTTAGCTAAAGAATTCAGATCAACAGTATAAACATTTTCATTCCTTAAAGCAAATAATACTAAAACATTTTTAGAATTAAAAACATTACAAGAATCATTTTCAAAATTGACATTAAAACCATCATCCCACAATTGGGAAATACTTAACAGATTATATTTAAGTCCATCAACAAATAAAACTTTAGAAATTAAAACTGAGTCAGTGTTACCAATTTGGACTAGGCCGAGGATCTTTCCTTTAGAATTATCACCAAAGGTGACATAGCCTCAATAAACCTTTATTAAACTCTTAAAGCATGAGTAATCCCCATATATATGTCTTGAACATCCACTATCCAAGTACCATGTCTTCTTGTGGGAACTCTTTAAGCAGGTTTCCTACAGAACAGATTTACATAGAAAATGAATTTGGTACCCAGATCTTCTTGGGTCCAGACAGGTTAGCAATCAATGATTTTGGTACCCAAATTTGTCTTATGGGTCTCATATAATTTACAAAATCAAAATATTTTGAGAGATAAACTCTATTTGATTTATAACTATGTGAATAACTAGTTGAAGCATATGAATGTCCAGAACTAGAACTAGCAGTATTCTGTCTAGATTTAGAAATAAATCTATTCTTAGTAATCTCTCTCTGTCCAGGTTTGTAGCCTATTCCATTAGTGTATTTAGGTGCAACTTGTTTTCCTAGAATTTGAGTTAGAGTGTTCTTTCTATTGGTGAACTTCTCTAAGTCCTTTCTAAGTTGTTTATTTGACATTTTCAGTTCAGTGTTCTCTTTTAACAGTTGAGAATTTTTCTCTTTTTCAATAGTAAGTTCAGTTTTAACAGTTGTAGTGAGAGAATACTTTTTCTTCAATGATTTGTATTTATCCTTAAGTTCATTGCATGTCTCTTTCATCATATTACAATATTAAAATAATTCCTCACTAGTCATGTTGTCAGAATCCAAATTAGATTTAGTTCCAGAATAATAGGAATTTAAAGCATGAGTATATAAGGTTACCTCAGATTTGTTTGTCATGAAACACATGTTGGTACGATTCTTTTTAGAATCAGACATTTCAGATTCACTTGTACTATCTTCTGAAGCACTCCACGTTGCTTTCATTGCTTTCTTGTATTTACTATCCTTGTAATCATATTTCTTCTTGAATTTTATCTTTGGGAAGTCTGATTTAATGTGTCCTTTTCTTTTGCACTTGTTGCAAACAACTTCATCACTTTTATCTTCCCTTTTCCAGTCCTTCTTTCAATGTCCCTTATTGTCATACTTTCCCTTTTATTTTGATTTTCTGAAGAATTTCTTCTTCCTATAAAATTTCTTAAACCTTCTGGCTATTCGGGCCATTTCAGCATCACTATCAGAGTCCGAACTTTCACTTGTTGAACTGTCAGTTTTTATTTGTGCTTTTTCTTTGTCCTTTCTATTTGAAGCAGTAGTCTTGAAAGCCACTTATTTCCTTTTTGGTTCATCATCTTCATCTTTATTCACCTTGAGTTCTTCCTCACACATCATAAGCTTACCAATCATCTCTTTGACAGGTAAAGCTCCAAAGTCACAGGACTCTCTGATTGAAACAGATGTGCCTCTCCATCGGTCTGGTAGAAACCTCAATATCCTCCTAATTTGTTCCTTTGCTGGAACAGCCATTCTGAGTGAACTCATTGTATTGACTATCTCATTGAACCTTAGATACATATCAGAAATGGGTTCATCAGTCTTCATTTTAAAATTATCATATTTAATAGTATAATTATGTAATCTCATTTCTTTAACATTGGTTTTTCCCTCATGAGAAACACCTAAAGTATCCCAAATTTTATAAGAAGTTTTGCAGGCATAAATTCTATTAAATTCTTCATCTCCTAATACACAATACAAATCATTCATAGCTTTATAGTTATTATTGTAAGCAGTCTTTGTAAGTTCATCCCAAGTTTTTCTTTCCGTTTATGGAATTTTATATTATGATTCTATAGAAATCCAGATATCAAAACCCATACTTTCCAAATGAAGTTTTATTTTAATCTTCCATTGGGCATAGTTTGTACCATTATAGAAAGGTGGCCTATTAGTAGCATCACCCTCCAGTCTATTGTCCATAACTAGATTTTAGAAAGTAAATTTAATGATATAAAAATTTAGTACTAATAGAAATTTAAGATCTATAAAGATTCAACTAAAATCACAGTTGAAAAAACAGAGTATTTAAAAAACATTCTCTGATACCAAATGTTGGTCGGAGTGGATACTCAAGAGTGGGGGGTGAATTGAGTTCCAATTAAAATTTCTGTTAAAATATTTTCAATGAAAAATCCCCCAATTTAAAAACAAGTTAAACTATAGTGAATTTATATAGATTGTAAATGTTCACTAAGCTTCTCAAATATTTATTAGGTCTCAGTTAATTTAACCACAAGATTAAAATAACTTTTGAAACTAACCTACTGGTTCACAACAAGCATAAACACTTGCTAATTTAACTATCAAAGTAACATTAAAATAGTTTTGTATTTCAAAGTAACAGCATCGGAATATAAAAGATATATGTAGTATAATTTAAACATAATCTAAATATGCACATCAGATATAACAAGAGGTCCAGTCTCAAGTCGAGACTTAGTCCTCTCAAATTTATATAAATTTGATCAACACCCTAGATCGGGGTTAACAACAGTTTACAAAACTATCCAGGCCACGCAGGGACATCTACCACTATTCTTCATGGGAAACAAAACAAAGACCAGGCCACACAAGGACCTCTTCCACAGTTGACGTGGGTAAACAAGAGTTAATAGTTTTGGAGTGAAGATTTTGATATCCTCCAGTTCAGTGCAGGAGACATTGTGTGTGTAAGATATAAAGAGTACACCACACTGCTCGAAAGTAAATAAACAAATCACTTAGAGAGAACAAAAAAGAGTTTAGAAAGATCTAGTGATTAGCAATGTAGCTCTGGACTCATTGAATTTAGCAGAAAAGCTTCTGAGTCCTTCTCTGGTTTTTTTGTTGAAAAACAGAGTGTCGTGGTCCAGCTTGTGTTCTAAAGGAGTGAAGATGATCTCTTAATTCGTCGTGTGTTCTTCAGTGGTGTTGTATTTCACTCCTGAGAGTTCTTTGAAAGTCTTGCAATCTCCTTCTTCCTCAGGATTGTTCTTTTTTTCAGTACAGAGAACCTCGCGTGTGTTGTAGAATGTATGTCGAGGTGACTTCTTCTTTTTACTACAGCTGAGACTTCTTTTTATTTCATGAGCTCAGGCAATAGGAATGAATCCCTTTCCATTAGTACAAGGTACGATTTCCTGACATGCCAACAACTACCATTAAATATCATTAATTGAATTAAAAACATCAAATATGACCGTTAGCATTATTTAATTAATATTGACATAAAGTTAAGAAACGGTGTCACAGTGATTATGTAAACGATGTCTTCTTCACGGTATGATCTTCTCGGTATGTGGTTCATGGTGTCTCCATGTCACAGTGTCTAGATCATAGTATATGGGTCATGGTGTGTCCTTCACGGTGTCTAGGTCACGGTGTGTCCTTCACAGTGTCTGGGTCACGGTGTGTCCTTCACGGTGTCTAGGTCACGGTGTGTCCTTCACGGTGTCTAGGTCAGGGTGTGTCCTTCACGGTGTCTGGGTCACGGTGTGTCCTTCACAGTGTCAGGGTCATGGTGTGTCATTCAGGGTGTCTGGGTCACGGTGTGTCATTCATGGTGTCTGGGTCACGGTGTGTCCTTCACGGTGTCTGGGTCACGATGTGTCCTTCACGGTGTCTGGGTCACGGTGTGTCGTTCACGGTGTCTGGGTAGCGGTGTGTCCTTCACGGTGTCTGTATTTAGAATTAAACAGTAATATGCAGAATATGGATTAAGCTTAATTATTATAGAGTAAGAGAAGTTAAAACATAAATATAATGGCATGATATAAGTGAGATTTGTGTTCATGCATAAGACTTGTAAATAATAAAGAGAGTAATTAACATCAATAAGATTTTCTATCATTAAAACATGATGTGTAGTTATTATTGAGATGTGAGATCATTAGAAAGATGTTCAATTAAGATTGAGATTAATTAACAGTAATAGGATTTGTGATCATTAAAACATGATTAAAACATGAGGAGTCCAACATTTGTTTTAATCCTCATCCTTCCCTCCCCTTTCCACAATTTATTTAATCCCCATCTCACCCTACCTTTCCAACTATATCCCGCATGGTCCCATTTTTTTTAATGCCCATCCCATTTTTTAATCAGTTTTTTTTCAAATCCTCATCCCACCCTCCCTTTCCACCCACCCTCTCAAGTTCCCCGACCCCACCCCTCCCTTTCACCCCCCTCTCCCATCCCCTCCTTCCCAGTCTCTTCACTATTCTACCCCCACACTGCTCTCTCTTATGAATCCCCCTGTGATCACTTATGGAACACATGACCAAAAACCCCTAGCCCATATATTAAATATACCTCACTTGGGATTCGAACAAAGGATTTCCCCCAAGAAAGGTAACAGGAGACCCCACCCCCTTACCACTATGGTAAATGATTTTACATTATTTTAATATACATGAATATATTTCTATATGTTTGACTTTATATTAATAAATAATATTTTCATAATATATTTAAATACTCTTAAATAATAATATACATATTATTTACTATATTTATATATATACATAATTATATATAATAAATTTATATATATTATTTACTATATTTATATGTATATATAATTATATATATTCTATTTTATATAATTATATATTACCCATATATATATACATATATATTATACTCTTATGTGTGTGTGTGTGTTTGTGTGTGATAACAATAATATTATCAATTATTATTATTGTTATTACACTTGTTTTTTTTAACTATAAAAATTATATGTCAATTTTATAAATACTTTTCATTTATTTTATGATTTATATCATACATATATTATATTATATACATTTATATTATATATTTATGGAAATTATTTATATACTTAAATACATATTTATATATTATATATATATTTATATATTATATACATATTTATATATTATATTTATATTTATATATTATATAGATATTTATATATTATATACATATTTATTAAATGAATATATATATATATATATATAACTATATAATTATTTACTTAATATATTTATATAAGGACTTTAAAAATATTATTATATAATGTATTTCAATACATATATCTATTATTATTTTCATATATATATATATATATATTATAAATAATATTATATTACATATAATTATTATATAATTTTTATTATATGAAATGCAATTTATATAAATATTTATATTATATATAATTAATATTATATGAAATACGATATATAGAAATATTTATATAATGTTATATGAAATACAATTTTAAATTATATATAATCAATATGTATAAAATAAATCAATATCATATGAAATACAATTTATACAAATATATACATAATATTATATATAATTAATATTATATGAAATACAATTTATATAAATATTTATATAATGTATTTCAATACACATATTTATTATTATGTACATTAATATATATATATATATATGTATGTATGTATGTATGTATTTCAATAAATATAATTGTATAATATATGAAAAATGGGGGTTCAAAACCCATTGGGCGCAGGTACTGTAGCAGTACTGTAGCGTACTGTAGCAGCGGCGGAACTGTAGCAGCGGCGGCACTGTAGCGGCGGCATTGCACTGTAGCGGCGGCGGGTACTGTGCAGTACTGTAGCAACGCGGGTACTGTAGCAGTACTATTCACAGAATGGTCTTTGGGCCAAAAAAATGGGCCTACGGGTCATGTAATGGGCTAAATGCCCACTGGGCCTTCGGGCTATGTAATGGGTCTCCCTCTACCCAGTTAAAGAGGTCTTTGCTTTGCTTTAATAAAAATAAAATGAGGCTTCGGCCCCAACCTTTTAAAAAAAATATTATTTAAAAATATATTTATTATTACTATAATATAAATTATAAAAACAACAAGCTTGGGTTTTTTTATGATATATTTTTTAAATATATTGTATTTTTGTATATATTTATATAATACGTTTAGGATTTTATATTATAAATAATTAATACTATATGAAATAAAAATTATTCAAATAAATAAATATTGATTTACTTAATATTAAACAATTATATTTATGTATACATATAATTACAAATAAATATAATAAATATAAATATTTTATATAATATGTTCATATAATGTATTTAAATTCATTTATATACTGTTTTTTAATCAGACACACACAGATATATATATATATATATTATGGAAGTTTTTTAAATTACAGGGGTTCACAATCCCCTTTAATCTCTTAAATTAAAGGGCAGGTTGAACCTCCTTTAATTTAAAAACATTAGAGGGGATTTTAACCCCTTCTAATTTAAAGAAATTAGAGGGGGTTTTGAACTCCATCTAATTTAAAGACATTAGAGGGGGTTTTGAACCCCCTTTAATTTAAGAAATTATGGGAGGTTTTGAACCCCACTAATTTAAAACATTAGAGGGGGGTTTTAAATCCCCTCTAATTTAAGATATTAGAGGGGGTTTTGAAGCACCTCTAAAATCAAACTAGATATTAAACAAATAATGTTTAGAAAATTATAGGGGTTTAATAACCCCCTTCTAAATTTGATTATTTGTGTGGGTTGTACATAACCCCCCTCTAATTAGTACAGAAAATTAATTTAGAGGGGGTTCATAACCCCATCTAAATTTTATGATTAGATGGGGTTGTAAAGAACCCCCTCTAATTATATAAAAAATGAATTTATAGGGGGTTGTGCATAACCCCCTCTAAATAAACCTTTCTAATCTTCTATTTTTTGTAGTGTCACATTTGCGATGTATTGATGAGAAATCCCTCCTACCATGTGGCACTTGGGAGAATAAGTCTAGTCCTATATAATATATTTTCCTTGAAAAGTGAAATTAATTATCATCATTAAGATGGCCCAAGGTGACAATCATTCACTAGACCAACCTTGGGATACCTACCTTCCAATATGGCATGGTAGGTTGGGACCACCAAATATTTTACAGTACGTTTTCATTAACAAAATTAATATTTAATTGCATGTGTTGCACGAAATATTGAGTTCAAACACACCACGATATATTATAAACTAGCCATTAAAATAGAAATATTAAATATTGTTAACCACATTATATACAATAAAATTTTTAACATTCATTTTATGTGTTTTCTAGATATGATATATGAACAAATCCAATAAAACAAGTATTTATCAAAAACACAGTTTTAACACCTTTTGATGGTGAACCCATTTTAAATTTTACACATTTATATGTTATATTTGACAAAATAATTTTCTTATTTGGAATCAGGACATCAAAATTTACTTTGGTATAATTTTTGGTATTTTTTCGATAAATTTCATATTTTAGTGAATAGTGAAAACTACTACATTTTAATTCAAAACTGCTTTTTCATCTAATTTATTTATACTGTTAAATTATATTTTTAATTTATTTTAATTTATAATTCTATTAAATTTTATCAATAAAACCAATATAGTTCATTTTAATCAATTTAAAATTTAAATTAGATATAAAAACAATTCAAACTTTTGAACGTTTCCCACTAAAAACCTGCTTTTTCGTTTTTTCTACAGAATTAATTTTTAAATATATTTTTCTTAATTCTGTGAATTAAATTAGGTAAAATGGATTCAATATTTGGAATAATAATTTAAAAATTAGTTTATAAGGTCAATTTCATTTTTATTTATAAAAAAGTCACCATGGTAAAAAACCTATTTACCGTTGTATGGGTTAAATTATGACAAGGGTTGAAGTAAAAAGGTAAAAGCTTAACATAGATAAAAATTGAAAAATTTTATATTTTATTGTGGTGTTTACACACCCTGAACAACCTAATAAAAAATAATTTAAATTATAATTCTTTGAAATTAATTCCACGTCAATGTGGTTAGCTTCAAATATAAAATATTTAATAATTTAATAACTTGAACCCAACTCTCCTCAAGTATAAGTACCACACCTAACCACCCCATTTCGACCCAAAAATATTTTTAGATCCTAAAATATCTTCCAAAACCTCTAATACTCAATATCACCACGTCCAATTGATAATGGTCTCATAAAAATACCAAATCCATGGTCCTCAAGGGTCTTTCAAGGAGGTGATATTCAAGAGGTAATTTTCTCAAAGTACCTCTCTTAATTTATTTTATTTTTATAATTTCTCCTCTCATTATTCATTTGAAAATGAATGATAACTATATAATCATTTATATACTTTATTTTTATGCTTCTAATAGAATATATCATATCCATGTCATTTATCACCTCCTCATATTCAACGAAATGAAATTGTTGTCCAAGTTACATCGGTTAATCGACTTCGTGACTATTGTTTTTGTTCTTTTTCCATTACCGCCTTAATATATGGGATTAAATCTATATTTATGGTTAAATATTTTGTTAATATATAAATTTTTACCTATTTAAAATTCTGTAAATTTTATATTAAACACAGCTTCATGCTTTCCATATTGTGGATATATGATAACATCATTTGTTGGAGTGTGGACTACCGCCCCCTCAAAGCGATGTGATTTGTTCATTCTATACATGGAACATATTAAGGATAATTTTAATAAAAATATGTAAAATATATGACATATATATGATAAATTAATTATAACATACATATTTATAAATCAATTTTCCTTATTTTAAGATGGAAAATAAAAGAAAGTTGTGTTCATGTGTACGTATGACCTACCGTCTCCATGAATAGTGTATTTCATTTCTTATCTCCAAACATTATAGATTATTCTAAATACATATGTACTAAATATATAAAATAATTAATTCATGGTTTAATTTTTTGAGATAATTAAATCATGATATAAGTAATAGAAGAACCAAATAACAAGTCAAAGCATACTTGAGAAAACTAGAAAATTAACACCTAAAATGGTGAAATAATAAATTATTGTTAAAAAACGGGTAATAATATATTATAGGAAGATGATATAAAATATTATAAACATGATTATGGATACATAATAATTTATTAACACCCTTCAAACCATTATAAAATAGTATAAAGGGTTATCATCCAAAAGGAATCGTAAGGTAAGGGTTAACTTCACAATCTCATTATTATTTAAGGTTGTTTAAACGTAAGTATCTACTGGGATATCTTTATCATCTAGGTATATGTTTCTTAAAAATGTATTTCAAAATATTATTAATATTCCTTGAAATTTTTTTAGAGTCATTTATACCCATGTTTGACTTTATATAAATTTTTTTGAAAGGAATCTTTCTGTCTTTTTCCAAACGAGGTACTTTATGACATTTTTGACAAATTAAGGAAAGAATGTTTTTTAACATATATAGCACAAGAGGATATTTTCCGATATTATGACACATTAACATTTTGATGGTTACCTTACAATATTAAATTTTTATTTTAAAAACAAATGATTTCTTTATAATTTCTTGTCTTTTAAATGATTTCAATGTAAATAGGGATATCTCTCTTAAAGAGTTTTAATGATTTTATTAGATAATTTTAATCTATATCAACATCCATTTTTGGATTGTATGATTAATTAAGTTTTTTTTATTTTGATACAATATTATATATTGTATTTATGGTTTTATGATTTGTTTGACAGTGGATGTTCTATTTTTATATCATTCATGGCATATGGTTAAAGTATTAAACTTTTTTATGCTAGTTTAATACAAATATTTATGTTCTGTTTCACCCTTTTCATATGAGGAATTAATTGGAATTGGTAAGTGATAGTTGGGACCCACTATTTCCCCATGATGCATCAATAGTTCTCATGAGGAAAACTAGTTTGAGATTTTACCTATTTATGTATGGTCTTGGCACAAGGCCTTGACGGTATACTTATGATGTCAAACATTATGAATTCCCTCATTATAAGATTATTCGTTGATATTACATGTGATTGTTAGACTATTATAATATCCATGTGAATATTTAAATGGAATTATTTGACTGATTATTTCTATACTATGCTAAAGATTATGTTTAAAAGGCTTTTGTTTCTGTTTTATACCTTTCCTTAAAAGTTTATGCTAATTTATGATAGCTTCCACTATATTTTTTATCCTTACTGAGCATCTAATCTCTCCCCTTTCTTATTTTTCATTTTCCCTTAGGATGAAAAGAAGTATATTATACTATATTTTAGGTATAATCTAAGGGATATGAGTACTTTCAAAAGATACATTATGTTGTATTTAATTTCAAGATGCAATGTAAAAATTATGTTTATATCTATTTTTTTCAAGGCTACAAAATTGATCATTACTTTGGGATTTTATTCCTTGTAATCATTCCAATGTAATAAAATAATGCATGGAAAAATGAAACTGGGATTGGGGTGTTATAGTCGGTATCAAATAAAGTTTAGTAACTACCTTTGAAATTATACTTATAAAAACATAGATTAGGGAATATAACCCTAAGATAAAATTTGAGGATATGTATATAATAACATCACAAAGAAACCATGTTTATGGTTATGAGACTAGATAAACATAAATTTTTTAATTTATGTTATGAATATTACTTTTTGTGGGATTATACATAATAATATGATCTAATATATTGTATTACATTATTTATAAAGGGATCTTAGTCGAAGGAATTGAAACTATATCAATGAATGTGATCCATGTAAGGATTTCCCTCCTATGAAAGATAATGATAGTGGATCTGGTGATATAACTACTACTGAACAGATTATAACCATATTGGGATAGCTTACTCAGGTGATGAATAATAACCTTACCATATAGAGCACCCTAATCCACAACATGGAGGATCAATGTTAGAACACTTAATGATATAACAACCTTCGACATTCAATTGGTCTACAAATAAATTTATAGCTGAGCAATGGATAAGTTCCTTAGAGAAAATATTTCTTTCATTGGGGAGTAATAAACAGGAAATAGCTGTCATGGATGTTTATCGGCTCTCAAGATATTTAGATCAATGATCTTTATTAATTCAAAATAGGAAGGAAGATGAATAAGTAGAAGACGTGGAATGGAGGGAGTTTAAATAAATTTTCTTATAAAAATACTTTCCTCGTCATCAAAAAGTTGATATGGAGAGATAATTTATGAGCCTGAGGTAGAAGGAAGATGAGAATTTTTCAAAGTATGAAGCTAACTTCACAAGGTTATAAATTCATGCATTAGACTATATAAGTAACCCAATATATAATATTGATCGATTCTTTAATGGGTTAAAACCATTTCTCTGATGGGTATTCGTATCATAATATTTCTTATCATAGGAAGATATAGTCTCATGTGATATCAAGATAGAGATATAATTTTCTATGTCTTATGACTTTAAGGGAATGAAAGAGAAGAAGATAATAGTGGGGAAAGATATGGATAATGGAAAAAAGGTAAATAAGGATTTTAACATAATTGATAATTATGGGAAGAAACACCCTCGTACTCATCTAAATGGAATGGGAGTTTACTACAAGTGTAGGGAGAAAGGTCAATAGGCTCGTGATTTTAATGGAAATAAAGAAGCTATAAATTTGAAATTCTATAATTGTGAAGAGATGTAAAATTATACAAATGATTTTACAAAGAATCAATGAAATATATCTCAGAATAAGCAAAGGTATTAAGTTAAAACTTATTTTGTTACTACAGTTGATGTTGAATAATTAAGGTATTTGTGTTTTTGGACTCAATAATTATGTTATTGTATTATGGTTAAAAGAATCATTAGATATATAAGGATTTTACTAAAATACTTATTCATTAAGGATCTTAGAGTATGAATGTTTTCATTAAGGGTTTTATTGTGATCAAATATTTGGTATGTGTCAATAAGAGATACACTACATTTTTTGTGGAATCTGATGTTACGATTGATTTTGAAAATATACAGAGCTTTTTAGACTGTTAATTTGTACTAAAGTATTTTATAAAATTATTATGTTTTTAATTGATTAAGTTGAACATTGGTTATTATTTTCTATGGTTAAAACATTTCTTAATTTTATTTTTCTAATTTTATAATAATATATAGTTTTAAAAAAGGACAACCCGTATGTTGGGTGACAACAAGTCCCGCCTGGAAAGGCTATGAGAGTAGAACAAGAAACCAAAGGGAGAAAAGAGTGTATCACCTACCACTAGCCTACATTATATACTTTTTAGTATAACATAATTTTCATTGTTTAAACGGTATGTCAGATTAATTATAATTTAATTTTTGGAACCCCATACATTTAAGATAAAAAGAATATTTTTGAGTTTTATAATTTTTTTGAGAGAAACATGAGTTTTTCATTGGATGAATATTTTTTTGTAAAGTATGTATATTTTATTATATTCTTATTCTAGGTATTAAATTAATTCCTCAAACAAAAAAATTGAAAAAAATGTTATCTGATTTATTTTCATAATGGGAAGTAAACAACCTTTTAACCCATCACTGATTTATGGTTTTCTAATGGTAGAATTTTTTATGAGAATTTTCTCTACCAATATCCATAAAAACATGATTTTTTTATTTATATTCAATGTATTGGTTTTTACTTTCCACTAAATTTTTCCAATTCAAGAGCCGAATTTTATGGTAACCTTCACATTTTTCTTTTCCTCTTATTAAGAAGATGTTTTATTAACCTTATTTCTGATGTGGATTTCTCATAAAGTAATTTTCAAGAATCAAAACTTGATTTATGAAGTTCATTTTCAAATTTCAAGAATGAAATATATTTAAGGAGGGGTGAATGTAACTCCCCAAGATTTTATGGTACATTTTCATTAACAAATTATATATTTAATAACTTTTGTTGCACGCAACACCGAGTTCAAAAGCATCGCGATCTATTATAAACTAGACATTAAAATATAAATAGGTAATATTATTAACCACATTATATACAATATAATTTTTAACCTTGATTTTTTGTGTTTTCTAGATATGATATATGAACAAATCCAATAAAACAAGTATTTTTTTAAAAACACAGTTTTACCACCTTCTGATGCGCATCCATTTTAAATATGATTTTTAACACATTTATAAGTTATATTGGAAAAAAATAATTTTATTATTGGTAATAATGACATAAAAATTAACTTTATTTCTATTTTTTTATTTTTCTGATAAATTTCATATTTTAGTGAATAGTGAAAATTACTGCATTGTAATTCAAAACTTCTTTTTCATCTAATTAATTTATATTGTAATATTATAATTTTAATTTATTTTAAAGTATATTTAGATTAATATTTATATATTAAAACAAATATTTGTCATGTTAATAAATTTTAAATTTAAATTAGATATAAAAACATTTCAAACTTTTGAACATTTAACTTTAAAACCCCGCTTTTTCATTTTGTCTACGTAATTAAATTTAAATATAATTTTCCCAATTATGTGAATTTAATAAGGTAAAATGGATTCCTTATTTGGAATAATAATATCCAAATTAAGTTATATGTTCAATTTCAGTTTTAGGTATAAAGAAGTTACCATGGTAAAAAAAATTATGTACCGCTGTATAGGTAAAATTGTAACAAGGGTTAATGTTAAAAGGTAAAATATTAACATACCTAAAAATTGAAACAATTAATGGTTAGTTGAGGAGTTCCTCAAACCTATCCTACCTACAAAACATTAATTGAAATTATAATTCATTGAAATTAATTCCACCTCAATGTGGCTATCTTTAAATATAAAATATTCAATAATTTAATCACATGAACCTACCTCTCCTCAAGTATAAATACCACCCATCACCTCCCCATTTTGACACAAAAAGACTTGTATCTCCTCAAATATCATCCCAAACACCTCCTCCACACTCTACACAAGTCCAAGTGCTTCTTGTATCATTAAAAGAACAAATCCATGTTGTTTAAGGGTCTTTCAAGGATGTGATATTTAGGAGGAAATTTTCTCAAAGTACCACTCTTAATTTCTTTTATTTTTATACTTTCTCCTTCCCTATTTCATCCATAAATTAATGAAAAATTAAGAATCATTTTAATACTTTTTTATGTTTCATATAGAATATCTCAAATCAATGGCATTTCTCACCTCCTCTTATTCAATGAAATGAAATTGTTTTCCAGGTTATGTCAGTTAACCGACTTTATGACTATTGTTTTTGTTATTTTTCCATTAATGCCTTAATGGATAGTATTAAAACAATTTTTATAGTTAAATAATATTTAAATATTTACATTATAATCTATTTCACATTTGGTATATTTTATATTAAACATACCTTCAATCATTCCATGTTATTGATATATGATAACATCGTTCGTCAAGATGTGGACTACTGCCCCCTCCATGTTGTGTGATTCATTCATGCTATACATGGAACATATTGAGGATAATTTTAATAAAAATATGTAACATATATGAAGTATATATTATACTATAATTATAATATACATATTTATCATTCACATTTCAATATTTTATTATGACAAATAAATGAAGGCAGCGTTCATGCGTACGTACGACCTACCATCTCCATGAACAGTTCTTTTCATTCCATATATCCAAAATTTATAGATTATTATAAATACATATTCACTAAATATATAAGACAATTAATTCAGGGTTTAAATTATGTAGATGATGAAATCATAACCTATCTAATAGAAGAGGAAAATAACAAGTCAAAACATACTTGAGAAAACTAGGCCATTAACACTTAAAATAGTGAAATAATGAAATATTGTTATCTAATGGGTAATAAGATATTATAAGGAGATGATATAAAACATTATAAACATTATTATTATTCTATAATAAGTAATTAACACCCTTCAAACCATTATACATGAGTTTAAATTATGATTACTCAAAAGTAATTGCAATGGGAGCGTTAATTTCACAAAATCATTATTATCTGAGGTTGTTTATACATAAGTATCTACTGAGAACTTTTTATCATTAATTTCTAGGTTTCATAAAAATGTATTTCAAAATATTATTACTATTCCTCAATAGTTTTTTAATTTCATTTATACCCATTTTTTTTTACTTTTATAAAATGTTTTGAAAGAAATATTTCTATCATTTTCCAAATGAGGTACTTTATGACCTTTTTGAAAAAATAAGGAAATATTTTTCTTTAACTTATATATAGAAAGTAGCTATTTTCTGTCATTATTATGCCTTAATATTTTGTAGCTTACCTTGTGATATTAGAAGGTTATTTTTAAAATAAATGTTTTCTTTTAAAATTATGTGTCATTTAAATGATTTCAATGTAAAAAAGGGATATCTCTCTCCAAGAGTTTTAATGATTTTATTAGATTATTTTCATCTATGACGAAATCCTCTATTGAATTTTATGGTTAATTGAGTTAGATTTATTATGATACAATCTTCCATTTTGTATTTATGGTTTTATGATATGTTTGACTATAGATGTTCTATTTTTATACAATTTATTTTTTATGGTTAAAGTATTAACATTTTATATGCTAGTTTTAATACAAAAATTTATGTTATGTTTCACCCTTTTTATATAAGTAATGTATTGGACTTACTAAGTGACGAGTGGGGACTGTTATATCCTCTCGATGAATCTATAGGTCTCTTGAGACAAACTATTTTTGGTTTTTAACCATTTATATATGGTCTTTTCACAAAGCCATGACAGTATGGTTATGATGTGTAAAATTATGTATTCCATTGTTATAAGATCTGTTATTGATATTACATGTGATAATTTGACTTGTATAATATCCATGTGAATGTTTAAATAGATTTATTTGATTAATGCTTTCCATAATATGTTGAATATAATGTTTAAAAGGCTGGTGTTTATGGTTTATACCTTTCCTGAAAGGTTTCTGCTTAATTATAATAGTGTCTCCTATAGTTCTTATCCTTACTGAGAATCTGAGCTCACCCTTTCTTATGTTTTATTTTTCTCTAGGATGCGAAGAAGTATATTATGACTGACTTGTAGTGATAATCTAAGGGATATGATTGTTTTCAAAGGTGACACTATGTTTTTTTTATTTCAAGAAGTAATATAAAACTTATGTTTGCATCTTGTTTTGTAAGGATAATAAAATAATCCATCCATTAAGATTTGATTCCTTGTAATCATGCCAATTTAATAAAATAATGCACCAACTCTGGGAAACTCGTGTTGGGGAATTACATAGGCCCCCAATGATCATGTTGTTTATGATAAAGTAATTAGAAAACATCCACTTTGGTTGGACCAGGTGGAGGATACTCTGGAAAAAGATGAAGATGACATGCTAAACATGAGTAAATAGATGGCTAATGATAACATACCAATTATGTTCAAACCTTTAGCTACCCCGTAATACTGTATTCTAAAAGTATTGTTAGAAGATTTTGTTTATAAAATCCATCTAAATATATGGATAACTCTTTGTAAATTAAGATAAAAAGTATTTCCTTGAGATTAGTATAGAAATCAGGTCAAGGTAATAGAAGGGATGCAACACCAAATTGACATGGAGGCTCTCCCAATTACACGATATTCAAAGTTCGAGAAACATCTGGTATCCCTTCAACATACATTACTCATGAATTTAAAAATATTGCAACAAATGATAACATATACCACATCTTGTGATCATATCACAGGATGGGGTGAACATGGGGTGTTACATTTCACCATGCTTCCCAACCAGAAAATCCCTCCAAAAGTGGTATCATGAAATGTCAAAGATTCAGGCTGGATTCGGTAAATAAAATTTGTTCAAAACTGAAGATGATCTCAACAAAAACATGCCCTGACTGAATCTCACCGACATTAGTCCTTAAAATGGTAGACTATTTAGATACTTCTATATCAGGAATCTAATAATATCTAGCATGCCTCCCACATAGGGTGAGTAAGACATCAAAAATAGAAAATGTCAATGATAGAGCTTAAATATTCAAAAGTTTTTTATTTAGGTGCATACTAAATTATGTACCAAGCCTATGTTAGAAATAAACACCACAAAATTAGAAGGGTATCTGTGGAAGTCGTAGTCATGATAGTTCAAGAGTGACCCCAACCCATAGATCTAGAGGATTTTTTAATACAACTATTGAGGTCAAAAAACTAGGATTAGAGGGTTCTAAAAGTGAAACGGTTACATCCCTAACCCTTGAGGATGGGGGATTTTTCACATCAACAACATCATACTCAATAGTTATCAGTCTTATACCAATTATGAAAAAAATCATAGCACAAATCCTCTTAATTTTTCCTATCTTGTGATATGATATCCTCATTGGGAACACACATGACTGAACTATATAGTTATTCCCTTCATATTACCATCCAAAAAATGAATCCTAGAGAATTATAGAATGAGAGTACAAGGCCTTGTGGAGGGAATTAAAATAGTCATTCTCATCAAGGCACTAATATAATGTATGCAATGCATTACACATCAGTTAATGTCATCAATTCCACCCTTTTAGATCCTACAGAACATGAGTCCAATTCAAATGAGAAGGAGGAGGAATTTTTAGTTAAAAATATGATACATAATGAAAATATTGAAGGAGGTATTCATGCCTAGAACAAGAGGATTCCCCTAAATTTTGGAATTCCCTAAATATTCCCACATTACCCCCCCCCCCGAAATAAATCCATAAAAAATGGTAAGTGTCATATTGTGTCTCACCTACATCCTAAAGAGGTTAATCCCCTTTCACTTGAGGAAACATTTTCTCAACAAGAGGAAGAGATGAAAGAATTAATAATACTCAATGTATATCTAGTTTTAGGTAGAGTTATTACTAGACATGTTCTATATGAAGATCATCGGCTTGTACTCTCAGTTGGCATACCTCAAAAAAGAGGTTTTTCTGTTGCAAATAAAACAGATCCAGAACATCCACCCAATGTAGGATACCGACCACCAATATACATGGATCTCATAGAAACAGATCCAGAGTTCCCACCATTGGTTGCACACACATAATAGGTCATGGAACATCCTAGTAGACATTACCTTATAGGATACCTAAGAAAGATGCCAATAGTTTCTCCACGGATGGCCCTACTGACCATTTCACCTGTTCAAACTCCATCTCATCCAAAAACTCCCCAAGGGATCATGAGCACTATTGAGTCACAATGGCATGTTTGGATGCCATGGAGGAAGGAAACACGTCGATACTAATGAAAAATAACACTTACATTGAATGGGTAGATCTCTCTATTCCCCAACAAAACATTGGGAGTCCTACCTTTAATCCTTTTATTGGATCAAGATACACGAAGCAGTATTTGATGCATTTCATCTCTCATTGTGATCTCATGACGGGGACCCCTGAACAATATGAGGAAGTGAAAATAGGTTCATCATGAAATCACTATAGTGACCATCCTTTTTATGGTATATTATCTTGTTGGCTCGGTCAATTACGAGGTGGGAAGACCACCATCAATAGTTTCTATTCTAGTTCAACTTGACGCTTCAGAAGACAATAGTCTTCAATATCTTAAACTACTAGCAGTAGGAGAATGAAAGGGTTTTAGATATAATAGCTTGATAGAAAGGATTGACATACTATTTAAACCTATAACTTCCCCAAGAAGACTTTTTCCCATCTGTATAGTGAATCTTCCTGATGAGTTGTGCACACCAATTATATATGTCAAATATACAAGAGGGTTTTTATACCATTCTATGATTTCCCAAAGAGAGGAACAATTTATCATGGAGACCAAATCTAAGTCCTAAGTAATTGAATCAGCATAAGGAATGAGTAAGGGGAAAGAAGAGTCCACTACTGATATGCTAAATCAGTCCCATATACCCACTCCCACTCTAAAACCTACATCGTATCTTTTGGTTCCACCACCTCATAGTCAAAAACAACACCTAAATCTTTAGGACGATCAAATAGAGAAGATGAAAAAATATTTTGAGGATATGAGAAACAAGGTCTATTATTTTCAGAATGACCAAGTCCTTGGATACTTCATCTCATCTTTGGAGAACAACATGACGAAGTTTCCAAAGCCTAGGAAGCCCAGTAAATATAGCGAACAAGATATCACAAACTATTTCCCCTTCCATTGGGTATTTAGGAATTAAATAATAGAGTGTTTCATCTTCAAATACATCGTGTAAAAGATGGTGGCCTCTAGGCTAGAGTGTGTAAATTTTCATGGACTGGATGGTCATAAAAATGATAAAGTGAACTCATGTTGTCCACTGAACACATTTGAAACATTCAATTGTGCCCTCAACCGCTCTCGCTACAACACAACTAACCACTTCAGTGTCACAATCGTCCAAGGTCCAGTCTTCCAAAAACCAACTAGGAAAAACACATAAATACAAGAATGTTCCAAGGATTAATTTGTCTTTAAATTTAGTATACTTATTTCCTAAATTCCTATAAGCATAGGAATCACCACTAAAAATGGTACAAGAAGGGTCAACATGCCAGACAGAATCTCTATCGAATGAGTATTTGATCTTAGATTAAATTAATATTATGCACATAATGGATCCCTTCTCAGGTGATGAGAATGATTATGAACACTAATTCCCTAAACTCTATTAGGGAACTAGATTAAGTGTTTTTCTGTGTCAAAGACATAGGAGAAGGAATGATCTTGCCAAGAGTCACTACCCTAACCACATCTTTCCTCAAACCGTCTACGCGGCTGAATATCATGGGAGAGATCTCCAAAAAGCTCAGTGGGAGAAAGAATATTTCCCCACACATGTAAAATTTTGTCCTGACACAATAATCATGGAAGATAATCTAGACAATATATCATCTTCTAATCAACCTCGACATGTAGGAAGACCCGATCGACCTAATCCACCAAGATAATAAGTGCTTTCACCTCCTATTCCAAGGGTTTATCCATCCACATCAATTAATTCTACTCATAAAGAACCTAAAAATGAGTATCCACATATTGGGAGTGCAGAAATGTGGGTCATAAGTATTATGTTTTAAAAGAATTATCCCTAGTTCTGACCATGTTTTCAATCATGGATGATTTGAGTCTATCAAAAGACCTTTGGTAAGAACCCATAGAGGCCTTGTCAAGCCCTCCAGAATTTGAAGTTTAGGATGTTGTGGTAAAGGTGTACCATGTATAGAATGGTCCTATAGAATGAAACGCAGTCCTATCTTTTGTAGAACAGGACAAGGATACCGTCATACAAGGACATGTCAAAACCTTATATATTTTTGGCACGATAAATAACACTTATATCTGATGAGATTTCATTGAAAATGGCTCAGGATTCAACCTAATTCTAATCTGAAAACATTTTTAATTGGGTTTCTACAAATCTCTCATTTCTTGATCCACTCAAATGTTATTGGGTTATAAAAATAATGAGTAAAATCTTCTTGTAAAAATCAAACTCAGGACTGAGTTTCAAGATCTCATATCTTGCTCAGAATTCATGGTGTTCAGGCAGAATACGACTAGCAACATTCTGTTGGGAAGACCTTGGCTACATGATCATGTGGACATCCCCTAGTCATGCCATGAGTGCCTAAAATATTGTATCAATGGAAAAAAATGTAACATTTCATGTTGAAAAAACAATATTCAAATCCTATGAATCCTTATATATTGACACAAGATTATATCAAATGGAATGTAAGTGAATCATGACTAATGATGTCCCTCAAATCAATGCCCCAAATGGTCTAGAGATGATTACAATTAATCATTTATCTAAATTAGTGTAGAGTACATGCTACACATTAAACAAATCAATGTGGTGGGCCAAAATGTGATCAAGAATTAAGTGAATCCTGTGTTTTTAGTTGTGATAACTAATCCTGATGGCACTATAGGAGTTATCAAATATCTAAGAAGTAATTAAAGCATGTATGAAAATTTCTTCATTTCATCCGTAGAACTTCAAAAAATAACTATTCTCTCCGCTAGGATATAAGAAGTTGTCATGTCAATGGAAAAAAGGAATATGATCATTCTCATTCCCTCATCACCCTTATAAGCTCCAAAAAGGACCTACACCATCAATTAAGCCAAAAATGTTTGCTTCATCTTCTAGATGTCTAAATGTTCACTCCCACCCTACCTTTAAGAAACTCACATTAACACCTACTTCCCAGGAAGTGGTAGAAGAGGAAAATCATGAGGAAGAGGAAGAGAAGTATGACCTCAGGGACACCCCTCCAGAATTCAAGGAATTTTTCTCCACCACTATGGATGAACTCTAAGAAATAAATTTTAGTATATAAGAATATCCATATCCCATATTGATTAGTACATCCATGATTTTCTTTGAAAATGAGGTGCACACTTCCTTCCTTAAATAACACCAGGATGTGTTTTCATGTAATTGCATAGTGATTCTAGGACTCGATATCGATGTGGACATCCATCAATTGGGTTTTCCAAAAGATCATCCAGGATATAAATAGGTATCTAGACATACACACCTAAATCACTCTTATAAAATTGAGGTTGAATTGGATAAACTCATAAATGTCAGCATAATTTGAGAGGTATAGCATCTGAAATGGATAGACAGTATTGTACCTATAAAGAAGAAGAATGGAAAATTTTTTGTTTTCATGGACTTCAGAGATTTCATCTAGAATTGTATAAAATATGACTTCACAATTCCAATCAAAGAACTCCTAATTGATGTAACAGCTGGTTATCAAGTTCACTCCTTCATGGATGGATATTCAGGGTACAAATTAATTTGGATGGCCTAAGAATACAAAGAACATACTTCCTTCAGGAGTCCCCATAAAGTAGTATTGTATTGGATAATTCCCTTTGGTGTGAAGAACTCTAACGCCACATACCAATGTTCGATGCATCACATCTTCAAACCCTTCCTCGGGGAGTCTGTTGAATTATACATTGATGATATATTGGTCACGTATTGACAAAATTCTAACCACCTAGTTTCCTAGAGACCATATTCATCAAGCTATGTCCACATATCCTGAAGATGGACCCCTTAAAATGTTCTTGCAGGGTAACCTCGGGAAATTTTCTCAGCTTCATTGTATAAAATCGTGGCATCAAAGTTGATCCTAAGAAAAAATATATATACTTATAATGTCACCTTTTATACATTGTAAAGTGTTGATTGGACTTCATGGAAACTTAGAATACATATGGTGATTCATAGAAAACCTTTTAGGTGACTCTTTTTCCTTCAAAAACTGATGAAGAAGAGGGTCACATATCAGGGGACCAGTGACTATCAGGAATAATTTTACAACCTCAATAAATACCTCTTGATCACTCTTGTATTAATTCCACCTACTAAGAAAAAAGTAGCTCATTCTATATGTGATGTATCATGAGAGATCACTGGGCACTTTCCATGTGAAAAATGATGACATTTGGATTGAAAACAATCTTTATTATCTCAATTAAACCATGATTGATGATGATACACATTATTAAGATATCGAGATGAGCTGCCTAGAATTAATCTTCACCGTTTAAAAACTGAGGCACTACCTACAACACCAAAAGATCCATTTGGTCTCTCACAATAACCCACTCAAATAAATCCTCATTTTTCCTATGTGTACAAGACATTTGTTTTTGTGGGTGCTTATTCTTTAGTAGTTTGATATATAATTTATACCTCATAAAGTAGGGAAAGTATAGGCCTTAGAAAATTTCCTTAAAGAAAACATGTCTGTAGAAAAAAGATCATTAAATACTCAATTTCCAAATGAGTAGATGTTATCTATTAATGTCGGCCCCAAGATGTGTGAAATTTATTTTTATAGCACATCTAGAAGCCTAACAGGGAGGAGAATTGAAGACCATGTGATCTAAAAATTCACGTTAGGGATCATGATTATCCCTCCATAAATAAGAAGTGTTACTTTACACCTTCCTATTATCAGAATGTTGTACTAAAAATGAAGGACAATATCATGTCCACATTACTGGACTATAATTGGTACTCAAAATTCCTAACAAATTCCTAGAAGTAAAAGGAGATTCATAGTTTTAAATAAATCATAACAATGGGGATTACGCCAAATGATGGAATAGATAATCCCCCTGTTTCACTATGTCCGAGAGTTATTGGAGTAATTACCCTTAAAAAATTGACTCACATATATTGATCATAGAATTACTTGGTAGATACATTGTATAATGAAGCTACAACACTAGAAGATCCAAATCTATATGAAACGTTCATCAGCATTATGTATCACTGAATGGAATGACCTTTTGTTCAAGTTAGAGTGGAAGAGATAAATGAGGTCAGTCACATATGGCCCTACCCCTGGATAGATGATTTAAATCATAGATTAGATTAAGAATGTATTACTCCCATCAAAAAGAGATGGGAAAGAGAAAATCTAATGTACATCATCAAACATCACACTCTTTATTAAGGACAAAATCCCTAGAAATTACTCTAAAAATGAGTCTTTGATGGACCCCTTATTAGATGTATTGATAGGGAAGATAATTTTATTTTTATGAAAGAAGTGCATGCGATTCCTTGTGGTTCCCACCAATTAGGATATAAACTCTACCACCAAATATGAAGGTTCGGATACTTCTATCCATCAATGAAATTAGATAGAATATAATTCACCAAGAAATGTGATTATTTTCAAGTACATTCCAACATAATCCATGGACCCCTAGAGTTTTTACATATATCCAAATAATCATATCAATTTTTCTTATAAAGAATGGATGTTATGGGGCCATACCCCCTAGCTACATCCAATCATTTCAAAAACATCTTGATTGCTATTGATTTCTTCTCCAAATAGGATGGGGAAACTCCCATCAAAGAAGTCAGATCCAAAAGCATCATTAGCTTCATGAAGGATGAAATCATTACCAAATTTGGTGTCCCTCATACAATACAGATGAACAACAATTCCAATTCCCATTCTAGTGAGGTCAGAAAGATATATCTGGAGTACAGTATCAAATCCAACCATTCTTCCTGCTATCATGCAATGTCTAATGGACATATAGAGGCCTTCAGCAAGACTATGTAAAAAATACTCCAGAAGATAGTGGATAAGGATAAAAATTATTGTCCTGAAAATCTCTTTCATGACATATGGGATTTCTAGACTACAACCTATACTACCACATGGGAAACCCATACTCACCGGTATATGAAACAGAAGTATTCCTACTGATAAAAGTTCAATTACCATCACTCTTTATTTCCATGTGTGACTAGATATACATATATGAACTATCCCAAAAATGACTGGATGAATTGAAGTGTCTTGATGATAAAAGATTTCACACCATTCATCACAATAGAATAAATCATAACCAGATAGTGATAGCATTTAACAAGAATTTATACCTTATTTCATTCCTCTAATGAAAACTGGTATTGGTACATCCAACTATGATGATACTAGGAAATAATCCTCAAAATCTTGACACAAAGTAGGAGGGACCTTACTCTATACACAATTTCCACTCCAATGGATCTTATTCCTTGATCTCAATGGATGTAGAGCTTGTTATGACCCCAACCAATGAAAGATTCCTAAATAAATATTTCACATAATAACACAAAGTTTCTCTCAACTGCTAGATGTTAAACCACATAGATATTCATTAACGCATACCTTAAAAGGAATGACATAACATTCTTACTGCATGAATTTATACTACATGGAATTGTCATCCTCATCACACGACGATAAAATACATGACATATGGTCCTAGTAATATGACCCAAAACTATAAGATGTTTTTCATCCTACCACATGACATTAAACTAAAAAATTAACGTCCCTCTCACCCATTGTTAATAACCCCATGAAATGTCATGATTTGAGACACTCCACGTGGTCCCTTAAATATTGGCATCTATCTCGTTTATAGGTCCCAATCACAAACATATAACCCCTCAGTGATTTCAGAGGCCCTCTTGTTCATACAAAAGGAATAAAGAATGGGAAACTCCCATGATAAAGCCCCACTCACATTATTTCCACTCCATAGTGGAACTTGGGATGCCTTTATAACTATAAGAGACAACATTATCATGTCCTTACTACAATATATAAAACTACATGGTTTACTTCCTCATTGCATGATGATAAATTGAACAATATTTTCAAGACCAATGTGTGGCTTGATTCTCATTCTAGTGAGATACGTAGAGACACCCAGACCTTCTATCCCAGGTCCAGCTATGATTAATAAAAATTAAAATCACTCATTTCCATGTGTATGAATTAGACCTTCATAGGGAACATTTCCAGAACATATGGATTGATTATCAATACAATGAGAAATGTAGTGACACCTAGTCCTCATGTCCTGGACAAAATCATCCTTCTGGAAAATATTAAATCCCACACTTCCTTATAGAAAGTTTGGCTCATGTGGGGAATGATTCTCATGAACTATGTGGGGCTTGATTCATTCTCCAAAAAGATACCTAGTGGCGCCTGTGTTCTATCCCCTGATCCAACTTCAATTATCCTTTCCACATCGGTTGAACCACATATTTACTACAAGATGTTAAACTGTATGGCCAACATCCACATTGCATGATGATAAACTGTACATTCCTTCCAGAACTATGTATGTATTAATTCTCATTCCAATGTGATATGAAGTAATGCCCTAATCTCCAATATCGAGTCCATATATAATAAAAAAACATACTCCCTATGTATAAGTTAGACCTTCATGGGAAACCTTCTGAGAACTATGGGTGGCTTGATTCTTACCATCATAGGATATACAGTGGCACCTAGATTTCCATTCTTGGTCCCAACTAGAAAACTTCTTCTCTTTCATGTCATTCCATCATTGTTTTCACCACGTGACATTAAACTATGTGGTATTACAAGAAATATATATTCCTTGATTATCATACTCATGTGATACATAGGTACACCTAGATCATACCTCCATGACTAGCCACCACCAACATCTAAATGCCTCTATCCTTCACTTGTGTATACTTTGTGTCTTTGAACAATATTTTATGACTCATACTTTCCCAAATAGATCATAGATAAAATGGGATGAGGAGTTTTTGTAAATAAGTTCCCCGCTCAAGTAAGGCATGTCAATTTTCATCAGGGTTATCATGGTCCTGGCTATAAGACCTTAAATGGAACACTAAATGTCCTTGTCGCTAGACAATAAACTGCACGATATTCTCAAGAACTACATGTGGCTTGATTCTCATCCCAATGAGATATATAGTGATGTTTGTATCTTCAATCATGGCCCCAACCACAAAGTAATACTGGAAATTCCCCCACTCTCCTATGTATGAGTCACATCTACAAAAGCAGGTTCAATATGGGGTCTCACCCCATGTGTGAACTTTTATTAAAAACCCATCTTTCTCTGTACATGAATTCAATCGGTATGGGGTATCCTTTCTAGAACTACATGAGGCTTGATACTTTCTCCAATAAGATTCATAGTGACATTAGGGTCCAATACCCTGGTTCCAAAAAATATTCCTTTTTTTACATCAAGTCAATAACTTCCTTACCGCATGACTTTAAACTACATGGCTAATATCCTAACTTCCTGACTTTAAACATCATGATACCTCAAGAACTATATGTGGAATAATTCTCATTCTCATGCTATATATTGTGAAACCCAGGTATCATGTCATAGTCTTATCCATGGGGTAATGTAAATTACCCCTCCCCTATGTATGAGTAAAAATCTATACAAGAGTGGTTAATTTGGATCGCCTCATTAGGGGGTCCACCAAAGAAATAGAGATGTCCCCCTTCAAAATATGAGTCAGATTTGTGCATATGGATCTAAAATTCATGTATAGTATTGTTCCAAATTCTTCCTTTGTGCTTGATCATAAAACATACACACGCCATACACCTAATCTTGTACATTTTCGTATCATCATATCATTTATCCAACTTCTGGTGATAGAATTTCTATTACCTACAAAATACTTTTCATAACCATGCAGCAACACACCCCAGTTGAATATTTATAAAGATGACAACAAAATGAATTTCTTATAATAATGATGTCACTGTTTTTACAATTTTGTAACATGCCCTACTTGGATTTTCCTAAAAAATCCCACAAAACTATTTTTTCAACCAGGAGTAACTTCTCCCTTAGGAGAGGCATCTTTAGTTCTCAAAAGAATTGATGACATTATGTTGGAACTTATGATTCAAATCAGTCCATTTTCATCTCTTTCATATTTTTTCCAAGTCCTTTCCCCTTGTATGAGAACCCCCAGGTCCATGGTTTTCAATTTACTCCCTCATTTTCAATGAACGATGGAATGATCTCGGTCTGGTAGGCAATATATCACATATTTTTTCCATAATGCTATGGCCCTAGTCCAATGACCTAAAACGATGGGAACCATATTTCACATGCATGGGTCAGACCTACATGGGGAACCTATTTCCCCAATTAGTTGGTGATTTTGACTTGAAATTTTCCTTCCACATTCAAGTACTTTCCTCCCACAACACCAGACTCTATGTTTGGGAAAATATGAATCTCTATAAACTTCCTTGAACCATGAGCAATATAATTTTGTAATTCTCGATAAATCCATATTATTACTATGCTATAACACACCATAATTGTGTTTTCATAAGTTTCCCACAAAACAGGCATGTCCTCCAAAGGATGCCACTGTTGACTATGTAGTAACACACCCTTGTTGTCTTTGCATAAAGTATTCCAAAAAATGGGTTTGTCAACTAGCAGTAACAATTTTCTCAGGATAGACCTCCTATATCACCAAAATACCTTTCCCATATCACTCTTTGGATTGAGAAATCCCCTAAATATAGCTTATAATATTTTCCTCCTCACACCTAAAAGTGATGGCACATTCTCAGAAAAATTACCATGAAAGTGGAGAATCATTAAACATTTGGTCAAATCTAAATACATTAAATTATTTCCCCCATAATTTCATTACTGTAAAAATTCAAACTGAATAGTATAACTTCCATTCTATAAAACTTTAAATTGAATAGAATAATATCCTTACTCCACAAATTTAAACTTCATAGCATAATCTCATCGTTGTAGGACTTTAAATTTCATGTCATAATTTCATAGTCAAAAGATGTTAAATTGTACAACTATCTTGCTATAATATATTAAAATACATTTTCAATATCTCGGTCCCACAACATTTAATAGTGTGATGCATCAACCCTTTTCAAAAAAGAAGACTTCCCCTCTTGAAATTATCCTTTAACAAAGTGTACCCTCTTTTTCACAAGCTAAATTAATGTAGAAGGGGATTCCCATTCATGGTAAATGACAATACAAATTCTCTCTTAATTCTCATACATATTCCATTAGAATAACCACCCATTGTGGTATTTATAAATATGAATCTCCATAAAAATTACTTTATCCATCAGTGATAGAATTTTAGGATTCTTGAGAACCCATTTTCCTAACTATGTTGTAACATTCCCTAGTTGGATTTTCATAAGTCGTTCACAAAGTTTTGGGGCCTATCAACCCAAGGATTCCACTCTTTGACTATACTGTAACATGCCTCTTCTGGATTTTCATAAAATATCCCACAAAATGGGTTTGTCGTCCAGTGGTAACTACGTCCTCTTGGGAGACCTCCTATGTTCCTAAATACCATGTTTTATATTTGGAAACCACAATATCATGGCTCAAAATCTCCCATAGTGTATCTTAATAATGTCAAAACATTATTGGACAATGTGACTTGTTTGGGACATCATCCCAAAACTTATGGTCATAGATTTTTGACCTAAACCATCGGTCTTATTAGTCTAACTTACAATAATTTAAACTTCCTATAAAAAGAGACATAGTTATTGGTAGTTTGAAGACCAACAAAGGGAACTTTATAAAAAAGTCAAGTCTCATCGCACTATACCTAAACATCATGTTGTTTAGGAAAAAAATAGGACAATGAAAATAAAAATGCACAAAATTTGTTAGGATAAAACCCCACAAAGGGTTTCCAAAGAAAAAACCATGTATCACCAACTAAATCGACTTACTATTGGACTTAGGAAAAAACTAGGGTGATGAAATAAAAGGATGTAGAGTTTGTAGGGTTTTCCATATGACTCTAGAAATAGTAAAACTATGCTCACTAGGCCCCATGGATTAGGAAAGAAATTAGAGCACTAATTTTTCATTGTAATTATAATTATAACATGATGAAATTCATTTAAATGAGACATTATTAGTGTCTTATTACGATTATGATGAGGAAAAAATGGAAGAAAAAGTGATTTGAAAAAAAAATATTTATTTATGTTCTAAAGTGCATAATAACTTCTACATATTATAGGATCTCTACAAATATTTTATAGTTTTCCCTCAACATAATATTAGAATAGTTGAATTGCACCTCAAGCGGTTTTCATGGCTTGCTGAAACACATATGTTTATGTAGAAACTGCCTCCTCAACATTATGGATATTCTCATACTCTGTACTAATAACATCTATTATTTATACCAAATCCCATTAAAGGTATTGGTGGATTTGAACTACTTCTTACTTTACGGAATTTAATTATTCTGGAAGGGAAACCATTTGGATATATTTTTTATGGAGGCAATCTTGATACTCCTCCAACTTCTTGGTGTGGTTGAGCTCATCTTGGGTCATGGAAGATCTGAGTTCCTCAAACTGGACCACCAGTTTTACCTTAACATGTTTTGATTTTCACTCATATTCCCTTTTATGAATGATATAATTCACTGCATCATGGATCTCAATATAATTTAATACACCATATAAAAATATTGACAACTTTAATGGGAGTTAGTGAAGTTGTGAGGACATGTTTTCAAGAGGTATCTCACTGATTATCTTCTAGATATCCCACCAGAAAATATGTATTGTAGTGTGAAAATCCTATTATATCTCTAGATTGGACTCAAAGCCACTCTCAAATGGAGAGATATAATCTGGGATTAGTGCACTCAATGAGACACCTTATTAAGGTCCATCCAAGTCAACATCATTTTTAGCTACCAATGTTGGTTGAATTGGAAAAGAATCCCCCTTCTATATCCCAGTCACCAAGGTCAACAAAACTGAATATAAGGTGACACTTATCATCAACATTATGAGGAAAAAAGATATTTTAGGTGATGATGTTACCAAAACCGTTGATCAAACTCACTCATTTTATGGTTGAATATTGGAATTAATACCTCTCTAGTTTCCCCAACCTCAGTTCGTGGGGAAAGGACCTCCTGGAGAAGAACCTTCTCCAATGTTTTTTCAACAATTGGGATAAGAGGCTCTCAAGGATCTCCCACATTGAGATTATTAGCCTTCACTCCATCAGAAATATTATTAGGGTAGACTTGGATTCTTTGTTCATGATGTTCCTTGGAAACATTCTATACAAAAAAATCAGAAGAAGTTGATATTTGATGTAAATAATTAGGTGAAAAAAATCATTTGGGTTAAGAAAATTCAAGAATGATAAAACACATGTTAGTATAATCCCCTTTGGAAATCCTCTAACTCATTGATGGAGCCTAAGATATCAATTTTTGGACTGATTGGATTAATCATTACATGATACCTGATGTCAGGTCTCATAGCATCCTCACTAGTAGGGGTACCTAAGACACATTGTTAAGGACTCAAATTACCTCCTCCATTAATCCCCAATGTCAACCTCTCAGCTGGAATAACATTGTCAATAATTGAGGAGTAAGGGTCAGAATCAACACCTTCATTTGGCCATATGAGATCCCTGACAGCACCTTCCAATGTGATAATGGGACTAGCATAGATTGCTTCAAGGTCCTCTGGTGTAGGAAATGAATCTGAAATATCATGAGGAAAGGAAAGTCAGAAACAAAATGTGACCCCTTAGGGAGTTCATATAAAATTATCATGGACCTATCCCCTCTCTATATGAATACAATTAGAAGGAGATACATCTCATGACACATCATATGTCAAGATGATTGATTCATTAGTGTGGGTGCATGGCTCCCCTAGGCTATCCTCCTCAATCCTTGAAGGACCGGTGTTATATTCCATAAGGGAAGAAAGAAATGTAGATTATATAGAAGATAAGTATGGATAGAAAGTTTTTGTCGAGAAATTCATGATATCAAATGAAAACATGAAGACTTACTGCGTCACATGCACCAAGATAACATTATTTCCCTTTTTTCTTCTAGTCTTGGGATAGATAAGGGCCCATATTAGTCCTCTTGTAAAAAAAGTTTTGATCTAATGGTTGAGAAATTTCTACTTCCATCTCCTCCACCATGTTTCTTTAACTCAGTGATAGTTCTGGTAACCCAAGGGCCTTGTCCACTACCCCAATGGAGGTTCCCATTGGTCGATACCTTAGTGACTCAAGCACCCCTACTACTGCTCCTTTTCCTCTTTCTTCTCCTTAAAGGGGACAAATAAATCCCTTTAATATTAATAATAGTGGATTAATGACTAGTAAAGGGAAGGGATAAAAGATAAATAAATCAGTATGGTCAAGGTAGTACTTTCATTCCTCTTCAGGATAACAAGCAACCCCATTAAGAACTCCTTGGTCCAGTTTGTCAGACACTCACTTTGTTAATGGGATATGATCATCAGTTTCATATATCGAATCCTCTAGATCCTGAATATACCTCCCCACCTTGGTCAAATCACTTTTGGGGTGCATATTAAAGGTTTCTCTAATATATAAAACCACTGGGATGTTTATTCTATCCTAGAGAAACATCCATGTATCCCTAATATCACGAGTCACACCCTTCCATGCTTGGATTGGAAAGGGTCGCACGTAATTTGTCTCTGATGTAGCTGGCTGTGATGAATTCCCTACACCTTTTAACTTAAAATCCTCTCTAGGAATCTTTTCTCTTATTGGATAATGGGTGGATGGAACAAGATTATTCTCCCAATGGTGATGACTAGACCGCCTTGGTGTAGGTGGGGTAGTTTTCTCAACCCTAGAATACTCATTGGTCTTTCCATAAGACCACCTCAATGGCTCTAAACATTCATCTTCTTCACCTTCAGTTTGATCCTTTCTACTTCAAATTCCATGACTAGCATTTTCCATCTTCACAATCTATTAAATTCCTTTATTCAATACCACTTTAGGGTATAAAGATATCGATTCATAGGTATACCCAGCCTCCAACCCGATTGATTCATCCAATGGAGGTAGCGTGATTGATATTTTGGACACCTATATGGCCATCAGGATCTAAAACAATCCTGCTACCATTGTATTTTTCTTAAGAATAACATGCATAAGTGGTAGATTCTTGATAGCTAAATATATTTTAAATGGAATGAAAATTGATATAGATCGTATGCCTCACTGTTTATTTCACTTTCAATGTGAGTCATCGGTACATTATCTCGTAATGTTATCATATATGACCTTAGTTCATGATAATTTTCTTTACTAGCATTGGTAAACTTCCCTATCAGTGGAATTATATACATTAAGAATTTGAATTATCTTGACACATTCTGCATCCTCATCACTTTGTCCTACATCAATCTCAAAGGATGGATTCTATAAATAGATTGAATGATTGGTATAAATTGACTATCAAGGCCATTAACTAATAACAATATCACATATGAAATGAAGTGTGCTACAATCCACCCCACAGAACATGAAACAATGCTGAAATTCTCAATGGATTCTTCTTGTTGTATATATGAAGCAAGAACTGGTAAATTCTCACCAAAATAGGGGTATCCAACCCTATATGCCTCCCCTATACTAGTTTATCTATGATAACAAAATTCCCTTTCCTTACACTTCCATTAGATTTGAGGACTATAAGTAGGAAAATGGTTAGCCATACTGTAAGGAATCCATCCAGGTGAGTCCCCGCAACAAATTTTGGATTAACATTATAAACTCAATGGGTATATTATCTCTTATCTAGCATAGACCAGAATGTTCTAGGAACACCCTGATTCTCTAAATTGGGTTGCCTCTTAGGGTTCTTGTAAGTGGGAACTTCTCTTTATAGCTTGAAAAAATAATTCATCCATGTTATGAGATGGATTTCACCCTTGGGGTGAGGATCTTTGTTCTGAAATTTCTTCACCACCTTAAAAAGCTCATGGGCCAAGGGTGGTGTCCTTTCTTCATCGGGACATATTGTATTTAGTGGGATAAACTCATCATACATCTCCCCAAGAAAGGGGTCTACGTAATTTTTTTTGACATACCATTGAATAATTCCAACATCCACATGCGTCAGGTGAAAGGAATTTTTCTGAGGAATTCATCGACTCAACAACTTCGGGATGATCTTTGAGTTATTATAAACATAAGTTTTCCTTGCCCAAACAACATCATAGATATGGAAATCTTGCTGCACCTTTTTAAATTCTGTGCAATTTTGTCACTCCTAGTATGCCCATATCCACATAGGCCTGACTCCCCCTCTAGAACAGATATCCCAATCCTCTTTTCATCATTCAGTTTGATCTATCTGTGAATCATGTATATTTGAATCATAGTAGTGAGTTTTTTATTCCTAGATATTAGACTTTAGAACTAGAGTGGAAATATTTTGATGCATGAAAAACTACTTGTAACCATTCAATGATCAATATAAGTACCCTTGCATGAAATTTTTATGTAAGGGTAGTTGGTGTGCTTCACAAACCAGGACTTCTAGAAGTAACACTAAGTCCCAGGGAAAAAGGAATCCTTAAAAAGGTGTTGATCATACAAGTGAATGTAATCACTTTGTCGGTACTCATTTTGATATAATGCTAAATACTTGTCCATATCCAAAATAGTCAGCTCAACCATGTGTATTAATCTATCCCAACATCCTTGATCATCATTGATGCATGTGCATCATCATGCTTGGAAGAACCCATAAGAGGAGAAATTAAAACATATAAGAAAGAACCATGTACTCCTATTAAGTTAAAATATTTACATAGAGAAGTTAGAATATTTACTTAGAATAATTCAAGATTTCAAAATAGGAAAGGACTCACATAAGCCCTTTGACCATGTGCCACGAGCATCCCTCACAACCAAGATTAATGTGAAAGACCCTCTAACAAATGATTCTCCTAGAATCCTCATTGAGGTGAATCTACATATCATGGTTTCTCAAGTGGTTGTACTGTAGTAAATTCATTTTGAGACCTTTGTAAAAGGAGAAGAACCACAATGTTGGAGTATCACCTATGTGATGAGTGAAAAAAAATCACCAACATGAAATCAGAGAAATCGGCAAAGAGGATAGTGGAAATTATAGATGTCACCAGCATGTTCACCTAGTCTACACCATGGAGTAGTGTCATGGAACTATTCACTGGAATTGTGCATTGGGCCTCTGTCACCGACCTATGCAGGTGTCCTGTGCAGTTAACCAGTTCCACCCTCATAATCGTTTCCTTGTTCCTCCTCAGTAATAAACCCTCTTATTTCAATCAGATCAAATTTTGAGGGGGGGTATTTTGTTGATACTTTATTATTTCAATGGGTGAAAATATTATTAATAGAAACATAATAAAGATAAATAAGTGAATATGTCCATGAATAATCAAAGGGACTTTCCCTAGATGACCTTCATGTGTACAAAAGGCTCATACATCCCCTTGTATGACACTAAATGGTATGCCTCCCCTGCGTGGAAAACTTTCACCAAGAACTGACACCGTGGACTTGCGTAGACAACCTCCTTCGAACAGGGTTCCCTATTTTCCTATAAATACAACCCTTAGAATCCTAATTTGAAAAATTAGAAAATTGAAATGATCTTTGAAACTATGGTCACACATCCCCTTCTCCTAAGTATTATAAAATCCATCATATATCCCTATACAACTTGATAAAAGAGGTAATTAATTGGGATAAGTGAGATCAAAGTAACATTAGTGCATGAAATACAAGATGCTTGCACTAGGACCCCTTCTCTCCTAGTGAATAACCACGTGTGTGAGTCCCCTTACCTAATCAGGGACCTACGTGAGACATATCCATTAAAACCTGAGGATACCCATAGTACTTTATCTAAATCCTTGGACAATTTTTTTTCCCAGGTGATCCATTTCCCCAGACATATCTAGATCATATAGACCTATACCACACTACATGAAGAACATATCATTCCTTCCAATCCCTACTCGAAGAACCTTCACTCTCTAATCCAGGACCTATGAGTTCCCACATTTGAGTCTCCTTCCAAGCCACCATTGGCAGGGATTCTCTTCATTGGGATCCCTTTTCTGAGAGGGACCAATTTAAAACCTCTATTGAAACCTATGAACTTAGAAACCCATGGAAATATACACACCAGCATGTCTATAATTTTAGGTTCATAGGTTTCACGTAATCATCCAACATGATGGGTATCGTTCTCAGGGTGTATGTGAGTATGCATTACCACATTCACAAGGACCCCAACCCTAGGGATGCTATCAAGGAGTTTCTAGTCTTGGGTACTAGGGTTATGACCATGTCTTTCCATAGGTGTCTCTTAGAGCTAGGGCCTCTATTTCCAGGCAGGGAGACTGAGGATCACACTTTCCTTTCCCTTCAATTGACAATGTGATCCTTTTATCCTCTAGAAGAACCACCTTCAGGGAATTGCTCCTAGAGTAATCCCCTATTATTTCTTGTAGGACCTATCCTTCTTCATTCCTTATTCCTTTTCCATACCCATGGGTCATATCTAGATAGATTATTAGATGTGACTATCCCAATTACAATAATAGAAGAGGATATAGGAATCTCAAATCCCTCTATCTATCCTTTTAGGCCCAAGGTACAAAAATGAGACATAATGGGAAATAGATCCCACTCTCCTCCCTAACCTATTTGGGTTTTGACATCTTCCACTAGTGTTAGATGGATAATGTGGTTTTTCATGTCTTCTAATTCCTTTTATTTCTCATATTCAACAATGAATCATCATGAATCCTGTGGGATTAGAGATTAGTCATGATCATGGGTTTTTCATGATCATATGAATTTTTTGGTAGAGATTCTTCTTTTTAATATTCCAATACCATTTATTTAGAGTGTCTCCTTAGGTGTGGGTCCTCAATTCAATGTATCAAGCCTTGGGAAAAATTGATTTTTTGGTTTCTCAAATCTTCCATTTCCTCTTATTTCTCACACCAAGCATGAATCATGTGGTCCTAGAGATTGACAGTGGTCATAACACCCACAAGTTCTTAAATTTGGACATGATTCTAACTGTATGTCCCAACCGAACCTTATGGGCCTCCTACTTGGTATAATACCCAATATCTCAAAAATGGAATCATCCTCATGTATAAGCCCCAAAATCTAACCCTATAGGACACCTCCATAAGTGTAAGACCCAAAATATTCCCCAAATCACCTTGAGTCAAGACATCCCTCGATGTTCCTTTCATAAGGAATCTTTTTCAAGAATATGCTCCAACAAAACTAAACAAGGTAATCCTTTTCAAGAATAAGACCCAACTTAATCCTCTCAAAGGGTCATACTCCCTTATGATACATAACCCAAGGGACTCCAAAGGTGTGGTTCCTTTAAATAAAACTATGTGGGATTTGATTCCCATCAAAATGGGATACATAGGAAGCCTTATTGAGGCCTAAACGAAACAATCCAAATCAACCCTATTCTTCATGGGCCACATTCCCAGTAGGGTCATATCTAACCTAGGTGACCATATCCCTTCTATATTCCATAGGATACTTCAACCTAAGTCCCACACTATAATTTGACTAGGAACCTTTCACCAAGATGTGCTAGCAACATGACATTAAGCTGCATGATTTGGCCATTATCACAAGGCCTTAAAATGTATGATGTGTCCAAATAAGTGGAACTGAACTATATTGGTTATAATTCCTTTCAAAAGGATACATAGGAAACCCATTCATAGGTCTGATACTGACATCAAAACAAATCTCATCTCCCTATATATTGATACACTCTAGAGCTCCCCACTATGTGGCTAAAATACAACATCATCATACTAATGACAAAGAATCTATAATTAGTACATAAGAGGATACCATTAATGTAGAACCTAAAATACATAAAAATATAACCATTGATGAAGAAACTTATATACATACAGATGATTATAAATTCTATATATGTTACTAATTGATTATTAATTCAAGGGTGACCCATGTGATGATTGGTAATTAATGAAGGATTTGAAAACATATCTTAAATCAATAAGAGAGTGCCATAGTCGGAAAAAATTCCCCCCAAAAGGGTGTGATGAGACCGACCTCTCATCCCCTTAATCAATGTGAGTACTTATGCACCATTTTCCAAACTCCCCAATGAGCACTTTCCTTTGGAAATATTGTCCCTAAAAGGTATAAAACCATTGGGTGTTTTTGGTTCCATGAATAAATACACTTAGAAACTATTTATAAATATTGAACCTGATGTTAATGATTGCACAAAATTCAACCCCCTAAAATCAATTGTTGGGAGACAAATTTTCATCAGAAACAATTACTTATAAGTATTTCATATGAAAAAGATGTGATCCAATGCCTAATTTGATGATTGATTTATTTAATTTTATCATCATGAAGTTTTTTTTACATTGATGACAACATATCCCAGAAAATATTGATGGTATGCATTTGGGGGTAGCAAACCAGCATCCTTTATATTCACATATTCTTTGATAGTGAGGAAATAATATGAAATAAGTAACACCCCCTGCCAATTAGTAACGTGAACACATAATAGTAATGAGAAATTGGTGGTCTGGGGTGGGGCAGTCTAAACCCACATGATTTTGAGCCCATGGGAGTTTTTCTGCAAAATCCTACATATAATTAGAACAAAACAAATCAAGCATGTCCTGCCCCGCATAAGCTTGTGGGTAGCCTATAGGCTTGAAAGCATTATAAAATATACAATTTATAATCATTTAAATATTTTATTTTTTATCATTATTAATGTTATTTATGGGGAGAAATATGGATTAAAAATAGATAGATTTATAAGGGATGTGATGGAATATTTTTATATGGGTTAACAGTGGAATGTGATGAAGCCTATGTGGTGGAGAACTGTTGCGATGAAAAGTATGTGATTGATTAGATAGGGGTGATGAATATTGTATTAGTAGTGTAGTGATGTGGAGGTCTGGACCTGTGAATGAATGAAAAATTCTTATGTAGCAATCGGTTTTAGAGAATGTTGTTTGGGTTCCCATGAGATCATTTCTTATTTTCTTAAAAACAAAATAAAATTAAATAATAACAAAATTAAATTGAGCTAGAAAAAATATTATGATTATAATAACTATTTTAGAATTGAACCCATGTGCAGGGGAGATGGGATCCATTTTTCTATAGGTGTGATGACACACCATGTGAATATGGTTAACAATTAGTATATAAATATTATAATATTATATTAAAAGAATATATATATATATATATATATATATATCTACTTAAAATTTACATATGAACGAATGCTGAATTAGTATGACTATTACGGTGACAAATAATATGGAATGTTTTAATCATGATTTTTATTAAAAAAACAAAAATGTTGAGGCATATATTGTAAAAAAAATTAAATCCTGATCGTGGGTCAGCCCTCACCTATACAGCATAAACCCACAATGGCCCTCACCTGCATGAGCTCAACCCTCATTGGACCTCACTCTAAACTGTTATATTTTTTAGGTCTTCCCCTCCCCACATCTGCCCCATAGCCACAAATCATATGGGCTAGGAACCCATTTTTCATGAATAACACACACAAAAACATAGAAACCTAATCTAAGAGTCCAAATTATCCTTCTTTACTATTGAAAAAGGAAAGAAAAAGGTCATTTTTTTCATCCTCAGTGGCATAAATCTGGAGAAATCTCTTATAAATTTCAAATGAGAAAGGTCCATATAATTGTAATAATTTTTTTCATGGAGGGAATGTAATAATGGATGGAAGGAATTCCTAATATATTTGAAGAAATTTTAATTTGTCTATAGTGATAGGATTTTTCCTCAAATGATCTACTATTTTAAATTTTTAAATAACCTAACTGGTTTGAACTGATCCCTTGATCAATTAAGGTAAAAATTAAATTAATGTTTCTAAGTCATCATAAACATTATTAATAAATTTCTATTTTTCAAGCCACACCTTCTTGTATGATATTTTGTATCCCTAGAAACTCTTTATATGTTCTTGTATTAACTCAACACATGTATTCAGATTAAATCTAATCATACCACTAATAATAGAGTGTATGATTGTTGAGTCGAGGTGTATATGATTTTTAGTTATCCTTGGATTCAAAAAATAGTGTGGTCATAGAAATTTTTTCAATTTACCAATAATTTGACCTTATGAAAAGGGAATCTCACAATCATATCATTCATGTGTCACGAAACCTTTGAAATTTTATAGAAAATATTGATATCAAAGAGTAATCTATGAGATAATTGTAATGTATCTTCACATAGTAATTATTTATAACTATCTAAAATGAATATTTGGTCTCAAATTTCCTTCAAATAGACAATTCATCCTCAATACTTCCAATATTGTTTTGTTGGAAAATAATTGGAAACTCATTTATTAGTGTCACTCCATCCCAATAAATATTAGGCATCATTGGTGTAATATCATGTTATGTTTTCACTATCCTTGTATGTTTCCATTCTATAACATTTTTTGGAATAATATCATGTTCTCTATCATAAAATTACTCTTAAAAGAATTATCATAGGAATTATTTACCACAACCATAGGTGGATCAACTACAACAATAGATGTTTTAGGAAAATAAACATGTACTTTATTTGTAATAATTTCTCTGTTATACATGTATTTTTTTCAAGTGATCCACCTTGAACTGATGGATCATATGTAAACATATATCATTCATAAAATCCACTTACATTTGGTATGTTTTGTTAGATTTGGGTGGTATGCTCAATTGTATTAACATCAACATACAATTCCATCACACTAAGCCTTCCACGCTCATGACATGTTTCATAACTAAGCCTCTTTTCTTAATTATAGACTAAATGATGACACATATAATAAAAATTATCTTGATTTTGATGAAACATATAAATGAATGATGATATAAACTAATTCTCATCATGCTTCAATCAATCTTTAATTTTATAGTCAACTGTGATCATTTTATCACACCCAATAATATTTACAAATCTTATAGGACTACCAAAATCTGATATCCTATGCTCGTCACCTATTATTTAACCTCTATTTTACAAAAACGAATGCAATTCTTTGGATACATTTGTGAAACTGTAAATTGAAATTAAATTACATGTTAAATATATACACCAACATGTTTTCAAAGAAATCTAAAACCACTTAACTTTACATATAAATATTAAGAACATAAAATAATTTTCCTATTATAACTATAACTAAATATTATAATTATATTTACTCTTATAATTAGAGAATAGATGGAACTAATAGCGACGATGGGAAGCCGTGATATAGCACAGAATGGAATATTGATGTATTGAATTACAAATCAATAATATATTATTATATTAATTACATTACAAAAAAAATTAATTACAATGTAATAATATATTAATTTATATACAAATATTTATTTTATAAAATGAAATAACATATAATAATACAATGAAATAATTAATAAACAAAATTTACTTATAAATAAAAATATTTAAAAATAATATTTAAATTAAATATAAATTTTATTTTAAAAAAATTTAATTTGTTATCAATTATGAAATTGAATTATTTGATCTAAAGTTTTTATTAAATTAAATTAATTACAAAATAGTTTATGTACCTAACTTAAAATATTAACTTACTATTAACATACGAATTAGTATACATTTTTTCCAATGAAATAATCTATTAATAAAAATTTATTAATAAATTGAAAAATGATATATTTTATATAATGTGATAATATATATATATATATATATATTAATTATAATGAAATGAAATATTAATAATATATTGATTAAAATGATATAATATAATAAGATATATAAACCCATATATATATATACATATATAAAATTACAATGTAATCAGATATTAATATAGTAATTATAATACAATAATATTTTATCTACAGTGCAATAAAATATTGATATATTTATATATATTGATTTTATACAATGTGATTATGTGTGTGTGTATGTGTATTAGGTGATTGGGGGTACAATTACATGAAACACACACAAATATACAACACACACATTCCATAATGGTAAGTTGTAGCCCCCTCCCAAGTGATCGCCCACCCATCAAGCCTTATTTATTCAGTACATGGCATGAAGGAGCAGTGGGAATGAATCCCATTACATGGCCCAAAGGCCCACAAATAGGCTGGAAGACCCTGTTTCGTGCCATGCTAGCATCATGTCTATGTCAATGTTTTCCTTCTTCATGCATACGCCACCGCCTACCTGCGTCGCCGCCTATTAGTGAAAATTTTCCCCCACTCAGAATTGAACCTTGGTCTGGGGCGACATTATGGGGAGCCTTTACCACTTAGGTATGCCCCCAATGGCACACAAAAACACACATATATATGTGTGTGTGTGTATGTGTGTGTGTATTTATGTATTATACAATGAAATAATTAACAAACTAAAGTAACTAATAAATAAAAAAACTACTAATTGAAATTAAAATTAAAATTTCTTTTTAAAAATATATAATTTATTGTCAACTATAAAATTGAATTATTTTATTTTTTATTTTAATTATATTAAATTAATAAGAAAATTATTGATTTATCCAACTTAAAATATAAACTACTATTAACTTACAAAATAATTTTTTATAGTAAATAATATATTAATTTTGAAATTACTAATTAATCAATAAATAATATAGTTATACAGTATAATAATAATAATAATTTATATATTAATTATAAGAAAATTATTTATTAATAATATATTATTTGATTCTTTTTATTCAATTATTTGACTCCTTGAATTACAATGCAATAATATATTACTAGAGTAATATAATAATACATTAATATATATTATTATATCAATTAAAATGTAATAATTTATTTATATATATTAATATGTATTATACAACATAATAATATATTAATTACAAAATCACTAATTAATTTACTAATATATTTTATACAATTAAATAATAGATATATATAAGGGAATGTAATAATTAATACCAAAATACTCATGAAATTAAAATAACGCAATTAAATGAAAAACCAAACCCTAAAATAACGCAAATGTAAACAATATTACTCATCAAATAAAATTTAGAAATACTAATATCAAAATAAAAATAAAAATAAATTCAACAAAATAAATCAAAAGTTAAATTAAATTGAAAATTTTCCAATTATGATGTGTGTTGTGGAAGGGATTCATTACTGTAAGATTCCCAAATAGAGAGTTTTTCAACATGGTGCTTCACTATAGGGAAGGATTTCTAAATGTATAAACATTGTGATTGGGGGTGTCACGGAATACTCGACTTGCGAAATGATCTTAAAAGATCGTAGTGGAAGACTGGATTCTCAAAATCGTAATAGAATTATGAGAGATTCTCTAATTCAATTGTAGTTGTTTTGATTTACTAATCACGAATAGAGATGAATGGAAGAGGAAACCAGCTTTTATTACACCAAAAACAATGTTTACGAAAGACCCCTCCCACACCTCCCTTTTATCCTCTCGCATGGAGCTCTCATGCTCTTTTTGGAAATAAGATCTCTCTTGGCTCAAAGAGAATGATTACTGGAAGGCTCCCTAGGCCCTCCATAAATAGACATGGTGGGGGTGTCAAGTTTTACACAACTCTCCCAACCAATCCCCACCTACTATGGTGCGTGGGTTTGTTGCCCCAACCACCTACCATCGCAGCTGAAATCTCCTTCAATTCTCCCCCTCCAGCTGGAATCTGCGGGATCATCTGCAAAGTCCCAACTTCTACTAAAAACCACCTTTTTCAACATATCTATCGGTTTCTCCTTTATACAAACCTTAAAAAGTCACAATATCTTTTGATCAATCACTTCATATATCTAATTATAGTGAATGTAGATGTGCTTCATCCAATAATGGCACATGAAGTTCTCACTCATGTCTAAACTACTTTGACTATCTCAATAAACCATATACTCCTTCTAGCTAAATCTGAGCTCCTAAATAAAACAATTTGGTCACAAAATCTCCTTTACATATTCTGAAGTATCAATGTACTCTTCTTATGTCATAGATAAAGCAATGCACATCTTAACTTCTAGCTATGATGATAAAACTCCTCCTGAAAAAGTATAGATTTATCTTGATTTAGAATTCCTACTATTAGGATCTCTAGCAATATCTGAATCTACATAGCCCTCCATGGAAGGACCTTCTCCCCCATTTCAAAATCATATCTTTGAAGTACCTTTAAGATACCTTAGAATCCATTTGATAACACCCCAACATTGCTTCTTGGGATTGTAGGGAAATCGGATTATGATTTCCACCGCATGGGAAATGTCGGGTCACATACTCATCATAGCGTACACCATGCTTCCAACTAATGAGGAGTATAGTATCATCTCCATAACCTAAATTTATTCCTTAGATTAAGATCATGAACTCTTGGTCGACTTCAAATGGTCAGTAAGAGGAATTCTCACTGGTTTGGCTTTGTCCATGTTGGAACATTTCAAAACATGTTCAAAATAGTTCTCCTGAGATAGCCATATCAACCTCATATTTATTTCATGAATGACCTACATCCCCAAAATTTATTAATCTTCTCCAAAGTCCTTCATATCAAAATACATGGATAAATTTTTCTTCAACTGGATAATCTTCACTATATCCTTCCTAATGATTAACATGTCATCAACATAAAGTAGAAGAGCAACAAAGTTATCATCCTAAAATCTATGGATATAAAAATATTGATCCTATTGTATCCATGACACACCATGAATGATTAAAACTTCTTTTACCACTTTATGGGAGCTTGTTTCAGTCCATAAAAGCTATTCTTAATTTTCTAGATGATATTTTCTTATCTAGAAACATCAAAACCTTCAGGATGCTTCATATAGATCTTCTTGGAGCCGCCATCATGAATAACAATTGTTTTCACGTCTATCTATTCAATATCTATGTCCAAGCTAGCCACCAATCTGAAAATCAGTCAGATTGAATCCATCTTCACTATGAGAGAAAACATCTCTTCAAACCCAACTTCTTTCTTCTGAAGGAATTGTAGGATCGAAATAATGATGTAGATGATCAATAAACAAGAGGGTTGAATTTTACACTTTAAACATCTCCTTATACAAGGAAAAATCTAAGTTTAACAAAGGAAATATAAGAAAATTCACAACACCTCTAATCAATTGGATAATTGGAACCAAAGTTTACAATATGATATTCTACCTTAAAGCGTATAGAATCTAAACTAATCAGAGTACCAGTGTAAGGAAATATAAGAAGATTATATGTTCCTTACAAAACAAAATTGCAGCAGAAAACACAAGTAGTAAAACTACAAGTAACCAGGTATAAATCTTTTAACCCAAAGAGAAGGGTATCCAAAAATCTTGGATAAAGTTCCCTTGATTTATAATTTCAAGAAAGTTTGTCTTACCCACACCAGGGTAATCCCTCGATACGAAGATCGATGTCTCTGTCTTTCTATCCCCGCAAGCCCTCAACTTCAAGGTAGTTGGAACCTCTGTCTTCCTCAGCAAGGAAGCCTTCGAACTTCAAAGTAGTCGGCACCTCTATCTTCCTATCCCCAGAAACCCTCGAATGTAATCACCAACATTCGGAGTCGCACGAAGAAATCTCAATGAGCGGTTCAGTACGCACAAAGCATGAAAAGATTATCTCTCTAGAAATCACCTTAACAGTGTGTGGTCTCTAGATTGATCAACTTCTTGTTGAGCTCTTTCAAATGAGCTCCTATTTATAGGCTCGGTCAGCACCATCTCCAACGGTCATATTTTCCTTAAAATTCGGAGGGACCTGTACATGTGTAACTCAACCAACGATTAATTAGAAACAGAATGGACAACATCATTTTATAACAAAACATGTGTAACTGAAGGCACGAAATCATTTTACAATGAAACAAGTGTAAGAATAAGAAAAACTAGAATTTGGAATGTAAGTAAATAAAAAGTTTGGAGTCTAACCAAATTGGAATTCGGAGTCTATGTTAAAGAAATGTTCGGATTCTATTTTATAGGAATTCAGAGTCTGGTTTCACCAGAGTTCGGAATCTGAACTTGAAGAAGTTTGGAGTCGAACTTCATAAGATTTCGGAGTTGATCTCATGAAAGTTCGGATTTTAACTTCATAAGATTTTGGAGTCGAACTCATGAAAGTTCAGAGTCGAACTTCATAAGAGTTCGGAGTCGAACTCATGAATGTTCGGAGTCGAACTTCATAAGAGTTCGGAGTCAAAATCATGAAATTTTGGAGTCGAACTTCTTAAGAGTTCGGAGTAGAAATCATGAATGTTCGGAGTCAAACATCATAACAGTTGGGAGTCGACCCCATAAAAGTTCATAGTTGAACTTCATAAGAGTTCGGAGTTGATCTCATGAAATTTCGGAGTCGAACTTCATAAGAGTTCGGAGTCAAACTTATGAAAGTTCGTATCCAAAATTCAGAGTGGAACTTCATTATTGTTCACACCCAAAATTCGGATCCTAAAAACAGAATACTCCAATTCTTGACATTATATGATTCCAGGATTTTGGGTATGAATCTGGTTTTTGTACTTAAGAAAAATATTGCTATGTATAAGAAAAAAACTAGGTTAGGGTAAATTTCTTTAAGGTAGGAAATTTTCCTTATAGAAGTAAAAATAGATTTTCTTATGTATAAGGTGTTTGTGATTTTTAAAACAATAAGGAATGGAAAAGTCATAAGGAAAGCCTTATTGACTCAAAAATCTCCCCCTTTTTGGAAAGCACAAACATCCTTACAAAAAAGAATATAAGGACTTTGAAAATTTTCATTAGACTTTGAAATTAAGACTTATCTCCCTTTGTTCATGGATGAAAGTGAATACAACTAACTCCCTCTTAGGTATTGAAACTCTAAGGATTGTATTCTCAATTTCTGGAGTGAAGTTTTCATTATCATGAAAATGAAAAGCTTCGTAGTGAGAAACTCCTTCTTACTTTAAGGATATCTTCACTTGGAAATTTTTCTTATTCATTTTAAATTTTTCTTTCTCCTCTTTTTAGTGGTTCTTTTTCCTTCTCCCCTTTAGGAGTAGTTCTTTTTCCTTCTCCCCCATTGTTATTTTCAAAAAGAATGTATTGGAATGGAAAATATGGTACCTGAAATATTAGTAATAACACTACAATATACAACCAACCAAACAACATTTCATTAGAGTTGTCAAAAAATTTACAAGGAAAGACAAATACATCAAAAGATCGGAGTGGGTTTATTTGTCTTCCTTTTCCTTTGGGATCAGCTTCTTTAGAAAAGTTTTGAGCTTCTTCAAGTCTCTTGGGTCTTCCTCAACTTGCCTCACCAAGGATTTCATCTTTTATTCTTGGGATTTCTAGGCTTCTTCCTGAGCCTCCATGGATTCTTTTTTCATTTTTATTATATCATCTTGCTTTTCCAGCTTCTCCTTAAACTCAATCTGGAAATCTCTTTCACTTTTCCAGTTCTGAGCTGCTAAGTTTAGATTCCCATTCAGGTCTCTAAACTGTAGATTCCGAGTTCTTTTCTCATTGATTAGCGATTCTTGATCTTGTTATCCTCTATGTCAAAAGAATCTTTCACCTCATTTTGAAAATTATCATACATAGCCAAGTCTTCTTCAACTTTCTTAGACCACAGATTTATTTTACTGCAACACTTTCTATACACATCATAATTGATAAGAAAACTTTTATGGTCGGCCTCAATCTTTATACACTTATCCATAACCATGGATAAGGAATCATTTTTCTGATTCATACCCTATTGCAGCATCTGGAATCTGGAATCTGGAATCTATAGTTGGAAAAATCGGAATGGTGTCCACCAACTTCTTCAGAGATTCAACCACAAAATCGTGACCATGAGCTTATGACTCCGAATCAGATAATTTGCTTGGAGATTTCTCATCCTCATCCTGGACTAGCTTCCTTCTAGATGAACCAACAACCTCTTTCTTTCTGATGATATATTTTATTGGTGTATCCATGTGCACTTGTCCAATTGGGCATTTACCCTAATCTGGGGGAACCTTAGGGTCATGGAATAGAAGCACCAACATCTAGTTGGTTTACTTGTTTCCTATCATCATCATTTGTGATGGTGAGGGAAATGACCTTCTGATGAGACACATGAATGACCAGGTCATCATTGTCGGGTTCTTCAATAGATGTGGATAAACTAGAAAAAGGATTTAGAATGAACATTCTAGGACTGAGGGACATAAGTCACTTCCATCTAAGTAAGAAATTGGGCCACCAACTGATGAGTATTTTCTAGAAGTGGAATGATCTTTTTTTATGTTGTAGTCACCATTGATCTATTTGATGACAAATTTTGACTCTCCCTTCAAATGAATGTGGAGAATTCAATCTTGAGGTACAACTCAAGACCATTAATGAGATCCTGATACTTTAACTCATTATTGATGCAGCCTTCCAACAATAGGAACGAGTATGTCAGGACGACCTATGTAGAAGTGATGAAGATGATCCCCAGGACCACTCTGGTGAGCTTGGGATTGCTAATCCTTCTATCAGCTGAGCTCCAGGAGGCACCATCAAAATTAATTTTCCAAAACATCACAGTATGATCCACTAATATTATAACCTCAATCTAGGAAATTGATATCTATGGTATGTTCTTCAATGTCCAAATGAGTTTCCAAGAAATATTTAAATGTCTGACCCTTGGTATATTTCTATATAACAAACCTATTGTTGAACTACTGAAGTATCACAACCCATCATTCCAAACATCCTTCTAACATGGGGTGATTGAAAATACACATTAGCGATTATACTCAGGACACTACTTATATATCATGATGCTCTAGTTAATACCATAACTTATATACTACAAAACCAGTGTAAGGTATATCTTATCGATAGGAGAGTATCTTTTATACATGTTTTATAGAATAAGACATAGATAGTATAAAATGTTTTATCTTCCCTCATTATTATTCTAGAAGAGAAGGTAATTGAGGGACCATTCCAGTGCAGTATTTTATAATACCATAGGCTTCCCTGATACTGGTGGAATTAAAATCATAGGTTGTTTAAGATACTACTTAATTTCCTCAAATGTAGTATGGAAATCCTCATCCCACTTTTAAATGGTTTCTAACTTCATAATCCTCAGTAAGGGCATACACTTGTGAAACATATTTGCAATAAATCAGAAAACGTATTCTAATTGTACTTGGAGGACTCATAGATCTAGTAGATTTACTGGGGGAATTTGGAAGATGGATTTGATCTTTTTTTCTATGGGATTAGATTTCGGTATCAGAGTAGGCGACGGGAGTTCTAATCTAGCTTGTGGTGGTCCATTCTTCCAGCATGTTGGTGTTCGGGTGATAGGTTGAGGTAATGGCGTTCGACCATGGTATTCTTGTTACGTGATTAGATGAGTTCTTCTTGAACTTCTGTGTGATGCGTGCCTTATTTCTATTCAGTTCACATATTTTATTTGGAATGCTATGAGTTATGTGATTTTGGAAGCTCGGTCGTGGCTCTTGTTTTTCTGGTCCTGGATGAAATTGATTTCTCTTGGTTCATAGTTTTTGGTGTAAGATTTTGTTGGATTTCTAAATTCATGATGGATCTGAAGTTGGTTGAATCTTTCAATTTTTGGTTTGGATATTCTATTGGTATGATTGATTTTTGGCACTATGGTCTATAGTCTTTTGTCAATTCATTGGATTCTTCTCAAAGGAAAACTTCAGAAGAGGTTTAGAGAAAGTATCTTTCATAGATCATGGATTTTCATAATTGGATGTTTGAGAGGGTATGTCATTTTACCTCGATTTTGTGCCCATTCATTCATGCACGGGACTGCTTGTCATGCAATTATGTGAAGTTGGAACCTCATCACGATGATTTTGATGCTAGGGAGGGGACCATCTTGGCATATTTGAATCAGATTGTTTTTTGTTCTGGGACTTTGGTTCGTGGGTCTTGATTGTATTTATGTCTTTGAAGTCATTTGGGTTCCCCCTAACCCCTTAAAAGTGGGTTTATCTTAATAAAAAATTTAATTTTCATTCAATGATAATCATTTTGAATATGTGGTGCATGGTTCACTAATAAGTGTCTTCTGTGTTTTTCAATACAAAGGGTGTAACCTGATAGTAGAAGGAATCTTGAGGTACCCTAAAGGTAGTGGAATCCTTATCCATAGGGTCCATCTAAATCTGATTATACCTATTGTATCAGCCCATAGAGGAGGGTTCTTGAAACCTAGTTGTATCATCAATAAATAAATCTTTCACTGGAAGGGGAAAATCATCCTTCAAATAATGATGGTTGGTAACCTATAAGTCAATAAGGACTCTGATCTATCTGTTATTATTCCTAGCATGGATAATGTTGTCTAGACATCTAGGGTAATATAATTCCCTAAATAAGTTATCTTTGATAATATTATGAACCACGGGCTCAACCATAGAACTATGAGAGTGGTACATCGTTTTGGGTGGCTGTTTGAACCCACGGTGACTTGCTGGGATGTTGAGATGATGGGAAACGAATTGAGGGTCCATCCTCTGTATCTCATCATAGCTCTAGGTGAATACATCCTGGTGATTATTTATGAAGGCCATGTACTACTTATTATTCTCTATATACATCATTTCATTGATCAACATCAGCCTCATATCAGCCTCAATATCAATTTTCACCTAGATTACCTCATCGATGGGGTGGGATACACCCTATTAAATTGCAGGAGGGGCATCTTCCAAATAATATTATTCATCTAAGACATGGGAATCAATTGGAAGAGGTATTTTTTCATTGATATCCAAATCAGGGTAAGAACTGGTTCTTACCTGGGAAGGCATGGAATCCTCACTAAGGGATTCCTGCTCTATTAGAACTGTGGTGATAGAAGTTTCTGAGACAATTTTATCTAGACTTCGACCATGAGGTATATTCTTAAGGTAAATGTATTGGTAGTGAGTCAGATTCTATCTATTTATCCCTACCATGTAAAACATGTGGGAATGCAGTGAAATTTTGTTCATAGGGTGAACCTCTCAGTACTTTATAGGACAAGGGGATTCTGGTGTCACTAAGGTCTTTCTCATCTATGACTATGAGGTAATCTATAGTCATTCCTTATATTTAGGGACACCAAAACCATTTTTCTTGGTGAAAACAAATAAAACTCTCAGGTTTGATTATGTGTCTTATAAATGATGAATCAGGATAATAAAATCATAACCTATATATTCCCATAGAGTGGATATGGTGTATGATTGATCATTAGGAGCATTGATGTGCTCAACTCCATTATTCTAAACCTGATTTCGCTCTCTATTGTAATATATGACATCTAGGTAGAGAGATTCATAGTATTAGAAGGAGGAAACATTTCCCTAGATTAAACCTACATGACTGTAGGGGGTGTACATGAGAAACTGGGGACATGAGGAGGGTATTGTTGCATGTAGGTGAAGCTAGGGCCTACCCAACAACACATTATAGGTGGTATCTGGAAAGACTACTATGTATTCAGTGCTTGATATCTAGACATAAAACTGGGTCTTCAACAAAACCCTACCATATAGTTTCTTCTTTCTCCTATCATAACATTGAATTTTTAGGTTTGAGGAAGTCATATATACATCGGTTAGTCCAAGCTTGTGGAGTTTCTTGGTTGGGATGAGGTTGATCTCAGAACCAGTGTCCACTAGGTAGAAGCATATCTCCACATTGTCGAACCAGCCTGTAATGTATAGTGTGTTTATGTGCCCCTATATTAGGGTGCCCTCATCTTCCCCAAAAATGAGATTACAGCTTGGAATTACTCTTTTTTGGCCTCCTCTTCATAGTAGGCCTCTGCAGAAGCCACATCAACTTTTAACTATAAAAGTATTTTCAAGTTTTTTACAAGTGACTCAAATATTTAATCTCTCAACCGTAGTGCCTAAATGATCTATATCCTTTTGGGTATTCATGTGAGGTTCTTCAAAACATCTTACTTCCATGAAGAAATCTTGTTTTTTCCTAAGGGGTGTCGCTCTTTGACAAGGGCCACAATGAATTCAGCTAGCTAAACTGCTGGGTACTGATTAGTGATGGAAATTTCATGTTGTTGACTAGATGATCATATCTTAAATACCAGATGAATTTCTATTGTCTATGTTCTGAATCTAGTTGTATGTGGATAATAACAACACGATCATGACTGAGCTTCTCATTTAACTAATATTGTCGGATATGGAGGCATACCTAACAGATCATGTAGTGTGGAAAGTTCACGTAGAGCTCTATGTAAAACCTACTACCAAGTCTTGATAGAATTCATGGCTTGTTTGATGCATTCTATTGATAATTCTAAAATATCACATGTCATCAACTGTTCTTCTATGGCCTTATTATGAGGCACCTGGGAGTTTTTCATGTAGTTCCTCACTTTCGGGTGTCGTGAAATGGTCCACTAGAAAAATGGAATTCATGAAGGAATACTCCTTATCATCATTAGTGAAGTCATCTAGTACTGTGAAAACCCTGGCCACAGTTCCCAACTTAAGGAGGAATGAAATCATTAAGGGAGTGAGATGGATTCACCATTAGTGGGGGGGGCTCTAATTTCCCTTGCACCTTCAGTGCCTATCCTTCAAAGTCCTAGAGGCTTGAAAAGTTGACATAGAGGTCATGGATAGAGAAGTCATGGATACAATAGAAGGTTCTGGCCTTCTTAAGTGATCATGGATGACACCATGGTTGTAATTAACTTCCCCAAAAGCCATAGAGTCTTCATAATTTTGTGTCTTATGGATGGAATCCTACTTGCATTCACCTGAGCCTCCATTTTCATTGTCATTGTCGGTGTAAATATGTGTCACTTGTTCAATAAATTCTCCCAAATTGACCAAAACATGTTTCACATCTTCCCACAACTTATATTTGAACAATTATAATTCCTTGATGGTGTTCTGAATGATCTTATAGTATGGACAATGATCAGGATGGTCAGTGTATCCAGATTCCTAGGGATTATTGCACTCTAGAAGCTTCAAAATTACCTTCTCTAGGGTGTTGATTATATATCCCAAAACCTATGAGTGTTTAATGTAATAGGTATGGTTCCTTCTATTCAATAATATAAATCTAGGATCCTGGATGTGACATGGGACTGGAGCCACATTCTCACATCTAGGAGGTTGCACATGGTGAGGCGATGCTTGATGGTTCTGTTTTTGTTGAGGCAATTATTGATAAGAATGCACTCAGTGAGGTTCCACTATCAAAGGGGGAAAACTCTAATGAATTGGGGGAACTCTACTTGTATGTTAGTTTCCTTCTCTAATTCGTAAGGTCTTTTCATGGGAGTTGGAAGGGGAAACATGCAAAAAATATATTATCTGTTATAGGGATTCCTCTAGACAGTGGGCCTTATAAGAAAACTACCAGAGTCCACCTAGAAGGTTCTGGGTGATGGGGGTTTGGAATAGATCTGTATTTATATTCCCCCACACACATTGTTAGTATAATATTTTGATTTATTGGAATTCCATGTGAGTTTTTAAGACTTTCCACTGGGAAACAAAGTCTGTGACTCACTCATCAGGCCTTTACTTGTACTTGATGATGTCAGAAATAATTTTCTTGAATTTGGTGGAGTATTAATATTAGAGAAACTATCTACGAAGGCCATACCAGTCAGTAATGGACCCTATGGGTAGTTGGGTATACCAGAAAAGGGAGGGTATTTCCACCATCTGAATTAAACACTGGAGCTTAGTAGCCTCTTGATGTTATGGGGTTCCCAACATTGGTCCACACCTTGAGATGGTGTGGGATACTTTCTATAATGGGTCATCCAACCCATTTAATGGGGTGAATATTGTATTTCCAAACTCTAGGGGTGGTGGGACATTGTCCACCCATACTAGGTATGGTTTTCCATTAGACGAGATCACCACCTGTCGTGTTTACAAGGCCTCAAAGAGAGCATTGAGAGTGTCTATCAATTCATCTTTAAAGGGTCCATGTCTTAGAGAGGGTCTCTAGGAACTAATGTATTGATAGGATCATCAACTCAGAGAGAGGTCTCATCAAATTGAGAAGAAGCACGGCTTGTGTCCTGATGTGGGTAATTACACTACTCGGGCAGGTTTGTTGACACATACCGTGGTCACTTTTAATATACCTCAGATTCATATCTCACTGGATGGTAAGGGACACCAAGCCCGACTGGGGGCATCTGGCCAATGAGGACTTATTTCCCCACTGGAGGAGAGATGGTGTCTTATGGGGCAGTGCCATAATTCAGGCATCAATCAACAATAAGTTCAGTGATGAGACTCTTATTATCATCGACCTGCTGGATTAGATTAACTACCATGAGTTCTACCTCTGTTTTCTATAATACCTCAAATGGATTGGAGGGTTAATAATTATCTTTTCCCTTTTTGATTTGCTAGTGGTTAGGAAGAAATGTCTAATTGGGGGGATCCTTGAGCCCACATTATTTCCTATGCTGACGTGTGAGGACACCTGTCAGGATGTCTATCTAGTATTGCACTACCCATTGGGATGGATTTTCCCTATTATGATTTTCATCGACATCCCTATTCCCATTATCCACTAAAAAGTTGCGGTTGACCATATTTGTAGTAATGGTATTGAGAGGAGAGTCGTCATCATCGGTGGATAGGACAGGTTTTCACAAGAGGGGGATTAAATTGAGAGAAACCTATTATCCCTAGCCTATGCTCTGTACATGTAGAGACGCATATTTCATAACTCAATAGAGAACTTTTAGGGTCTTTATTATGTTCTTTTTAAGAGTCTGGTGTTAGCACAATGAAGTGGGGTTCTGATCCAATGGGTGTTTAATGATCTCAACCATCTGACACTACTGTATGATGGTATTTAGGTGATCATGGCTTCCTAAATAGGACAACTAAAGAACATAGAGGAAGTGAAATGTCACCCAAATGAACCAGTAGAAACACAGAGCCTGGACCTCAATAAGGGACCTTGGGATGTCATAGTTTGGGGATACAGGTAGGCAGAATACTCCAAACATATTTTATATGGATAGAACCTCCCACAATCCCTCTATCTCAGTGGAAGTGTTTTTTCTTGATCATCACATAATTTTATTGGTGTTAGCTGAGAGATGGGTGGAAGTGTTGATTTAGAATGTTTCTTCTACTGTATCACCAGGAAATAAGTCATTATATGATTCAAGTGTTCTCTATACTCTATAACATCTCTCAGAGGTGGTTCCAACTACACCATCACATCCTTATATGACGCAGTATTATCCACCACCTCATGTGCGAGGAAGGAATCAATCATCTATGGATCAGTAGAATGGTCACCATCTAAGGCTGCCAACCCTAAACCTTTCAACTCTCAAAATTCTTGGGTGGAAGTGTATAGGAGGGGAATTAGACATAAAAAAGGCAACTACAATGAAATCCCTTGTAATGGAGCCATAATTTCCTCCACCTTTAAGTAATTATAGATTGATTTGGGGATCCTGTGAACCTTAGTATCTAAGATTACGAATCTAATCTATTGGGCTTCTTCCCCAAACACTAATGATTAGGGTGAATGCTCCATCATCAAGTCATCCACCCCCTCAAAATTAGAGAGATCAATGAGGTCAATGATGACTTGTAATTTCCATGTATTTCTTCTTTGATGGTGAGTATTCTCCATTCTGACCCATCATAGCTATTTATGGTCATGTATGTCTTTGGCATGGGGAGGAACTCTGTACGGGTTTGTTATAATGTGTAGAGGAACTCTGATTTGGTTGGATGGTACATAGAGGGAGCCTTCATGTTGAATTTCATTAGAGTGGGGAGGACCACCTCTCTTATTGGTTTCAGTGGGGGACCTCTTCTATCACTAGGGAAGGAGTGAGGAGGAACTCAACTTTTTTTTGTAGGAACATGAGGAGGACCTCTATGTTTATTGGTAGTGACATAGGTAGGACCTCTGTATTGAGATGAGGGATTTGGGGAAGTACATTCATACTAGTTGTTGAAATATTTGGGAGGAACTTCACTCCGATTTTCAGTGAAGTGGGGAGGACCTCCGCTTGGTTTTGTGCTAGAGCGAGGAGGACCTTCTATTTGGAGGGTAGCGACATGGGGAGGACCTCCGTACTGGTTATTGAAAGATCGGGGAGGAACTTTACATGGGATAATGACAGTGCAAGGAAGACCTCTGCGCAATGTATCATAATCATGGATTGGTTTGAAATGGATTTTGATGGTGCTAGAGAATAAAATAGTTCGCTCAGTCTTCTTATGAGGCAGCTAGGGTCTCGATCCCAGTCGGGATAAGACAGATCCCTATTCACCTATAGTTGGGATCTGGTGGGATGATCTAATGGTGGAAGGGTCCATTGAAGGATTAGAAGATACCCATTTTTGGGATGTTTCATGAACCTACACCTGATGTTTACATCGTGTGACTAAAACTGGGACTAATAGAGTAGGGATGATGTCCAACTACTCCTCGACCCATGTGATCAATTGGTGATGGCGTTGATGAGGCCAGGTGGGAGCCCTCCTTTGGGACTCCCATAAATTATTCATAGTCAGTGCGACTTGAATGTCCCATACCTCCTCATCATAGGGGGTTGAGTTATCCAAGTGATCTTTGGAGAGACTCCCAAAGTGGTTTGTCATTAGGACGAGGATTTTTTCCACATGTGCGGCCCTTGGGGGTGGTGGTGTCAACAAGGAACTGATGTCTTCAGGTCCAAGAAGACCATAAACCTGGTGGGAATTACCCCTTCATGAACATATTGAAGCATGGGAGCATCAATCACCCACCTATGGATGACCTCAGAGGGTGATATGGTCCATGGGAACACAGTAGTTGAAGTCATTGAAGATGTCATCGATGAGGTGGGGTTTTGTAGGATTTTTGCATCAATGTTTCTCCTTCCTCAGCACCTACAAGAAATAGGTTGTTGGATTCTTGATGCTTGATTCCTGTAAGTAATATGGATTTATTCATTAGTATAGGTACAAGAAAAACGATTCCCACTACCCTAGTGTCATATAATCTTCAGAAGAAGAGAAGGATCCATGCTAACATTGTCGCAGATTGAGGATGCCCCGACACAAATTGCCCCTTGAATAGGTGAGTTTCATCTTAGGCCCACAATTTTCTTGGTGGGATTTGGAACTAAATTCTTGAATCTGGTGACATGAAAATTTGATGATGTCCCAAAAATTACTAGTCCCCATGGTTTAAGGGGAAGAGTTTCACATCATGTTCACAATTTCTTTTTTAAGATGCTTTCACAACTAGGGTGTGCATCATCATAGTGACAAGTATTTATTCCTCGTGTTCCTAATTCCCAATGTGTGTGGCCTCTTCCACCATGGGTGGTGATATCATCTCCTTTATCAGAATGGGAAGATGTTATTTCAGTTCCTCCTTCCATAGTTTCCTCCTTGGATCACATCCCCTAGTCAAGGTCTCCCTCATTGATTATGTCATGTTTATGGAACTCATTCCTGGTTTCATATCTATATGGATACCGGTTAATTACACTGCTTCTATCTTGATAGTAAAGAAACATTCAGCTAGTGAGTAGTCATGTTGGGTATCTCTAGGCATGTCTAGACATTGGGCACATTTGTCACATGTGAATCTTTTTCTCAAGAGGGCATCCCATATGGGCATCTTAGGAAATGGAAACAAAGGATCCCTATGTCAACTACATGGTAATTGGAACCATAGGTCCAATTATTTCCTGTATTGTTTCCTCAATAATCCCATGTGAATTGAATGGGTTAGGTATTATGGGTCATGTCACATGCTCTACGCCCTATGGAGAAGAATTAGAAATTCCTATTGATACTGTTCAAGTCATGAGTTTAATGTCTTGTGGAGATAGGTTCGTTGATTAGAACACCCCATATAGGAAAATCAATGGGGTTTTCCCCAAGTCGGGAAGATTTCACACCTTGGTTGTTTCTCAATGGATTAGAACACCCTGAGTATGTGGATCCTGGAGGTGTGTGTTGTTAAACCACGTGGATCAGACCAGTTTCACATCATGTGGTAAGGACACTCTTGTTGTGAAAGGATTGTTTATGAGGGATGGTGTTGGGATTATGCATGGAAGCTACTAAGAACGGGAGGCTTGTTCTCTATGGTGGGTTAGGGTGGTGTCTCATTTTGATCATACATGGGTAATCCTATGTTCATCACACAGGGTAAGGATATGGTTTTACATCATGTGTTGAGGATATTGTTGTGGAATTTAATTTCATATGACTATGATGTGGAACTATGAATTTTTATATCATTCAGCATGGACATGGTTAGGCTCACTCCTTACCCCTAAGGATTACATGACATATGCTCATGCACCTTTTGGGAGGACATGGAGTTGGAACTTCCAAGGAAGAGTGACAAATCGGGATGTTGATGTTACGGTCCCTATTCTTATGAACAATGGGCATTAGTGTGCCTATTATTAGAATTGGTAGGTAGGGTAATGTATGTACTCAAGGTATAGGGGACATCAAGTAGGGAACAAGGAAGTTGTTTCATACAACTTGGTTGGGTTATGTAAAAAAGATGCATGAGCAGGGGGATTTAGAACAAGGGAAATAGATGGAGTCAAGAGGCATGGTTGTGCACAACATTTGGAGTTATGCACATATCAGGGTTGCACAAAAATATTTTCTCTTTTAATTCACTCGATAAACCTAAGGAAGAGTATTATGAGTATCACTAAACTATATTCTATGTCATGTGCAGGCCCATAGGACCTTTTTCATGTGAATTCCCTACCTTTGAGGATTTATGATTATTGGTTTTGTGAATTTTCATGTATGAATGAGAGTTTCACATAGTAGAATGTCACTTCTTTGAGAGACAACCACCTCAGGAAATAGGGGTGGGCTTTTATTTAAAGGTGAAATCCTTGATTGTCAGTGTGCAACCCCTTGGGTGCGTAACTTGAGTTATGCTCTTATTTATCCTTTACCGATGGGTCTTGGGTGTGCGACCTTTATGGATTTACATCAACTTTGGCATAAAATAGGATAGTTTCATGCTGATGTTGTGTGCAAGATTTCTTATTTTTCTATTGCACCCTTTTTTTACATGCATGCACCTTGGGCATATTTTTGTCGGGAGGACCATCCTTGGAACTATACACCTCCTTTTGTAAGAAAATCTATTTTTCATGGAATATAATTGTTTCTCACTCACTAAATCTCACATGAAATTTGTTAATTGGTCCCGAAATTGCCTTTCGGGCTGGGCCACATACTCGGTTTATAAAAAACTGGCCATTTGTGGCCCCAGATAAAACTTTGACACCAAACTCTATTTAATTTTTGAATTCTGAAAATAAATAAGAACCTATTTTTTATTTTCAGAAAGAATAAAGATAAAATTATGGGGGAATAATATCTTGTTTCTTTTTTTCAAATTTATTCCCAACTTCTAAACTATTAAACGTAAAATTTACATATTTGTAATTTATTTTTTAAATATTTATTTAGTTTAATTGTGAATTATTTTAAAGTGTAGAATCTATTTTTAAGATTAAAATCTGTACATTTTAAAAAATTTAAATTTTATTTATTAAGTTAAATGTATATACTAAAAAGGTGTCTTCACTATTTTATCTAACATAGAATTCAATTTCAGTATAAACTGGTATGTTTATTCATGAAAAGGTAGCTAGAATTATGGTGGATCTTTTCATTTAAAATTCATATTATTATAAATTATTTTTATAATTCATGAATTATGGGAGAGAAAACCTTATTCAATTGAAAAAATCATCCTAGAAAATTATTCTTCTATTAAGTCGATTTCGAGCATGTTAGAATCTGATTTGTATTTTTGTTTGGGAGTATCGAATTCTTAAATATATACTTTAGTGAAAATCATGATACATTAAGGGAAAGTTTAAGTGTTTTACTTTTAAATATAATCAGCTATGCATGATTAACATATCTATTTTTCAATTTATAAAATCTGATTTAAATTGTTTTTGCACGAAAAATATTGGTTTCAAAATATGTTCATATTTTAGTTTTATCTTATTGAAACATTTTTATTCTGTTACAAACACAAATAATTATATTTAACATAAAAAATCATGGGGATTTTTAATGCATTTATATGTTGAAATTTTCCAATTTTCATTAAATCCTTATAAATATAGAATAACATTTTCAGTTTCTTATTTTTTTAAAACAAGACACATTTACTTTAGTTTTATTATATTGAGACTTCTCATAAATTCTAAATGATTTCAGCTTATTGATTAACCATTCCTTTTTCTTAAAATATTTTCTTCTGAAGTATTTCTCATTAATTTTCTAAAACAACTTTTAAAATCTACTCACTATATACAACTCAGTATTCTAACAATATAAGGCTTTTTAGTGGCTCCATTTTTAAATTTACATGTTTGGGAAATTTTTAAAAAATATTTATATTTATTTCTAAGTAATTTTATCTTTCTTTATTAAAATATTATCTTGAAAAACTAATTATAATAAATAATGATTTTTATTTTTCAAACATTCTTAAATTTAGGGGGAGTTAATTGTTGAATATTAACCTAAGGGAGTGTGACACCATGTTAATCAAAAAGTGGGGGAAGTATTCTCATTTCAAAGGGATAATTTTTTTCTTAAAGAAATATATTTTTGATGATATAAAAAATGGGAATAATTTTTGAAATGATATATGGTATTGTATGTAACGCCCCGACCCTAGTTACCCAGAGTCGATGCATTATTACATAACATTGGCATGATCACAAGAAAGATCAAATATCGAAAGACCGATTTGTTTAGTAGCCTTGGAAACACTAGATATATTCATAAGTTTTACATTACATCATAAAATGAAAAACTACTACAACAACATAATGTCTCAATAATCCACACTCATATCCCCACATAATATCCCTGTAGGTCATTCATAATTTACTTCTTCACTTCCTGGGAAAAATAAAACATAGAAAAGGGGTGATCTCAAATGCCCAGTAAGGATAACAATATAGCGGAAACTTTCATAAATAAGAATAAACATTTAAGGCAATGTATAAATTAAACAAAAGCCTTTCAAACTTGAACTTTCAACATAGTATGGCATAAATAAAATGAAATAATGCCATTTACTTATTCACATGGATATTCTACTAATCAAATAATCACATGCAAAACCAATAACCACTTTTATAATGATGGAATGCATAATGCCAGACTATCATAACCACATAGCCAAGGCCTCGTGCCAAGACTACAAATAAGATTTTGTCAAGGCCTTGTGCCAAGACACTAGTTTGTCTCATGTGACCTACCGATGCATCAAGGAGCTATAGCGGGCTCCACCCGTCACTTACTAAGTCCAATGCATTCCCATATGAAAAGTTTTAAACATAACATAAACATTCGTATTAAAACTAGCATACGAAATGTCAATACTTTCTCTATAAACCCTGAATGGTATAAAAATAACACATCCACAGTCAAACGTTTCACAAAACCTTCAATACATTATGGAAGTTTTGTATCATAATAAATCAACTTCATATAATCGTAAAATCCATCAAAGGATGTTGGCATAGATGAAATCAAAACTATTTGAGAGAAATATCTCCTTTTTGAAATCATTTAAAAGTCACACATTTATAAAGGAAGTAATTAAAAAGAGATTTTTGAATCAAAGTGTCCCATACCACTTTGAATCTTTTGAAAGGAATTAAAATTTTAAAAACATTCATGTCCATATAAATAAATCCTTAAAAACCATCTTGAAGACAAGGACATTAATTAAAAGGATTTAGAAAGGTAAATCTTTAAAACATTTAAAATTCTGATTTTGATAAAGAGTACCTTTATGAAATTCTTAAAATATTCATTTTGAAATCATTTAAAAGTAACATAATTATAAAATAAAACATTTACTTTGAAAATACCCTTGTAATATTGTAAGGGAAGCTATGACAATTTTATAATGGCAGTAAATAGCCGCACCCGCTGTATAAGTAAAAAAACATTTTTACCTTAATTTTGTCGAAAAGGTTAAAAAGCACCTTGTTTGGAAAATGACGGAAAGATTCCATTATAAACCTCTTATAAAAAGTCAAACAAGGGTATAAATGACTTTAACCCATATCTTAGTAAATAGTAAAAATGTTTTGAAATTCATTTTTAAGAAACATGGATGTGGATGATAAAGAGATCCCAGTAGATTATTACATATAAACAACCTCAGATAATGAAGAGATTGTGAAATAACCCTTACCAATTTGGTAACTTATGAACCATACAACCCATGAAAGAGGTATCACACAATGAATATGTAAATACACATAAATTAGAGTGTATTACACAAAGAATATAATTATGGGCAGTACATACACCACACAAAAGGTGATGGTGGCAATATGGCATGAATCTCACGGGAATAAGGAGTGAGATGAAACCCCCTTACCTTGTACTTTTCCTTGGTTGGGATAGGTTAACCTCCTGTATAATGGTGAAATAATTGTTATTAAATTATACAAGAATCATATACATTAATATGATATCATATATGATCTTTTAATATTGATTTGATAATAATATCTTAGTATTATCGTTGTTTCGGGTGTTAACTTACTTGTTTTATTTTATATGTTTTGTTACGTAAGACATGTTTGTAAAGGATAGGTTGTATATTATTCATATCCAGAATGATATCAAGTCCTTAAACATCATTTTTAAATCATCAAATGATAATTATACTTTAATGGTTACGATGGAGAATGAATCTCATCGCGTTCGTGGAGACGGTAGTCCGTACGTACGCACAAGCGACAATATCATTCTTTTGATATTAAAATAATATATAAATGGATGGTATATAATATATACATAATCATTAACATGTTATATTTATTATTTACATGAGTTACACATCATTATTATACCCATCCAAATAATATTATATTGAATAACAATTACACCACGACGTGGAGACGGTAAGCCGTACGTACGCACGTATGGTGACATGTTATTCAAAGGGTGGATAGAACACTGAATATGGTTGTACCATATTTATAATAACATCACAGTATATATATGATACTGGAGTTATTATTTTATAATGGTAACAACAAAGGAAGAAGAAGTGGAAGAAGAAATGAACTTAGAAACGGGTGGTGAAATCATTACCTCTTCTTCGGGTTCTTCCTTTTGATTTGATCAAAAGGGCTCCTTAGGTTGGCTTTATGATCAAACTAAGGACCCTTGGTTGTAGTGAGGGATGTTGGGAGAGTATTTGGGCAGAGTTTGGCCGAACCAAAAGGCTTTGAAGGTGTGAAGAAATGAGAAGGAGGAGTGCCCTTTTATAAGAGGGGTGAGGGGCACCTTTGGAAAAGCTAGAAATATTAATTTATAATAAATTCATATTCGGTTTCTAATGGATCCAAAGTTTATTATTAAAATGTTAAGGTGGGGATCGGTCGAAAACCACTCAACCAATAGAATTTAGACAGGTTTTGGTACTTATATTAAACTTATCTTTAATTATTAACTCTAAGTTAATTAGTTTCACTTTTACAATGTCTCTTTGTATTTTTATATAATATGGTTAATAAACTTACTATATACATCCAATCGACCCCCAAGTGGTCCATTAATGATGAACCTATCATGATATAAGTCTCTTGGCCGAACCTTATATTTTTAAGAATTTAATATCAATTAATAATATAATATTTGTTTTAAGAACTCTTTTATGTCAATTTTGACACTATTCAATAGTTGATTTTTTTGAAACTCATAACAGATTTATTACTTCAAACAAAGTCAATTAAATCAATCCTAATATATCATATTATCCTAGAAAATTAGTTTAATTCATTAAAAGTTTCATATTATATTTATTTGGGTATTTATAATATCAATTATTTTAATTTTTCACTATTTTCGTAATTATTACATCATCATTGTGTCATAAATAAAATACATTATTTAATGTCTAAAAATTATAAATAAAATATCATTATGTAGGAAATCTTTTTATCTTTCTAATTAATATTTATAATATAAAATCCAACATATATAACCTTATGTAATAATTGTTTTTCTAAAAGATATATGCTTTTGTCATTTTTGTATTCATTTTAACTTAATTAAAATAAAGTGTCCCTATCACCTACAAGTGGCACCATGGGGTCCCCAAATCGACCCAAAGATTCCTATGGTCTAACATGTATCAACCAATAAGGCTAGGACACGTTTTAGGGTAATTTATTATTATTATAATATTATTTTTTAACCCTTATTTACCAGATTTACCCTTAACCATGGTAAATAAAATATTTACCACAGTAATTATTCAAAATGTCTAAAAATAAAATTTACTTATTTAAACAATTTGGACATCCTGATTCCAAATATGGAATCCATTTTTCTAAATTCAAAACACAGAAGTGGCAGAAATTAATTTAAAATTAATTCCCGCTGTCAAAACAGAAAGCGTGTTTTTAAGAGATAATAACTATCAAAAGATTGACACTTTTTTATGTTCGATTTAATTGTAAAATTATGTCCAATGACAAACATTATATTAAATTGTAAAAATATATTCTAAATATACTTTAAAACCACTCAAATTCATAATTTATCACTATTAATTATTTTTATTAAAAAAGTTGTTTTTAATTAAAATTTAGTAATTTTCACTATTCATCAAAATATTAAAGTTATCCGAAAAGTACCAAAAATTCACCTTAGGCTAAATTCGATATTCTGAATCCAAAAATGAAGTCCAATTTGAAATATAAAATATATATAATTTCAAAAATTAGGTATTACTATTCATAACGGCTAGTTTGATCGGTTGTGGTGTGTGTTAAAACTTGAAGTTGCGTACGACACACGCTACTGTTTTATTCAAAGGAAAGCGTACCGTGTAAGCTTGGGATGTTTCATTTTAAATTTTTTGATGTCCCCATTTAGTCAAAAAGTTTAAAATATTGTATTTAAAAAGGGTTCACTATTAAAAGTTGATAAAAGTGTAATACTGAAAATGAATTTGTTCTTGCATTATATCTAAGAAACTCATAATATGGATTAAAAAATTATAAGGATTATATAAAGTTTAAAATTTAGATAATACTATTCATAACCTCTTTTGAATGGATTTTTTTGTAAGTCATGGTGTGATTGAACTCGGTGTTGCGTGTAGTGCAAGTTATTGAATTATTTTGAAGAAATAACACTCTATGAAATCTTGGGGTGTTACATTGTAATTATAAAAAATGGGGGAAATGTTGAGTGGATCCATGAACCATTTTATGTTTTGATAATTAAAATATTTATTTTTTTATTCTCTCTAACATAATAATAATTTAAAATTATTTTTTATTCTCTCTAACATAATTATTTATCATATGTATTTATTATATTTTTCTTAACCATGATTATATCATATATTCCTTTTCTTAAAATATATTTAGGTTTCATGTTTTTATTTCTTATAACATGTTCTACAAGTTTCATAATGTTATCTTTGGGACAACTAAATATCAGTTACATAAGATTATTAGTTTTACAATGTTTCCAATTTATCATTTCCATCATATACAAGTTCCTAACCATGTAGCCAAATGAAAATTCACATATCCAACTTGCAAACCACAAGCCCAAATTTCTATATTCAGTTATCCTTTTTGTTTTGGTCATTAGTTGGGATACATAGCTCAAAATTGATTTATTATTATTGAGTTTGAGAGATAATAAAATTATATACATAAATTTATAATACATAAAATTATTAATCTATATTTATAATGTATGAAATTAGGCTAGATTTCAATAATTGTTTTTTCTAAATTCTGTAATTTTTCAAAACTATTTTCATACTCTATTTTAATGATAACATGAGATTTAGAACCTGGATTAAGGTGATTCTTAATTATATTGAAATATAATGATATTTATAAATATAATTAAACTATACCAAAATCTAATTATACCATTTAGAAGGTCTGATTTAGGTCTAAAATTTTATTAGTCAAGCTATTTGCATATTTCATAATTTTGGATTTGTGAATTCAGCGACGTGATTAGTTAGGATACATGAATTCAGTTACATTTATTATTGGATATGTGAATTCAACTACATTAAATATCGGATATGTCAATTTGGATTAGTTGAATATTTGATATGTGAACTCGGCTATTAGAACAGTTTTTCTTACATGAATTTAAGTATGTGAAAATCTTCCACCTGATAGATTTTCTTATATAGAGAAATTCACTTATATGCTATATTCATATACATAAATGTTTTCCACGAAGTTATTTTGTATACATTCATATTTCACATAGGTGATAAAATTGAATACATTTAAATCACCTATTCATTCAAATTCACTGAAGTTGTGAAATGAGTTTCAATGAGTTGTTCTAAATCTGGAAATATTCTCTACTTTTTGAAAGTTTTATATTTATATTTTATGGATGTTTATTTTTTATATTTTTAATTTTTATAAAATTCGCAGTTAATTATTTATAATCCATGATAACATGTTTTAGATTTTTTAGGGATAATTAAATTATATCCACATTGGATTAATCATGTATGGATATTTTCACTGAAATTTTAGAACTTGAGATATTCTATTTCAAATTAGTTGAAATATGAAGAGATGGTCTCATATATTTTTATTTGTTTTCAAATAACATAATACTCATTATTATTAATGTATTTACTATATTATTAAGTGTCTAAGAATTTCTACTATAAATTGTTTTATATAATTTAGAGGGAGATTCCATCTGGATACTAATTCTCTGTCTTTTAGGAAAAATACACCTGAAATTTTATTTGCGAAATAAACATAAATAGTATGAATGTATGGAAATAGAAATTTTCACATTAAAATTATTTTTGGAATATGAAAATTTATTCTTTAATGAGTTATGTGAGTATTTATTGGAATTCAAGATCAACTTTTATGAATTAATTTATTGATATATTAATTTTTTATTAATTATTATAATTATTTTTTCTGTATAGCATGTTTTTCTTTTGTACCATAAATAAAAGCTAATTAAATATATACTTACATGTGAATATTTTACTTTTTTTATTTATGAAGTTGATTTATGTATTTTAAAGTGCATAAAATAGTCGTTTATAGTTTATATATAAAAATATAGAGGCATACAATGAAGTTATATATACGTGACTCAACTTTAACTCTTTTTTATTTGGAATTTCTCAACTGATTCCATGAGCTTCTTCATCCAAACTGCTTACTAAAGTAAACTAATGGTTTCTCAAGATTAATTATTTAAACATATTGAAGTGCCTCTGAAATACCTAATCAAAACACCAATATGTTCATCGACAATGATTCACAAGGTTATATTTTTTTATTCTTTCTTTTTACTATAAGTATTTGTATTATATCATCACATATAGTGCATATTGCACAGGGATATATACCCTAACAAAAGATATGTATGGGTTTAGTTTGTCCCCTTAAAATACATGGTTTAGTTTATCGCCTTTGAATAATGACTTTTTGTTAACTCATAAAACAATAGACGAAAGGACCACTCCTATTAGAGGCATGGTTTAGTATTCCCCCTTAGAATATCAGGTTATTCTTGAACCATAAAATATAAGAGTTTGGCAATTTTCCTTGGAAATTGTAGGTTGGTTGTACACCTGTAAAAGATTGTGTTAGATTTCCAACCATAAAATTCTGGGTTTTATCTAAACATGAACAAGTCAAGAGGTTATAATTGATCCTACAAAAGTCTAGGTCTGGTCTTCTCCTATAAAAGGATGGGTTTTTGTCTAAACCCAGAAAATTAAATGGAATTTGGTTAAGCCTATATGTTTGAAAATGGAAGATATGAATATTTCTCACTCTCCTTCAAATGTGAAATACCTTAGTGGGTTGCATAAACCAGTTTAGTGTGTCAGGTGTAGATTTGGATCATTTAAATATGAACTACTATAAAATTATTGTATTCATCTTTTTCATTATTGTATTTTATTTTATCTCTCCTTATTATACTAGTATGGTTCAATTGTTTAATTTTTTAACTGATCACTTTCTTCTCATAATTTTTAAATTATAATTAATTTTAAAATAAAAAAATTCACTCCCACTTTTCCTTTTTCATCACTATTTTAGGACCAAACAAAATCTCCCAATTTTTGATGATCACAAACTCTTACAATAATTTGATATATTAATATTAAATAAAGAGTTAAATAAGGATTAAAAAAAATTAAATTATATTAAAGATCAAGATATTTAAAATGCTCAAGAGATAAACAAGACACAACTTAAACCAACAAATCACCATTTGAATTACAAAACACTTCTCCTAAAAAGAAAAAAAACGCCTCCCCCAAAACACATCTCCATCATTGACCCAAAACTTATCCCCCTATGTGATTATGAAAAATAAAATAAGGGGAGGAAAAATAAATTTAAATCAAGAAGGTAATTGTACATAAGTCAAAACAATAGAGACACGCAATAATTTATTCCACTTAATGATTATCATAAATAGAAAAAAATATTAAATAATTTAATATAAAACCCTAAATATCACGTCATTTAAATTAAAAAGTATATTCAAAAATACATTTCAAATAGAGCTTTAAAATTTTATAAAAAAACACATATGAGTTACTATAATTAATTAAAAATATTAAAAATATTTTTAGAAATAGAATATGTTTTGAAAAAAGAAAAAATATTAAAATATAACATATCCCCTTTTAAAAAGTAATCCTAAATGAGAGTGAGAGTGAAAATAGATTTTGAAATAAAGTTAAATAGGGAATTAAAATTAAATATATTGAAAAACCTATTTTGATGCATATTATTCCATAACTCTTCTAGATAAGGGAAAACCTAATCTTCCCCTCAATTTGAGCATTTTACAATTAGATCAAGATGTAATAATAAACTATATATTTAAATATATTCTAGTCTAGTTTTATTGAGAACCCGCCTTATGATAGATAAATGAAGCTCAGTGGAATAACCCGAAAGAAAACATGAAAATCATGTGCCTTTTGGTACACTTTAGGGTCCATCTATATTAGAAAAAAGGGATTTAGAATCCAAAATAATTTTGGGTCTACTAATATTAGATAATAAATATTTGGGAACCCAATCACGTTTGGTATGATATTTTAAATGAGGTGAATTATAGATAGATTTATGTCTTTTATATCTAGAATTTTTACCATCGCGCTAATAAATTAAATCCATAGTTTTAAGATAACAATTTTTTTGAAAAATTCCTTTTACAAAAGTATTATTTTTGGAAGAACATTAATTATTTAAAAAAACATAAATCATGGTGATTTTTTGTAGGATTTTGAGAATATATAATGTTTATTAAGATTGTTTTTAAGATAATTTATTTTGGATTCTAAATTAATAATTTTTTCTTGATCTTTGAATTTTAAAAACAAGTCATCATTTTCTTTTAAAACAAGAGAATTTTTATCAGAAAGATGAGTTTTCTCATTTGGAGCTCGTTTTTATTTCTTATAAAGTTATTTAAATAATTAATAGTGTAGATGAAAACCATTTTTGAGTTGATCGTGATAATTTTTTTATCTTTGTCATTAAGGTGACTATAGGAGTAAGAATATGATGATGAATGAGAGGGGGTGTGATAAATAAGAGAACTAACCACATAGACCACCTCTATATGTATCATATGTAATTTAAGACATGAGTTTCTTGAAGACGTTGAGTTCAAAGAGACCTCACTATAACTCATGGTTATGAATTTAATATATTTATTCCCTTTATTATTTCCTTTTATCTTCTTTTTATGGGAAGGGAAATCCAATCTAATATAACCCTTCTTGTTACATTCATAGCATGATACTTCTGGGGAATAAATTTTATTTTTATTTTTCAAATAGATGAAATATTTATTCTTTTTGTTCAATTTGATAAATATATTTATCAAAAATTTAATCTTACATTTTTAATTGGTATAAATACTAGAAGAATCAACATATTTAAAGTCTTTAATAGTGATGTTATTCTTAGATTCCTTGTCTTCCATTACTTCTTTTACTTTTTTGTGTTTCACGATGATTATACATATTATTAGAGATCTAATGATAACTTCAACCAACATTTTCTTTATATCCTTCATTTCTTATATGGTAGTGAATTTTAGTTCCCAATTTCTCATTAAGACCCATAGAATGTTTTTCTCTAGGGATTCTACAGAAAAATCATCACCAAGATAATTTCCACCATTTCAAATGTTAGTGAAGTGTGAAAACAAAATAGTAATTGACACATTTGGATGCTTATAAAATATTTCAAAATCTTGTTGATACATCTCTAATATAGTATCTTTAACTTTTTTGGTTCCTTAATGGGTGAATTTAAGATAATTCTATATTTCATGAGAAATTTTACAAGTATAAATGATATTGAATTCATTTTGTTCAAGCGTACAATGAAGAGAATTCATGAATTTTCCATTATGATAAAAATAAACAATATCTTGGAGATTCCACTTATCATATAGTTCTTTAGTAGAAATAAATTCAGCATGACAATTTTAAAGACAATGAAACTAATGATACTAAGAATGTTAAAATATGATATTCCAAAAGAAATAATAGGATCCATCAAAGATAAGAACATTTAAATGAGATTCTATTGTAAGAAGAATAAACTATGAAATAGGTTATGATTTTGAAAACTAAAATCAAATTTTTGAAATTAATTTTAAATAAATGTAGAAATACATCTTTTATTACCAATTATTTAGTCAAAGTATATGAAAAGAGGGGGTTTAAATTTCCATTTAAAATTTTATACCATAAAATCATATAAAAAATTAAAAATAAACCGATTTTGATACGATGAAGAGATATAGTGATAAATTTGATCGATGTTATAAAGATAATATCAAAGTTTATCAAGTGATTAAGCATAAAGGAAAGTGGATGTTTCAAATATATCACTTTATGTGTATCGATATTGGATGATTCAATGTGTAAAATGAAAATAGGGAACAAACATTATTTGATAAGGAGTTAGACAATAGTTTGGTGTGAGCCCCTATGTATCTACCCCTTGAATCATTAAAAATTCTTATTAAGCTCTTGATTTTAATAGATATTAAGAAACCAAATTCCCTTAATTTTTAATAGAGATATCAAGAAAAAAATTATCCCTTGATTTTTGATGGAAATATCAGGAAAAAAACTTCCCTTGATTTTTGAAGGGGTAATAAGAAACCAAAGGTAGAAGGTATGATGGGAAGGGAATATTTTGTTGGTGAAAACAAACTACAATTATAGTCTCATATCTATCTAGAAATATTAAAAATGTATTGATAAAGAAAAAATAATAATATATCCTTTGAAATTTGGAAATTAATATTGTATATTTGATAGAGGATCTTGATATTGGATTGAATTGGATTGAAATATGGAATCGACACATTGAGGGAATTATTTTAGGTATTTTAAGACACCAAGAACCTATATTTGTAGCCTCCAATAGAACTAGAATGATTATGTAATTACATATGATCATTAATCATCATCAAAAACCATTTATGATGAGTGATACCCATCAAAATAAATATTGAAGACTTACTGGATTCTCGTCACCGGCTACCCTCCCGATTACATAGGATACCCACCCGATGCCACTGGATTTCCAGCATGCATGTTGGAGCTTCCTTGGTTTTCTCTTCCTCCAATAGTTTTTTGGTGATCCTACACTAATTGGATGATGGAATCTTAGAGGTTGAATTGGTTTTATTTAATTTCACGGGCTAGATGGTTTACTATACCCGATAGACGGTGTTGTTTGTATCATAGAGAACAAAACCTATGTACTTATAGATTTCTTCAACTTATTTTGTTTTCCATTCCCACTTAATTCTAAGAAATAAAATCATAGTAAAATTCACTTAAATACATAAACCATGATTCCACATTATTCTTCAATGATCTTCAAGATGTCATTGAATTCTGTCACTTTATTTATTATGGACATGATTTGGAATTCAACATACATAACTAATAAATACTCAATGAAATTTTTAGGTACAAATATGAGTGTTTGTGATCCTAAAAACACCATGATATGGGGAGGGAAAAAAAATTTATGAGTTGTTCAAGACTCATGTATGTGTATATATAATTGATTTTATATATTTTTAATGTATTAGAGGTTCCTTTTCACAACACTACATCAATTAAATTATGTTAAATTTTTATATTCGAAAGATCTATAAATTAGGTACTCATACAGTGACTAAAGAACTAATCCGACTAGTCGATGATCCATTTTTTACTTATTTTCATTACAATTATTTGGATTCTATCAAATTTCAATTTTTTATCAGTGATGTCAATGTGAATCATGCAGTGAAAAATAGTGGTATTAGTTCTCCATCTATCGATTCATGTTGTTTTATATAAAAGGAAACATTCTATTATAATATTTCATATGATTAATAAATAAATACATTTATTTTATATTGAGTCTAGTTATCCTTCAAATTATCAGGTGTTGCTGGCTACACCTCCCAAACATGGCACTCTACACGTGTTGTAGGTTAGAAATAATGGATGTTTAAAATTCATTTCTTATTCATACATTTAAAATTTTATAGTATAAAATGAATGTAAATATGTAATTTATGGGCACATTTATTTTCTTTATGACAATGAGGTTATCCAATGGTTGAGGACTCATTGGGTGGGTGATTTGGATATTTCTAGTGTTATAGTAACCACATTATTTAGTAAAAAATGTTTATTTATTTTATTGAAATTATTAACATTTTTTATTAATTGAATGTGTATTTTTAATAGGTTATGTTTTACATTGAGCTAGAAAATATTCGATAGGATCAGTGACATATAACTATGCACATATCTGGGATATTTCAATGTTTTGTGGGGTGTGATGGTCATGGATACTCATTGACTTATGGAACATAAGACCCATGATGTGCAGCTGTTAGATGGGAGGTGATGGGTGCATAGAGAGATAAAATGATGCTCACATAGGCTGAGGTAAAAATTAAAATGAAAATATAAATTTCAATATGGATAATCAGTTTTAGAAGAAATGGAAAGATTGTAAATAAATATTATCATAGATATCATCACACTTAGATGAAGTGATGATGCAGTGTCCCATTGATTGTGTACAAATGGAGGTTTCATTGGGGAAAAATTAAAAAAATTACACTCAAATAAATTTTTAGTAATATGATTTTAATATATAACATTTAAATATTATTTATTCTCTAGTTACCATTAGTGGTATTCATTTTTTTCTATAGGGGATCTACATGGAAATGTATCGGATGTATGAGGTATTTTCAGTTACTTTTTTTTAATAAAAATAGTAGATTTTATACTTTGTGAAATTGAGAAAATTATATGAAATTACTGATATATATGAGTCATGAAAATTATAAATATTAATTCTATTAAAAAATTGAGTCTAAAAATGATGAAATTTAATGATCACCTCACAATTTAATAATTTATCATCTACGTTCTTTATGAAATATTGGAAAGTGGATTTTTTTTGGGGTTGTGTTATATCAGATGAACATCGCTACTTTTATCAAAAAAATTACTCCCATGAATTCTAAAATTTCCTCTTATATTAATAAAATTCATGCTTTTTTATTATCATGGAACATACATATGAACTCCATGATTGTACAAAATATCATATAAAAGATTCTATATAGGAATGAAACATCATTTTATCAATAAATGTTCAATATATTATGGGATACTACGTATAATTTTTAAAACTATGTTTTTAAATATGATATAAAAATTCCAATGACTCACTTAACCATATACATTAGTATCCTATGCTCTAGTGAATATAACAAAAGTACATTGAAGATTTTATTTTTCTCAGGTTCATTCAAGTATTCCCTAATTCATTTTTATGACCTAGGATTGGAAATGAAATTATCAATATTACTTATTCATTTCACGAATATTTTTGTATAATTACATGTTAAAATATATTAATATAACATTAATAATTCTAAAAATAAAAATTGTTAGATTGGTCTCACCAAATGATCAAATCCCTTATCAAATCATTAGTTCAAGAATATTTATATTATAATGGATACCAATATACCTTTTACATGCTTATTTTTGTAATATTCATTTAAAAAATTTCCCACATCAAACTTTCATGAACAATTACATAAGATAAATATTTTAATGGGGATTCATCTCTTTTTTCATTTTTTTGTTCATTTGTGTGAAATTATTATGAATGATTTTATTTTTGTATATATGTTTTAATATAGGGTTATGTTTATTGATTTTTCATTTTGGGTATTTTTTAGTGACCCTATCATGTTAATACGGCGTGTGTGTATCCAACTAGATTGGGGAAAAGTTTTCCCAATACTCATTCTTAGTTTAAGATCTATCCAGTTACCACAATTGTTAAAATTACTCTCAACTTAATCCCTTCTCCGATAACACTTCTTTTTTAATGTCATGGCTTGTCCTAAACACTTACACTATTGTGATTGGGTTCTTATATGATACATTCTATACTAATTTTCATATAGACAGACTAAAATTATTTATTTGGATATAATTATTTCAATGATTGTGTAAGTGTAATGTATGTTATGAGAAATATAAAAATTGACACCATGTCAATCTGTGTTGCAATTTTATCTGGATGACTAAAACAATTTTTTACTATTTTAAAACTCTAAAACATATTCGTAATAGAAAAACCTCATATAAAACATCCTTATAATGATGTGAAACAATAGTAAAACTATCTTTTAATTATTTATGATTTTTAAAATTATATAAAATTTCAATCTGTAGTGTTGTGCAATCAAAATGAAAAAATAATAAGTGTAAAAATATATCAATGTTTTTAAAAACATTTATCGAGGATTCAATGCCATGAAAATGACCTTAGGTTTCTTTTTATTAATAGTATATAAACCATATATATATTTACAAAATTTAAGAACCTGGTCCAAATAAATTCTAGTTTCTTTTAGCTTGGGATGATAGAAAACACACTTTTAGTTTTTTAAAACTATTAAACATCTGTGTAATGGTCAAAAACATACCAAGAATCCTAATAGTGATGTGAAATAAATTTAAATCTATCTTTTAATTATTTATGATGTTTATAATTAAATGATACATTAATATAACATGTGGTGTGCTCTAAATGACAAAATAAGAAGTTTAAAAAGATAGAAAAGTCTTTAAAGACATACATCAGGGAATTAAATTCCAAAAAATGAACTAAGATTTCATGAAATTATAAGAAATAAAGCTTTGGTTGATTTTTTAAATGTATGAATTGAATCCATGTCAATCAAAGTTTTTATTTTCTTAGGATGATCTAAAAAACATTTCTTGTGTTCTTAAAATCTAAAACTCGATTTCAATGGTCAAAACCATATAAAATGGACTCGTAATAATGTAAAATCATAGAAAAACTATCTTTTTTATTTTTAAAAGGTATGATTTTATATAATGTCAATACGATGTGCGGTGTTCTCATAATTTCTAAATAAGTATTTTTGAAAGATATCAAAATATTTAAAAACATGCGCCCAAGGGTCAAAACAAAACTTACGACCTTTGATTTTTTTGAAATCATAATAAAAAACTATAAATTTATTTTTGAAATTTAGAAACTGAACCCATGTCAATTTGAGTTGTTGTTTTATTGGGATGACTTAAAATACATTTATAGTGTTTTAAAACTATAAAACATATGTATAACTAATAAAATCATAGAAAATATCTTTATAATGATGTGAAATCATAAATAATATGTCATTGAATTATTTTTAACATGTACGACCATAGAAAACAACAATATGATCTGTAGTGTACTCATAATGAAAATTAATTAGTTTTAAAAGATATCAAAGTATTTAAAATTATACATCTGGGTTTAAAAACCAATAAAACAATCTTATTTTATAGTTAAATCATTGGAAAAAATCATATATTAATTTTTAAAATTTAGGAACTAACACCACATCAATATGAGTTATGGTTTTCTCTAGATGTTTGAAAACACATTTTTGCTGTTTTAAAACTTTAAAACATTAATGTAATGGTAAAAACCATTGAAAATGTCCTTATAATGACATAGAATCATTATGAAACTTCTATGAATTATTTAATGATTTGTATGAGTAAATGAAAGATAAAGATAAGGTGTAGTGTGCTCAAAATGACAAAAAAGTATTTTTTGATATATAAAAGTTTTTAACAATGTATGTCAAGGGGTCCAAACCAATAAAACTACCTTGAATTTCAATGAAATCATATTATGAAAACTATAGATTTATTTTTGAAATGTTTTATTTACTCCATGTCAATATGAGTTCCATTTTTCTCTGGATGACTGAAAATGTATTTTCAGTGTTTTAAAATTCAAAAACATGTGTGTAATAGTAAAAACCCATGAAAAACATCATAATGAAATGAAATCATATAGAATATATCTTTGACTTATATTTAATGTTTACAACTTTATGAAACATCAATTTTTGGTGTTGTGTGTTCATAAGAACTAGATAAGAAGTTTTAAAAGATATCATAGCCTTTAAAAACATGCATTAGGGGGTCAAAAACAAGAAAAAATATCATATTTCCATGAAATTGTAATAAAACAACTATATATTTCTTTTTGAAATATAACAACCTACACTACGACTATAGGTGAAACATATTCCTCAAGATGACTAAAAAACATTTTTAGTATTTCAAAACTCTAAAAAAAGTGTGTAACGGTCAAAATCCTAGATAAATTCCACATAATGATGTGAAACCATGGGAAAATGGTCTTTCAATTCGTTTTGACATGAATGGATAGAATTCATTTCAATCTGATGTGTTGTATGCTCTAAATTACTAAATAAGATGTTTCAAAAGATATCAATGTCTTTAAAAATGTGTGTGAGGAGGTCAAAACCAAGAAAATAATATCAAATTTTCTTGAAATCATAGGAAAAAAACCATAGATTTATTTTTGAAATTTAAGAACTAACTATACATAAATAAAAGTTTTTATTTTCTTGGGTTGATCAAAAAAACATTGTTAGTGTGTTTAAGATTTAAAACATGGGTGTAATTTTCAACAGCATATAAAATGACCTCAAAAAGACATGAAATCCAAGAATAAAATTATTTTAATTATTTTTTATTTGTATGAGTATAGATCATGTCCATATGGCATGAAGTGAACTCAAAATGAAAATAAAGTGGTCTTAGAAGATATGAACGTCTTTTAAAATGTGTGTTAGGGAGTCAAAACAAATTAAATGACCTCAAATTTTCATTAAATCATATGACACAAACTTTATATTAATTTCTAAAATGTTTTAATAGAAACAACATCAATATAATTTTTTGATTTCTCATGATGATATAAAACACATTTTTAGTGTTTTAAAACTCTAAATTGTGTTTTAATGGTCAAAAGTATATAAAATATCCTCTAAATAATGAGTAATCAAAGGGAAAATATCTTTGAATTATTTTTTATGTGTACAAGAATAAAACATGTCAATCTAAGGTTGAAATAATATAAAAATAATAATTGAATTATTTTTTGTGTGTGTATGTAAAATAAACATCAATAAAGTGTGTAGAGTTCCTATAATGGAAAAATAATCAATTTTGAAATAAATTATTATCCTTAAAAACATTTTTCATGGGATCAAAATAAAGAAAACGACCTCAGATTGTTGGGAAAGAAAATAACAACAATCATAGTTTGATTTTAGAAATTTAGGAACTAATTCCATGTCATTACATGTTTCATTTTACTTGGGATTACTGAAAAGACATTTTTGTGCTTTAAAACTCAAGAACGTGTGTGTAATAGTCAAAACCGTAATAAACCCCCTTAGATTGATATGAAATCATAGAAAAACTATCATTGAATTTTTTTTTATTTGTACTAGCATAAAAAACATCAGTATGACAAGTGGTGTCTTCAAAATTACTAAACAACCAGTTCTAGATGTGCATTGGTTATAAAGTTTTTAAAAAACAATTATCTCATGAAAAATATATTGAGATCGCTATTAATTTTTCACTGTGTACTATAGTGAATACCATAGGGAACTCTCTATATATTTCGATGCCACAACCTATAGTAGAATTCATATGGAGGTCACTATATCCCTCTTTTTAATGGCCTAAAATTACCATTATATCATGGTTGTTATTGGCTATAATGATTGGCCAAAAATGATCACCATTGGGAAGTCATTGGGAGACAACTACTAGCCATTAATTGAAACTTTTGGTGGTCGCTAAGGGACCTTATTTGTAGTACTAGTTTTAATTGGAGAATTTTTAATAACATAAAAAAATTTACACTTTTTTTAAATATATGTTTTTCAAACCACTTTAAATTAACTCCAATAAATTAAAAATTAATGTAAATTGAATATTTCCCAAACAAAATCATGTAATCCAATCATGAATGACACTATTAAAATAAATATAAACCATGTCATGATTTTATCATTTATTGTTTAATAAATGAATTCATGGAAATTTTTCACATCATCCATTAACAGATGATAAAAATAATAATCAATTTTTTTCACATCAATTAATTAATAATTTAGGTAAAAAAGCTAGATTATAATTATACTAGTTATTGAGGGTACCATAAAAACAAACACACACACCCAACCCACCCTAATTCAAGGTGCCCCATTAACTCACTTGGAGATTAGAACCCATTATATGTACATTATTGATATATTGTATAGGTTTGCATACCCCATAATATAAGTGATTTGAAGGCCTAATATTCTCGTAGGCCACCTAGAAATAGGCTCGAAATACTATATTTGGAATGGCCTATAGGCCTTGAATAACTAGCCTAAAGGCCCATGTTTAGACCGACCTAAAGGCCCAACGTCAACACTGATCATGCCTACTGTTGCTTTCTATCCCATCTATTGTCTATCATCACACCCCTCACCTTATAGAGAGGGTCTCAATCACCACATTCTAACCATCATCATTATCGCTATGGGGTGGGGGTCTGTCATTGCTTGCGCCTTCCGGTGTGGGCTATCCTCATGTCCACTGGTGCAGGCCACTCTGTGTTATTTGATGCAATTCGATCATCATTTGCCCCATAAAAACCTATTGTTCCAATCAGTTCATTCCATCCTCTTGATAATGTCATATAAAAATGACCTCATATCATCACCCCCTAACATCAAATGAGGGTCAGCAAGCATCGCCCCAATTTAATTTGAGGGAAAGGAACTCATCCATGAGGATTTGAACCCCATCTGCCTAGATGTGATTAGGGGAATGAAAAACCACTCAATTATACACCCATATCCAAAAAAATATAATGTTGGTTTTTCTAAAACACAAAATTTTATATTCTCTTAAAAATTATGAAGCAGACATTCCTCCCTAGGAGTGAGTCTCCTTGAAATCCAAAATCATGGCTTAGATTCTTCTTCAACCTTCATTTATTTTCACCCCTCCTTACTGATCTACTATTCTCAGTTTTCCTCTCCCATTACCATAGTTCACCCCTTTATTAATTCACAAAAGAGGATTTAACAGTTCTTTAAAAGCATTTTTTTCCTCGGTGTTGTTAAAGGGGGACCCCTTTATACATTCTAAAAAACTCACTATTAAAGGGGGACCTTTATCATCTTTTTCTATATCGCTGATAAAGGGAACTCTTTAGAATAACTTTCATTAGAACAGATAAAGGGGGTACATTATCATGGCTAGAAATTGTTTTGATAAAGTCCTTACCACAAAAGTGTTTTATTTAAATAACAACACACTGCATCAAATACACATGTATACACCTATATGAAAAAACACATATATGTAAATACATAATTTGATTGAAATAAATTTTACTTCACAAATACAAAAAAACACTATTATATACATTTCAAACAATGTTTTATATAATTACTTTTTCAATTAATATCCACAAACATTTAAAAATATCAATGTTTCATCATCTTTGGCACCTGCGACCCTCTATTAAAAAATCCTCACCATAGTATCAGTTTCCGAATAAACCACCCCAACTTGAGAAAAATAATTCAAATTTATAATAAAACAAATATTATTTTAGTAATAGTATAAAAAAATAAATTATACATAAATAAAAAATAATACATTAATAAAATTTTGATTTTAAATAATATGATGAAATTATAGTCATACTAGTCACATTGTGAATTGGATTTATGTAAAGTTGATTACTACATGTCAAAAATGAATTATGGGTATTTTTTCTAATGTATGAAAACAATTAGAATACATTTTTTCAATTTTGATTATATGACTTATCTTTTTTACTAAAATGTCATTTTAATCTGCTAACACACACATTGAGACATATTAGTCACATCATGTGTGAGTTTGATGTTTGAATATTTTTTACACATAAAAATGACTTATGATTCATTTCCCTAAAGTACTAAGACAATCAGATCTCATTTTCTCAACTTTCAGTGAGTGAAACACATTTTGAACTAAAATTCCATTTTTAGACTGATAATGGAAACTTTGAGTCGTACCAGGCACACTGTGTAACGAATTTATTTGAGTATGATTCCTACAAATATAAAATGACTTATAGATAATTTTCATAAAGTATCAAAACAATCTGAATGTGTTTTCTCAGTTTTGACTATGCCAATTTTGTTTTTTACTAAAATTTCAATTTTGAATAAAAAGACACACTTAGAGTCATACCAGTCACACTATATGTTGGATTGAGGTGAATTTGATTCATACGAATAAAAACATAACTTACTGATCATTTTTCTAAAGTATAAAAAAAATACAAACATATTTTCTTGGTTTTGAGTATGTCACTTATGTTTTTTACAAAACTTAATGTCAATTTTAAATAAAAAAATGCATTTGGAGTCATACCAGTAACATCATGCATCAGATTGAGGTTTGGTTGATTATTACACATAAAAAATTACTTTTAGATCATTTTCCTAAATTATCAAAACTAAATTAATGAATTTTCTTTATTTTGAGTATGTAACTTGACCTTTTTACTAAAATTAATATCAATTTTAAATAAAAAGGCACACATCGAGTCATATCGGACACAGTGTGTATCGAAGTGAGGTTAAACTAATTCCTATATGTCACAAGTTACATATAGATCATTTTCAGTATCAAAACAATCCTAATGTGTTTTATTCGTCTTGAGTATGTCGCATTCCTTTTTTAATAAAATTAATATCAATTTTAAATAATAAAAAAGACACATTTTGAATCATATCGGTCACATGGTGCATCATATTAAGGTTATGTTTATTCCTAAATGTCCAAAATTACTTATGGGTCATTTTCATAAAGCATAAAAACTATCCAAATGCATTTTCTAATTTTTGACTATGTCATTTTTCCTTTTTATTAAACTTAATGTGAATTTTAAATAAAAAGACACACCTGAAGTCATACGGATCAGACCATGTGTCGGATCGAGGTGTGATTAATTCATACATATAATAAATGACTTATGGATAATTTTACTAAAGTAAAATAATAATATTAATGTGTTTTATTGGATTTTAGTATGACACTTGTTTTTTTACTAAAATTTCACTTCAAACTGGAAACATGAACTTTGAGTCATATCAGTCACATCATGTGTAATTTTGACATATAATGATTCATACAAATCAAAAAAGTATTATGAATCATTTTCCTAAATTATCAAGAAAATTGTACTGTGTTTTCTCATTTTTCAGTGATTGATTCATTTTTTGAACTAAAATGCCAGTTTTACACTGATAACAGACATTTTGAGTTATATCGGGCACACCATATATTGGATTTAGTTGTAGCTGATTCCTAAATGTAAAAAATCACTTATAGATCATTTTCCTAAAGTATCAAAAAAATTCAAATGTGTTTTCTTGGTTTTGAGTAGGATAGTTTTCTTTTTTACTAAAATTAATATCAATTTTATATAAAAAGAAACACCTGGAGTCATACCTATCACATAATGATTTGGATTGAGGTTTGGATGATTCCTACATGTCAAAAATGACATATGGATCATTTTCCTAAAGTACCAAAATAATTTTAATGTGTTTTCTTAGTTTTTAGTATATCAGTTGTTTTTTTACTAAAATTAATGTCAATTTTAAATAAAAAGACACAATTGGAGTCATATCAATCATATCGTACATCAGATTGATGTTTAGGTGATTCCTACATGTCCCGGATGACTTATGGGTCATTATACTAAAATATTAAAATACTTTTAATTTGTTTTATTGGTTTTGAGTATGTCAATTTTGGTTTTTACTAAAATTAATCTCCATTTTATATATAAGTCACACTTTGAGTCAAACTGGTCACATTGTGTCTCTGAATGAGGTGTGGTTGATTCCTACTCGTCACAAATGAAATGTGGAAATTTTCCTGACATATCAAAACAATATGAATGTTTTTTCCTAGTTTTGAGTATGTGATGTGTGTTTTTAAAAAAAATAAAAAATTTAAACTAAAAATATACAGTTTGAGTCAAGATGAGCACACTGTGTATTGGATTGAGGTGTAAATGATTGAGTTTGTTATGTGTGTTTTACTTTCAACTGTCTAAACCAAGAAATAAAATATATAACTATCCTATTTGGATGTAAAAGTAAACCCCATTCTTCCAGAAATTCCTCATCCAAAAGCAACATATAATCTCTTTTTTGGCTTGTTCCAGATAGTTGAAAGAAAAATATGAATTCCCAAAAGACTAAATTTGTATAATAAAATAATTATTATGTTATTAATACTATAAATAAATAAATTGAACATAAATATGAAACAATACATTAATAAAATGTCAATTTTAAATTGAAACCACACAATTTAAGTCATACCTAGTACATTGTGTCTCGGATTGAGGTATGGTTGTTTTCATAGTGTCTTTTTATCCTAAAGTACATGATCATAGTATATAATAAAATCATACTTTTTGATTGAATAATTTCTTTATGATCTTTTTGACATTTATAAAATTAACTATTAGAAGAAGAAAAATATAGAAATTAACTAAAAAAGTAGATAAAATGATGATAAAATCAACTAAATATGTAGAAGTAATTCACATCTTCATGATATATGTGTAAATTATGACATAAGGTATGCTTTCAATTTATTTATAAAAATTAAATTTCATCTTTTGAATATGATTACTTTTGAAATTCATGGTAGTACAAGAAAAATATAAATACACAAAGGATTAACAAATATTTTAAATAAAATTATAATTATCTTTAAAAATACCTCATCATGGATTCTAGTATGTTGATGGTATATGATATCTCTCATAAATTTTTCAACATAATAGCCAAAATCATTTCCATTGGTTTGTTTATGACACTGAAAAAACATTTATAAAAATAATTAATTTATTTTAATATGTATTTGATAGTGAAATCTTATTATATATACCATAATACATATCTGCTTGTAGAAGTCAAAAGCCTCCTTATACGCATGGACTATCCTCAATACATGATTTTAATGATATTTAAACACCTCCCTATCATAAAAAATTATAATTAAAACATAATATAAAATATATAACATGATGTTTAGTTCTAAATCATTCGATATAGTGTATTACAAATTGAAAAAATCATCACGCATGGGCAGTTTTTTTGGTATCCATTCAGGGATTCCAAGAAATAAATATTTGGAGTATCCAAATTGACTACTATGAGTACCAAATGATACCTAAAAATATAAAAAATAATAAGTAATTAAATTAATTAAAATATATTTGATGTGATTAAATTGTAGAGTTTTACCCCTATATCATTGGTAAAAGAATATTCTATCATCTGTGAGTTTTATTTCAAATACTATGACTATTGTTTCCACCATTTCATCAATTTTATCAAATTCCTTTTTGGTTTAGTTTGTAGAAGTGATGTGAAGACTAATGAGTCCATATATATGTTCATAGGGGTTTCCCTTCAAATAGTATTGATATTGACACCTGAAAAAAATGAATTGTATTTAGTCATAATTAATATAATAGATCAACTATTGGAAAAAAATCATGAAAAAACACCTCATGTATACATTTAAAACAGATACTTTTAACTATTCATATAAGAGGATTTCATTTACATTATCAAGAGAAATTAAGTCTCTAGTGTCCTCTCTTTACATTTGTTCTTCATAATCAACTTTGTGATTACTGTCACGGCCTGACTCTAGAATACCTGAGGCCAGTGCCTTAAAAAATGATGTGTAATTTTTAAAAAAATCATGCAATGATGTTTTACACATCATGTCCCATACAGAGAATTTTTACAGTTTAGGTTCTGGGAAACTAGCCTCTTCTAACATGCTTCTTTGGCTAGAAACTGATACCTGAAAAAAATTCAAAAACATAGGGTGAGCATATGAATGCCCAGTAAGGGGTTTTAAAATAACATAATATACCAATTATAACTTTTGAAAACATTCTTTTAAAATTTCCCATAAAACATTTTCTTAATGAATACTGAAATACATGCATCATAACATAGCATTAAGTCTAAGAGTCAAAAAGGAACATTTCATGGAATTCTAATAGAGTTATAAGGAAGTATGATTCAATTATAAGCATGTTCATTCAGAATAATAAATAAAAGACATTCTAAATAAGTATGACATATGAATATTCAAGTAAAAAAATAATAACTAAGAGTAATACATAATTAGAGTTGCATATAAAATAATGACTTCAATTTCATCCCTTCATTACTGTGAAATATATACTGACTGATAATTCTATGAGTGTTGAAAAAACAAATAATCCATAAGCTTTTACTTTATCAGATTCTCATGAACATAAAACCTTTAACCAAGAATATTCTACTGGTCAAATATTCTTCTGGTTAGTTAAATTACATAGTCATAATGAGAAAAGTGCATATTTTGGATTGTGCCAAGGCCTCGGCCAAGATTTCTAATGATTAAGGCCTCAGCCAAAATCCAAAGATCATAATCGGGAAAGGCCTTAGACAATTCCATGTCTAGTTGTCTCATGAGACCTACTGATGCATAGAGGGGCTATAGAGGGCCCCACCCATCACATACTAAGTCCAATGCATTCCTCATTTTTATAAATCAAAGTATCTCAAACACTTGATTTATTAAATCACTTTTCATTCCAAGTGTTACATATTATTTGGTTTCTCATTTCATATTATTCAAATTGTCCCATACCACTTGAATAATTTAATTTCTCATTTAATATTATTCAAAGTGTCTCATACCACTTCGAATAATTTAATACTTAATCAAAAAAATGTAATTAGAGTTTAATTTCATTCTTTAACATTTACATATATTTAATGAATATGGCATATAAGTGTTAATTACAAAACTAGTCACTGCATGTCTATGTCATTAAATGGAAAGTATGAAAAGTAGATTATAGCATATGTGATGAAAACTAATGCACTAAAATAAATACAAGTTTTGTCAAATAAAATGATAACATTAATTTCCATATGAATCAAATACATATTGGTATTTCATCTGGATGCATAATGATTTAAAAGGTAAAGCAAGCATTTCAGGTGGGGTGTTAAACACATAGATTCCCAAACATCTGTTACTGGTATGCTTATGTATAGAATATCATAAAGGTAAACATAATTTTAAAAATGAAAAGGATAAAATCCAACCATACCATTTAATTTATATGAAAATAAGTGATTCTTATATATGTATATAAGAGTAGCCAACCCGAAATATTATACCCATTCATTCTCTATAATTAATAAACACATCAAAAGTATTTGGAATCTCCAAAAAAAGGGTGTAGTGATGTGTAAATCTGTTTATACATGAGGGTGTATATTAAGAGTTGTATTTTTAAATAAAAACCTTTCATATTATGAAAACAACATGTTTTATTCTTTCTTAGAAACCCTTGGAAAATTCTAAATAAAATTGAGGACTAATGTTTATATGTATACACGTATGTTGACAAAACCGAATAAACATTATGTATTAGTCACATTAACAAGGGTCCCTAAAACATTAAAAATTGAAAAGTTTTATTTATTAAACATCTCATATATGTGTTTGTGTAACCGATTATACATAGAATATATATAATGGTCTTACAACGAGATTTATTATCACTTACATGTTTTAAATTATTAGGAACATTAGTAAAAACAAGGGTTCATGAATTTCAAAATGTTCCATTAAATAAAAAAATATTTGTTTATGAAATACATTTACACATTTCTTATATAATCATATATAAAATTTTCCCTATATATAATTATATATACTTATACACATATAGAACCTCAACATAACACACACACTTGTATGTTAAGGGGTTAAGATCGTCATGTAGGGTAAGGGTCTCACCATTAATGGGTAGGTCAAGCTCTTAACCGTATTTACATATATACAAATAACCAAATATATACGAAGTACATAAATAATATTTTCATGTTTAATATAAACCCTCATGTTTAGAAGATTACTTAAACCCAAAAAAATCCAGAAGACCTAGAATCAGGCATAAGATACAATTTTATCTAAAATTTATGGTTATATATATTTATTTATATGAGTATACAAATATATTTATATACCTTTATTATAATAAAAACAAGACAATGTATTCCCTTACTTGGATTGAGGAGGAGGAGAGGCTCGGGAATGGATCAAATGAAGATTGAGAAGAGGAAGGACTGAGAGGTTAGAGTGAAAATGAGAGGTATACTTATAAACTATATAATAAAAATTATATAAAATAATATACATCCAATTGCATGGAAAGATGAAGCCTACTTGGATTAAAAAAATATTGAAGATGACCCGGCCTTGTGGAAGATGAGAGCAAGGAGGACCAAACGGTCACGGATGTGGAAAAACGGTGCTAGTTGGAGTAGAATAGGTCACTGGTGTAGTGCACATGGAGAAGAAAAATATACAGTAGGAAAGGAAAAACCAAAAAAAAGGATGGACAGGATAAGATCTAGCCTTGTTCTGATGGTCGGGGATGAGTTTGCGGTTTTGAAAAAAACGGCTGGGATTAGATCACGAACATGATCAAACAGCTATGGTGCGATGCAGAGTTTTGAAAAGAAGGAATGGTCATGATTAGATTCGTGATGCATCCGATGGCGTACAAAAATGTGGAGGATATCCATGGCTGCAGGAGTTTTAAAGCCAATCTAATCCAACGGATCAGATGCGCAGTGTGATCCAATGGCTTGGATTCGGTCATGGCTGATTTTCTTTGTCCCACATTGAAATAGAGAGAGCTCCTTACCTCCCTTATAAGCTTGGAGCTATGAGAAATGGCTCAGATTACTCCTTCCCCCCTCCCAATACCACCCCTACCGGGTTCTGCAGGAGCACTCATGAACCCACCCACGTCATCTTACCTCCCCGCATGGTGGTGCGCTCTGATCCCCTTGAGCATGCTCTTGTACTCCCTTAGGGGTAGCTATACCCCCTTCTAGCTAGACAGAGCATGTACAATGTGTGCACACTGCTCCTGGGCCATTGCTAGGGGGTAGAGGGTGAGAATCCCATCAAATCTTTGAGGTCCTGCCACAAGGTGGCCCTCGGCTAGGTGGGTACTCTCTTAAATTATAACAAAGTAGTATTTTACTTTTTGTTATAAAAATATGTTTTACATATATATATGTATATAGGTATCTTCAAGGTATGATTTCTCTATTATAACCTAAGTATTTTACTTAGTTGTATAAATGCTAATGTTTTAAAAACACTAAGTAGTAAATTAATGTTTAATAAATCATTAATAAAATATTATATTAGTATTATAAAAATCAAATACATAGTTTTAATTAAAACCTTATTTAAACATTAATAATGAAAACATTTACAAGACATTTCAAATATTTGAAAGGTGTTTTAAATCCTCACCTCATTTTAAAATCACACTTAGTGTAGCTCAAAATATTAAAACATTGTCCTTTTAAAGTTCATAATAATATGTTATATTATAATTTAAATACATAACATAAATATTTTTGTAAAACTAAATTATAATTAGATATTTTTAATTAATCTGCCAAAAATACCAATGGCTATAATTATAGTCATTAGAGCTCAACAGTCACCCAACGGGTAACGGTCGAGTTGATGCCTTATAAAACCATACATTAGGGTGTCCCAAATTCAAGACAATTGAAGAAGATGGTGCACATCATTACACTAATTCTCAGTGTTGTTGTAGTGGCTCTGGCCATACTAATGTTTTTTGTAACGCATCTGAAAGACCCATATTATCTTCTTGGGGTTTTTGTTGTTTTGGGTGGTCTCCCTGTAATTATAATAGGTATTTTAATAGTTATTTTTGGTTAGTATGGTTTTCCTTTGACCTTGCTATAATGTAAACACTTCGGTTTTTTATTTAAATAAAATGCATGGTATTTAGTTTTCATGTTTTGTTCAGATAACAAGTAAATTAAACAAAATAAAACCATAATATTACTATTACATGAGAAATATGTTTTGGGGCATCATATTATTCCCCCTAAAAAGAATTTCCTCCTCTAAATTAATTTCATATAACCATGCTAAAATGAAACTCTATAATGTTCTTCACCATATCCTTCATCGTGGAGGATCCTCTGGTGTGACCAACTGAACACCCAAATTTGTGTTCAATTCTTCTGCTTCCCTGGACCAGACACACCTCAAACAGTAAGGGTTAAACTCATGCATTATACACTTGGGCTTCCAAAGGGATGCTCGAATGGTAGAGAGTTCAGATATGTCTAAATTGACAAACTCTCTAAGAACTTGTGGGAATGTCTCTTATCTGAGAATGTCAATGTTGTAGACATGGTCATACAAACTGATGCTCGTGATTTGGTTCATGTAGGTTGCGCAAAGGTTCCCCTCCAAGGAAGCCTCTTAAAACCTTACCCTAGCTGTGATGTTTTGGGATAGAGTGAATCATAGGAAAATACCTTCATGGTACTTTCCCCTTTGTCTATAATCAGTGAGTTGAGTAGTGGCTATGTGGTGGTAGATATTGGAATTCCCTTGGTCGGAGCAGGGAATGTCTAGAATATTCGATAACCCGTAAATATGTTGGCATGTTCATCACAGGTTTGCAAAGGGAAGGTATTCTTCCACATAGGTTCTGACCATAATGGCCTCTAGTACCTCAACGTGAAGAGATAAGATATAGGTTTGTCCTTCCATATGAAACTAAAAAAAATCATGAAAGTCCAATGAGTGAAACTCATTCAAAATAACAAACACTAAAAAGGTAGGAGAAGGAAGAAGAATTAAGTTATATTTTTATAAAACAAATGGTACACAACTCCCTGGACTAATGGTTTCCTCAGTTCCCTGTTACATGAATCCCCAAAACAATTTTGAAACTCTTGATCTCCCGGGACCAAATGCAACCTGAGCAGTCTGGTTCAATCTCATGGGTACACTTATGGTGTCTCCAGAGTGAGACATGAGGGTTTTAAAGCTGAGACACATCAATATGTACTTGATGTCTGTACAAATAACAGAAGGCCTCAATTTCAAGAATTTCAAAGTCCATTACTTGACCATAATTGTAACATCCTAGGTAAATAATGAATAAAACATTTTCATATTTATTAATATTTATGAATTAAATATTAATTTTACTTTAAAGGGGTTGCTATGTTTGATAGCGTACCCGATAGGCAACAAAGAGTTTCTTTGAAATCTTACATTGCACACTAGTAATAAAATAATGTTATTTTATATGGTAGTTAACACGTAGATGTTATATTGGGGGTAATGAATAGAAATAACTAAAATATGTTTATATATGTTTTTTTAAATGTTTCTACATTTATCCAATAAAAGATAAAGGATTAAAATACAAAAAGAATTCAATTTTAGGCATATATACTCTAACATTCACAAAAGGTCGACTTATCACCTTTTGATGGTGAACCGTCTATAAATATAGTTTTGGTCACTCTTATACAATCTATTGGACCAAATAAAATTCTTCTTTAGAATCGAGACATCAAAATTTACTTTGTGTAAATTTTTGGTATTTTTCCGATAAAGTTCATTTTTAAATGAATAGTGAAAAATGTTGTATGTTAATTCAAAACATCTTTTTAATCTAATGTATTTATATGATTATATTATCTTTTTAATTTAATTTAAAGTGCAATTAGAATATATTTTTACCATTTAATCCAATAGTGGTCGTTGGAATTAATTTCACTTTGAAATTGAACTTAAACTAGTGTCAGTCTTTTGATACTTATTATTTCATAAAAACACACTATTTGTTTTGACAGCGGGAATTAATTATTAAATTAATTAATGAAACTTATATGTTTTTAATTTTGTAAAATATACATCATTTTTTAATTCGTAATATCAAATATATCTTAGGTTGAATTTTTGGTATTTATCTGAAAAACTTCAATTTTTTATGAATAGTGAAACCACTAAGTGGTACTTAAAAAACTGATTTTTCGTTTAAATGAAACTTTACCACTTCTGTGTTTTGAATTACAAAAATCCTACATACATGGTTGTCATTAATAATTAAAATGTGGTTCAATGGGATTAGAATAATTTTTTGGTGAATAGTAACTTTTATGTTTAATAATCGCGATTAGAGGTAATTAGTGTAGTTTAAGGTAAAAATAATGTTTTAATACTATGAAATGAACTTTACATATGTCCTACCCTTATTGGATGTGTCATGGCCGACCAATAAAATCCATCTTTCAACTTGGGGACCCCATGGAGCCACTTTGGTAGGAAAATGACATTAAAAACTTTTTATTTAATGTTAAAATTAAAATGTCACAAACATGAGTTGTTTTACTAAAACAATTCTTAAATGAGGTTATACAAGTCAGATTTTTGACTATAAATATTCATTGTAAATATCAGAATATTTCCTACATCATGTTATTTTTTTTTATAATTTTTAGACATTAAATAAATTAAATTATTTATGGCATCAAGATGATGCAGTGATTACCTCATTATTTAGCAATTTAAATAAAATGAAACGATAATGTAAAATATAAGACCTACACATGTCAAAAACCTATTGGATGGGTTTATTTAGAAATATTATCACCTTATCCTATAAATATATAATTTTGGGACCCTTTTTATCTGAAAATCATTTTATAATAAAGTATCTTTTCTTAACTTTCCAAGAGTGCCCCTCCTCTCCTCTTATAAAAGGCCCCCACCTCTACCACCTTACCCACACCTCTCAAGCCTTTGGTTCGGCCAATCTCTGCCCATTTTGTCTCTCCACATACCTCTCTTACTCCTATAATCCTCTCTTTGGGCAGAAGTCTTCCCAAGGAATCCTTTGAGCTCAAATCAAAAAGAGTTACCCGTTTTAAAGGTAGTGTTTTATCTTGTGTTATTTTGTTTTATTTTGCTTCTCCAACCCCCTAAACTCTTTTTATTAATTTCTTTTGTAAAAACTCCAGTATCGTCATTATACTAGTATGTTTTTATAAGAAGAATTCGAGCTACACTTACACACACCTACATCTAATGGTTAAAGAACATATTGTTTCTGTCGATGGTGAATTTCTGCCTCACGAAACGATGATTGTTCAATATTCCTATAACGCCTTCAAAGCTGGCCATTAAGATGACACTATATTTATATATGATATATAATATGTTTATGTTTTAATTTATCTTCTGTATTTTTCATTTATGTCATACCTTTATGGCTTCCATTATGGGTATACGCGATATCTTCATTTTAGGAAGTGCGGACTACCGCCCCCTCAAAGTGATTTGATTCATTAATGCCATATGTGGGACATATAAAGTATGGATATAAAGTTATTATATATGATTTATGTTACATATAAATGATGAATATAATTCTGGAATTAAAATGTATGTACCTCTCATTTAGTTTTAATTCCATTAATATGACATAGAAATGAAAGTAGTGTTCATGCGTACGTACGTCTTACCGTCTCCATGAACGGTGCATTTCATTTCTTACCTCTAAATGATTACATAATATTATAAATACATGTATATTCTGTATATATATGATATATGTGATATCCAAATCATGAATATCATTCTGTATATAGTGAACCTTTGACCACACGAACAACATGTAATTGTAAGAAGTCCACTTTCGACTTAAGAACCAAGTATCGACAAAACAAACATTATTAACTTAAATGATTTCATAATGTTTATAACATGATAATAAGTGATATAAAAGTAATAATGAACATGAAAAAGGTTATTAAGCAAGTATAAATTAACTCAAGTTTATTATTCAGGACGTTAAAGAACGATTGAGTTAAGTCGGACCCGAAGTAAGGGAACTTCTTAACCCAATTTCTATTCTTTGGGTTAATCTCCTACTTTCAAATTATTTCATGATATTATTATGTCCTATCTTGTATTTATACTTTTTTTATGTGTAAATATAGTTAATACACATAATAGATATATTTTATTTAAAAAAAATGATCTTTGTAAGGGACTTCGTCTCAATCTCTTTTCATTGAGGCACGTTTCGTTTTATACACAACTTTCTTTTATACAGTGTATAAACCCCTTTGACTTTTACTTTTTTTTAAAAGGAATATTTTTCTACGAAGCGTTTTACTAAACAAAAAAAAGGAATGTTTCTTTTAACGTACGCGGTGACAACAACCTTTTCTGCCGCCGCGAGTATTATTTGGTCTTCGGCTTCCTCAATAAGCCATAATGTTTTTAAAATGAAATAAATACCATATACTCTTTTATGTATTTTAGTATTGAAAATGGTTTTTATAATGGATTTGTTAAGTCAATATATTTAAGTGATATATTGTGATCAAAGTGTGGAAATGTTTTCTTTCCATTATATTTGTTTTATGTCTTATGATTTTATAATGGTACTTGGACATTTGACGGGTGGTTACGTGAGAAATTATATGACAGGTGGTGCCATGAATACTAGGACGGGTGGTTACGTTATAACCTCCAATTCATTGGGTATGGAAGTCATCTGTATGACTATTCCATTAAGTGATATGTGTGGAAGTCGACCGTATGGTTATTCCATTTAAGTATGTTTATGTCCCAAGTTACCTTTATATGTTATGTGATCTTTATATGGGTTTTATGGTAATATTTTGGTTACAAAAGGGTAAGTAATGATATTTTATTCATTGAATAGTTTTTACTACTTCATAAAGGTGAAAAGTATTACTTTGATAAAGTATACATGGTTTACATGTTGTTTTGAAAAACCAACCGTTTTTATTCATTGTGTATCCCTTACTTAGCTTTTTATGCTTACCCCAAGTTTTTTTTGAAATTTTTTTCACAGGAATTAATGTGGAATAGGGTTAAGGATGGGATCCAGGGAAATTCATGCTATCTAAAACTTGTAACTAGACATGTTTCTTTTTAAGAGTTCATATTTTGTGGAAACTTAGTATAAGTTTCTACTTTTTAACCTTTTGAGATGTAATAGTTATGTCCTAATTCTCTAAAACTCTAAACCTGAAAAGATCCTCAATTTTAATTATTCATTTAATTCAATATTAAGTAAGTTTTAAGGCTGGGGCCTTATAATAATGGCCATAGGACAAGATTTGGCACATATATGATGCGTGGAGGTCTTTCGTTGTTGTTGCTTCTTGGAAAACCATGAGGAATGAAATGTTTCCTGCTACGGCAAAGCATTCAAAAAGGCCCTCGAAGTACTTTCCCCAATGTGCGTAGGATCAAAATTGGATTTTAATCATAAATAAGTAGTCTAAACCCGTTCCTCAGTGAAGTTGAATTACATGGGGATAGTTTAACATGTCGTAGAGGTGTTTACATGTCATGTGAATGTGTGAATAGTTTACAAGGTTTTCGTGGCTGTCTATGGAAACTATGGTTTCTAGGTCCTCAATAAGAGGAGGAAAAAGAATGGTATTTCCATTTTCCATATGAAAATTAAGAAAACATAATACTTAGTAATGCTTAAGTAAATTTTTTTTCTTTGATCAGTCCTGGTTTTCCATAGTTATCTAAACTGAATCCATTGATACCAACTGTCATGGCCCTACTCCAGAATAATTGGGGCCAATACCTTAAAACATGATGTGTAATTTTTACAAAAATCGTGCACTAATATTTTACACATCATGTCCTATACATAAGATCATTACTATTCAGGTTCTGGGAAACCATCCTCTTTTGACATGCTTCTTTGGATAGAAACTGAAACCTGAAAATTTTTATTCTAAAATGTAAGGTAAGAATATGAATGTCCGGTAAGGGGTTTTAAAATAACATATTATACCAATTATAACTTTTGAAAAATTTCCTTTAAAATTTCCCAGAATACTTTTTATTAAGGAATACTAAAATACATGCATCATAACATTGCATCTAGTCTAATATTCATAAGCGCACATTTCATGGAATTCTAATAGATTTATAAGGAAGAATGATTCAATTATAAGCATGTTCATTCAGAATAATAAGTAAAATACATTCTAAATAAGTATGGCATATGAATATGCAAGTACAAAATTAATAACTAAGATTAATACATAATTAGAGTTGCGCATAAAATAATGACTACAATTTCATCCCTTCATTAAAGTGAAACATATACTGGCTGATAATTCTCTGAGTGCTGGAAAAATAATAATAATCCATAAGCTTTTACTTTATATGATTCTCATGAACATAATCTCTTTAACCAAGAATATTCTTCTAGTTAATTAAATTACATAGTCATAATGAGGAAAGTACATATACCGAACTGTGTCAAGTCCTAGGACAAGATGTCTAATGATAAATGCCTTGGACAAAATCCAAAAAATCATAATTGGGAAAGGCCTTAGCCAATTCCACGTATAGTTGTCTCATGAAACCTACCGATGCATCGAGGGGCTATAGAGGGCCCCACCCGTCACATACTAAGTCCAATGCATTCATAATTTTGATAAATCAAAGTGTCTCAAACACTTGATTTATTAAATCACTTATCATTCCAAGTGTCACATATTACTTGGTTTCTCATTTCATATTATTCAAAGTGTCCCATAACACTTTGAATAATTTAATTTCTCATTTAATATTATTGAAAGTGTCTCATTCCACTTTGAATAATTTAATACTTAATCCACAAAAGGTCATAAGAGTTTAATTTCGTTCTCTATCATTTACATATATTTAATGAATCAGGCATAAAAGTGTTAATTACAAAACTATTCACTCTATGTCTATGTCATTAAATGGAAAGTATGAAAATAATATTATATCATATGTGATGAAAACTAATGCACTAAAATAAATACTTGTTTCGTCACATAAAATGATAACCTTAAATTCCTTATTAATAAAATACATATTGGAATATAATCTAGATGTATAATTATTTAAAAGGTAAACCAAAAATTTATTGTGGGGTATTAAACACATAGATGCCCAAACATTTGTTACTGGTATGCTTATGTATAGCATATCACAAGGGTACAAATAATGTTAAAAATGAAAATCATGAAATACAACCATACCATTTAATTTATATGAAAATTAGTGATTATTATATATGTATATAAGAGTATCCAACACCAAATATTATACCCATGCATTATATATAATTATTAAATGCATCAAAATTATAATATTTGGAATCTCAAATATTAGGGTTTAGTGATGTGTAAATCTATTTATACACGAGGGTGTATATTAGGAGTTGTATTTTTAAATAAAAACCTTTCATATTATGAAAAAAACATGTTTTATCCTTTCTTATCAACCCTTGGAAAATTATAAATAAAATTGAGGACCAAAGATTATATGTATACACATATGTTCACAAAACCTAATAAACATTATGTATTAGTCACATTAACGAAGGTCCCTAAAACTTCAAAATTGAAAAGGTTTATTTATTAAACAGCTCATATATGTGTTTATGTAACATCAATCTATATAGATTATTTGTGTGTATAACCGATTGTACATAGTATATATATATATATAATGGTCTTATAGTGAGATTTATTAACACTGACATGTTTTAAATTATTAGGAACATTAGTAAAAACAAGGGTTCATGAATTTCAAAATGTTCCATTAAATATAAAAAGTTTTTCTTATGAAATAAATTTATACATTTCTTATAAAACTGTATATAAAATTTTTCATATATATAATTATATATACTTATACACATATAGAACCTCGACATCACAGACATACTTTCATGTAAAGGGGTTAAGATCATCATGTAGGGTAAGGGTCTCTCCATTAATTGGTTGGTGACACTCTTAACAGTATATACATATATACAAATAACTGAATATATACAAAGTACATAAATAAGATTTTCATGTGTAATATAAACCCTCATGTTCATAAGATTACTTAAAACCAAAAAAATCTAGAAGACCTAGAATCGGGCATAATAGAAAGTTTCATATAAACTGTAAGGTTATATATATATATATATATATAAGTTTACATATAAACGTATATACCTTCATTACAAAAAAAAGACAACATATTCCCATACTTGGTTTGAGGAGGAGGAGAGGCTCAGGAATGGCTCGAAGGAAGCTTGAGAAGAGGAAGGACTGAGAGGTTAGATTTTAAATTAGAGGTATACTTATAATCTATATAATAAAAATTATATAAAATAATATATATTCAATTGCAAAAAAATATGAAGCCTAATTGGATTAAAAAAAGATTGAATATGACCTGGTCATGTGGAAGATGCGAGCAAGGATGATCAATCGGTCACGGATGTGGAAAAGAAGTGCAAGTGGGAGTAGAATAGGACACTAGTGCAGCGCACACAGAGAAGAGAAGATGTCGTGGGTAGAGAAAAACCAGAAAACGAAAGGATATCCAGGACTGGATCTAGCCTTGATCCGATTGTCGGGGATGAGTCCATGGTTTTGAAAATGAAGAAGGGACGGGATTAGATCATGAACGTGATCGAATGTCTATGGTGTGACATGGAGTTTAGAAAAGAAGAAACGGTCGTGATGAGATCTGCAAAGGATCATACGGCGTACAAAAATGCGGAGGATATCTGCGATTGTGTGAGTTTGAAAGTCGATCTCATCCAATGGATCAGATCACGTGTGGCGTCATCCAACATCCTAGATTAAATCTTGGCCTATTTTCTTTGTCCCGCATCGAAATGGAGGGAGTTCCTCACCTCCCTTATAAGTTTGGAGCTCTGAGAAACAGCTTAGATAACTCCTTCCCCCCTCCCGGTACCACCCTATACTGGGTTCTACGGGCGCGCTTCTGCGCCCACCCATGCCGACGTGCTGCCCCGCACGGTGGCATGCTTTGATCCCCTTGTGCATGCTCTTATGCTCCCTTAGGGGTATCTATGCCCCCATGCTCGCTAGACCTAGCACGCATCATGTGTGCGTACTATCCCTGGGCCATTTCCAAGGGTAGAGGGTTAGAAGCCCATAAAGTCTTTGAGGGCCTACCACAAGGTGTTCCTCAGCTAGGTGGGTACTCCGCTAAATTTTAACAAATTATCGTTTATTTTTTGATATAAAAATAGGTTTTATGTATATATGTATATAGGTATCTTCGAGGTATTATTTCTCTATTATAACCTAAATATTTTCCTTAGTTGTATAAATGCTAATGTTTTAAAAACACTAAGTAATAAATTAATTTTTAATATATCATTAAGGAAATATTATATTTGTATTATAAAAATCTAAGACATAGTTTTAATTAAAATCTCTATTTAAACATTAATAATTAAAACATTTACAAGACATTTGAAATATTTGAATGATGTTTGAAATCCTCACCTCATTTTAAAATCACACTAAGTGTAGCTCAAAATATTAAACCATTTTCCTTTTAAAGTTCATAATAATAGGTTATATTATAATTTCAATACATAACTTAAATATTTTGGAAAACTGAATTATACTTAGATATTTTTAATTAAGCCACCAAAAAGATCAATGGCTATAATTATAGCTGTTATAGCTGAATGGTAACCCAAGGGGTAATGGTCAATGTGATGCCTTGTAAAACCATACATTAGGGTGTCCCAAATTCAAGACAATTGAAGAAGATGGTGCACATCATTCCACATATTCTTAGTGCTGTTGCAGTGGCTCTAGCCATACTAATGTTCATTGTGATGGATCCAAAAGACCCATATTATCTTCTTAGGGTTTTTTTGTTTTGGGTGGTCTTCATGTAATTCTAATAGATCATTTAATAAGTATTTTTTTAGTATGGTTTTCCTTTGACCTTGTTGTAATGTAAACACTTCGGTGTTTTATTTAAATAAAATGTATGGTATTTAGTTTTCATGTTTTTTTAGGATAAGATGTAAATTAAACAAAATAAAACCATAATATTACAATTGCGTGAGAAATACGTTTTGGGGCATCATAGAAACTACCACTTTGTAACCTTGTATCTTCATTAATATTCAATGTTAGTAAATATAGATATTCAAAAATAGGGGTAAAGGTTTTTTAGAGGATATTTTTTATTGGTCGACTAAACTTTTAGATCATTTTGATTTGAACTTTCATTTCACCAACATCCCATTGACCATCTGTAATAACATTCATCAGTTCTGACCTTTTTTCATTAATTTTTAAAGGTTTATCATGTAAAAAATTGAAATGAATACCTCCTTTTCAAAATGTTTTATTACACGATCTGATGGCCATGATATGAATGTTTCAATAGCGTGCTCGATCATATGAATATCTATATCATCAAGTGGAACAGATATCTCAGTGCTCGACTCATGAGCTATGTTAATCCCCACTCTCACATGACATGTTGGAATTTTTATTTTATATAGAGTTTATTCTTGGATATTGTACACAATAGCCCCCACAATAAGGTGATCGGTGGGTATTGATAGATATAAATAATAGTCATTTTCACACTATATAATATCATAATATAAAAGGTAACAATGTATTCCTTATTCACATTTCACTGAAACAATTATGATAAAATTTCTCACCTCAAAGCTGGTGGAGGTGTGGTGGAGGTCATCATGCAGTGGTTGTTTTTTAGTTATTTCTTCTCTTTTCTTACCCACTATAGTATTTTATAATAAATCAAAATTCCAATGAAATTTTTCCTTAAGAGAAGCTAATCATGCCTGAATCTATTCCATTTGTTTATCTGTATCCCCCCTTTTTTTATTTTCTCAAAATATGTTTGAGGTGTCACCCAAAACTCGAACCTCTGACGTGGCCATATTGTTATTGATACTTCAAGTCCATTGATAGTAGTTGTTCATCTGGTATATCTTATGATGATTTATGTGTCTAAGTCAGATAAAAAATATACTAAAATAATTAATCATCGTTATGTAATAGTGATTTAAAGAACAAAATAGTATGCCATACTTACACATGATTCCCACGCTTTTTGTGGTGTTTTATCTATTAGTGTCCCATATTTATTTACACAATACTCCTTCCATAGAACATGATTTGGGGTGGAATTGGATATAGATTTTGATTCATCAATCTGTATATAAACAATGGAACATAATTATGTTTTGGTTTCATGTCACATAAAAGTATTATAGTATATTTAAAATATGTACCAATTTTTTTCATTTGAAGTATACCCCATCCTTGCCTTACAGTAGGGGTACGTAGGTTTTTCTCCCCATTGCTTATTTTCACCACTTAGTTGTTGTTTCATAAATTAACAATTATTAATCAAATTGATTAATACACATATTTTTAAAAACAATATTACCATCCATAGTGTTCCTAAAATGATGTCTCCTATAAAATCCAGTAAACTCATCCCACGCTTTTTGGGTTATCAGGTGTGTATACATAAGCTGTGGGTGTAAATTCATTTTTTCCTTCAACATATTCTAGATGAAACTTCAATAGAATTTTGAAAAATCCAATATAATCCTTTCTATAAATAATTAATAAAAATTTCTTTTGGGATTCCTCTATTATAAACTCACTCTGTAATGGATAATGAAGAGTAATTCTATGTTCCATTATTTTATTTTTTAGTAAAATAAAGAAACGATATCATAATGTCACCATAGTCTCATCACAAATGAATGTCTTAATAATGGGCACAACATGGTTCCAAAGATATACAATAATTGTCATTTGCTTCTAAGTGGTGATTCCAATGAAACTATTAAACATGGCCATGTTGGGGTTAACAGGTAGGTCATGTGAATTCCATCCCACCTCAAATTTGATTCCTTTATTTGTTGCCTAAATAATTTTTGCTAACACTTTCATGCTATGATACTCTTGTTTTTTCAGGGACATCAGTTCTTAACCATTTACCATTTCTTTGGGTTCAACATCATCATTATGTTGTTCCTCTAGATTAGTAGCATAAGAATGTGCAGAAGGTTATTATTCCTCTATACTAGTAATATCAACATGTTGAAAACCCTATTTTTCCTTAAGATTGGGAGAATCAAAATGTACAGAACATATTATCTATATAAGTTGTTCAACATTTGAATTAGATTATATAAATTTTGTAGTGAACAGACACTACAGTGAAAACGGATTATTTCAATGGGGTATTTGTGGAAGATGATATGACCATTGCAAATAGTCTCATAGAATGAGTTATTTGCAATGAATGAATCTTCCCATCACAAATAATGACTAATTGTGATAGAATTTTCATTTTTTGGAAAATAATTTTGGTGTGAATGCAATCTATAATGCATGAGTATAATTGGTGATGACTAATAGTAATGAAATCTCATATCCATTCAAAATGATTTTTTCATGAAAACCTTTTTCAATGGATATTAATGTCCATCACAAAATGTTTCCATGAAAACCTTGCGTGACGAGTTATATTTTGTCACTATTAACCCATTGAAAAACAAAATTGACCTAAAACACGTGACACACTCTCTTCCTCCCCATTTTATTAGTTCTACAAACAATACCACTAGACGACCCCAATATGATAACCACTTCCCCAAATCACCCAAAAACACCCATCAGATCTGATTTTTTTTAGATTTAGGCTCAGATATCTCAGGTACGGACTTCGCTTCTATATTTCTTTTTTCATTTAAATGTTTCAAAAATTGGTATGGTCAATAAGTTTTCCTTCATATTATGTTTTATTTCATATTTTTTGTTTCTATAAGTTTATTATTCCTTATTTTGATTTACATTGGATTTTCATGAGTTAATTTCAATTTATTTGAGTTATTTTGATCATTTTTTCAAGGATTTTATTTAAATATCTTTAATCATTATATTATATAGTATGGTTAGGGTGATATAATTTTTTATGAATTATTATGATTTTTTTTGATTTTCACATTGATTTTTAATTGGTCATTTTTTTATGCATTGTTTTTTTGTGTTTTCTTCATTTTTTCAACATGATTTAGTATGGGAAAACTATGGTTTAATAAATTTTATTTTATTTTTACTCTTTATTTGGTATCGAGGTTTACTAAAAATTTATTATTTCCTATTTGTGTGTTCATCAAGTCTGTAAGTTATTTCAATTGATTTTTAGGTATTTTTCTCTTGGTTTAATTACTATATTTAATAGAATTTTCTTTTTGATATTTTAGGTTAATGAGTTTATATTATTGATATTATGATTCCAAAAATTGTTCCCTTTTTATAAAATTCAAAACCTAAAATTTTTAAATTTTACTTTTTAAGTAAATAATGTAATATATTGGAAAACTATTTTTACTAAGTAAAATGAATTTTTTCTTGCTATGTCTACATGTCTTCCTCATTGGTTCTGTAGTTTCTTATTTTTTGTCTTGGTCCTCACATCTGCTAGCAATAGTGCTCTGGTTCCTTTTTCTGTTGATTAGGACTTTTTTCATGGAGGATTCTTGGGCTTGAAGGTGATGTGTGATGATGATCTCCTTAGCCACTCAACCAAATCTAGCCCCAAATTCCTATGTGCCTCTCTAAGTCATATATGGATTAGTGGTTACTAAAAGGTTTTTCAATTTTTGGTTCAGCATTCTAGGGGATTCAATGTGCTTTTGAAGTTGGTGTGTTTCGTTTTTTTTTTGCTCTTATTTTTTCAGCCTCATCTACGAGGTCTTCGTCTAGATTCATTGGCCTCACTATCCACTTTTTTGGCCTCATGTTCATCTGATCCTCTCTAAGTTGAATCTATATTAGTGTTAAAAATAAGGTTTTGGTATGTGTGTTTAGGTTTTCGTTGCTGGAGGTGTGAGCCCTTCGACGTCGGCAACATTCTGTTTTGGATTTAACATCATTTTTTGAGGACTTTATGATGGGTTAAAGTGGATTTCTACATAATATGGTGTATCTGTAAGAATGTTTTTTCTGGATTTGGTGGTTTTTAGTTGTCTCTATGGTGTTTGGTTAGGTTTTTTCTTGGCAGGGATGATGGTTTTCGGCAACCTGTTGTCTCCATCTTTCTGATGTGGCGATGAATCGGTGATGATGAAGACATGGTGATTATTCAGCAATGATGATGATGGGTACAACGATGATGATGGATGGTGATGTTGATGGATGGTGATGATGATTGTGACTTTGAATGATGTGAGCGTATCACGAAAGATACCTACTCATTTTGTGTATCTATATTTCTAATCTTATATTTTGAATTTGACTCACCGCTGTCAAATCCCACTTAATGTTTTTGACTATGTTCTGGTTGTCGTTCAACCTAAAACCGTCCATTTTGAAAAAAAAATAAAAAAGATAATTGGCAAAGAGATAAAAGTACATAATATATAGAAAAATATAATTCTTTGAAATATAGACCTTTTTAAAACAAAAAGGTTTTAATCTCATCTAACCATTAAATTTCAACAATTATTTGGTATTATAAAACATTAAATTATTAATTAATATTTTAATTATAATATGTAAGGAATTAAAATAATTTGCCTTAGCAAACATTTTATTTATTGGTGGTTTAACTCTTTTAATCTTCTTATTAATATTTCAGGTTTTATTCCCATTATGTAATAATGTTTATCTTGTACAATAAAATATATTTTATTTTAATTAATGTATATTATTTGATGTATTTATATTAATTAATAAATCTTGATATATATATATATATATATTACATTGTGAATATACATATATAAAAGTTAAGAAAATGTGTAAGGTTTTAATATATATATATATATATATTAAAAAATGTGTAAGGTTTTCAATATATATATATATATGAACATGTGATTATATATATATATATATATAAGTTTAAAAATGTCTAAGTTTTTTAATATTATATAAATATATATATATATACATGTAAGGTGTTTAATATATATGTATGTATGTATATATGTATGTATGTTTATAAACATGTGAATATATATATATATATAATTTTCAAAAAAATGTTTAAGGATTTTGATATATATATATATATTAACATGTGAATATATATTTATAAACATTTAAAAAATGTGTAAGGTTTTATATATATATATATATGGGTGTGTGTGTTTATAAATATTTGATATGTATATTTGTTTAAAAAGGAGTTAGAATATATTTTATGCATTTATATTAATTAATAAATAATGATATAAATAGTATTTATTAAAAATGAAATACTAATTTTAATAATTTATATATTTAGTAATAATCATTAAATAATTTATAATAATTAATTATTAACTATTCAATTTTATTAATAAATATTTAATATTAGTAACTATTAAAAAAATACAATAATTCATATAAATGTTGTATTAATTAAAATAAGTTGTATTAATAATTCATATAAATGTTGTATTATATAAATATAATATTAATAAAATATTAAAAAGGTTACTCTTGTGTATGATGTTACCAAACACCTGACACACACAAATGTTATTATTGCTCCTAAGGTAAACCCCATATTCTGGACATGACAGTAGTCTCTGATTTTTTATATAATACATAGTTTGGTAGGTACATAAACTTTTATAAAAAATTATAATATAAATATTAAATGAATTACCTTTATATTAAATGTTACCAAACACTCAACACACACAACATTATGTCGTGCCTAGGGTAAACTATGTATCCCGGACCTAACACTAATTTCATATTTCCCATATAGGACACCATTTAGAATATATTCCATTATTTTCATAAAATATAATGCATGTGATATGATATATTTAATATTATTATTTTACCTATGCAGAGCCCCTACGGCCCCCAAAATCTAGTGTTAACATAGTGGTTCACTTCGATTATATTCTATAGAAAATTTCAAGGAGTTAAAATATAATAATAATTTTCAATTAGTAACAATGAATAATAATTTTTCTTATTTATGATTTTTAGATAACTATGGACTCAAGAAGTAGACATAATCTTCTATTATGTGATCATGATTAGATATATCATCACAAAAATACCAATGAATTTGTTATAAATATTTTCTACATTGAACATGTTGAAAATTTTATATCATTTGCATCATCAAATTCATATTTTTTTTCTGAAGGGACAATTAAATGTTCATGTGAGAATTTCCATCTTAGGAGATTCGAAATGTTTGATAATGTTGGAATTCATCTATTGCATTTTGGTTTTCCGAAAGATTATATTTTTTGGTATCACCATGGTGAATATAATTCAATAGATAATATAATTTTTTTGGTTTTAGATCCATCATTTCTAAATTCAATACATGATACAGTTGCCCCATCTATTCAAGAAACACCAAATTAGAATGATATTCCAAATCCTGAATCTGAACCTTCTCAATTTTACAATTTTTTAAAATCTGCTGAGGAGGCCTTATCTTTGGGATGTCAGATGAGAAAACATGAATATATTACAAAATTTGTGGCTATTAAATAAGATCCTGGAATTTAAAATAGTTGTTTTGATTATATTTTATCTTTTTTTAAATCCTTGTTGTAAGACAGAAATACATTACCTTCATGTTTCTATGAAAGTAAGAGGTTGGTTCATAACTTGGGTCTTATTTATCAGAAGATCTATTCTTTTTAAATTGATTTTATCTTATATTATGGTGGTTATAACTCATTATATAATTTTCAAATATGTTGAGAATTGATTTATAAAGAGGAAAAAGAAGAAAATTCCAATGTTTCTATGAAACAATTGAGGTATTTTCCAATTACATCTCATTTAAAGTGTTTATTTATGTCTAACTAAACATATGGATTGATTACATGGAATAAATAAAATATTTTTGTGAGTAAAAGCTTAAATCATCCATGTGATGGTGATTCATGGAAACACTTTGATCATATTCATCCATATTTTTCATCAGAACCTCATAACATATGTTTGAAAATTTATACCAATGGTTTTTTCCATTTCATTCTTACAATAATCAATATTCTATTTGGACTATTTTCATTACGCATTTTAACTTACCTCCTTGGATGTTGATGAAGGAACCATATATATATATATATGGAACTATTAATTCAAAGATATCAAATAAAGAATACTGATGTTTATTTAAATCCACTAACTGATGAGTTAAAATCATTGTGTAATAACAGTGTTACGAAATTTAATATAGTTGTATGTCATAATTTTATAATGAAGGTTGCACTAAAATGGATGATCAGTGACATTCGATCATATGGTATGTCATATGGATAGAGCACACATGGTCTAAAATCATGTTCATTTTGTATGGCTAAGAACAAAGTGTTTATGCTTGGTAATGGGAGAAAGGATAATTATTTTGACCATCATAAGTGATTTCTTCTTGTAGATCACCATTTTCGAAGGAACAGAAATAATTTTACATAAGGTTGAATTGAAATAGATGAACTACAAGTAGTGCTGTCAGGTAATCAGGTAAAATATATGGTCTATGAATTGCATCCTGTTACTTTTGAACCAGGCCTAAAAAAATAAAAAATAAATGGTTTTGGGATAGATCATAATTAGATAACGTAGAGTATTTTTTAGGACCTTCCATATTTGTCTAATTTGTTGGTTCATCACATGTTATATTTAATGAATATGTAGAAGATTTTTTTTTAATAATGTAATTAATATTGTGTTGGACACACCTGGTATGACCAAAGATAATGTAGAGGAACTGTTAGATCATTCCTAGATTTACTAATGTTCTAAATATCAATTATTTCAAGATAAAAGATCACAAAAATTAATGAATCCAAAATCACCTTACCCACTTACTAAAGAAAATCATATATTATTTTTCCAATGAATTTGATATTTGAGTTTATCAAATGGTTATGATTTTAATTTGTCTCATTTTTACATATATGAGCATATTATGAGGTTAAAAAGTCATTAATTCCATATCATAATTGAAATATTACATCCTTTTGGTCTTAGAGGGTTTTTGAATTCTTCAATCTGGGATGTGTTGATCGAAATATCATATTTTTTCTAGATATTTGTGTAGAAACATAGGATTATGATGCATTGAGTTAGTAGGAAAAATTCATTTTAATTTTATGTAAATTGGAGAAAATATTCCCACTAGGATTATTTGATTTAGTAGAACATTTAATATTATCAACACATCCCAAAGGCCTTCAATATTTTGTTTTATTTTTGGATAATCCCCCATTTATGGGTTGAGGGGGAACCCTTACATGACCTATAGGCCCAGTCGCACAAATCCCATTACATAACCCAAAGGCCCAAGTTACAATTCCTAATACATGACACAAAGTTCCAAGACCCAAAAATACAAGAACTTTCCCTCCCCACCATCTACATCATTGAAGACATCTATCTCCCCACCACGCATGGCTGATCAGTTAGCATTACCCCATATAAAGCATCATGATTCCTGGTATTGATTGAAATTTTTATACCCTCACATCTTTTAAATTGGGTTATCTTTTCTCTAGTGGATTCAAATTTTCTCTAAATCATAATCTAGGCCCTTTCTCCTATGTGATCTACCCTGGGCTGCATCTGGACCTTTGTGGCTCGGAGGCCTAGTGGCCTGAAAGCCTTGTATCCTGAAGGAATTTTTGTGTCCCTAAGGCCCTATGACCTGAAGGAATTTGGTGTATCAATGGCCCTGATACCCGTATACTTATACCAGTGTCCCAATGGCCCAAATTAGATGAATAGTTTCGACTAATACAGTACCGCATAGTACATACTATAGTAAACCAAATAATCACCCACACCCGGATTTGAATCCGGGTCTTTTTGATGACATGAGGGAGCCTCTACCACTTAGGTACAAGCACATTGGTGGAACATTGAATATTTTGTTTTATATATAAATCTGAATTTTTTGGGCCAATATAATTCTGATTGATGTATCCATTTGAGATATTTATGAAAAAATAACGAAATTCATAAAAAAACGTCAGTTGAAGGGTCAATTGTAAAAGCATACTTTCAGAAGGAAATTTAAAATTTATTCTCTTGTTATTTTTAGTCAGAATATCCTTCAAAACATAATTTCATAGGTCGTAATGAGGAAAATTTAGATGATCTCACAGACCATTAGTTGTCAGTTTTTAATCAGCCTGAGCTTGGTTTTTGAGGTTATCATGAACGATGGCTTACAGATGAAGAACTACAAAAATATCACACATATATTTTGTTGAATTATGAATAAATGAAATGATTTGTGTAGTAACCACTAATTATTATTATTTTATAAATTTTTTATAATAGATACATGTATTTACATTAGTTTTTTAGTAGATTTTATGATGACTATATAAAAAAATTATAAAATTACATCTACTACACAGGAAGAACATCGTAAATAGAATTTTTTATATTGGTTTTATAGAATGTTAAGTTAAGTTGTTTTAAATAGAACATTAAATCAATTTTATAATCATATGTATTATTAATAATTTTTATTTTTACAGGCAACACAACATGAAAGTAAAAAAATTATAGTCGATTATGTGTGCTCAAAAACACTCTATTGAAATTAGTAAAATCTTATAATGGTTATATGGTAAATAGATTTTGATTCCATATGTTCATTTATGGTGAATCAAATAAATCAATGAATAGTGGTGTTTTTTTAAGGGATGCCATCATAAGGAAAGTAAAGTTAGTTTTTATGGAATTATAGATGAAATAATTGAGTTCTGTTAGCTGGGACCAAATTATTTATCAATGTTTAAATACCATTGGTTTGATACTAATTGAGGATTGTGAGTACATCCATGGAATGAAATCATCGACATTAAATATAATAGTCTTCTTACATCAAATGAACCATTTATGATGTAAAATACATCGCATTAAGTTTATCATGAAAATTATTATGATGTTTTCAAATATTTTAATGGTTGGTGGAGTGTAATAAAAATTAAATCTTATGAAAATCAGTTTATTGAAAGTAAAAATAGTTATATAGAATTGAAACACATTAAAATTTTTCCAGAAACATCCCCAAATATATCTCTTACCAAATGAGATATAAATATTGATGATGAACCCCCCCCCCCTACTTAAGGGATGATGATATTGATATTTTTGATTAAGTAATAAGGGATGATGAAATTGGAAGTCGCATGGATGTTGATGATGATGAAGATGAGGATGAACACATTTTCCTCAATGAAGATGAGATTGAAGACATTTTCCTAGATGAATATGAAGAAGAATATGAAAATTTATGTCTTAAATTTAGGTATTTATTAGTTTTTTCATATTTTATATTTTTATTTACAATTATTTACATGTAATAATGTTTGTTTCAGATGGATGGACCTGTTGATATATTTTTTTCTTTCACTCATGTAAGTATTTATTAGTTTTTTAAATTTGATGTACGCATTAACAATAATTTAAAGGTAAGAAATATTATATTATGCATGGTATTTATTAGATTTTTTATTTTATAACTATATTAACAAATATTTATAGATTAGCTTATTAAGTTCTGGTCTTTATTTACAGGAAATTATTATATTATGATATTTATATGTTTTTTATATTTGATATATTTATTAATAAAATTATATAGGTAAGATTATTTTATTCTGGTTTTTATTAGTATTTTATATTTGATATCAGTATTAACAACTTATTAATGGTAATCTAATTATATTGTGGTATTTATTAGTTTTTTATATTTTATATTTGAATTAACAATTACTTACATGTAAGATTATTTATTTAGGATGGATGGAGATACTCCTGATGATATAATTCATTCTCTCATTGATGCTGGCCTTCCCAATGATAAGCCTGATTTAGCTTATCCATAGGAAGTTATACCTATTTTGATGGGACACGGTCTTTCTCAATTCATTATTCCAGACCCTATTATAGATATATGTTTATCTATGGATTTTGATCCTTTTTTCAAGAGAAATGTTCAATTTTTAATATATTTTTTTTATATTATTTTTTTTCATAATTTTGAAAATAATATTTTGATTATTCTATTTTTATTTTCATTTTTTTCACATTTAGCTATAGGAAAGGATAGTTCGATTCTCAAATATTATTTTTTGGAGTCATGGGTGTCATGGGATTTGGTTACCATTTCAGTCTGTCACTAGATTTTTTACCACTAGATTATATGTTATTAAATAATATATTTTAATTTAATTTTATTTAATTAGTAACATATTATTTTTAATTGTATTAATGTATTTATGGTCTCTAATTGATGAAAGTCTGAGAAAGCCTATCTGGGAGGCATGGGAAATTTGTATACGTGGATGTTTTTATAATTTTTTACCCAACCTTAAAAAGTGATCCATGGATAGAGATTCTGCTACTTTTTTCTATTAGTCTTATGTCTCCCATCAACCTGGATATATATCAACTTAGGTTTGGGATGGATTTTTCTTATATTGTCTAGGACAGATTTTTAGAAAGAAATATTTACCTGGATGTTAGAAATGGGGGAGGAAGGAGGTTAAACAAGTGTTTGGGAGTCATATGTATGGTATACATTGAAAACATATGGTAATTAATATTTTTTATTAATGTATATATACATTAAATATAAAATGTTTGTTATATTATTTAGGCTACTACTGACACCTCTATTACTAAGTTTGATGTTTATAAGAAGATGTAATCTAATCCTAGTACAGGACATATTGTTGGTGACTAACAATTCCATATAGTGGTAATAATTTTTCTTTAAAAAATTAATGATATTAATTTTTGTGTTATTATAATTAATAATTATATTTGAAGGAAACTTATGAGTTTGTGACTTCTTAGTCATGAGAGATTCAATCAATAGTGAAGCTGGTGATATTGGAGAGTCAGGTTTCGAGGAGGGGGTTTGGATATAAGAGACTTTACATGGTGTCAAGAAAGGTTGAGTGACTAGAACTAGTTCATGACTGACACTTTCCACTTATTATTGTACTTGTGTGATGTCATGAGATAGCTTGAACAGAGCTCATAGAGAGGGGGAATCATTATACACTTCACATTATGGGAACATGTTGAGTGCTTAGGATGAGATGATATAGAAGATCCAGAGAGAGAGACAAGAGGAGCGTAAGCAGCAATGTTTGAGATATAAGAATATGTTAGAGTATATGTGATAGCTTTTGTGTGGTTTTGGTATAGAGTTTCCTCTTCTGGGCCCTTCCAGTGATCCTCCTCCACCTGATGATACTAGTTCATGATTTTTGATTTTTTATGACTGTTTTATGTTTAGGGATGATAAAACATATAATGTGAGCAATGATTTATTAATTTTGTGGTTGGTTTATTTATTTATAATTTTTTTTAATTTTATGATTTTAATTATTTTTGTGGTTTTTAATTTTTTTAAAATAGAGAATTTGTGATGGAAATTTGTTTCTATCATAAATAAATATTGTAGAGGCATGAAAAAAATGTTATTAACTCCCCTTATGGGGTTATTTTGGATGGATAACTTATTAATTGCAAATAAAAACTATTTATGATGTCTAGTCGCATTTGTAATACGGTCTTCTGTGATGGTAAATTTGTGATAGAGTCTCATCAAAAATAAATTTTGGCAATGGGATTCCATCACAAATAAACTATCATAAAAATATTAAATTTAAGTGGTGAGATAATAATCTGAGCTAACACAATGTATATTACAAAAAATATATAACCTGATTATTGAACACTATTTTTATAATAGTTAAATGGATTTGACCTCTCTATTGATATCCAAATCCATCCATTGTGGTCTCATATGACATACAACACCCCATCTACATTGGGACCATTGTGAAATGATTATGACATCCCAATTAAAGGGTCATACCCAGTTGAATTTCCAACTGACCCTTCAGTTGTTTTGGTCTATAATAGAATAATTGACCACTTTTGGTTTGTGGGATCTAGAACATAAAATACTTGCATTTCCTGGGATGACATAATAAAAAAATTTTCATTGTGCCATTCCTTACTAAAATCCACTTTCATGAATCTTAATTCATCTATTTTAACATCACTCCTATTATCAACCCACTTTCATTGAAACATTGTCACTTGAGATGTTGTATAATCCCACTCCCATGTTTTTTTAATAATTACATTGTATAAAATATTCTAATTAATTGTATTTCATTCCTTAGTACTAGATATATGCATCTCTTTATAATTTTCTATCAACTATTTTTCATTGTATTTACTTCATCAAGATCATTTTTGTAGAATGTATAACCATTAATTACATAACCATTATAAGGTAATACATGAAAACTTGGTCCACTAGATAGATATCAAAGTCTTTCTAAAATTGAATACATATATTCATCCAACTCCTTAAAAATATGGTCTCAAAACCATCATATAAATTGTTTATTATGTGTATTTGATAACTAGCTTTTACCCCTTGACAGATTCAAATGCTTAAGAATTTCTTTGTGGGATTCAACATATGGGGAAACCTATAAACTATTATGAAAATCATAATGTTTGTCCTACTCCTGAAATGTCATTGTGATTATGATAACATCTATTCCAAAAATTCCTTCACCCACAAGCCACCCAATGTGATGAGATTTTGGTGGACTAATTCTTTCCATACTTGATAGGAAGTTGGTAAAGAACTCAATGGCTTACTAAATAATGTATCTTTCTATAGTAAAACCATCTGCATGACTTCAGTTTTTAAAATACCCTTTCAAAATATTCAAAATATTGTTCAATGGGTTATATACATCTATAATTTAAAGGACCACATAGTCAAATCTCTCTTACCAAGTGAACCATCAAGTGAACCATCATATCAAATAATTTCGGTCATAATAGCATTTCCAATTAATATAATATGTTAAAAATTTTCTTTTCCATAGATGGAAATTTCAGTGGGTCTATAATTTTTCTGCATATAACTTTGAAAGACAAACAGATATTGGTTAATGTTTTATATAAATTCTTGGAAAAATTCAATCTAACAAAACATACATTACATCTTACTTCAAAACATGAAATTCATATGATTTTAGACCCTTTAACTTTAAATTAGTAATTGAAGTGACATTATTGATATTTTTTTAATACCCCTATAGAACTTGTATATCAATCAAGAATTTTGAAAACTGATATCTATCCTGCATGGAAAGAGTGTCAACAGCTGGAGGAAGAACAATCTATTTTTTACCTTTCAATGGTGCCAACTCTTCCCATATTCAAATTTAAATCATGTCCAATATAGACTAAATTCAATCCTTTGTTTTTTTGGGTGCATTTAGTAATATTCCATAGACACTATCACATACAATTTTTTCAAAATTAATAACTTCCATAACATTTATGATATTTAATAATTTCCAGTATGGTAATTTTAAAAAACTTATCACTTTTTTCTATCATTTCTCACAAGTTTTTTCAAATAAGTTATACCAAAAATAGTGTCCATATCTTTTACTCTCTCAAGAATTTTATCACATCTTAGTGGAGATGGTGTTTTACCTTCTTATGAACTCCCATCAAATGATGTCTTCCAAGATTGGTACTTATGTTTCCAGGGTAGAAATCTATGTTTTCTAAGAAACACAGTCTTTGATGAATGTTTCAACCTATTTGACTTTGAACCTTGCTCACAAATGGGACACCCATGTGTTCCTTTAATTCTATAGCCTGAAAAATTTACATAACAATGAAATCCATTTTTCATCCCATACGAAATGTCTCTCAACATGAAATCCTTGTATTTTGAAAAATCATACAACATAATAGTTGAATCCCACAATAATATTAAATCATTGATAAATGGATCTAAAGAACCATAAATATCATTACTCAATTGTTTTGGTCCTAATATAAGTATATATAACATAATGTAATTCCATTTCATAAATAACCATGGTGGAAAATAATAATTTACCAAAATTATCAGACATATACTATCAGTGCTTCTTTGAAATACAAAATGATTCACTCCATTTTGTAGATAGCATGAGATGAAGGTTTCTCAAATCATTTCCCAATTCAGGATACTCATAATCAATTCTCTTCCACTGATGATATTATTTCAGTAGAAGAAGTTTCACATCTTTATTTATTGTATCTACGTATCATTTCAATTTCCTTATAGTCTCCTCACTTCCATATAGGTGCCTAAACCATGGAATGGTTGTAAAGTACAATAAAACTTCCATAGGACTAGATTCATCTTTCATGTATTAATAAGAACCACACTTTGGTCATTCTTTAAGTGATTTGTGGTCCTTTTAAAATAGTATAAAGTCATTTATATAGGCATGTATTCTTTCCGAGATCATATCCATTTAATGTAGAATTCATTTAGCATCATATTTTTTCTAGGAAGATCATTATCTTTTGGGAGAATATCATTCAAGATAGTGAGTAGTTAAGTAAAAATGGAGTCACTCCATCCATTTCTAGCTTTTAAATTATAAAAATTCAGTACGACTGAAAATTATGTATTTTTAGTACAACCAGCATATAATGGCTTCCTTACACAACACTTTATCTTATCAAACAATTATGGGAAATCATGAATCTCATCTTCAACTATCATTATCATTTCCTTGGTACAATATTAATCATCATTTATACCTATAATCACAACCTCTATATGATATTATTCATTTTCCACTCTTCTAATAATATTAGATGATCCATGAAACATAGTGTTATCCTAGTCACTAGATACATTCACTTTTCCCCTTGTTTAGTCTAAAATTTATAACTTTGATATATTCTATAATTGATCAAGTGTTCTCCTAACTCCTCTGGACTAATTAGTCTTGAATAAAAACATCTTAAACATATACAAAGGATTTGAGAAGGGTTATATGCATGATATTTTGAAAACATGATGAACTCTTTCACCCATATCATACTGTTTTTCATATGATTGGCATCAAACCATTTTAGATTAATATCTATCCTATTTTATTCAGTAATGTTAATATTTAAAAAAATAAATAAATACAAAAAATGGACTTTAAAATAAGGGTAACACAACATTTTAATGTTACAAATAATTTAAGCATGCTTTGAGGGAAATGAATAAGTGAATATATTAGCTAAATTACTGCATGGTTGGTAGGTTTCATCCTATGAATTCATCCACAATGAGAATCAGTGCCTACTATGGGATGAATACTTCTCATGGTAGTTCAAGAAACATAGGTTCATGTCTAAAAGATATGGGGGATGATTCTAAGGAAACAAAATACAATAATAACTATTCATGAGATGAAGCTAATGAGGATGAAAGAAGTCTCCTTAAATCTAAATGTTTCTAGGCTGGGGAGTCGGAAAAGCACTAGTTAACATTTCTTAGTTTGTTGTCTAATGTTGAAAAAATTGGCAGCAATAGTCTAATCCACATAAGGGGATCCTTGATTGGTGTGACCAGGAGAAGTCTCAGTTGGATGGTCTACACACACTCATGCTGAGACATCCATTAAATTTTTAACATTAAAATCAAGCCTTTAATTAATCCATGAAAAGGAAAATACTTTTAGTCTAATTTCATTTTCTCTTAGATTTATGTGAGTCCAAGGCTGTATGAGTGGGTTCATGATGAATATCCTATGGGTTGGATATAATTAGCGACATTATCTTTCCATGGTGTTATTATAAATTTATATAATTTAGGAGGTGATATTATATGTATTTATAAGGTCTCTAGAATTTAATATGATCATATAAATATAGATACCACCCTTTTTACTTACATGTGTTTTCATTTATAAATACATATAACACTCAACCCATTATATTTATAAACATATATACCAAATGAGTTTTATAATTAAAATTGAAAATTAAAAATTTACCCATTATTTTTATATATAAAATATTTATTAAAATTATTATTAAAAAATGTGTTCTATACTACAAGTAGTGGGTTCATCCATTTTCTACTGATTCGTATAGTCTTTTGTCTTACCTATGAAGTGAGACCTTACTTACTCTCCAAATTTTTTATTAGGATTCAAGGATTACCTATACCATTCGAAGACCCAACAATCATCAATCTTATTAATAATTTTATTGGTTTCTACCTTTTCCCCAACTGATGAACTAATATAGTATCTCATCCCAAATGTTCTCGCATTTTCATTGATATCAACCCCTAGAAGATAACACCAAATTAGAGAGAAGATTTAGTTATAAGGGGGTCTACTAATTTAAACCATGTAGGTGAAGTGGGATGAAAAGTAGGATTAAGAGTTGCAATGGGGTTAAACATCAATTCACCTTTTGATGGTGGTATATGCTTGTTGGTGAAGAATCGGTGGTTAGTTTAGTATAAGGCTTATGTTTTAGTATGTAGGAGTTCAATTTAATTATTTCACTAATAAATTTTACATTATAGTGGGGTTATTATAGGTTACATTACATTTTATGTATTATATTGAATTTTATAAGGTGTTTGTATTGTTAATATGTTAGGGTGTTTAAAAAATTATGATAGTGATCTATCAATGACTGTTTTTAATAAGTCTATCATATAACTTTCCTATTAGTTTTTATTTTTTATATTTCATCTATCTCAAGTCTTGTATCTTGTTATCTATTTTTATAAATAACGTTTCAACTATATTAAATAATAAAAAATATTTTTCTATTATTTCTACATGTTATCAAAGCCTATAAACCTTAGAAGTATCCCTTTATCCCTCCCTAGAACATCATTGATTTCAGATACCCCTTATTCACTCCTATGCTTTTCATACCAATTTTTAACAAATTTCTCTTACACAGTCTTTGAAGATATTATGTTTTATTTCAGATGAAATTTTTCTTTTACCCTTATCCAAAAAATCGTGTACATACGTACTTTTCCAAATGATCTTTTCCATAAATTATTTCAAGATAACCATTTTTAAACCTATTTTGACATATTTTTTCATGCCTTGGAAGACCATGACATCCATATAACTAAATAACAACATATTTTTCAATAGTTTTGGAATCATCTACATTAGATATTTTAATGTGTCTCTAACATCTCTATCAAAGGTAGTTTATGATCATAAGTTATATTTTTTAAAATTAGTGAAATGTGAAATTGTATGCTCAAGTTTGAAATATAATATTAGAATGCTTAAATAATGAGGGTATGGATCTATATAAGATCAATATATTTGAATAGGTATGTGATATATATTCTATCTTTAGTTTAATTTTTTTTATTTTTTACTTATCTTGAGTTTTGTATCTCGATATTCATCTCTATAAATAGAGTTTCAACATTATTCAAGTGGCATGGTTTCTTGGCCTAATATTTTAAAATATTATTAATGTTAAATGTGAGTTTGTAGGTGTATATTGTTGGAAAATATTTATCATATATTATACATTCTTGAGGTAAGAGAATACAAACAAAAGGGTCCTAGAGACTTGTTCATTACAATTGTGTTTATCATCATTTTTGCAGTTTGTGAATGCATAAGTGTTATTTCATTGTTCTAAAATAAAATAATATTTTTTATAACTAAAATAATTTTATTCATGAAAATATATTGTTTCAATTTTAGAAATATAATTGACTATATGATAGTTTAAAAAATGATTGACAAAATGGAAAAAAATTATTTTGTGTTTAAATTATAAAAATCATTATAGATTCAATTGAAAAATTAGATTAAAATAGTTAATAAAAATGATTTTTTTTAGTAAAAAAATATAAACAACTTTTTGAAAAGTAGACAATGATTTTTTTATAAAATTATTTTTTCAAGGAGAAAAGAAACAATAATTTCAAACAGGTTATTTTTTCAAAAAAAAAACGTTTTTATTGCTAAAAAATTTTAAACAAAGTGGTTGTGAAAATATTTACAAAAAAAACTGTGTTTTAAATGGTACAACTTGTTGGTTAACTCACAGTCAATAATTTCCTTCATCTTAACATAACAATTATATAAGTCAAAAAATTTAAAAAAACGTATACTTTGAATAATTTTCTTCATGTATTTATTTATAAATGTTATTTAAAAAAATGACGATCACTTTTTTGAAAAAAAATGTTAACTCATAAGAAATTGCATTAAATTATTATTGAAACAAAATAGTCACAACATTAATTATGTTATTCTCACACATTTTATCTAAATGTTTAAAAAAATATTAAAAAATAAATCAATTTTAAATAAAAAGTTTTAAAATAAACAAAATATATATTCAAGAAGTAATGATGATATTGAGTTCCTATCTATGAAAATAAAAAAAAATTACAATTGAAAAAATGAAAATCCAAAACACCAGTAAACATTTTTACAATGATTCATAACATGTGAATAAAACTATAAGTTTCACAGAATCCTAAATAACATTGATTAAATCAAATAAAAGTTAAAAAAAGCATCATTAAATTTGATACTGAATGTGAAATGAGAAACCTCAATTAAAAATGATGTTTTATATTTTATCAAATAGTATAAAAAAACTATACAAGGTATATAGAAAATAAAAAAGGAAAACTAAGTACCAAGGAGAATAAATGAAATAGATACACAGTGCATTGAACCTAGAAAATCACTTGCATGTTGTAAGGAGATTCATAAGAGAAAAAAAGATGAGAATAAATAATTGCATACCATAGATCTTCAAAGGATTGATTCATTGGTGGAGAGTATCAAGGGTTTGGTTCCACAAGGGTTCGATTCTGTGGGGGTTCAGTTCCATAAGGGTTAGGTTCTGTGAGGGAGTGACAACAACGACGACGGCAAGGAGCAACGATGATGGCAAGGAGCGACGACAGGGAGCAATGGAAGGGAGTGATAGTAAGGAGAGTGGTTGCGATAGTTATATGGTTCTACAAGATCTTGAATACATAAATGGCAGAAATAGTTTGTTAGGGTTATTTTTATAAGATCACGTAAGGATTTTATTAGCCGTTTCAAAAAATCAGGGATAAAGAGTAGTTTTATCCATTCTAAAATAGAAAGCACTCATAAACATACTCTTTATCACCACTTTTTTAGTGCTGATGAAGATTAATTTTATTAGCACTTTTTAGTGCTGATAAAATGGTATCGTTATCAATGCTAAAAAAGAATTGATAAATATCTAATCTTAATAATATATTTATTTAATTATAATTATAATTATGAATAAATATATTTAAAAATATTTCTTTATATTTTTAAATTTTTGAATATATTTATATAATTATATATATTTATATTATTATATATATTTAAAAAATTATAAATATAATAAACGTATTTATTATTTAAATATATTTATTGTAGTTTTAAAAATATTTTTATATAATTATAAATATATTTATATATTTATATATATTTATATATATTTATATATATATATATATTGATAAAAATATGTATATTTATTAATATATAAATATATATATTTATAAAAGTATAATATATATATTATTTAAATGTATTTGTATTTAATTTTATAATTATTTAAATATATATTTATTTATTTCGAATTATAATTATGAATAAATATATTTAAAAATATTTCTAGATAATTATAAATATATTTATATAATTATATATATTTATATAGCCAATGAGCTAGTACCCAAGTACTAAAGGATCCTTTTTGGAATCTAGGAGGTCCTGAGATCAGGCCATATTGGGTGCAAGTACTATTTAGTACTATGCAGGTGATGACACCGGCATGACGCAGGCCTGGTGATGCAGGCATGATGTTGCACTAGGCTTTTAGACCATGTAATGGGCTTCATACCCACAGTTCCTACGAGTCATGTATTAAATAAATAAGGTTTGGTGGGTGGGTTATCCCCTTGGGGGGCTATGGCCTATCTCTCTGGCCTATGAATGTGGTGTGTGTGTGTCTGTTTGAATGTAATTGTACCCCCAAACACCTAATATATATATTCATATAATTATATCTAGTGGATCTCTCCTCTTTGGTATATTTATATAATTATATATATATATATATATCAATATATAAATATACGTATATTTCTGAATATAATAACTATATTTTTTATTTAAATATATTTATTATAATTTTAAAATAGTTTAAATAAATAAGTATTTATTTTATAATTATAATTATAATTAAATTTATTTAAAAATTTATTTATTTATTATAGGTACTTGGGGTATAATTATAATCAAACACACACACGCCCGCACCTCGCCCGCAAGCTGATGGGTGGGTAATATCCCCCCAAGGGATAACCTACCAATCAACATCTCTTTATTTATTCCTCGAAAGGCCCATACATACAGCCCATGGGGCCCAAACCACCATGGCCCAAGGGTCCCAACCACATCACCAAGATTGTTTAGGCATTGTTTCTTTCAATAAAGCATCGCCTGCATATCATTGATGCACCACCAACCCACACACTCCCATCATCTCACCGGACACCATGGCTAAACCATAGACGACCATTGGACCACCACCCCCTCCGTCGAGTGGGGGTACTCCCATAAACGCGTCTTGTGTCCCTTACTGATGCATCATACTCACTACCATCGCCCATCGGAAACTAGACCATCCCATTCATTTTTGTTCTTCACCATACCAGTCACAAATTGAAACTGTCGACAAACCAATGACCATCATCTCCGCACTACACAATGTAACTGTCCAAAACATGTCGAGGGACCACTCGTCATTAGCTGTCTGTCGCCATCGACATCATTCCCTATGTTGTTTCATTGTGTCTCCTCAATCCATACCCCCACCATTGTGTGGGGGTCCATCTAGTCCCTGCGTGTTGTGGGATGAACATCACCATCACTCCTACAGTTATGGTAGGGGATTGGGGGCCCATCCTTTTTCCAATTAATCTTTTCTATCATCACCGATAAATGCCACTGCAAGTCATGCTAGCATCATTTCTGATGCTATCCCACAAACCACCCACAATTTAATTAGGGGAAATAAATTACATGGTTGGGTTTAGAACCCAGACTACCTATATGCATGATGGTGTTTTTTTACCACTCAACCAACACCCCATCATGGAAGAGTGAGTGAAAGAGGATGCGGTGATCTTCACATATGAAATGGGGATCAAGATTTGGCCACTCAATTGATGGTTCCATCTCTTATCTTGTGGGATTCTAATGTTCTAGGTAATTTTCCTTGAAATGGGGAATTGGCAGTGCCTGATATCCTAATTTCTCCCCTTATCCACAAAGAGGGTCCAGCGACGTGTGACACAAAGAAGATAGTAGCATCTTCTTCTCCAGTAAAAATCATGTGCAAAGGCATATCCTTTTTTGAATATGTATTCAAAGTTATAAATTAGAAGTTTTATATTTTATCACATGATTCTCAAGAACCCTAGATTTCTATATCTGATGGTGGTTGATTCATAGTCATTTTCGATCTGGTGGAACTCAAAGAACGACTAGATGCCTGAAGGTTCTCACTTATTATGATATTAATTCTATATTAGGGGGATAAACTAATGAACATGGTGGAGATGAAATCCAAGATTTCTCGGGTCTAGGATTCTCAAATTAATGGATTTTACCTATCGAAAGAGGTTATTTCTATCTTCTATTTTCATCTGCAACTGACACATTAAAGGCCTGGAACACTAGTTTCTACTCTCGAAATCCATGAATTTTTTAACTTTCTACTTGAGAGTTTAATTTAAACCCCTACTCGCAGAAGAATCCAAAAACCTAGATATTGGGGAGAATCTATGGTCTTAATTAGGTTCTTTAGCACCCATTAATTTTGAAGGAATTATTTTCCTACATTGGTGAACCTGTGAAGATGGATGAAAACACCATGGAAGGAAAATTTGGTTATTTCACCAGAGTCTTGGTGGATGTGGATATGATGAACAGTCTACCTACTTATGCCACATTGATGGACAATGGTGAGAACATAGAGGCTGAATTTGAATATGAATATGAATACATTCTATAAATTTGTGCAGGTTAGTAGGGCATGATATTTCTGATTATAGGAATGTTTGGAAATTCCAATTGAAGCATGTGGGGACTTCCTCACAACCTGTCCATGGAAAAAACATCACAGCTCCTCAAATGTGGGAAAGGAGTTTCACATGAAACAAGTCTATACTGGAAATGTCTCCATGGATATGACCCAGGATGAAGAATCATAGGGGAATACTGATCCCAATCCCTTGAAGCAGCAGTCTCCCACCACTGATATCCAAGGGGATATTCAAGAAGAATAGGTCTCCATGGATATATGTCCTGCTCATCATCTTTGTCAGTTGATGGTGTAATTTCTTATGGATATAGTCACTGAGATAATTCACCCCCATGGGGCATCATTTAGGGATGATATTATTGGGAGCACCAAAATGATTGGATCTAATGAACATATTGAAGAATCTTCTCATGATGAAGCTGAATAATTGGAGAGGCAACTATTGAGAGGTAAGTCTTCCTTGAGTCAACCAAAGGTAAGGGAGCACTGGAATAGTTTGATTGACATTCTCAATAGATCTAATATAAGGGATTATTTTCATGAGTAATTTCGCAACATTCAAGAACCTTTTTTAGGACACTCCTTAGTTGTTAAGACTGTCAAGGAATGAAGCATTACTGATTTTAAGGATGTTGCAAATCAAGATGACTCTATCTTGATTCTAAATAATGATTTCACTGGGGGCAATGAATCTCATGATGAGGAAGTTGATTCATCGGGCTTAGATAATTAGGATGTAATTTGGTAAGCCCCTAAGTAGTGGAAGAGTGACAGATACACGAAAGGTCGGGGTGGATCTCGAGGCAGGGGTATTAGAAATAAAAGACAATGATGGTTTAATGAACTCATATTTTATTGTGTTATTGTGTGTTCCATTCTTCTACTCTTTTCTCACCATATCCTTTGCATGTGCACTTTCCTTTTTATAATAAATTTTTTGGGACCATGGGTTTTAATCCCTAGTGTGTGCCATTTTTGGGTATATATATATTCATTTATAATTTCATAAATACTTTTTTTAATATATATATATATTTATTTATAATTGTATAATTAAATATTTAAATTAAAAGATTTATTTAAAAAACATTTAAATAGATTAATTATATAATTTTAAAACACATTTTAAATGTATAAACTTAAGAAAAAAATGAATAAATTTATTCATATAAATTAGAAACATATTGAAAATATTACATCTATAGTAAATAAATGTTACAAAATGATTAACTATATTTTTAACATTATTAATGAATATATAATAATAAATAAAAAAAATTAAATTAAATAAATTAACAAAATATTAAAATGTGAAGTTGTAACATTTACATGAATTAAAACATATATATTTACACAAGCACATCTACACACACACACATATACATACACATATGTATATACACAAACACAAATACATACATGCAGTTATACGTGTACATATATTTTAAATTATTCAATATTAATATAAATGTATATATCTAAGTAAATATATTCAAATATATATTATATAATTGTTTAAATAAAATATTAATATATTATATTTATTTTAATTATATACACATTTTCTAATTGATGTATATAAAAAAACTATAAAACATTTTGACTAATATAAATTTGATAATTTTTTATATATTAAATTATGAAAATATTTTTTATTAAAAGTTATTTAATTCATATTTATATATTACTTCATATATATATATATACTTATTATAATATAAATCTTATTCAAAAATATATAAATATATATTTAATTGTTTATAATTAATATTATAAATAATTTATTTATAATTATCTGTATATAATTATAAATATATTTATATATATATTTATATATATATAATTATATATATATATATATATATAATTATATATATATTTATTCATATATATATATTTTTATTTATTTATTCATATATAAGTATATATAATTATAAATTTTATAAATATATTTTATTTAAATATATTTACTATAATTTTATAATTATTTAAATTTATATTTATTGATTTATAATTTTATATATACTTTTTTAAAAACATTATATTTATATTTGAATTATTAAAAAATATATATTTATATATCATATTTATATTTTTTTATAAGGTTAAGGATCTACAACCCATTTATTTAAACCAAAACAAAGTACAAAGGAGGAACATACAAAAAACAAGGAAAGTCTACAAACAATACACAATAGATAAGGGAAATCATGTAACTCGAGAACAAGTAAGCATACTATGGTATGAGGTGAGACCCCCCCCCCCCTCCGACTATGAGGATGTCGACCCTTTATCAAGGTTTTGACCTACAACCATGGTCCAAATCTATCATCCAAGACTCCATCATCAACATCGGTCACCTTTTTGACTTCTACAAACACAATTTCATAGTATTGTCCACCCTCCTCACTACTTCTAGAAGCTAGAAATTCAAAAGAGTTACATATATTCACCTTTGAACGTGATTTTTCCTTCACATGTTGTGCAATGTCAAATCCTACTAAAGTTTTGGAGCTCACAATTTTTTTCTTAATGGGGAAACATCACTTTCCCATATTCCATCAGCATAATCCATTTTTTGGAGTCAATGATGGCACAATAGTAGAATTTAAAATGCCCCTATCTAGAGAAATCTTAGATACCAATCAAGGTCCCTTAGGGGTATTTGTCTCACTTTAACGAACATCCATCTTTCATTTTCTACAAGAAAAATAAGCCCCCCATCTTGGGAATTTTAATGTCTCCAATCCCTGAGGCTAGGTATACCAGAAATAAAAAGTAAAAATTCATTTCCATGAGCATCCAATGAAGGAAACCCATTCCTCAAAAGATCTTTTCAGGTAGTGGGAATATAAGTCTAGGGTTTTTCCAGCTACTTACTGTTGTTTGGATACCTTGGAAAGTCCTTTAAATAGATCAAAATAGAGAGTTCACTATTCTTTTGAGAAAGATAAGGATAAATAACATCACTTCCATAAGAAACTACTATACCCTCTTGAATTTCCTCATTATCCATATACTATTCCCCAACATTAAAATTATACATAATTATTATGTTACTCCCTCATCTTATTGAACCATCCAAATTATTATCCAGGAAAAGATAAGAACAAAATTTTGATGTGTATTGATGAAAATTAGTGTCTGATGACCCCATAAATGTTTGAGAGGTTGTATATTGATCATGGATCATTAATAGATTCTATTTTTATTTTATAGGTGTAGACCTATATTTTCAATCTTGAACTGAAATAATTGAGGAAGGGGTCCTTGTGAGTGTGGATTTTTCTGAATTAGAAGCCTCAATTTTTTATTTTACTTTGCATCCTTTGGTAGAAATCATATTACATTCCTACCACATGTTAAAATCAACCTCATCCTAAGATAAGAGTTCCCACTCAGCTTGACTATCATCAGAATCCTCCTTAGCATGTTCCTCAACATGTTCATCCACTAATACTTTGTACAAGGTGTTCTTAAAATAATGAAAAATGATAGGAAAGTGCTCCTCATCAATCGAAGTATCCCAAATAACTTTTGGGTTGAGAGGTTCCTCCATCATTTTATCTCCCCAAGGAAGGGAGGAAATCATAGGACTAGATATTTCAGAACAAGAAACTATCTGAATTAAACCATAAAAATTAGTCCTTGGTGCTTTCTGCAATGGATCTTCAACGCTTACACGAGTTTGTATTTGTGTAAGATCCTCAGTTGTGGTAGGTTGTTCCTAAAGGCATTAGGCTATCCCATTACCTTTCCTTAATAAGAAAATAGTAAGATCATGACCTTTAATATGAAAAATTAAAAAAATTAGATCACCCCTTCAAATAGATTTCAGTGCCCAATTATGTTGCAAGACTCACAGAAGGGTGGGATCTTTTCATACTCAATTTTAAGGATTACCTCATCCTATAGCATAGAAAGAACCACTCTATCGATAAATGTATAACTAAAAACAATTTCTACCAATTCCCAAGCATAATGACCGAAAATCACCATTTTAGTGGTTCTCTTAATACTTATTTGTATTCCAATTGGGAAAGTAATATCAAACATAATTTTTGGGTGCCAAAGGACCAATTCAATCCCTAAATTTTAACCCAAACTAGAGAACATGTTTCCTTGAAGTCATTCATATTAAAATTGAAGCTTCAATTATAAATTCTTAGTGTCCCAGATCAAAAATTATTATATCCCCATCTCTAGGCACATTCCCTTCATTTCCATTGAAGGGAAAAAACATGAAAGAAACCCCAACCGAGTGAAAAACATTTAAAATCAGAAAATCTCCAAAATGAGGCTAATAGAGATACAAGGTCAATAAATTTCTCAAATTTCATACCTTTCGACAAAGAGATATGGGTGATGAATAAATACCTATAGATCTCCATCCTCTAAGAAATAGCTCCACCCGATGTCGATACATGTGATTTATTATCCTTCATGATTATTTGTTGGGAAACCCTATCATTGAGTAGTGCGAATGAGTCATTTGAGAAACCAGAGAAAGATAAAATACCAATCAATGGTTTCTTGAGTTTATCCTTAGATATAATTCACCCTTGACACTCAATGTGGTGACTGGAAATGTAGGAGAATAAATTGAGGCTCCTTGGATGGTTAGGGCTGATGTAATTGTTGAGGATTGCAGGCTCTATCCTCTCTCCTTCCTCCATGATCATATTTATATTAATTATAAACATTCATTTCTTAATTAATGTTTATAAAAAATATTATTTTTTAACATAAATATGATAATATTATATATATTAATAATTTTTTTTATTAAAAGGTTTTATCAGTGCCAAAAATATTACAGATAAAGATGCACCTTTATCAGTGCTAAAAAAAGGACAGATAAATGGTACACCTTTATCAATGTTTTTAGCACTAATAAAGGTTGCCTTTATAACCACTTTAATCTTGCATTGATAAAGGTAACCCTTTTATTAGTACTTTTTGTTTATTGCTAAAAAAATAGGTGTTCTATAAGGTGTGATCTATGATAGTGCCCATCACTACTCCATACCCATTAATTATAACACATCCATTACTATGTTCGTTATTTTTATTATGTTTATATTGCAATCAGTTTTTTTTTTGAATAATATCTCTTTTTATTTTTCATCATAAATTTTTTTGTAAATATATTTTCTCTGAAAAGACGAATTTTTGAAATATATATATTTATTTGACAGTCCATTTATTGTGTCTAAGTGATTTTGTTTAGATATTTTTATCCAATTTTATGTTAAAATTTAATTTTAGGTTAGTTGAATAATTAGTTATTTTTTATTTATTTATCAGACTATTTTTTCTAATTTTATAAATTTTTTATCAATATTTTTTATTTTTTATTGGTGTATTAATATGTTAAAAATATTTAATAATAAAAAATGGTTAATATAAAAGTAATGTAATTTTTAGTTTCTATATTTTTAAAATATTTACTATATATATTTTTGTAAGAAACATACATACATATATATATATAGATATATTTGTGTGTGTGTGTTAATCTATATATGTAAATACACTGTCATATAAATTATATGTAACATTTTTTAAAATGAAATAAATATTAAAAAAACACATATATGATTTTTATAAACATCATAAATATATATATTTTAATATATTACACTTCCATTACTAATGAATTCTCTCAATCAGACAGATCCTACAAATGGAGGATCTCGTGCTACCCAATGGGTATGTTGAAGGCAAGGTAAACAACTACTCTATCTTCTTCTAACATCAAGAGTCGACCCCCTAGCCACACACAAGGCTCCCCATGAAAAATTTTATTCACATTTTCAACCAAATGAATTGTGGATAATAGTTTGTTCTCCAAAGTTTCCCATATGTACTTTTCATCATCTCCACTCCCCACCTGAACTGATGGGTTAATTTGTGCCATGTGATTGTGACACATGCCTCCCCACAATGTGGAGTAATATCCTCCTAGTTGTCTAAATTTTGGTTTTTAATAACCTTGATAGTATTTCTTAATAATAATTACATAGATAAAGAAAACTCAATTGGCCAGATTAACTGGTCTCCCAACCCAGGGTTCATCAAAACCCTCCAGGAATAACAGCGAGGACCAAAACAGTGTGTAGTTTTTTCTAGACTGGATTAATAGCTTTTCCACCCTAGGGTTCATTGGATATTCTCTCCTACTTGAATAATAATTGTGACCAAAACATCGTGGAATTTCTACTACTCTGAATTAACATATTTCCCACCCTTGGGTTCATGGGAAATTATACCAAGCCCAAATAATAGGTGTGATAGAAATGGTCAAAGATGAACCAGCACCTAATGGTGGGGATGGAGGTCTATGATTCAATATAGTCAATACAGTGGATGATTAGAGGTGGTAGAATCATAGCTTTATTATGTGTAAAAAAAATCCCTATTTGTTAGGATTTTAAAATGATCTTGTCCAAGGATGAAGTTGAGAAAACAAATATTGAAGATATTTTTTTTTATTTCATTTCTTCATTATATTACATATCCATCAATTAGATCTATAGTGAATTTTTTTTGAATTGGTGTTTACCATTGAACATCAGGTACTCACATTTTTTCAATGTGGTAATGATGTGGTGGATAGTGTATTTTGTGTCTAAAATAGGGAAACAAAAGTAGTAATGACTTTGAAATATCTTGGTAATGTCCATGTATTTTATCTTGGTTATACATAAAGAATTGGTTTTTGTGTGAATAGAAAATATGAAAATAATTGTAAGAAGGGAAAAACAATAATTTCATTAGTTCTTTATACATGTAGTAAATAAGAGAACAAAAAATGATTAAAATAGTGTATTTGTGAAAAAATTCTCATGAATAGACAAGGATAGGTTGTCATGCCCTTGTGTCTATTACTATGTTGTATTCTAGGGAATATTCATGTAATTTATTTTTAGATGATCACAATAATCCATTTCATTCTATTGACTCTTATCATTTTATGGATCCCGGATAATAGTAAATGATGTTCATATTATTGATTTGGAAGTTAATTATTCATTAGGAATTAGGCAGGTTAATTCCTTCTCTTTAACTGTTACTATTTCCAATGGTCAAGATGTTTTAGTTTATACCTAAGTTGTGAAAATGAATTTTATTTGATCAAAACATCAAAGGGATTTGATTTTGGAGGACGATGTAGTCAATTTGGAGTATTTTGAATGACAATATCAAGACAATCATTCATTAGTCTATACCACTCAATTTTACATGAATGAGAAGATTAAAAATAATTTTTGGGTTGACCCAAAAATGGGGATTTATTTTGAAAAATTTGGAGATGTAGTTGTGTTTGATACTACATTTTTTACAAATAAGGAATTTCGACCTCTTGTAGTTTTTTTTGGATTTAATCATTTTAGGGAAACTATAATTTTTAGTGTGGTGTTTTTTTATGATGAAACCACATGTTCTTTTTCATAGTTATTTAAAAAATTTGTTGAGGTGCACAATATGAAGAGATCATTGCCTTTATTTACTGATCAAGATGAAAATATAGAAAAATTAATATCTAAGTAACTTCCTAGTATTCATCATGGCCTATGTACATGGAATATAAGGCAAAATGGAAGAAAACACCTTGATAGCTTGATTAAATATTATTTAAGTTTCCTTCATTATTTGAGGAAAACATGTTTGAGTACCATAATATGGTTGATTTTGAGGATGAATGGGTGTCGCATAAAATTAAATTTGGTGAAGGTAAATCATCTTGGTTAGATGATGTTTATACTTTAAGGGAAAAATTGTCGCATTAATTTATGAAGAATACATTAACATTGGGAATATGTAGCATGTAATTAATTTAAGGTTTTAATATTGTCTTAAAAGATTATTTTCATATTAGATTGAGTGTTGGTGATTTTTTAAGGAACTTTGAGAAAGTTTTTGCAAAGTATAGATACAGAGAAATAAAATCTAACTTCCAAAGTAAGAAAAAACTTGCATGAATTGTATTTAATTTTCATCCATTGGTTAGACAATATGAAGATACACACACTTCAAAAAGAAATTATCTCTTTCAAAATGAATATTAACTAGTTGAGGAAATTTTTCTTAAATTTTATCATGAAATTAAAGTGCCACACTCATATGTTTTTTTTCATGATGGGTTCTATAAGAGAGTTTCAAATTTTATATGATTCGTGTGATGTAATGGTGAGGTTTTGTTTCAGGAAATTTGAATCATTTGGAATCTTGGGTTCCTATATTTAAATATTGTTTGAGAGGCTTGATGTGAGAAATATTCCAGAACATTAAATTTTAAGGATGAGGACAATAAATTCAAGAAAGTTTTATATTACTGAAGGTTTTCTTGTTGAAAAAGAGGTCAAGGAACTGGCTAGAATGGAAATGAAACTGGTAATAGTGTCATGTGATACAGATAACGACTTTGAGGTTGGTCTTTAAAACCTTAAAACATTTTCTAGGAACATGGATAACACCAATATCTCTATACCAGCTGAAAATATTCCTAGTAATGCCTCTACAGTTGGGAAAGATATTATGATTAAAATAAATCCACCTATAAGATGTGGATATTGTGTTAAAATCTATTTGGAGATAAGGAATTAGATGAAATGTAAAAAACATAGAGATGACCCTACAAAAATGAGTAACAATGTATGTTTTTATTTTTTTCTACTTAAAAAATTGAGCACACTGACTATTGAATTTTTCAATATATTATAAGAAGGAATTCCAATAAATCTAGGAATTTGAAAAAAAATGTGTGTCTACTAGAAACATATTCAATACCTTTGTTCAGACACGTGAATTTTATGAAAAAAGTTTGTTATTTCAAAATAAAATTTATGAGGTCATGTTTAATGAGATAATTTGTTTTCTATCATCTTTCATTTGTAACCAAATCATCTTTCTATTAATATATTTACTCAGTTTAGTGCTATCAAAAATTAAAAATAGAATGTGTAAATGGAATTATTCACAAAAAAATTAGTGAAACACATGTTTATAAGTTGTTTAAAAACCCCTTCTCTGGTATTGTCTTTCCTTCTACATATCATTGAACATTTCCAAACATCTCCTTGCACTAAAGTTAGTCTCATGCCAATTCAATCTTGGATGAGTCAGGAATTTCAAAAAAATTGAGACCCTTATATCATCCATGTTATTATGTGATAATTAAGGGCATATGTCCAAACCAGATTAGATTCTCTCAATTAAATAACAAATAATAATTCCACAATCCAAACTTATGGAAGCCTGCTATGGATTTTCTTCAACTCATAGATCAATTAAGACTTTAGAGTTCTTCAAATTATATTTTAAATTCCCAATCAAGTTCTTGACATATGATTTCTACAAAAAAAACATTAAGTATTTTAGTTAGAACCCAATAGAGATTATATAGTTCTGGTTGGTCGGAGTAGATTACACAAGAGGGGGTGAATTGAGTATCTATAAAAATTTATGATGAAATGTTTTCTTAAAAATGTTCCCCAATAAAAATAAATACAACCCAGTCAATCAAGGTAATAGGGTTATAAAATTTTGACTGTTCAAATAACCTCTCAGAAGATTAATTAATTCTTAGTAATATTAGAATAAGTTATTGATATTACTTTTTTAAGATATTATAATAAGGAGAAACAATTATAACTTCTATCCAAGATTAACTATCAAAGTAAATCTAGTGATTTTTGAATTATATAGTAAAATAGAGAAAGACTAAATTAAATAACACAGTGGATAAAACAAGTGGTTCAATCTCAAGATGAGACCTAATCCACTCCACTTGGTGATCGCCTGCCACCAAGTAGTTTATATTATTAAACTTGATCCAAACCCCAGATCAGGGTAAAAAACAGTGCACAGGACTGTCTAGGTCACATGACCTCTTCCGCATTTCTTCATGGGTAAAAACTATCAGGTCATACAAGGATCTCTTCCACCCTTATCTGTGGGAGTAAACATGTGTAAAAATATATTAGAGGAAGGATATCTTGTATGCTTCAGTTTAGTGTTGTGGATGGTGTGTTTTTTTAATACAGATAAACACACACTGCTCGAAAGATAAAAACAATACACAACAGAACAAAGATGATGAGAAAATGTTAGAAGTGTTATGAGTGTTATTCTAAGCAAATCTGGACTTCTAGGATGAAGCAGATGCAAGTATCAATTTCTCTTATGAGAAACAGAGTATTGCAAGTCTGGCGCTCTGGTATCCAGTTAGATCTAGCTCGTGTTCTTCGTGGAGTTGGTATTGTGAAGATGTTTTGCCTCTTATCTGTGTTATTCCATCTTTTTTATTCGATAATTCTTTGTGTGTTCTTCATATGTATCTTGTTTCACATATCGGTCCACTTTTCAAGAATGCTCGTGATTCTACTACACACTAATGATCTTCACTACTCTCTTGTTTCAAGGCCATGCTTTTCTTTTTATTCATGGAGTGCATGTGTTGGAGCCGATATAATGCATGTATCCTACACCTCATACCTCATACTGTCAGGGGACATGTCCAAAAATAAATATAAATATTTTAGTGCATTTAAAAGACTCAAAATATGACTGTTATAAAATAAATTTATAACAGAAAAATATATTAATGAATGGTCTCACAGCCTATCTAGAAATGGTGTCACTTGGAAACAGTGTCACCACAAAATGGTGTCTTCTTCTTTGCCTTTGAGTGGTGAAACAGTCATGATGGCATAATTGTATTGAGATCTGGAATCGGTATAACATATGTGGTGTTAGGATCATGGTGTATTGATATTTTCCAAACTTTGAATGGTGTCTTCGCAAGGAACTAATGTCACATACTTCATGAGACCTGAAATTAGTTATGGTGTCTGGTCATAGTGTTTAGGTCATCGTGTCTGGGTCACGGTGTCTGGGTTACAATGTCTGGGTCACAATGTTTGGGTCACAGTGTCTGGGTCAGGGTGTCTGGATCACGGTGTATGGGTCATAGTGTCTAGGTCACGGTGTCTAGTTCACGATGTCTAGGTCACAGTGTCTGGGTCATGGTGTCTGGGTCCTTTTCCAGAAAACCAGAACCGATGGCAGACTCACAGTTTCTCAGACATAGCAAAATATATGTATACAGACTTAATCAGTAATATTCACAGAATGAATTAGACTTAATCATTCATAAAAAAATATTATAAAACAAACTAAATATAGTTTACAATAATCAAACACGATTTATAGCAATTAAGATCTTGGGTAGGTTTATTTAAATAAATAAATAAACCAACCATATCTACACATGATTGGAGATATATTAAATAAGATTAACAATATTTCCAGGATGTATATGATTTTTTATCATTAAAACATGATTAAAACATGATGATTCCAATAATATCCCTCTTTTTGATGATCACAAATCATGTCTGTTCCTAGTGTTATGTTCTCCCCCTTTTGGTATTATCAAAAAAATAGAAACTTAAATAATAGAATAAAAAATAAGAGTTCACAATGAATTATATGGAGAAAGATGTGGCATTACAAGCAGTAGGAAAAAAATACAAAATATCCCTATCAAAAGATAGTTTTCACTTTTCTTAAATACTTGTTGTATTCACTTTTCCCTTGGCAGTAACATCAGGAGGAACCAAAGGATCAGAGGTAAAATTGGAAGAGGGATGTAATCCAACTATCATAGAAGGAAGAGGGAGTCCTTCAAAAATAGCGGGTGCCAAGGTAGGTTTGGTGGAAGACTGGGGTAATTTTTTTCAAGGATAACAAGTCTGATATGACTCGAAGCTTGAGAAACAGATATAGAGGTATAGGCAATGATAGTGGATGGGGAAAGAGGGAAACCAGGTCGTAAGGGTGCCACTACAGGAGCCACAATAGCAGTGCTCTTTACATGAAGATAAGGCCTCAATTACATTATTAAGTCAGTAATAATCTCACCACCATACTGCATCACTTTCTCAAAATCATCTTTGTTCTCCTTGAACCTGTCCAGTAAAGGAGTGAAATCTTTTAACTTTTGAACTTGAGTCTTAAAATCTTGAGTGACAAGAGGAATTTTCAAATTCTCTATAAGGTATGTGAAATGGTTTGTCATATAATGATTATAGAAAATACTATTGAAGTATAAATCCACCTTCTTGGTAATTTCTTCCTAAGAATCCTTTGAAATATTTGAATGAATCCTTACCAAATCTAGTACCCTATCACTGTTATTAACAACTGTAGATAGAGTCTCTTTGTCAAAGCCACTTAAAACTTATTGAAGTTCCTCTTTAACTAAATTTTTGAGAAGATCATTGTTAAAGGAGGTTTGAGATGATTGTCCAGAGGCTCTAGAGGCTATAACAATAGAATTGAGGGACTTTAGTTTATTTATAACATTCTACAGAAATCCCTTATACTCATAAATCAATTTTTTGAGACCAATAACAAGCTCACACATTTCTTGAACTATCTTCTTATTTCTTTCAACCACCTTATCAGTTAAGGAAGTTAGGTTTGTTTAAATCAAAGATGAAACTTCCTGTGGAATCTTACTACTAACATCCTCAAAAGGATGAGCAATAGGTTCTGGTCCTGATTTCAACATTTTATACATATCTTCAACCATAGATCTAAGAGACTTCACTTCATCACTTATCTATTTTTTCTCAATTCTGACCTCTTGAATTTCATGAAGAATTTTTGGCTAAATCTTTCATATGATTTTTTTTAATAGAAGGGAAGCATCTCTTTCACTAAAGTTTTTCATAGGATTAGGTTGGGTGTTCATGAGTTTTTCAACTCCAGTTAATAAAATAGCTCCAAATTCTTTCAGATCATTCTAACTTACTAAAGTAGGAGGTTCTTTTGAAGGTTCAGGAATAAAAGTTGAGATAGGATCATGTTCCTTTGTAGAGATTACTTCAATAGCAGAGACTGGTTTCAATTGAAACATAGTAGACATGTCTATGACTTTAACTAAGGCTTCCCGAGTATCATTCACATCAAATTAGCTAAGGAACTTATACCATGTATCCAGAGTTCTTTGATCAATAGGGTTATAAATTTCAACACTTTCTAGACTAGGGTGATGCTCACCCTCAACAAGTGAATCACTCATAGGACTAAGAGATTCGGTTCATTGATATGTTTAAAAAATTTCATCTCAAATATCCTCACCCATTTCTTTTCTAGCAAACTAAAAGGATTTCTTCCTTATATCCTTAGCATATAGGAAAATTTCAGGATCATATTTTTCCTCTAATTGTTCTTCAAAAGAAGCTTCTTTCTCAAGAAAAAGTTCTTCTTCTAAATTCTCTTCCATAATAGCATTTTCCATTACATTAACAATAGAATCTTCTATAGAATCAGTTTGTTCTTCCAAATCAACAAATTCTTAAAGAAAAGGTACTTCTTTCAAAATGATGTCTTGAGAAACAGGTCTACTGTCTTCTCTATCTAAGACAATTTTCCTTATAGGTGCAACAACCTCATCTTCTCCTTCTTTAATAGGATACTCAACAATTTTATCTGGTTCCAGACCAGGATCAGAGATGTCCTTAGGTCTCAAAGAATGCTCAACTAGATTAAAATTTTCATACAACCTTTCATTATCCTCTACCCAAACCTTTTTCCATGGATTCCAACTTATTTTTATTCTTTTGAATGTAACCTTTGAGATACATAATTCACATTCCTTGATGACCTCTTCATTCGGTCCAACAATTTCTTTAGCATAAAACATACTAGATATTAACCTTGAGTAGAGCAAGAATGTAGATTTTGAGTTTTCCATAATCAAATCACACATATAAAGTATAACATACTTGCATTGGTTAATCTTGTGTCCATTCTTCATAAGATGTATCAAAAATACATCCTGATACTTGAGTGTAGAAAAATATCATTTTATTGGACTAATCAGATTCTGAATAAACTTAAACAACAATCTCATTTCACCATCTAGCTTAGCAGCAATATCTCTTCTCTTTGTTTTATTTCCAGTCAAACTTCCCAAGGCTTATTCTAAAACAAATATATCACTTTTAGGATGAGGACCTCTCTGGTAGTCCTCAAAATTTCCTTCATGAGGTATCCCTAGTCAATCATCCCATAACCTTGAAGAAAAGGTACATCTTTGTCCACTGATCTATCTTCTTACAACAAAATCATCTTCTGTATTGAAATAGAATTAAACAAACTAAAAAAACCAAGCAACTAGCTTAGGGTAAATCGGTCTTTTTTCTTTTGTGAACTAGGACATCCATCCCTGCTCTTTCAGTACTTTCAACAGTAAAGACTTACTTGATAGCAACCACTTAGGGAAGATCTCCTTTTCTAGTACCACTATTCTATCAATAATATTTGGATTCAAACGACCCTCAGGCGCTATCTTCGGTGATCTTTTCATTTTTCTTCTTTGATCTGTGCTTCTTAGGAGTTGATGAAGATGAGTGTTTCATTCTAGGTATTCAACGAAGGTTCAAGGGAGAGATAGATAACTTAAGGGTTGAAGGAGGACTTACAGTTTGAGAGAAGAGTTCTCGAGTGAAGAAAAGAGTGAAACTTCTTTCATTTTTATCATTTAGTGGTATCAAGGATTGCAAATTTAAAAATGCGGGAAAGAAAGGGAATAAAATAATCAATTACAACAATACGGCTAATAATATATAAAAAGAATGAAAATTTGTTATTACAGTGATACCGGAACAGAATTTCATGGTGAGACTGTAACAGGTTGTAATGGTGAGACCGTAACAGGTTTTCATGATGAGACTGTAAAAGGTTTTCATGGTGTCATATATACTGTGTGACTTCAAAACGGTGTGACCGTATTGTTTGAAATAGTATGTAAAAAATGGTAACTGAGATACAGTAACCGTGAGAATGTAAACATAAGAAAACAACTTTAAGATAGTAACTTTAAGAAAATATCTTGTAGAACTATGAGAGTGAGACAGTACTTCTAAGACAGTGACTCGTGAAACCATAAACTGTGAAATAATAAGCTATGAGATATTAAGTTTTGAAATCAGTATGTTTTATACTTAAGATTTATCATTCCTAATTCATGTATGATGTAATCTATTCTTTCATAATTTAATCGTTTGGTGAATATATCAGCAAGCTGATATTCAGTTCTAATGAATTCCAAAGTGATATCACCTTTTTGATAATGGTCTCTCAAAAATTGATGTCTTACATTAATATTTTTTGTCATAGAGTGTGAAATGGGATTTTTTGAGATGATAATAGCACTTTTATTGTCAGAATTTATAGGTACATGCCTGAATAGATATTCATAATCTATTAATGTGTGTTTCATCTATAAAATTTGTGCACAACAACTACCAGTAGCTATGTATTCATCTTCAGCAGTAGATAATGCAACAAAGTTTTCTTTCTTACTACACCATGATACCAAAGACTTGCCTAAAAGGTGACATGTTCCAGAGGTTCTTTTTCAATATAACTTAAAACCACTAAAATCATCATCAGAATAGCTAACTAACTCAAATGATTTTCCCCTAGGATAGAACAGTCCTAGATTGGGTGTATTTTTGAGGTATTTGAAAATCCCTTTAATAGAATTTAAATGAGATTTTGTAGGGTTTTCTTGAAAATGAACAAAAATACATAAACTAAGCATAATATCATGCCAGATAGTAGATAAGTAGAGTAAGCTTCCAATAATTCCTCTATAAGAGGTTTGATCAATAGATTTTCCATCTTCATCAAGATCCTACTTACAAGTATTACTCATTGGAGTGTCACTAATTTTAGTGTAATCAAAACCAAAACGTTTTAGAAGATCTCTAGTATATTTTATTTGATTTAAAATAATACCAACATTGTTTTGAAAGATTTGAAATCCAAGAAATAATTTTAGTTCACCCATTAGACTCATTTAAAATTTTTTTTGCATCATTTTATAAAATTTAATACAAAAATAATTTTTTGAAGATCCAAAAATAATATCATCTACATAAATTTGTACTATTAAAACATCATTGTAAATTCATTTTATAAAGAGGTTAAGATCAAGTATTCCTTTTTTAAAACCTTTGGAAATAAGAAAAGTACTTAATATATCATACCAAGCTCTTGGAGCTTGCTTTAAACCATATATAGACTTTGATAATTTAAAAACAGGATTTGGAAAATGAGTATTTGTAAAACCAGGGGGTATCTCAACAAAGACACACTCAGTTATATACCCATTTAGGAATGCACTCTTAACATTCATTTGATATAGTTTGAAATTCAGATGTTCAATATAAGAAAGAAGAATTATGATGGATTCATGTCTAGCTACTGGTGAAAAGGTTTCTTCATATTCAAATCCTTCTTCTTGACTATAGCCTTGTGCAACTAATATAGCCTTGTTTCTAACTATGTTACCATCTTCATCTACCTTATTTCTAAACACCCACTTAGTTCTTAAGGTAAATATGTCTTTGGGTTTATCAAAAAATTTCCAAACTTTGTTCTTTTAAAAGTAATTAAGTTATTCTTGCATAGCCATCACCCAAAATACATCATTGATAGCATCATTAATGTTTTTAGGTTCAAGTTGTGATAAGAAAACATGATGTTCAACCTGATTTCTAAGAGAAGCTCTAGTTTGAGTTCCTTTATCTAAATCTCCTACAACAGCATCTAAAGGATCATTCTTAAGGGTTCTGGCAGCTCTTGAAAAATAGGGGCAAGTTATTTCTGGTTCATCAATAGGTTTAGGTTCATTATGACTTGAATCTAGAGAATTTTTAGAACTGGAAGTTTTCACGTATTCCATTACAGGATGGTTAGAGGATTTTATATTGATGTCTAGATTTGACATATAATCTTCCAGGTTCTCTAGAGTGGTCTTAGGCTCATGTGGATTTATCTCATCAAACTTGACATGGACAGATTCTTCCACACATTTAGTTCTTTTTTTAAACACTCTATAGGCTTTACTAGAGATTGAATATCCTATAAAAATTCCTTCATTACTCTTGAATGAAAAATTGTCAAGATTTTCATTAGTATTAAGGATATAAAATTTGCAACCAAAAACTTAGAAGTAGCTTACTTTAGGTTTTCTATTGTTCCACAACTCATATGGAGTTCTTTTAAGAATAGATCTAATTATCACTCTATTAATAATATAGCATGTTTTATTTACCGCTTCAGTCCAAAAATAAATAGGTAATTCATGCTCACTATGCATGGTTATAGAAATCCCTTTCAAGGTTCTATTTCTTCTTTCTACAACTCTATTTTTTGAGGTGTTCTAGGGGTAGAGAAATTATGACTATATCCATTTTGTGAGAAAAAGTATTCAAACTCTTGATTTTCAAACTCATGGCCATAATCACTTCTTAATGATTTAATTCTAAGTCCACTAAGATTTTCTACAGTTTTAGCATATTTGGTTAAATGAGAGCAGGCTTCATTTTTGTGAGCCAAAAATAAAGTCCAAGTATATATATAAAATTCATCTACAAGAACATAAACAAAGTGCTTCCCATTTAAACTAGAAACTCTAGATGGTCCAAACAAATCCATGTGAACCAGTTTGATAGGTTGAGAATTTGACACTTCTTTATTTGGTTTGAAGTAAATTTTGTGTTACTTTCCCTTTTGACAAGGATTACACACTTTATCATTTGGAAACTCATGTTTGGGTAAGTCTTTGACTAAGATTTTTCTAGTTATATTTCCAAGGGATTGAATATTACAGTGTCTTAGTATCCTATTCCAAATCCAAGAATCTTTCTGAAATACACTTAAACATGAAGCATTTTGAGAAACTAAAGAATCTAATTTAACAAAGTACACATTTTCATTTCTTAATGTAGAAAATAATAATTCGTTTTTAGAATTAAAAACATTGCAATAATCATTCTCAAAATTTAAAATGAAATCTATCATAATATAGTTATGAAATACTAAGAAGATCAAATTTCAATCCATAAACAAAAATTACTTTGGAAATTAAAACTGAGTTTGAGTTACCGATTTGGACGAGGCCAATGATGTTTACTTTAGAATTTTCACCAAAAGTGATATTTCCACCATCAATTTTTATCATGTTCTTGAAGAAAGAATAGTATCTTGTCATGTGTCTTAAACACCCACTGTCCAAGTACCATAAGATTTTATAGGAGCTCTTTAAACAATTTTCCTACAAAATAGTCACATAAAAATAGACTTTGGTACCCATATTTGTTTGGGTCTGGTAATATTAATAACTAGTGAATTAGGAACCCACATCTGCCTCATAGGTTTCTTATAATAATTATTTAAAGTAATTAAAAAATGAAACTCTATTTGGTCCAGAAAATCATGAAACAGTAGCAAGTGTATCATAATTTGAACTATTAGATTTTTTTTCAGAACTAAGAGTTAAGATATATGTCCTAGATTTTGAATCAAAATTGGTTCTTCCAAATTTTATTTTACCAGTTTGATAGCCAATACCAGTAGTATATTTTGGAGCAATATATTTACCTAGATTTTGTACCAAAATATATTTACCTTTAGTAAACCTTTCAAGGTCCTTTTTCAATTGCTCATTAGATATCTTTAGTTCATTGTTTTCTTTGAGTAATTGAACATTTTTCTCTCTTTCTATTTCAGATTTAATAGTTGATGTAAGAGCATGCTGATTCTTTAAAGACTTGTATTTATCTTTTAGTTCATTACATATCTCTTAAATCATATTGAAATACTCAGACATTTATTCATTATACATATTTTTAGAATCACTTTCATCTCTAGAATAATAAGAATTTTTTACAGGAGATGTTAGGGTTACCTCTGATGTGTTTTTCATGAAACACATATTGGCTTTGTTAGTCTATTCATCATGTGAAGACTCTGAGTCACTTGAACTATCCTCAGAATCACTCCACATTGCTTTCATTTCCTTTTTATACTTTCTATCTTTTTCCTCGTATTTAATTTTATACTTCATATTGGGACTTTTATCCTTTACATATCCCTTTCACTTACGTTCATATCATACTATCTCATCAGACTTGTCACTTCTTTTCCAATCTTTCTTCCAGATTCCCTTTTGATCATATCTTCCTTTGAAGTTAGTATTTCTAAAAAAAATATTCTTCTTGTAAAATTTCTTAAACATTCTGGATAATTGAGCCATCTTCTCATCACTATCAGGTGATGATTTTTCAATTCTAGAACTTTCTACAGAGACTTCCAATTTCCATTTTTCTTTGTTTTTAGAGGTGGTGGTCTTGAATGAAATAGATTTTCTTTTGGGTTCATCCCCTTCTTCCTTATTAACTTTCAACTCCTCTTCATACATCATTAGATTCCCAATGAGTTCATTGATAGATAATTTTCTGATGTCACATGACTCTCTAAAAGAGACATAGGTTCCTCTCCATCTATCAGGTAGGCATCTGAGAATCCTCATGATTTGTTCTTTGGAAGTAACTTCTCTTCCAAGAGAAATCATTATGTTGACAATTTCGTTGAACCTGAGATACATGTCAGAAATAGGCTCATTAGGTTTCACTTTAAATTTATCATATTTAATAGTATAAGTATTAAGTCTCATTTCTTTCACACTAGAAGTACCTTCATGTGAAACAGACAAGGTATCCCAATTTTCATGGGCATTTTTACATGCAGAAATTATGTTAAATTCCTCATCTTCTAAAGATAAATATAAAGAATTCATGGATTTGCAATTGTTATTATAGGAAGTCTTGGTTGGTTCATCCCAAGTAATTCTATTAGTAGCAGGAATCTTATACTCATATATAATTAAAGACCAAATTTCAAAACCAATACTTTCTAAATGCATTTTCATTTTAATATTCCATTGGTCTTAATTGGTTCCATTAAAGAATGATGGTTTCTTTGTTATGTCTCCTTCCAGTCTATTATCCATAGGAAAGAAATACTTTTAAAGAGGTAGAAATTTAGAATTAATAGAAATTTACAGATCCTTAATGTACAACTAAAATCACAGTTGGATAGTTTAAACACCAGAGTCTTAATAAATTCCTTTGATACCAAATGTTGGTCAGATTAGATTACTCAAGAGGGGGGTGAATTGAGTATATATAAAAAATTTGAAATTTTTTCTTAAAAAGGTTCCCCAATAAAAATAAATACATCCCAGTTAATCAATTTAATATAGTTATAAAAGTTTGACTGCTAAAATAACCTCTTAGAAGATTGATTAATTCTAAGTAATATTAGAATGAGTTATTGATATTACTTTTGAAGCTATTCTAATAAGTCAAAAAAATTATAACTTCTATCCAAGATTAAATATCAAAGTAAATCTAGTGATTTCTGAATTATACACTAAAACAGAGAAAGACTAAATTAAACAACACAGCTGATAAAACAAGTGGTTCAGTCTGAAGACAAGACCTAATCCACTCCACTTGTTGATCACCTTCCACCAAGAAGTTTATATTAATAAACTTGATCCACACCCTAGATCGGGGTAAACAATAGTGCGCAGTACTATCCAGGTCACACAACCTCTCCCACAGTTCTTTGTGGGTAAAAACTATCAGATCACACAAGGACCTCTTCTACCCTTATCTGTGGGAGTAAACAAGTGTAAAAATATATGAGAGGAAAGATATTTTGTGTCCTTCAGTTTAGTTCAAGAGGCGGAGTGTTTTTTTAATACAGATACACACACACTGCTCAAAAGCTAAAAATAATACACAAAAGAGAAAAGATAACGAGAAATGGTTAGAAGTGCTCTGAGAGTTATTCTAGGAAGCTCTGGACTTCTAGGATGAAGCTTATGCAAGTATCGAGTCCTCTTGAAAGAAAAAGAGTATCGAAAGTTTGGTGCTCTAGTTTCCAGTTAGATCTAGCTTGTTTTCTTCGTGGAGTTGGTATTGCAAATATGTTTTGGATCTGATCTATGGTATTCCAGCTTTTGAATTTGAGAATTCTTTTTGTGTTTATTAGATATATCTTTTTTCTTGTATCGGTAAACTTTTCAAGAATGCTCTTGCTTCTACTACACACTAATTCTCTTCACTTCTCTCTTGTTTTAGGGCCATGTTTTTCTTTTTATTCATGGAGTGCATGTGTTGGATCTGAAAGGATGCATGTATCCTTCACCTCGTACCTCGTACTATTATTTGAAATGTATATAAAGAAATATTAATTATGATAGTGCATTTAAAAGACTCAAAATATGACTGTTGTAAATTAAATTGAAAAGGAAAAAACAGATTAAATAACAATGTCAAAGTATGTCTAGAAACGGTGACACTTGGAAATGGAATCACCACGAAACGGTGTCTTTTAATTTTCCTTTGAGCGATGAGACAGTCATGATGGAATAATTTTATTGAGATCAGGAATAGGTAGCACAGATTCAGTGTTAGGATCACGGTGTCTTGTACTTTTCCAAATTTTGAATGGTGTCTTATCAAGGAACCGATGTCACAGACTTCATGAGATCCAAAACTGGTCATGGTGTCTAGGTCACGGTGTCTGGGTCACGGTGTCAGGGTCCTTTTCCAAAAAACCAGAACCGGTGGTAGACTCACAGTTTCTCATACTTAGCCAAATATCTGTATACAGACTTAAGCAATAATATTCACCGAATGAATTAGACTTAATCATTCATAAAATAAATCATTATAAAACAAATTAAATATAGTTTACAATAATAAAACATTATTTATATCAATTAATATTTTGGGTAGGTTTATTTAAAGTATAAAGAAACCAACCATCTCTGCACATGATTTGAGACAGATTAAATAGTATTAACAAAATTTATAGGATGTATATGATTTTTGATCATTAAAACATGATTAAAACATGAGGATTCCAACAGTTCTCTACCTAGAGGAATCTGGAAAATGAAATTCCTACTACTAAAAGGGAATATTTTATATATCTATCTATAACCCTCATCCCTAACTTTGGTTGCAGTTAATTGAAGAATAAAAAAAAATCCTCTATATCCAAAATAATTAATTTCCAATGAAATTTTGATGTATTGATAGTAAAGAATAAAAATCGAGTAGGTCACATAAACTCTAGAATTGGGTTATCAATCAGGGTTCTTCATAATGATTTATTCTAGCCCTTGATTATACTTTATAATTCAAAATGTGTAGAGTTAATAAATATTTGTTATAATCACCTAAATTTAAGTTCAAAAAATTTCATACTTATGATACAAGAACTTGTAATGAAAAATTATTTCTATGGAAAAATATTTACATCCCCAAATTCATTACACATTTCCTTAATTTTCTCATAGAATGCATCAATAACCTAGTGTGAAAATATTTGTAAACCAACCAATTCCAATAATTATTTAAAATAGATGGTGTAACACTCACACATCTACTTTTAATCCCCCTATACATCATTTACATAATTTATTTCATCAGTACTCATTGATTTATATCACTTGACTCACACATGTACAACATGTACATAACAAAATTATCAAAATACAGGAAAATAGATTAAACATAAATATTCTATTTTGGTACTTAAAGAAACTAATGTGATCATAACATATAAATAAGGTTTTTTTCATTATTCTGCAAAAATTACAATAGGAATTAGTTGTAAATTTTTTCTCTTTCCTCAACTATTGAAGAATTATAATAGAATTAAATGAACTTTGAACAACAATAGTTGGTTGTGGTGAGGTTGGACGATGTCTCTTTCTTGGTCCATGGTTGTAGACATATGCCAAGTCCATTTATTTTTCTTTCATGGCCTAGACTTCACCATCTTAATCATTTAACGTGTATGATTTCTATTTGAACTATCATAGTTGAACACCACTTCTTGATACAAAGAAGTAGAAAAAGTTTTTTCTAGCTTGACTATTTGATTAAGATTTTACTCTAATGGGATAATTGACCCCAAGATTTCCTTATGAAGGATTTGTTGTTGTTACATCACATGTAGTCTCTCTTTCTAGAGGAATTTCTTTTTCATTTATCAAAATATTAAACAGACCAATATTATTTTTCATGAAGTTTATTTACAATATTCCTTAGATTTTCTATTTGGACATGTATCTATTCCACTGTATTTCCCTCTTCAGTAACTTGTTCTCTCGTTTTTTTCGATTTTTGGTGAAACTTCATCTATATTAGTAGACACGTCACTTACATTTTTTGTAATTCTTATTAAATGTGGATTTCAACACACTGAGGTTCTCCTTTGTAAATGTAGATTTTCGGACACTTCCCTTTGGTTTTATAATTTTTATGACCTCACAAGACCAATATTATATATTGAATTGGATTATAATATGCACATGAATAAAGAGTTTGAAAATGTTATGAAAAGTAAAATATGTTTGAAACTTACCAATAATGATACAATTGATGAATATACATTACCAATATTTTTTGGTAGGATTGTATAGATGAAATGAGATATTGATGAATAGTTCGTGACCATGCTAACTATTTCATGACATGATAATTTTCTATGAAGTGGATAATACCTCATCTAAAATAGTTACTACTCCAAGGGAAAAATAAGGTTGAACATACGTAAATTCATAACAATGATTTAGTGTTATTATAATCTAATGCATATTTTCCATGTACATATTATGTAATAGTAGTTCTAATTTCATTCTGAGTTAGCATCTTTCCGCATCTACTAAATCTTCTCAGTATGTTCTATGAGTTTTTTTTATTTGTAAGTATATGATTCACTTATTGGTATTTCTCAATCACTGATGAAAAATATTCTATGAATATTCTCTTCATGAAATTCTACCTCTTGTCCTCTAATGTTGATCTTCCTTGTTTAAACATTATACAATCGCAAGATGTGAATCACAACACTTTCATACCTCTTGGTTTCTGAATAGGAGACATTTTCCTTCAAAATTAGAATAAAAAAATTCAAAAAATGTGTTTCATTCAATGCTGGTTTCTAGTTTTTGTTAGGAGAGGGTGAATTTCCTTTAATAATCATTGAATAGATAACATGTTTGAACAATAATATAGTGCGCCTCACCTAGAAGTTATTTCCACATGTACATCCATATATAATAAATTCCAAAATCATACATCATAGAAGAAATTTTAAATATACAAAATTTATAACTGCATTGATAAATATCATGAATTGTCACTAGTTATTCAATGGGAAGTAGCTATAATTTAATCCTCGAGTGGATATTTCAAGTTCCAATTGTGAAAATACCCTATAGGGGATTTCCAAAATCATTACATTTTGTTGCATTATAAGGAAAAATCCTTAACAAATAAATTTCTACATCATGTGGGGCCTTTTACTAAACCAGAGTTACAACTTCAAAGAAAATTAAAATTAACTATCACTGGTTCTTCAAAGGGAATCAGGTAGAGTAGAATCCCCAGGTGGAGATTTCTAGTTCTGATGTCGCAAATCCCCAACAGGTGAATTACAGCTCCATTTCATTTTTTGGATTATAATGATAAAAAAATTATAAAACAAATTATTATAACATGTCATGCCTTATATTATACCAGATTTCAAGCATCCAGATATATAGTGGGCAGTATTACTATTTCTTTAAAGGGAAGTGGTTACACTAGAATCCCCAGGTGGAGATATCTAGTTGTGATGCTGGAAATCCTCTATAGAGGTATAGCAGACTAATTCAATGATGTTGGATTATAGGGACAACAAACTCAAAAAAAAATTCACATTATGTGGGACCTTCCATTATACTATAATTAAAAATTTAAAGAAAATAATTGTGCACTATCACTAGTTCTTAAAAGGGGAAAGGAGACAGTAGAATCCCCAAGTGGAGATATCCAATTCTGATGTTGCAAATCCCGTATAGATTATTTACAAAATCATTACATTTTTTTGGATTACAAGGAAAAAACATAAAAAATAAATATCTATACCATGTGGTTCATTTTACTATACCACATTTGTAACATCAAAGAGAAGTATTTTTCATTATCACTACTTCTTCAAATGGAAGTAGCTAGAGGTCAATCACCAGGTGTATATTTTCACTTCTCAAGCTCCAAATCCCTTGTAGGGCAATTGCAACTTCATTATATTTTTTTGGATTATAAGGGGATAAAACTTAACAAAAAAATTTGTACATCATGTCGGGCCTTATAGTATAAGATAATCCATTCCAATAGAATCAGTTCCACCAAAAAACCAAGGTGGATATTTCCAATTATGATGTTGCAAATCCCTCATAGAGGATTTTCAACATAATTGCATGTTATTGGAATATATGGACAATAACCTCAACAAACAAGTTTGAAAATCATGTGGTGAATTTCACTATACTAGAGTTTCAACTTTAAATAAAAGTATTGGGCACTATCAGTGGTTCATCAAAGGGAAATTATTACACTAGAAACCCTATGTCAATATATCTAATTCTGAAGCTGAAAATCCATTATAAGGGATCTATAGCAACATTTAATTTTGTTGTATTATAAGTAAAAAAACCATAATAAATAAATTTATACATCATTTTGGGTCCTTTTACTATAAATTAGTTTGAACATCAAAGAAAAATATCATGCACTACCACTATATTTATAATTGGAAACAGCTAGAAAAGAATCCATAGGTGGAGATTTCCACTTCTAAAGCAGTAAATCACTATAGGAGATTTGCAACGTCAATAAATTTTGTTGGATCATAAGGATAAAAACCTTAAAAAATATACTAGTACATAATTTTGTGCCTTATACTATATCATACTTCAAGCTTCATAGAAAATTAACATACACTATCATTGGTTCAACAAAGGGAATCTGCTACACTATAATGCCCTTCTGGAAATTTACAATTTCAATCCTACAAATCTCCTAAAGGGGATTTTCAGGACGAATCAACTTCCTGAATTCAATATTGTTAACACATATCTACCAAATTAGAAGTAAAAAAATGGAGACTTAATAGTTTCAAATTCCAAAAATTCCATCAAGGAACAATTTTTTACATTACACATTGAAAACTCTAAAAATTACAAGATTTTGATTAAAAAAACATAAGTATAAATAGAACAATGATAAGGAAAAAAACCACTAATATATTCATTTTCATCCCATTAACTTTAAAATTTATCTCCATAAATTTATATTTCATTTTTTTTCAAGAACATTTCTCTAGCATTTCATTTGTGACTAAGATAGGATTGTAGCTACATAATCTTTACTGCATGCCTGACTTAAAAACTCATGCAGTGGTTATAAATACAAGAAAAAAATTAAATTTCTTACTTTCAGAGTTAGAAAATAATATATTTGGATTTATCTCATAATTTGATATATTTATGGATGCTTTCTTTCCACCACTACAATTCTCACACCGTGCTCTAATTACACCACTTGAAGAACTCTCTGAAACTACTTATTCTAAATAAAACTTTCAAAAAAAATTCCATATATAATTTATACAGGAAATGAAGTACTCTTACTATTTATGTTGTAATGATACACATTTTGAAAAAATTGTTCATCATCTTCATTTGGGTAAGGAAAACAAACACAGAGTATTTTAGGAAAATGTATACGTTGTAAACAATAACTATAGCATTTTCTAGATGAAAATGTCACAAAGCAGCTATAGGAAATAGTTTATAGAGAAAATACAAGAAAAAGTCATCTTTGGATGCTGAATCCCAAAATCCCAAAATCCCTAACTTGATCCGTTATATAAAAATGAAGAACAACACTCGCTGGAGAATGATCTGAAACATTCTTACACCGACATTCTGAAATTTGACCGAAATTGTAAATCTTTCATCTCTCTTTAGGAAATGATGAACTTGTGATGGCCACCATAGAATAATAACCCAAAATTCAAATATGGATAGGTGGGATGAAATATAGAGAGATATTTGTTCGTAATTTCTCAAGATAATGGACCCACGATTCCTGAGGGAGGTAAAAAAAGAAAAATATTGGAATATGTTCTTTAAATCGATCAACTACACTAAAACTGGGACACATAGCACAATCATAGGGCACAGATTAACCCACATATTTGGGTTGGAAATTGAGAGGATATTAATCCCTATACACCCTTCCCCTCCCCCTCCTCCTTCACACACCAAAATCATCTACTCCCCTCCCTTCACACGGTCCATTCCCCCACCCCTACCTTACCATTCTATTCCCATATGTTCCCCCCAATCTTGTACACCCTCACCCCCACACCCCCCTTTCCCACTCCCGTACACCCCCGTCCTTCCCCCAAAATCCAGTACACACCCCACCCCTAAACCTCCTTACCTAGTTCTTGTACACCCCCCCCCCCCTACACCTCCTTACCCAATTACTATACACTCCCCACCCCCTTCAGTACCTGTATCCCCCCTGCACACCCCAATCCCATATGTTTCACATAGACTGGCCTCCCAACACAAGTTAATAAAAACATATAAGTTTTTGAAATTCAATTTTTTGAAATTAATTATATTTTTTTACAATAAATTAAATATACTAACTCCTCACTGATACCCCATCAACACATCCCAATCTTGTACTCCCCACCCTTCCCACCATCCACAACATTGCTAATTAGAGACGCCTTATATAGTGACTTTTTATAAAAAATGTCTGAAAATCAGACCTTATTTACTAACGTTTCAAAATGGTAATTTTTTTTTGAAATTAACTTTTTTGAAATTATTTATATTTTCTTTTTACAATAAATTATACATTCTCATGCCTCCCCCTACCCCCTTTATACACCCCAATATCATACTCCCATCCCTTCCCACCATCCAAGCCCCCACCCCTCCCTTACCCTCATGTACTCATTAGTTCCCCCCATCCCGTAAACTTGTTTTGTTTACAATAAATTAAACATGATAATGTCTCCCCGCCAACCCCCTTTATGAACCCCAATTCCATACTCCCTAACCTTCCCACCATCTATTCCCCTTCCCCTCGCATTCCCTCAAGTACCCATTCATCCCCTAGAATTTACCTTCAAAAGTTTTCACATGTTATTCCTATTTTATGGTCAACTCACGCATGGACTCCTTCATCAAAGTTGTTGATAAATGTATTTTGTGTCTCACCTATAAATTTCATAATATTTGGACATGTGTAGAGATAGTTATTTCTATTTTACTTAGAGATTTTAATCTACCCAGACAGACTCTTCATATTTTATGTCTTTGCTTTCCCATGCATTAATGGCCTCGCAAACAGCCAAGTTACGCATGGAATCCTTCATAAAAGTTATTAATAAATGTCTTTATCATCTCTAATTAAAATATAAGCACATTTGGGCCATAAAAACAAGAGATATGGTCCCACAATAAAAAATCTCTAGATCTGTGAACTGTTTTAAAGGCCCAACATATGAGATGGTTTTGGGCTTCCAAATGGTGGATTTCGCTTTGGGTCTAAAAAATAAAATTAATCCCAGGATGTATTGAATCATAAAAACAAATAAATAAAAATTTTGGATAATTATAGAATATTTTATGTCATAAATAAATAAATAATTTAAAATATATAGAATTAAAAAATAGTCAATTTTCTGATTGACCTCAAAATGCCACAAAAATCATAAAATGCGATAATTTCCATCAAAATACCACTTTTTGGGGATTAAAAACATTGCAATTCAAAGTAAAATTATGGAATGTTTTGACACATACATGTTGTGCGGCATGTAATAAGGGATTATATTTTTCATAGTGCAGCATAGTGGCTGACTAGAGTCATCTCACTTGAGGAACCTTTCAGTTTGTTCACTTACTTCTTCTAAATCACAAAATCATTATATTTATTTGGTTTTGATTAATTTAAGAAATAAATTACAATATTTTTGGGTTTTTTATTAATTTTATAATGACATGCATAATTAAAATTTTAAATAATATGAAAACTAGACAGAATTAGTTTAGGAAAAAATGTACTTGGTTTTGGGGTTTGGTTTTAGGTTTAATCATTATTTTCTATTATGTGTTTGATTTCGGTTTGAGAATAAAAACATGGAATATCATGAATTAATATTATTTATTTATAAAATGTGTAATATCATTGAATTCCTAAGTACCCTTAATTCCACCTCCTCCTTTAATCAAGGGTGATGATAGTCCTTGGTCCATGAGGTATCATCTTCCAAGACCCAGATCAATAAATCTTGTTTCATCCATTGATTAGAATAACTCCTATCATATTATGAATTAACCACTAGAGGGAGAGAAAATAATTTAAATAAAATAATAGAAATAAATTGAGTTGCATGTCATTGGTGGGAATTCATCTAATCAGAGACATTCGTCTAACCATGCATGCTACTCAAATTTATCACAAACATAAAATTAAACTTTAAGGAAAATTCAAAAACACCTTGACCCCCCCCCCCCAGGCCATGCCTCTCGGTCAGCCTCTCATTTTAGAGAGTAAGAGATAACAATGGTGGATATGAGAATAAGAGAAGTAAATAAAAATAATGAGTATGTGTAAAAATAAAATATTAAACTAAAAATAATTATGGTGAGAGAATAAAAGAATAAAATATAATATAATTGTGAAGATATAGAGAGAAGAGAAAATAAGAAATGAAATAAATAAAATAAAAAATTATGAAATTATATAATTTATAAATAATAATAATAATAATTTATTTGAATTATTATTAAGAGAATAAGAGATTAATAAGGTAAGAAAATAAAATATAAGTGTTAAAAGAGTATTAAAATAATAATAATAATAATACTAGTAATAATAAAATTAAGTGGAAGAAGAAGATAGGATGGAGAATGGGTGGAAACAAAATTTAAAACATTAATGCAAGAATTAATTTAATTTACACTAAAATTTAAATTACAATTTAAAATAAAAATGTAAACTAAAACAAAAATAAATAAAAGAAGAAAAATGAAGAATTAGAAGGGGAGAAGGTTTTATTATACTAAATCCCTTGGTGTATATCTCCTCCTTGGTTCCCTGGATGATCTGGTATGGATTGGGATGATTTGGGAAGGAGGATCTCTCCTCCTTTTATAGGCCAGAATTTATTTTTGAAATATTCCATGTGTTAATCCCATTAAATGGTAGATTCATGTATCTACTACTGCATAAAAGTTTTTCATAAATGTGTTTCTCATGTCCCTCCAAATATTAGAGTATTTGTTCATTTTTTGATAGATTTATTCTCATTTCACACCGATAATTTAATTTGACTAGATAAACTCTCTATATCCCATGTTTTTGGTTTCCCATGAATTAATGGACTTGAAAACGACCAGTTCACATGTGAACGTATTTATAAAAGTTGTTTATAAATTTATTGTGCATTTCCACTCCAAATTTAATCCCAATTGGGCTATTCAATCAAGAGATATGCCCCCACCATAAAAAATCTTCATACCTATGAACAATTTTAAAGGCCCAACATGTAAGATGCTTTTGGGATTCTAAATGGTAGATAGATTTGGGTCCAAAAGATTGAAATTAATACCAGGATTTATAGAATCCTAAAAATAAATAAATTCAAGATTCAAATAATTATAGAAGATTTTATCTCCTAAATATAGAAATAAATTAAAACATTTAAATTTCAAAATAGGTCATTTTCCTAACTGAGCACAAAATGCCACTAAAATCATAAAATGTGAGAATTTCCCTTAATATAACACTATTTTGGGAATAAAAAATTTTAAATTAAAATTAAAATTCTGGAAAATATTTTTTATTTCAATTCCCCAACACATAAATAATTCTTTTCCTCGAGCAGAAAATCTCAATATAGAAATTCATAGGGCGCCAATGTTATCAATATTCAAATTTCAATGCAATATAATAAAACAATAATCAATATCCAATCAAATTTTCAAATTACACATAAAATATAAATTTAATTTCCTATTTTTCAAAGAATGATTCAATTCATGTATTATAATTTTCCCCTTTGAAAATTTATGGAACTTCTCCTATCATTCATTCAATCTCCTCAATTAAACATTCCAAATCATGATCTACCACACTTTTGATTATTTCCTCTCATCACTCAAGATACAATTAAAGTGTATTTATTCTCATATAATTATAATATACTCTTTATCCATAATCATGTAAATGATCTAATTTCTTCACTTTGTAAAGAAAAAATGCACATAAAATCATAAGGACTTCTAATGATGGTTCAAATGACTATGAGGCTTAAGGTTGGTAGGATTTAATGTTTAAAAATAAATCTCAAGGAGAAGGTCTAACTATTAAAGCATAAATCATTATATTCAAAGTAAAAAAATGTTTAATGAAATTCTACCCTTCAAATTTTAACAACTCCTAACTTTCCCCTAGACTCAAAGTAAAGATCAAGATTAGTTTAATCACAATGAATTATTTGTTCCCTCTCAGGAATATTTTTTCTACTTTTATATTATGTTTTCTTTTTTTTAAACCTTTTAATTTTTGTGTTTTTTCAAAATTTATGATTAAAATAAACCTCACATGAACCAACTAACCACTTCTGATAAAAATAATAGATCTAGTAATGGTAATTTTTTGGTTTTCCCAAATCACAACACATTTTTTCTCATTTTTCATTCCTTTTGTCATTTTAAATTTTTTTATATTCAAGATGTGAAAAATAATAGATTAAAATGAATGATTGTACAAATTTTACAATTCCCACAATAAGCACCACCACAATTCTTCCTTATAATTTAAATCATTTAATTTACCCTGATTCTCTCCACCCACACACTTCAACATTAAAATATCATGAAAATACTAAGATCAAGGTATGAATAGATAAAATGGCTTGAAACATGGCTCATTCCTATAGAGGTCATTCATGGTCTCTAGAAATAAAGAATGATTGATATAAATGTGGTATTTTAAGGATAAGTGGTTTATCATAATTTTCCTCAATAATTTTAAATTTGTTTTTGTATAGTCATAGCTTTGAAAAGTTCAAATTAAAGTTCTATCAGGTGGAATATTCCAAGATCACTCAAGAAATATGCTCAAGATAAAATAGGAAGTATTTGGTCTAGAAAACCTATTGGGAATGGACATGTGATTTGTCACAATCACTAAATGCATGATTAAAAAAAATAAAACAATTCACATTACTTTTAGAAAATTAAATCATGAAAAATGTTTGGGAAATTTAATTTCCATGAATCAATAAATTTCCTCAAAAAATGAGTTCTTATTTTAATATCGATGCTTCACTTTAATAAATCAATTATTCATTTTACTCATTCAATTTCATTAACATTGAATTCTAAAACATGGAATCACATTATTCCTAAGAAACACATGTCTCTTAGATTAGCCAAGTAATGTATAATTCAAGTGTGGGTGTAAAATTTATAGTTCAAAACATGTTTTTGACAAAAAAATGTAGGTTATTTAAAAGATAATAATAAAAAGTGAACACACTTTTTTAAGAAGCTTAGTCCTTCTCCTTCACTGGTTGGGGATACCTTCTACCATATATGACCCTATAAATGAGTATTACTCAATCAAGCATAAGGATCATGTCATTAAAGATTGAAAATATAGGAGGGAGTGGGATTCATGCTAGAATACTCATAAGAAAGGAAATAGAAATATAAACTTCTAGAATTAATGTAAATGGATAAGTTTTGGTATGATCCCCCAAGGGTCCCTAAATTTTTATTGTCTCCAAATAGAAGAACTAGTTGTTATCCAAGATCGGATGGTGGATGAAGCTTCTTTGATTTGTACCACCACATGTGGATTTTTCCATCTGATGATTCATCCTTTTTCTTGATGAATGATATATGGATAGATTATACTAGATCCTCCCCCTTCACAATGAGGTATAGCTTGCATGGTGGGGGTAGGATGAAGTATGATTCATCCTCCTTCTTGGTTGCTACTTGTGTAACCTCCTTCTTCTCTTACAATGTTCTCTTCATAGGGGATGAATGTATTGAATGATCAAAGGGAGAATATTAAGGTAATTATACTTCAATAATGTTTGAATTTCAATTTTTAATAATTAATTTCTCCCTTTTAAAATGATTAGCCTCTTGTCTGATTTCCTCTGGCTCATCTCCTTGAATCTCATGTTGGAATTTGAAGCCTAATTTCCTGTTGTTGGATTATAGGGACAACAACCTCAACAAAAAAGTGTGAAAATCATCTAGATCATTTCTCTATACTAGAGTTTCAAATTCAAAGAAAATTACAAGTCACTATTAGTGGTTATTCAAAGGTAAATTATTACACTAGAAACCCTAGGTGGAGATATACAGTTCTGATGATGAAAATACCCTGTAGGGGATTCACAACATCATCACATTTTGTTGGATTATATGTAAATAAAATTATACATCATTGTGGGTCCTTTTACTATAACAGAGTTGGAACTTCAAAAAAAATACTATGCACTGCCACTGGATTTACAATGCGAAGAAACTAAAAAAGAATCCATAGGTGGATATTTCCACTTCTGAAGCAAGAAATCACTGTAGGAGATTTTAAATACCAATACATGTTGTTGGATTATAAGGATAACAACTTTACAAAACATATTAGTATATCATGTCGGGCCTTATTCTATACCAGACTTCAAGCTTCATAGAAAAGTACCATGAACTATCACTGATTTAATAAAGGGAATATGCTACACTATAATTCCCATTTAGAAATTTACAATTTCAATCCTAAAAATATCCTAAAGGGGATTTGAAGGATAAATCGCCTTCAAGACTTCAAGATTTTTAGCACATATCCACCAAATTAGAAGTAAAAAAATGGAGACTTAATAGTTTCAAATTCAAAACATTCGATCAAAGAATATGTTTTTATATTACACATTCATAACTCTAACAATTATAATAGTTTGATTAAAACAACATCCAAAATTATTGTCACGACACGTCCTCGGGGCCCATGCCGTGACTAATTGGTATCAGAGGAGTTCAGTTCTAGCGCAAAACTAAGGACTCTGATCATTTTCTATGTCAAGTAATAGTGTTAAGAGTATTGAGTGTGGTTATCAGTCCAGGGAGTCCAGTGTTGGTGTGGCGGCCGACGTATCTGTACACCAGGACCCTGACTTCTGATTTCCAACTTAGTGCACGAAAACATTGATTGCATGTGTGTTTCAATTTTTCTTTGTGATTACTTTGTGTCAGCTCACCAGGTATATTGTATTGACCATGGAACACCTGTCTCTTCTCAGGATGACCCCATGACGGCAGCCATCTAGGGTTCGGAGTTTTGTACGTGACGACAGCCCACCGAGCGATGAGGCCTCGGTGTAGGGACCTATTACTACAGAGGCACCGGCGGTACCACTACCCGCCGAGCCACCGATGCTACCAGCCCCAGCCGCTGAGAGTGCACGTCACCTTGGTGCACTGCACAAGTTTTAGTGTCAGAGACCGCCCAGGTTCTGCAGGGAGATGGACCCTCAGGCAGCCGAGGATTGGATGGAGGCAGTTGTGTGAGTTTTCAGGTTAGTGGGGACACCAGCTGACCTCATGGTGATCCTCGCAGCGAGCCTCCAGCAGGCGGCAGCAGGCAGACAGTGGAGCTTGATGCTTCAGGTTCACGATGAGGCATCACTTCTTTGGACAGACTTTGAGAGCCTCTTTCGTTCAGAGTTCGTCCCAGCCACCCTCCGTGCAGTGCACATCTAGGAGTTTCTACAGTTGTGTCAGGGAAGCATGACGGTCGCCCAGTAATCGGTGAGATTTACCGATCTCTCACGCTATTCGACAGACATGGTACGGGACCCATTCTTCCGGGCCTGGACCTTCGAGCAGGGATTGATTCATGAGATCAGGGCATCACTGATCTCCCTCAGCATTCCGACACATGCAGAGGTACTGGAGCAAGCCCTTCTCATTGAGAGATTTCTTGTTGAGCCTACACCAGCAGTGAGACCTACCGCAGGGTGGCATGTAGCAGAGTCTTCTGCTGCTGGCAGTCGACGGATTACACATGGGTCTAGGAAGACCAGACCCTCAGGCAGACGACCTCAGGACACTGGCTCAGAGGTGCGGGGAACACAGCATAGAGCCAGTCTTTCAAGAGACAGACAGTGCTACGCATGCGGCGGGCAGGGCCACATGGCTCATGACTGCCCGACCCGTCATGCGGAGGAGTAGCAGATGGTTGAGGGACCACCCAGGTAGAGGCATAGGGTCAACTATGGTGGTCCGCAGGGAGCAAGCGGACGAGTCAAAGGATCTAGCTGAGTAGCAGGTGGTGGGAGATGCTTTGAGGCTCTACCACCACCACCACCAGGAGGTCCACCCCAACCACAGGGAGCTGGCGGCCAGAGACATGAACAACTTCAAGCAGTGAAGGCCTATGACCACGGTGCGCCTGAGATGATTCGAGGTACTATCTGTGTATACTCCACCCTTGCTGCAGTTTTTATAGACACAGGAATGAGTCATTCTTTCGTTGCCTCTACCCTTGTTCGGAGCTCATAGATTCCGACGAAGTCGTTGGCTCGATCCTTACGTTTAGAGACTCCTATGGGAGAAGACTCGATGATTACGCACTGGTGCTGGCAGTGTGAGATTACACTAGGAGACGAGAGCTTCGGCTGGGATCTTCTTGTAGCGGTGTCAAGTCCTTACGACGTCATCTTGGGCATGGATTGGTTATCTATAGTCCATGCTCAGATCGACTGCATTAGGCACAATGTGCGATGTGTTTTCACCGATGGGAGCAGGTTCACCTTCACCGGCGAGAAGGGAGCCTTTACATCACATGATGGACTCACGCATAGGAGAGGATAGCCCATCACTCATCAGTTGTCTAGCCTCATCCTAGGAGCAGTTGACGTGCAGAGTCCGAGCTTACTTGCAGTGGTGGATCAGTATGCGGACGTTTTTCCTTACGATGTTCCAGGACTACCTCCTCGCAGAGAGGTAGACTTTTATATTGAAATGTACCCCAGTACAGCCCTGATAACCACCCCAGCATATCAGATGGCTCCCACCGAGCTTTGAGAGCTACGGGTATAGCTGGAGAACTTGCATGGAAAGGGGTTCATCCGACCCAATGTTTCACCCTGGGCTTCCCCGATATTGTTCGCCAAGAAGGTGGACAGGAGCTTGAAACTTTGTGTCGACTATCGTCGCCTGAACTATGTGATCGTGAGGAACAAGTATCCGCTAACGAGGATTGAAGACCTCTTCAATCAGCTCAAAGGAGCATGGTGGTTCTCAAAGATAGACCTTAGGTCAGGCTATCATCAGCTCAGAGTTCGGGATGAGGACATGCAGAAAACGGCCTTCAGATGTCGGTATGGCCACTATGAGTTCTTGGTTATGCCATTCGGCATAACCAATGCTCCAGAAGTGTTCATGGGCCTCATGAACAGTATCTTTCAGTCTTACCTCGATCGATTTGTCGTGGTCTTCATCGATGACATATTGATATACTCGATGACTGAGGAGGAGCACGCCTACCACTTGCGGGTTGTACTGGACACACTCCGAGAGCACCAGATTTATGGAAAGCTCTCAATGTATCAGTTCTAGATACGTGAGGTCCACTTCTTGGGACACATCATCTCTAAGGTGGGAGTTGCAGTGGATCTTGCGAAGATCAAGGCAGTGCTAGCTTGGGAGCCACCCAGGAACGTAATGGAGGTGTGGAGTTTCTTGGGACTAGCTGGGTACTACCGAAGATTCATGCCAGACTTCTCCAGAGTTGAGGCACCACTTTTAGCTTTGACGAAGAAGGGGAAACCCTTCGTGTGGTCATACAGATTTCAGCAGAGATTCCAAGAGCTAAGACAGAGATTGACCAGTGCACCTATCTTGAGGCTACCTGAGGAGGGAGTAGGGTACGTAGTCTACTGCGATGCATCAGGGACCAGACTTGGATGTGTCCTGATGCAGGAGAGGGCAGTGATCACCGATGGATCATGTCAGTTTAGGTAGCATGAGCAGAGCTACGCTACCCATGACCTGGAGTTAGAAGCACTGGTCTTCGCTCTGAAGATGTAGCGACACTATCTGATGGGCGAGTGCTTTATAGTCTACTCTGACCACCAGAGTCACAGGTACATCTTCTCGCCGAAGGACCTGAACCTTAGACAGTGGCGATGGCTCGAGTTCCTCCAGGACTATGACTTCGAGATAGTCTATACTCCTGGAAAGGGAAACGTAGTAGCCGATGCTCTCAGCAGGAGGATGGGCATTCGGCTACTTGGGGAGGCGACAGAGCAGCTAGCCGCTTTGTAGATATCCTTCATGGATAGTGACGGAGCAGCCTTTCTATAGTCACTCACATTCACTCCTCCACTTCTACAGTGGGTCAGAGAGGCACATCGTGGGGACGATGACTATGAGACACAGCATGCACAGATATCCTCAGGACAGGCACCTGATGGATTCTATGTGGGAGGATAGCACGTCATCCTTTTCATAGGATGTACCATGGTACCAGCTGCTTTACAGGAGGAGGTGTTGAGGGAGTTCCACACTTCCCCTTTAGCGATACATCCAGGAGTGGAAAAGATATACCAGGACCTCAGACGACAGCACTGGTGGCCGGGTATGAAGAAGGTTTTAGCAGAGTTTGTTTCTCGATGCCTCACCTGCCAACAGGTGAAGGCAGACCACAAGGTACTAGTAGGCTTGGTACAACCTTTGTAGGTCCCGGAGTGGAATTGGGATGGGATATCTATGGATTTCGTGACTGTACTTCCACGTACTTCCAGAGGTCACGACTCCATTTGGGTGATTATCGACCGACTTACCAAGTCGGCCCACTTCTTACCCATCAGAGAGCAGGGCTTAGGGGAGAGCTTGGGACGCCTCTACGTTTAGGAGATTGTACGGCTTCATGGTGTACCATAATCTATCATCTCTGATCGAGATGCTCGCTTTACTTCCCGGCTTTGGAAGGGGTTGCAGGAGGCGTTCGGGATGTAGCTACGTCTGAGCACCACCTTTCACCCTCAGACAGATGGTCAGACGGAGAGGACCATTCAGACTCTCAAGGACATGCTCCGTGCATGTGTCCTCGACTTTGGTCACAGCTGGGAGGATCACCTACCCTTGGTGGAGTTCGTGTACAACAACAGCTACCACTCCACCATCGGGATGGCACCATACGAGGCGTTGTACGACCGACCTTGCAGATCACCGCTGTGCTGGACAGACCCTGGGGAGTCAGCACTTGTGGGACTGGAGATGGTCCAGGACACAACAGAGAAGGTTCAGGTCATCCAGGAGCGGATGAGGACAGCTCAGAGCCGGCAGAAGTCTTATGCTGATAGGAGGTAGAGACCACTAGAGTTCGAGGATGGCGACCACGTCTTCTTACGGGTCTCACCTCGACATGGATTACGGAGATTTGGCCGAGGCGGAAAGTTGTCTCTGCGCTTCATCGGACCATTCCAGGTCCTCAATAGGATTGGTGAAGTGGCTTATCGCCTGGATCTACCACCTCAGTTGCATCAAGTGCATAACGTCTTTCACGTATCTCAGCTGAGGAGATACGTGCACGACCCGACACATATCATTGACCATGGGGAGATGGAAATTGATGATGGGGTGACTTTTGCGGAGGTCCCAGTGGGGATCGAGGATCGATAGGAGTGGGTCCAATGTGGACGGTCGATTCCTCTAGTGCACATCAGATGGCAGCACGGGAACCTCCAGGAGTGCACTTGGGAGCGGGAGGCTCAGATGTGTGCTCAGTACCCACATTTGTTTCCCTAGTTTATGATGTATCTTTACGAGGACGTAAAGCCCTGAGGTTGGAGTAATGTAAAAACCCGTAAAATTCATGGGAAAAATTATGGGTTTTTACAATTATAATTTAAAAAATGAAAAGGAAAAAAACCACCAACAGATTCATATTCATCCCATCAACTTGAAACTTTATCTCCACAACTTTATATTGCATGTTTTGAAGAAAATTCATCTAATGTTCCATTTATGACTAACAATGGACCATAATTATATCATTTTTACTGCAAGCCTAGCTTAAAAATTCAAGTGGTCGTTCTAATCACACGAAAAAACTATATTTCTTAATTTTATGGGTTTCAAATAATCTATTCAGATTTCTCCCAATCTTTGATATATTTATGGATGTTTTCTTTCTATGGCTATAATTCTAACACCGTGACCTAATTGCACCACTTACAGAACTATATGCAACTATTTATTCTAAAGAAAATTTTCATCAATAATTCCATTTATATTTTTTTACAGAAAATGAAGTACTCTTACTATTTACTTTGTAAAGATAAAAATTTTGAAAAAAAGAATATTCATCATCTCCATTTGGGTAACATAAATAAACATAGAGTATTTTAGGAAAATTTATACACTATATACTATAACTATTGCATTTTCCTACCTAAAATATCAAAAAGTGGCCATAAGTAATATTTTATAGGGTAAATACTATAATAAGTCATCTTTGGGTGTTGAATCCCTGAATCCTTGAATCTGTGAATTTATCCGTTCTTTGGAAATGAGGAATGGGGATCACTAGAGAATGAGCTAAAATTTTGTTGCATCATCATTTTGAAAGTTAACCAAAATAGTAAATCTCTTTTATCTATTCCTGAAATGATGAACTGGTGATGACTGCCATAGGAGAATGACCCAAAATCCAAATCTAGAGAAGTTGAGATGAAATTTAGAGAGATATTTGGTCCTAATTTCTTAATATAATGGACCCACGATTCCTGAGGGTGGTAAAATGAAAAATAAAAATGCAGGAATATAATTATTAAATCAAATGACTACACTAAAACTAGGACACATGGCACAAATGTAGGGAACATATTAACCCACCTGTTCAGGTGGGAAATTTAGAGTATGTTAATCCCCATACACCCACACATCCCTGCCCCCCCCCCCCCCCTTCATGCACCCAAATCTTGTACTCCCCACCCTTTCCACTATCCACACCCCCACCCTTCCCTTAGCATCATATACCCATATGTTCCTCCCAATCCCGTACACCCTCTCTCTCAAACCTCCCTTTCCCCACTCCCGTACACCCCCATCCCCCCCCCAAATCCTATACACATCCCTTCTCCTACACCTCATTACATGGTTCTTGTACACTCCCCCATCCCCTTTTGTACCTTTATCCCCCCTTCACGCCCAAATCCTATATGTTGCACATTGATTGGACCCCCAACACACCTTAGTAATAACAATTAATTTTTTAAAATTGACTTTTTTTTATTCATTATTTATTTATTTTAAAATAAATTAAATATGATCACCCATCACTGTTGACCCCCTTCACACGCCTTAATACCATACTCCCACCCTTCCCACCATCCATAACATCACTAATTAGAGACACCTCATTTAGTGATTTTTTTAGACAAACAGAGACATGAATTGGTCACCCAATTCATGCCCTATGAAATTTATTAAATAAACAGTGTTACAAATCATGCTCGATGTGTAATGTGTTTACACCAACAAAAAATGAGAGAATACATGAAGATATATCAATAAGTCTCAAACAACAACCCACAATCAATCAATCATCAAAAACAGACTACCTTCAAAAACCACTTCATGCCAAAGTGCAACAACTAGGTCCTGCACTGAGAAACATCATCCAACATGGCTTGTGATTTCTCTAGATGTAGTACAGCATCAAAATTCTTCACTGGCCTACACTTACAAGTGGATTCAGGAGATTCACCATCAACAGCTTGCAATAGGCACCAGAGGTAGTGCATCGTCAAAGTCTAGAATAATGGTACAACTGTAAACTGCAATAAAGGGTAGGTTAGACCACAGCCACCCACAAATGACTAATCCATTGGCCTCAGCTAGCATAAATAGTACAAGGTAACATCAAAACATTAAAAGATAGAAGAGTGAAAAGGGAACTAGGGATAGGCCCCATCACACACGATCTTTAGGCCTCAGGACAAAAAACTCGATTTCTTTAATCATAGACCATCTCATAATGAGATTCCATAAAGATAATCTTCCATCTTGAGAGAATCAGGGAAAGAAAACAATAGACCACAAATCTAGGGACCCTAAGGTAGATCCTAAAGAATATAAAACCCATGGTATCTCTCTGAAGTTGAAGTTAGGATTCTTCTTGTATTCATCAACCATCCTTGTGTACATTCATTTTCTGACTTCAAGATATGTGTCAGCTGAAATCAGACAACAGAGATATTTATATTGTGTTATTTCATCTTGCTCCTCCATACATGAAAAAACTTCATCACTCACATCATCATCCTCCCGAATATGATATGCATATCTGTACACTGGATCTTTTCATTAATCCTCCACCTTATTATAGATTTCAACAAGTTCAACCAGTTGTTTGGGAGGATCAGCATCTTTCTTATAAGCTTGAAGGGATCTTGTAACTATTGTTCTTTCTAAATCAGATTTGTCTCTCCATTTTCTAGTCTTCTTGGGGTTTGGTGTAATGTATCCATCCGCATACACCATCGGTTTTTTTCCTTTTTTAGCGCTTGATTTGAGATACTCTTCCTCAAATATATCTTATGGTTCTTCTTCTCCCTAAAGAGAGTCATCAGAGAGATCTCCTTTTTCCTTGTCCCTTGAATCAAGCGAATCAAGCATATTCCTCTGATCCACCCCCATAGAAACTATGACACTATTGTTACCAGTGATAGAAAGACCATCATCCATAGAGCCTGACAATTCCTTTCTGGCATAGGGTTAACCGTATTTATTCACATCATTTATTGGACCTTCACCAGATCTACATGGACTAGCAGTAACATTCGTTCCATCAAGTCTAGGAATTTGGTTTCCCTTCACAATCCAGGTGGCATTCTTGACCTCAGGACAAGCTTGTTTCTGACCAAATACATTGGAGGCATTGTAGACGCCGGAAAAGTCCGTTGTTCCCAAACGAAGCTCCAGATGCGGAAAGCGAGGTCATATTTGGAGTCAGAGGCACGTTTCGGAGGGCCCGGAGGCCTTGCGCGGAATTTTGGAGACCCGCGTGCAATGTTGAAGTCAGGCGCGCAAACCTCCCGGGATGCGCGCAAGGCGCCGGGCCAGCGCGCAATTTTGCGCGCCTGTGACCCGCACCACTCCCTTGCGCGCCGGGCCCAATTCTGCGCCCGCGAAGGTAATTCCGCGCCCGTGAACCGGATTCCGCGCCAGGGGTTGCCTATAAATATAAGGCGACCCCCGACGTTTTGAAGGTTGCCGGAATTCGAAGAGCCTCCCGTGCGCGCAATCCAACCCCCTCCGCGCGCAATGTCGATCTTCAGGTAACCTCCTTTCTTTCGCACAAGAAAGCCTTGGGGTTCGCCTTCGCACGTAATCCCTCTGGCTCCTTTCCTTTGAATAAATCTTCACCCAAAGGCATTCGCGCGCAAAAGAAGCCTCTTGCGCGCAATTGCCCCCAGGGTGCGCGCAATCCGGCCCGATTGCGCGCACCCCCCTTCTTAAAGTGGCCATTCATTAGAGAATGAGTCGTTGCCCCCGCGCGCTATCTGAAGCCCGGTGCGCGAAATCTCTACCTTCCGCGCGCAAAGTGCTGGCTCAATTGCGCGCCAGCCCGCTCATTTGCGCGCCGACCCGCGGTATTGCGCGCAAAGCTCCTCTTTTGCGCGCAAATCGCCAGGGTCGCCCCCTTTGACCCCCTGTGGGTACCCGCCTGCGTGGCGCCCGATGACCCTCATCCAGGGTGCCCGCACCGTGCGTTGTCTTCCCGTGCGGCCCTCCAGGCTCGCGCGAAGTGACACGGACCCATCAGCGGCACTATTTCATCCCAGCTACAAGAAGTTAAACTGTACGCTATTCGTCCTGCACGACGTTAAACTGTAATTCGTCCTGCATGACGCTAAACTGCACCACGTCCCGCACGACGTTAAACTGCACTTCGTCCGAGCTACAAGACGTTAAACTGTTCAGCATACGTCCAAACTGCACGACGTTAAACTACCTAGCCCCCATCGTCCACGCTGCAAGACGTTAAACTGCCAAGTGTTTCATCCCGCACGACGTTAAACTGCACCTCGTCCGAGCTACAAGACGTTAAACTGTTCAGCATACGTCCCGCACGACGTTAAACTGCACTTCGTCCGAGCTACAAGACGTTAAACTGTTCAGCATACGTCCAAGCTGCACGACGCTAAACTGCCTAGCCTCCATCGTCCGTGCGACAAGACGTTAAACTTCCAAGCATCTACGTCCGAGCTGCAAGACGTTAAACTGCCAAGCACCTTCGTCCTCAACACACGACGTTAAACTGTACTTCGTCCGACAAGACGTTAAACCGTCCGCATCACCCGATCTCGTGCCTCACACGCAGGGTCCTCCCGGTTTGGATGTGGCCCCCACCCTCTCGTCTCTGCAGGGATGTCGGGATTGGAGTGGCCTTCGCCCACGGGAGTAGAGTGTTACAAATAGGACGAACTACGTGGACTTTGATCCCTGTCTCCTAAACAGGGTACGTAGGAAGCCTCTCCGAGGTTCAAGCCCGCCACCTGGTCGTCCCGGTCGTATTCACGTCGGTTCGTCCATCAGTGGACCCCTCCTGGGTTCACACTTGCGTCGATTCACCTATGAATCCGCCCCTGTGGGAGACTGCACGTGTGTATCTCCGTTGTGCTTCCCCACTGCCCTTTGCCTTTCTCTCTGCCAACGTCCAGCATGACGTGAAACTATGATCCACCCGGCCGTTCCATCCCCCTTTGTGCGAGGTGGTTCGGTTCAATCCTCCATCTGGCGGCCTCGATATCTTCGTGAGTCGTCTTGCCAACGTCCAGCATGACGTGAAACTGTGATCCACCCGGTCGTTCCATCCCCCTCTGTGCGAGGTGGTTCGGTTCAATCCTCCATCCGGCGGCCTCGATCTCTTCGTGAGTCGGCTTGCCAACGTCCAGCATGACGTGAAACTGTGATCCACCCGGCCGTTCCATCCCCCTCTGTGCGAGGTGGTTCAGTTCAATCCTCCGCCCGGCGGCCTCGACCTCTTCGTGAGTCGGCTTGCCGACATCCAGCATGACGTTAAACTGTATATCCGAACTACGCTGACTTTGATCTGCGCCAATGCACGGTACGTAGGAAGCCCCTACGGGGTCCAAGCTCTTCACTCCATCATCCATCCTGATCCTTACCCGGGCCGCCACATCCCGGTGGGGTCATGCCACTTTATTCCACTCCACTTCACTCGGGAAGCTGCCCATGTGCTGGCCCCAGCGTCAGAGGTTCCCCGTAAGGGGTTCTGTCACCTGATCCACTTCTCGTGTTGATCAGTCTGATGCCGTCCCCACTGGACGTTAAACTCGCGGCATACCCCGTGTTAAACATGGGAAGCTGAGGAAAACCTCAGGCAACGCCTTTCCCTGCACCCAGCGCGGGATTCCTCAGGCCATTACGCCTTCGAGAAGCCCTATTAGGGACGGAAGGCAGACATGCAGAGCCGCAGCGTTACGACGCGCCCCCAACACCCAGAGTCACCCGGTCTCCTCACCGCAGGTTGCTGCCCCGACCAGACCCCTTGGAGAATCCGGGCGGAAGCAGCGTAATTAACCGGTGTCCATGAAGATATGGCGTCGGGAACAAGATTCACGAACATTCTTAAATCTATGAGGGAGACCTGGATTAGGCGACGAGTTCCGAGGAGACGTCCACGGAAGGAGGAGCCGACATCCCATCATCCCGGTTTCGATCAAGGAGCAGACGCCCCTGAATAAGGGACGAATGCCGCCCGCCCTTGGAAAGCGGGACTGCGGGGCCACAAGCCGCGCGCCCATCCCCTCGGGTCGATGGGTGCACGCGCGAACGCGTCCTGGCGGAACAGCGTCGGAATAGAAACCCGACGCACATCCGCACCGAAACAGGCATGTGAAGCTTAGAGCAGAGGTTACAATAGTCCAGAATACAGTCATACAAAACCTGCTGAGAGAATCCATAATCTCCATTTTGGATCCAAATGTTTCTGACCTCATTTAGTGATGTTTTTTAAACACTTCTGTAAATCGAACATTATTTACTAATGTTTCTAAATGATTTTTTTTTTGAAATTGACTTTTTTGAAATTAATGGTATGGTTTTTTTACAAAATATTATACATGCTCATGCCTCCCTGCTACCCCTTTTAATGTTACCTAATTCCGTACTCCCCTCCTTTCCAACCATCCAAGCCCTGACCCCTCCCTTACCCTCCTATACTCATCCATTCCCCTCATCACGTACACTTTTTAAAAAAAATAAATTAAACATGCATGTGTCTCCCCACTAACCCCCTTCACAAGACCTAATACCATACTACCCACCCTTCTCACCGTCCACACCCCCACCCCACCCATAGATTTCTGTACCCATTCACCCCCCCGGACCAGAATTGTCTCCAGTTCATCTGGTGAATTAGAGCATCTGGTCCATTGGAACTAGGGAGAAATCCCATTTGACCTTTCACTATTTACCATAACAATGAAAGCTCCACTAGAACTTTTTTCACTATTTTGGTGAATAGTGAAAGTTTGAGTGGGGTTTTTCCCTAGTTCTAGTGGACCGAACACTCCAGTTCACTGCCTGAACTAGAGATGATAATATGTGCCACCCCGCCACCTCCCACATGTTCAAATCCCTTACTCCCCACCCTTCCCACTATCCACCATCACCTCCTCTACACTTTTTTTACAATAAATTAAACATGATCGTGCCTCCAAGCTAACCCCCTTCATGCACCCCAATCTCATAATCCATACCCTTCCCACCATCCATGCACATGACCCTCTCATACCCTCCTATACTCATTCAACCACCCCCCCCCCACACACACACACATGCACCCCAATCCCATAGTCCCCACCCTTCCCACCATCCACGCCCTCCCTCCCATACCTGTATGTACTCGTTCATTCTTCCCAATCTCATAAACCCTTTCCCCCACACCTCCCTTTCCCTATTCTTGCACACCCTCATTCAGCCCCCCAAATCCCATACACACCCCTTCCCCAACACCTCCTTAAACTAATCTCATACACTCCACCGCCCCCTATTGTACCCACTAGTAATAACAAATAACAAATGTTAGTAATACCAAATAATTTTTTTAAATTCACTTTTATGAATTTCATTATCTGGTTTTTTATAATAAATTAAACATTATCACACCTCCCAGCTACCCCACCCCCTCATGCACCCCAATCCCGTACACCCCACCCTTCCCACCTTCCACACCCCCCACCTGTCTCTTACCCTCTTGCACCCGTCGGTGATTTGTTTTTTAAAATTCATTTTTTAAAATTCATTATCTGGTTTTTTAACAATAAATTAAACATTCTCACACCTCCCTGATACCCCCCTTCATGTTCCTCAATCCCTTACTCCCCACTCTTCCCACAGTCCACAACATCACAAATTAGTGACAACTCATTTAATTATGTTTGTTAGAAATGTCAGTAAATCGCACCTTTTTTACCAACGTTTCTAAATGATAAATAAATTTTCTTTTGAAATTTTCTTTTTTGAAATTCATTATCTATTTTTTCTAATAAATTAAACATACTAATGCTCCTGATGACCCCCCCCCCCCCTCATGCACACAAATTCCGTACTCCCCACCCCTACCACTGTCCACACCCCCACCCCTCCCATACCCATATATACTCATCTTTTCCCCCCAATCCCATACATTTGTTTTTTACAACAAATTAAACATTCTCATGGCTCCCTGATACCCCCTTATCCCCCTTCACAAGACCAGAATCATCTATAATTCCTTCGGTGAATTGGATGATCCAATCCATTGGAACTAGTCTAATTTCAAGGTGGAAATTTTGTTGTTCACCAGAATAGTGAAAGTTCCACTGGAATTGTTTCACTGTTCTGGTGAACGGTGAAAGTTGCACCTTCTAATTTTCTTGGTTCCAATTGTTTGGATTGTCCAGTTCACTATTGGAACTAGAAACCATAATTTGTACCCTTCATACTGACCAATTGTTTTTACAATAAATTAAATATGTTCAAACTTCTCTATTACCCCCCTTAACATTCCTCAATTCCTCACTCCCCACTCTTCTCACTATCCACAACATCTCTAATCAGTGACAACTCATTTAACAATGATTTTTATAAATGTCAGTAAATAGCACCTTATTTACCAACATTTATAAATGGTAAATAATTTTTCTTTTGAAATTTAATTTTTAAAAATTCATTATATATTTTTTTATAATAAATTAAACATGATCATACTCCCTGATGACCCCCCCCCTCCTCATGCACACCAATCTCGTACTCCATATCCTTACCATTGTCCATGCCCCCACCCCTCCCATACCCACATATACCCATCTATTCCCCCCAATCCCGTACATTTGTTTTTTTACAATAAATTAAACATTCTTATTCCTCCCTAATACCCCCTCTCCCCCTTCACAAGACAAGAATCATCTCTAGTTCCTCTGGTGAACTGGTTGATCCAATCCACTGGAACTAGTCTAATTTATGGGTGGAAATTTCACTATTCACTAGAATAGTGAAAGTTCCACCCTAAAATTTTCTTGGTTCTAGTGGTCTTGAGTTCACTGTTGGAACTATAGACCATAATTTTTTCCCTTCATGAGACCCAATTCAATACTCCCCACCCTTCCCACCATCCATTCCCCACCCCTCCTTTACCAATACCCATCCGTTCCCCCCAATCTCGTACACTGGTTTTTTTATAATAAATTAAACATACTCATGCATCCTAGCTACCCCCTTCCCCCCACCCACCTCTAACTCGTGATCCCCACCATTTGAGTTTTTTTATATGATTTTTGAAAAAAAAATTAAAATAGCCTATGTTATTTTTTTTAAAATACACCTTAAAGGTGGCATCACTGATGCCGCCTTTTACCTAAAACAATAATGTTTTTCTATTTTAATTATGTTGTTTTATATATTTAAAATTTTAATGTTTTATTGTTATGTTGTTATGGTTATATATATATATATAACATAATGTTTCAATATAATTTAGTTTTTATTCAAGTACGTGACTTTTCTAACCTATAAAATATAAACTATAAGACTGATATGAATGAAATTTTAAACATTGATTAAATATATAACAAGTAGTATAAAATAAAAAATAATTTCTTAAAAAATGTTGATAAAAAATACTTTATAAGCTTTCTAATCCACCTAATTGAAACATAATAATGTTTCAAGTACGTGACTCTGCTAGACTATATAATATAAACTATAAGACCAATATGAATGAAATTTTAAAAATTGATTGAACAAATAATAAGTAGTTTAAAATAAAAATAATTTCTTGAAAATGTTGATGAAAAATAATTTATAAGCTTTATAATCCACCTACTTTAAACTTAAAAATGTTTCAAGTACATTACATTTATAGCCTATATAATATAAACTATAAGATCGATATGAATGAAATTTTAAACATTGGATAAACATATAACAAGTAGTCGAAAATAAAATTAATTTCTTAAAAAATGTTGATGAATAATAATTTATAAGCTTTCGAATCCACCTACTTGAAACTTAATTTTTTTTAAATATGTGCCTTTGTTAGCCAATATAATATAAACTATAAGACCGATATAAATGAAATTTTAAAAATTGGTTTAAAATATAATAATTAGTTGATTTTTTAATTTTTATTTATATGGGTCTTATAGTTAATATTTTATATGCTTTCAAAGTCAAGTAGGTGGTTTAGGATCCTCCTTGACATTCATTCTTTTCCCTCTCACTTCTGAGTTACTTTTCTTACATTCCTTCCATTATCAAGTATTTATTTTATTTATGAAACTCTTTATTTTCAAAAACTTTTTAGATGATTATGATATCATTTAAATTTTATTTCATTGTTTTTATACTATATATTTTTTAATCATTTAAAGTTATTTACTTGAATGTTAACAATTATTTATATGGTTCAAGTAGTAAAATTTGAAACCTTTCAAATATAAATTGTGCCTAAAATATAAATGAAAACTGAAATACTGGATAAACATATAAGATGGGGTAATATTAATAATATTATTTTCATTTCAGTAGACATAAAACATGTAAATGAACATGTACAATCAATGTCTATGTCTATGGAGAGGAGATTTTGTCCCACATGGTGGTCTGCGAATAGGACGTCTGCATCGAGTGCGCAGTGGAGTCTGATAACCTAGAGAGGGTTGATCCTCAGGAACTGGAACGTCGACTATCGCATCCTCTATCTATGTGTCAGTGGGAGGAGTTTTCAACTACATCTCATACAGCCCTTCGAATCCTTATCTCACTAGGGTGGTAGAATGACTTTCCATCATCACAGTGGGGAACCAAGCCTATGATGGAGCTATAACCCAAGACTACGATGAAGTTATACCCCAAGAATATGATGGATCTAGACCCCAAGGCTGCGATGGATCTGGACCCTAAGCCTGCGATAGATCTGGACCCCAAGATGGAGAGAACTGCAGATTTCCTGTCAAGAAAGACGGATCCAATTCCACCTGAGGCACATCATGAATCGGCTGATCCTGGACTACTAGAGGGACAACCTCTACCTATGGAATAGGTGAGGCCTCAAGTGTAGAACAACATTGTCTACATCACTGTGGTCGTGGATCCTCATCACCAAGAGCATCTTCAGGATGTTCCTCTGGGGCAGGAACCTCCTCTCTCTGGGCCAGATGCTCAATGATGCTCTCATAAAGTGCATGAAAAGATGTCCTTGCCTCCAGCGTTGTAGCATGGATGGATGACTAACTAAAGACCCCCTCCTCCTCTTCATCAATCATGAGAACTAGCTACTCTATGTGACTGCCTTGTAAAGAGATTCAAATTGAATTAGAAAATAGTTCAATAAACAAACTAATGGAATTTTATTGACTTACCATCCTATGTATCTCTCTATCATGTCGGGTAAGATACAGTATAGACTTTAGTCTATACCATTGCTCATACTCAACCTACTCTGAAAGAAATAATTGATTCGTAGATACACCCTGAATATGAAACTATGCACGTCTGTTCCAGCAGTCGATAAAGTAGGCATGTACTCGGGGCCAGTCCCCATCCTGCCTCCCTGTCAGATTCATCCGATGAAGCTCCTCTATATGTCTCGACGGCAATGGAATCAGCTGAACATAGAAAAACTGGTGAATGAATCTATCAGTCTTCTTCTACTCAATAATATAGAAGTGAATGAGGGGTACTACGGCCATATCATCCTGAATCCCAACAGTGCATTATACTGGCAACTGGTCCATAATACTCTAGTATTAAAGCCATGAAATCTAAAATGACATGTGACTTTGTCAAAAAAGATCCTGATTAAAAACCAAAATTGATGTTATTATTAAGTTTTTTAGATAGTGATAGATTGTATATACATACCTGATCAGGTAAGAGACAGTCCAACATGAGCCGATATATGCCCAAATGGTGTCTCAGAACCGCATCAAAATTGTGTCGCTGACACCACTTGTAAAATACATCATCAATAGTGAAAAATAATGACAAATTAAAGTCAATAACTCCTAGTAGAATCAGAAACCAATAGAAATGACAGATCATACCATCATCCACGTGAAGTTTCATGCAGCACCTCCATCTCGATCGGCTGACCAGCAAGCTCAGGGTGGAATGTGGGGATGCACTCCCATGCCCGCATCGGAATAAGGATGATTCATCCCCCGAGACCTGTGCGGTCCCTTCAGGATAGCCTTTATAATGCTCTGTACATGTATTCCATGTAGGCTGACCCCCAGCTATACGTTCGGGCCCAATCAAAGTCCTCTAGTAGGGTTTGACACATCATGTGCACATGCATCCTCGAGTGATCAATACACATTGTCCCACCAATGAACTATAATATATATGCATGGTCATAACTCATGACAGTCTTCTTGTCAGCATTATTAGGTAAATGTGGAATCTTCACCTCTAACCAAGGCATAGATATTGATGCTATATCTGTATCCCTACGATCAAAAAAAATGTTAACACCTAACAAGCACTAAGAAAGGTCTGGCCAAGCTACACAAGTGAGTCCAATAACGGGCCTCCCCTAGATAGGAAGACCGAGAAGCACTACCTTGTCCTAGAGAGTGATGGTCATCTATTCCTTAGGCAGGTGGAATGTGTGTGTATCTGGTCTCCACCTCTCAATGATGGCAGCAAGTAGGTGATGGTCTACAAATGTGAAATATGATACGGTAGGGCCATAGAAGCCAGCACGGTGCAAGTATGGTCTAATGGCATGTGGAGGCTCCCTGTGAAGAAAATGGTGCACTCGACACACCTTGATAGATCGATCTTGACTACCCTCTAACAAGACCTAGGAAATATGGGTATGTTACTGAGTGAGTAGTATGGTATCATCCATATTCATATAAACAAATGAAATGAGCCGTAAGTGTAAAATATAAATATAACTTTATGGTCAGCATATTGTTATGAATTATATAATGCAATACATTCCATGTTTATTCACATTGTTCTATGAAGTTATTTTTACCAAAACAAATATAATTCTCCATGTATTTGTGTTTTTAATGAAATAAAGATAATAAGAGGAAAGAAGATAAAAAACAAGTAATGGTAAAAACAATATTTAATAATTTCCCCAAATATGATAATTGTGGAAGTAAAAACATTGATACATGCTTTAAGGGAATATATCTTAGAAGAATCTAAGACACTATTGTAAATAATATGTTATTGTTACTTTTTAAGTAGAATGATTTATATTATTGTTTATTTTAATCCAAGAAATATGTTGTGAAAGAATTTTATTAATGAAATTATCTTTGTAAGAATAATGTACTGTATAAGGTTTGTATTGTAATACCATTTCTTAATGGATTTGAGAGAATATATTGAATGGAACCAATGGACAAGAAATGTGATTTAGTAAAAAAATTAAACTCTTTTAAAACACATTATTTGGGGAAGATGACCCTTAATATGTGCCTGATTTTGAGAAAATTGAATAAATGATATATCCCTTGTTTACCCTTACTAAGTATCTAATTTAACCCTTTATTATATTTTCTTTCCCCATGTTATGAAGTCTGATATGTCTAGGAAGGGTGGTAGATATGAATAATTTTTTTGAGACTATGTAGATCCTTTATAAACTAGTTGTTTATGTGTCTATGTTTCCAAAGTTAGTAGACTAGTATGATTATGGAATAGATCATTCAATTATTTAATGAACATTACTCTACTTAGAATTTATATCTTTGTATGAAAATTAATTGTCACTGTAGTTTTTATATCATTAAGGTTTAGTTAACCATAGGATACTATGATGTTCTAACATATATGAAAACCTTGGGAATAATTCCAATATAGGATAACATAATCTTTTTTTATAATAATTATGAATGACATAGGATAAACACAAGGTTTTATTAAATAAGGTTTCATGATTTATACATCCAATGAATGATTTTCTGTGATTATGTTCTCTCCCACTATGATCATTGTTTGGAACTATAACGACCCACACTTTACATACATTGTTAATACTTCAAAATTGAATCACACTTATTACAACATATGACAAAACCACAAAGGACCGTATAGGTATAGTGTCTTTAGAAACTGGGAAACATAAACAACTGGTTCATAAATCTTCTATAGTGTCTCCCATTTATTTCATCATATCTAGGGTCCCTTTTAGCATATTCTACTTAATATCCATCTTCCTGGCCTGGGGAAAAGAAAACATAAAATGGTGAGCTCAAATGCTCAGCAAGGGCAAATAAAGGAAATAAAAATCATATCATATCTTTTTGAAAATTAAAACCTGCAAAAGAGATCATAATATCTTAACATGGAATAAATCATAGAAGTGAAAATGAGATCCCCATAATCATAACATAAAACTTGAATCTTTGTGGCATGCACACATAATCATGGAAAATCATTTCTTGTTAGTCATGACTCATTGCCAAGACTATCTTAGTGGACAAAGTCCCTTTCTGAACCGAGTTCACTCCTCGTTTCAGTCCTGTATCACTGAACCGAAATAACCTTTCGTTCCAGCCATGTCTATCTCATGAGATATAAAATCATTACCCAATGCATTGGAGGGAGATATAGGTCCCACCCATCTTAAAATGAATCCTTTCTTATGTGTGCCACATAATTATAAAACATACATCATCGCATAACACATGTAACAAAAATGGGATTCTTGAAACATCATGACATCATAAATCAATTCATATAAGATAAAGGAATTCATAAAAATAATTCCATCACAACATGATCAAATCAATGTAATAATAGGGATAAAAATATAACCCTTTATTATCTTAGATGGAAAATAATTTTGATAATACACTTGAACTTCATTCTTGAGGAAAATATCCTTTCTTCTTCAAAAACATTTTTCCTTTCATAACATGTCATACAACTTTAAAACAAAAGAAGTTGATTAAAAATAAACTTTAAAACTTGTAAAGGAAGCTTCTTTGAAGTAATGTTTTAAAAATCCATTCATGCCGTATAATTTAAAAAAACATTCTTCGTACTTTTGTCGGAAAAGTCAAAAAGTACCTCGTACGGAAAAACGACAAAAGATTCCTTTCATATTCTTTACTAAAAACTCACCTAAGGGTAAAATTGGATTTAAACTATTTCAAGTGGATGGAAACAATATTACATATTGAGGTAACATGGATGTGGATGATAAAATACACCCCAGTAAATACTTACGAATAAACAATCTCGGATAAAAATGAGATTGTGATATTTCCCTTACCTTAGGTCCGATTTGCTTTGTTCGTGTCCGAAGCTCCTGTATAATGGTTTAAATAATGTTATTGACTTATTCCAGAATCGTACATATTGATATGAGATCATATATGGTCATATTATTAGCTTCTTGTTAGTAATATTTCATTGTTACTTGTTACTCGGGTCTTTATAACTTTTTGTTCTTATGCGTGTTTTGTCGAATAAATTATTATTCTTATCTTTAGGTTATAGATAATTCATTTCCAGAATTGTATTAGTGTAGTATATACCATATTCATTCATTCAATTCATTTATATAATCATTATGAAATGAAGATCATGTAGAACGAGTCGCATCACATCGTGGAGACGGTATTCCGTACGTATGCACGAGTGATGATATCGTTCCTATGATCGTGGAATTGTATTGGAGTATATACATATATTATTTCAGTATCAATATTACTTAATAATAATCATATATAGTTACTGATTACACCATTATACCCATCCTTGTAAGGTGATGGTGGAAAATAGATTACACCACGGCGTGGAGACGATATTCCGTACGTACGCACGCGCGGTGATTTCATTTTTCCGTAGGATGGATAGAAGGTGAATTAGGGTTGTTTCATATTTATAATAACATATCAGTATGTAAGTAATACTGATGTTATTACTTTATCATGAAACAACTAAAGAAGAAGAAGTTGAAGAAGAAAGAAATTGAAAAGATCGGTAATGGATATTACCTCTTCTTTGGAACGCCTTTTTGAATCCTCCACTTAAGGAACTAAGATTGGTCTTTGGAGAAGACCAGGACCTCTAGGATTATTCTAGGGAAGTGGAGAAGGGAAAATGGCAGGGGTTTGCCGAGCTTGAGTGCTCAAATTGGTGTGAGGAGGAGGGGGAGGAGGTGCCCTTTTATAAGGGAGGAGAGGGGCACCTTAGGAATATCTCAAAATATTATTTTATATTAAAGTCAAAATCGGTTTATAATGGTTCCAAAGGGTCTTATTTCGAAGATAAAGTGGGGATGGGTCGAAATCCTATCAACCAATAGGATTTAGACAAGTTTAGGGTATTATTTTAACCTTATCAATTAGATTTAACTCTAAGTTAATTAATTTAACTTTTACCGTGTCTTTTTGTTTTCTTTCACTATATGGTTAATACACTTACTATAACATGCCAAAAGAACCCCAAATTGTTTATTATTAATATATATATCCTTATCTAAGTCATTTGGCCGAACCTTAGATTTTTAGGAATAAAATAACAATTAATAATATAATATTTGATTTAAAACCTATTTTGTGTCAATTTTGACACTATTTGATATATGATTTTTGTGAAAGTCATAACAGAATTATATGTTCGAACCAAGTTGATTAAATCAATACTAATATATCATAGTAACCTAGAAAATTATTGGAATTCATAAAAAGTCTCAAATTACATTTATTTTGGTATTTATATTATCAATTTTGTCAATATTTCATTAATAAGATAATTACTGCATCATCTTTGTGTCATAAATAAATTAAATTATTTGATGTCTAAAAATTACAAATAAAATACCATCATGTAGGAAATCTTTTTAGCTTTCTAATTAATATTTACAATCGAATTTATCTTATGTATAACCCTATATTAAAAATGATTTACTTATTAAACTTTGATTTTAACTATTTTAACCCTTCTTTAAATAAATTAATAATAAATGTCCTAATCTAATCCAAGTGGGCCTAAATGGTCATATTTTATTCCTAAGTTTGTTTTTGGTCGAATTAAACTTGTCCAATAGAATTAGGACATGTGTTAGGGTAATATTAATATCATATTTACCCTTAGTTACCCTATTTACTATTAACCGCGGTAAAAATAGTAAAAAGTTACTATTCACCAAAAAATTATTTTCATCTCATTGAACCACATTTTAGTCCTTGATATTAACCGTGTCTCTCGGATTTTTGAAATTTCACTCACAGAAGCTGTAAAATTAAGTTTTATGCAAAATTCAGTTTTTAACCTACCACTTAGTGGTTTCACTATTCATCAAAAATTGAAAGTTTTCAGAAAAATACCAAAATTTCACCCTAGGATAATTTCGATATTCTGAGTCCAAAAATGAAGTCCATTTTGAAAAATAAAATTTATAAAATTTCAAAAAGTGGTTATTATTATTCATAACGGCTAGTTTTAATAGCATATTGTTGTTTAGTGAAACTCGGTATTGCGTACGACGCAAGCTATCAAGGAAGGTCGCGATTGCGTGTAAAGCAAGCCAAGCAAGTGTTGTGTAGAAAAAGATTCCTTTGATGATTTATATAACATAAAAGTCTCGGGTGTTACATTCTACCCCCCTTAAAAAGAATTTCGCCCTCGAAATTCGTCACTTTGCAACAAACAAATGAGGATACTTCTCCCTCATCATATCCTCAAGCTCCCATGTAGCTTCTTCAAGTTGGTGGTTTCTCCATAAAACTTTCACCAAGCGAGTGGTCTTGTTTCGTAGGACTTTTTCGCTACGATCCAGAATCTCTATCGGCTGTTCTTCATAAGAAAGATCTTGCTCCAGCGGTACAACTTCTGAGCTGAGTACATGTGAAGGATCTGGTATGTACTTTCTCAGGAGAGATACATGGAACACATCGTGAACTTGAGAGAGATTCGGTGGAAGCGCCAATCGGTAAGCTACCTTCCCAACACGATCCAGTATTTCAAAAGGACCGATATATCTAGGGCTCAACTTCCCCTTCTTTCCAAATCTCATAACCCTCTTCCAGGGAGATATTCGTAAGAACACTTTATCACCCACTTCAAACTCTAGGTCTTTTCTTCAGTTGTCGGCATAACTTTTCTGTCGACTCTGAGCTTCTCTTATGTGTTGTTGAATAGATCTGACCTTTTCTGCCATTTCATCAACGAGATCAGGTCCTAATAGCTTTCTTTCCCCAACTTCATCCCAGCAAGTTGGAGTCCTGCATTTCTTTCCATAGAGAGCTTCATAAGGAGCCATCTGAATACTGGAGTGAAAGCTATTATTATAAGAAAATTCCACCAAAGGTAGGTGTTGATCCCAACCTCCTTTGAAATCCATAGAGCAAGCTCTCAACATATCTTCTTGGGTTTGAATTGTTCTCTCAGACTGACCGTCTGTCTGGGGATGATAAGCAGTGCTGAAACTCAACTCTGTATCCAAAGTATGCTGAAGACTTCGCCAGAACTTCGAGGTAAATCTCGGATCTCGATCAGATATAATAGAAAGTGGTACTCCATGCAATCTTACCACTTCCTTTACATATATCCTGGCAAGCTGATCTAGAGAGAAATCCTCTCTAATAGCAATGAAGTGTGCAGACTTTGTAAGACGATCAACTATGACCCAGATAGCATTATTGCCTTTGGATGTTTTAGGAAGTCCTGTGACAAAGTCCATAGTGATGTTTTCCCATTTCCATTCGGGTATGGGTAATGGTTGTAACATCCCCTTAGACTTTTGTCTCTCAGCTTTAACTTGTTGACAAACCAAGCATCGAGAGACATATTCAGCAACATCTCTTTTCATGCCATCCCACCAGAAGTACTCTTTCAGGTCCCTATACATCTTCGTGCTTCCAGGATGAATAGAGAATGAAGAACTATGAGCCTCATCCAGCAGCTCTTTCTTTAATTTGGGGATGGGAGGAACACAAACCCGATTCCTGAACTTTATTATCCCATCACAATCAAGGTTGAATTCAGGAACATTTCTCACCTTCTTTTGTAACTCGACATCTTCTTTCTGTGCCTCTTTAATCTTCACATGTATAGATGGTTGAACATTCATTTGAGAAAGATAAGATTTTTCCCCTTCCATTATAATTCCAAGATCCATCCTTTGTAAATCCATAAATATTGGATCTTTTGTGATCCTCATCATGGATAAACTAGCATGGTCTTGTCGACTTAATGCATCTGCCACCTTGTTTGCTTTCCCAGGGTGGTAATGGATTGAGCAGTCATAATCCTTAATCAGCTCCAACCATCTTCTTTGGCGCATATTCAGCTCCTTTTGTGTGAAAATATACTTTAAACTTTTATGATCAGTATAAATATCACACCTTTCACCATAAAGGTAATACCTCCAAATCTTTAATGCAAAGATTACCGCAGCCAACTCCAAATCATGTGTTGGGTAATTTTGCTCATGGATTTTCAACTGTCGTGAGGCATAAGCTATCACCATATCATTTTGCATAAGAACACACCCCAATCCCTTCTTGGATGCATCACTGTAGATCACAAACCTTTCTCCACTACAAGACAGTGTGAGCACAGGTGCACTGGATAACCTTCTTTTCAACTCCTTGAAATTCTCTTCACATTCCTCTGTCCAGACAAACTTAACTCCTTTCCGAGTCAACTTGGTGAGTGGATTAGATAATCGTGAAAAATATTTTACAAAACGTCGATAATAACCAGCCAAACCAAGAAAACTTCGGATCTCAGTTACTGTTGTTGGTCTTGACCATCTTTCGATAACCTCTGTTTTTGCTGGATCCACAGATATCCCCTCTTTTGAGATTATATGACCCAAAAATGCAACTTTATGAAGCCAAAATTCACACTTGGTAAATTTGGCATAAAGCTTCTCTTTTCTCAGGGTCTTCAATATAATTCTCAAGTGATCTTCATGCTCTTCCTTGCTCTTTGAATAGACAAGAATATCGTCTATAAAGACTACCACAAATTGATCAAGATAGTCTCTAAAGACTCTATTCATTAGATCCATGAAGATAGCAGGGGCATTAGTAAGACCAAATGGCATCACTATAAATTCATAGTGTCCATACCTTGTACGGAAAGCCTTCTTTGGTATATCCTCCCTTTTGACCCTTAATTGATGATACCCTGAACGAAGATCAATCTTGGAAAAGTATTGAGCTCCGCGTAGTTGGTCAAATAAGTCATCAATGCGTGGGAGAGGATATTTGTTCTTGATAGTGATCTTGTTAAGTTCTCTATAATCAATGCAGAGTCTCATTGATCCATCTTTCTTCATAACAAATAGAACAGGTGCTCCCCAAGGTGACGCACTAGGGCGTATGAATCCCTTATCAAGATTCTCTTGGAGTTGCTTCTTCAATTCCTGCAACTCAATTGGGGCCATTCTATAAGGTGTCTTTGAAATAGGCAATGCACCCGGTACGAGTTCTATTGAAAACTCAACTTCACGATTTGGTGGAAGACCCGGTAATTCCTCCGGAAAGACATCATCAAACTCCCGTACAATGGGCATATTCTTAATCGTGAGTTTCTCACCAAATATTTGAGATAAATAACCTTCATTTAGTGGAATCAATACCCATAAGATGGAAGAAATTTCCACTGGAAGGTTATGTTCATCCTTGCATTGATAGACGATCTTAGGTTGATCTGGAATATGAAATGTGACTTCCCTTCTTTGGCAATTGATATGAGGTCCATGTAGAGAAAGCCAATCCATGCCAAGAATCACATCAAATTCCACTAAAGGAAGGATCACAAGATTTGCAGGAAGCACTTTCCCACAAACTTCGATCGGAGAAGAATTATAAACTTCTGATGCGATTGATGTGCCATTAGGTGTTGTCACAGCTAACTCAACATCTAATTGTTGTGGTAATACGGTGATACCCTTAGAAAATTTTTCAGAAATAAAAGAGTGGGTGGATCCAGAATCAAATAAAACATTTGCTACTTTAGAGTGGATGGTAAGTGTACCTTTCACCACATCTTTATCATACTCCACATCGCTGATAGAAATTGCATGTGACTTTCCTTTTTCTTTAGCCTTAAGAGTTTGTTGACGTCGACCATCATCATCAACCCTTGGATTTGGGCATTGATTGGCATAATGCCCCATCTCCTTGCACTTGAAACATTGAAGTGTAGCAGGTTCATTCTGTGTATCCCTTCCTTTGTTTGCATCATTAGACATCTTCTTCCCATTATCACGGCATTCAAATGCCCGATGACCTTCCTTTCCACATTTAAAACATTTACTTGTCCCTTTAAGACAACTCCCTCCATGTTTCTTTCCACACTTTGAGCATAAGGGAAAGTTCATCTTCTTTTCCGTGTGCTCTTTAGATTTTTCTTTGAATTCCATCTTCCTCTTCTTATCAAACCCATGTGACTGATGGGTTACTCCAATCTCCATCTCGACTTTGAGAGCACATCGAACGATTTCCTCGTAGCTATTGAAGTCCCTTATGGCTAACGCCCTTCGAAGACTTGGTTTTAAGCCACTAAAGAATCGATCGATCTTACTCTCAGGTTGGATAATAATACCAGAAGCGTACCTTGCAAGTCTTGTAAAATTTGCTTCATAGGTACTAACAGATTCATCATCCCTTTGCTTCAGTTCAAGGAACTCTTTCTCCATCTTTGTTCGGAGAATACGAGGGAAGTACTTATTGAAAAATAAGTTCTTGAACTCGTCCCATTCCATAGACTCAATTTCATCCCTTTGCCTTGTATTCTTAACAAGATTCCACCATTGATCAGCATCTCCTTCCAAACGATACACTGCTAGGATGAATTTATCATGCTCAGAACATTGAAGAACTGAAAATATCTTTTCAGTAGTACTAATCCATTGTTCAGCAACTAATGGATCGGTAGACCCGCTGAAAGATGGTGGACGCTGCCTCATGAAGGATTCAACAGAATGTTGCTCCCTCCTTTGTTCGTTTGGAAATCCTGCATGATTCATAGCTTGAGAAAGTTGTGTGAGCATGGCTACAAGATTTTGCATTCTAGCTCCCATATCGTTTGGTTGCTCAGGGGGACAATCATTGCATTGCCCATCGCATTCCGCATTAACACGGTTCCTTCGGGTTCCAGCCATTGACTAAAACCAAGAAGAATAGTGTGAGCAACACTAATTATAATAGGAAACCACATAATTCAAGAATAAAATTTTCATGCTTATGGTCTTATCCTAGGTTATTCATGGCCATTTCTAAGATTGTGTTCTATGCTTAGACTTATCCTTAGGGTTCTTACTAAGGCTTTCACATCCTAGTTTCCAAAGGTTGACTATACCTTTCCTCTGATACCAACTATAACGACCCACACTTTACATACATTGTTAATACTTCAAAATTGAATCACACTTATTACAACATATGACAAAACCACAAAGGACCGTATAGGTATAGTGTCTTTAGAAACTGGGAAACATAAACAACTGGTTCATAAATCTTCTACAGTGTCTCCCATTTATTTCATCATATCTAGGGTCCCTTTTAGCATATTCTACTTAATATCCATCTTCCTGGCCTGGGGAAAAGAAAACATAAAAGGGTGAGCTCAAATGCTCAGCAAGGGAAAATAAAGGAAATAAAAATCATATCATATCTTTTTGAAAATTAAAACCTGCAAAAGAGATCATAATATCTTAACATGGAATAAATCATAGAAGTGAAAATGAGATCCCCATAATCATAACATAAAACTTGAATCTTTGTGGCATGCACACATAATCATGGAAAATCATTTCTTGTTAGTCATGACTCATTGCCAAGACTATCTTAGTGGACAAAGTCCCTTTCTGAACCGAGTTCACTCCTCGTTTCAGTCCTATATCACTGAACCGAAATAACCTTCCGTTCCAGCCATGTCTATCTCATGAGATATAAAATCATTACCCAATGCATTGGAGGGAGATATAGGTCCCACCCATCTTATAATGAATCCTTTCTTATGTGTGCCACATAATTATAAAACATACATCATCGCATAACACATGTAACAAAAATGGGATTCTTGAAACATCATGACATCATAAATCAATTCATATAAGATAAAGGAATTCATAAAAATAATTCCATCACAACATGATCAAATCAATGTAATAATAGGGATAAAAATATAACCCTTTATTATCTTAGATGGAAAATAATTTTGATAATACACTTGAACTCCATTCTTGAGGAAAATATCCTTTCTTCTTCAAAAACATTTTTCCTTTCATAACATGTCATACAACTTTAAAACAAAAGAAGTTGATTAAAAATAAACTTGAAAACTTGTAAAGGAAGCTTCTTTGAAGTAATGTTTTAAAAATCCATTCATGCCGTATAAGTTAAAAAAACATTCTTCGTACTTTTGTCGGAAAAGTCAAAAAGTACCTCGTACGGAAAAACGACAAAAGATTCCTTTCATATTCTTTACTAAAAACTCACCTAAGGGTAAAATTGGATTTAAACTATTTCAAGTGGATGGAAACAATATTACATATTGAGGGAACATGGATGTGGATGATAAAATACACCCCAGTAAATACTTACGAATAAACAATCTCGGATAAAAATGAGATTGTGATATTTCCCTAACCTTAGGTCCGATTTGCTTTGTTCGTGTCCAAAGCTCCTGTATAATGGTTTAAATAATGTTATTGACATATTCCAGAATCATACATATTGATATGAGATCATATATGGTCATATTATTAGCTTCTTGTTAGTAATATTTCATTGTTACTTGTTACTCGGGTCTTTATAACTTTTTGTTCTTATGCGTGTTTTGTCGAATAAATTCTTATTCTTATCTTTAGGTTATAGATAATTCATTTCCAGAATGGTATTAGTGTAGTATATACCATATTCATTCATTCAATTCATTTATATAATCATTATGAAATGAAGATCATGTAGAACGAGTCGCATCACATCGTGGAGACGGTATTCCGTACGTACGCACGAGTGATGATATCGTTCCTATGATCGTGGAATTGTATTGGAGTATATATATATATTATTTAAGTATCAATATTAATTAATAATAATCATATATAGTTACTGATTACACCATTATACCCATCCTTGTAAGGTGATGGTGGAAAATAGATTACACCACGGCGTGGAGACGGTATTCCGTAAGTACGCACGCGCGGTGATTTCATTTTTCCGTAGGATGGATAGAAGGTGAATTAGGGTTGTTTCATATTTATAATAACATATCAGTATGTAAGTAATACTGATGTTATTACTTTATCATGAAACAACTAAAGAAGAAGAAGTTGAAGAAGAAAGAAATTGAAAAGATCGGTAATGGATATTACCTCTTCTTTGGAACGCCTTTTTGAATCCTCCACTTAAGGAACTAAGATTGGTCTTTGGAGAAGACCAGGACCTCTAGGATTATTCTAGGGAAGTGGAGAAGGGAAAATGGCAGGGGTTGGCCGAGCTTGAGTGCTCAAATTGGTGTGAGGAGGAGGGGGAGGAGGTGCCCTTTTATAAGGGAGGAGAGGGGCACCTTAGGAATATCTCAAAATATTATTTTATATTAAAGTCAAAATCGGTTTATAATGGTTCCAAAGGGTCTTATTTCGAAGCTAAAGTGGGGATGGGTCGAAATCCTATCAACCAATAGGATTTAGACAAGTTTAGGGTATTATTTTAACCTTATCAATTAGATTTAACTCTAAGTTAATTAATTTAACTTTTACCGTGTCTTTTTGTTTTCTTTCACTATATGGTTAATACACTTACTATAACATGCCAAACGAACCCCAAATTGTTTATTATTAATATATATATCCTTATATAAGTCATTTGGCCGAACCTTAGATTTTTAGGAATAAAATAATAATTAATAATATAATATTTGATTTAAAACCTATTTTGTGTCAATTTTGACACTATTTGATATATGATTTTTGTGAAAGTCATAACAGAATTATATGTTCGAACCAAGTTGATTAAATCAATACTAATATATCATAGTAACCTAGAAAATTATTGGAATTCATAAAAAGTCTCAAATTACATTTATTTTGGTATTTATATTATCAATTTTGTCAATATTTCATTAATAAGATAATTACCGCATCATCTTTGTGTCATAAATAAATTAAATTATTTGATGTCTAAAAATTACAAATAAAATACCATCATGTAGGAAATCTTTTTATCTTTCTAATGAATATTTAAAATCGAATTTATCTTATGTATAACCCTATATTAAAAATTATTTACTTATTAAACTTTGATTTTAACTATTTTAACCCTTCTTTAAATAAATTAATAATAAATGTCCTAATCTAATCCAAGTGGGCCTAAATGGTCATATTTTATTCCTAAGTTTGTTTTTGATCGAATTACACTTGTCCAATAGAATTAGGACATGTGTTAGGGTAATATTAATATCATATTTACCCTTAGTTACCCTATTTACTATTAACCGCGGTAAAAATAGTAAAAAGTTACTATTCACCAAAAAATTATTTTCATCTCATTGAACCACATTTTAGTCTTTGATATTAACCGTGTCTCTCGGATTTTTGAAATTCCACTCACAAAAGCGGTAAAATTAAGTTTTATGCAAAATTCAGTTTTTAACCTACCACTTAGTGGTTTCACTATTCATCAAAAATTGAAAGTTTTCAGAAAAATACCAAAATTTCACCCTAGGATAATTTCGATATTCTGAGTCCAAAAATGAAGTCCATTTTGAAAAATAAAATTTATAAAATTTCAAAAAGTGGTTATTATTATTCATAACGGCTAGTTTTAATAGCATATTGTTGTTTAGTGAAACTCGGTATTGCGTACGACGCAAGCTATCAAGGAAGGTCGCGATTGCATGTAAAGCAAGCCAAGCAAGTGTTGTGTAGAAAAAGATTCCTTTGATGATTTATATAACATAAAAGTCTCGGGTGTTACAGGAACACTATTATTTATTGTTTTATTCAATTAGTTGAACCCAAATCAATCATTTTAATGTTGAATATGATAGACAATTCATTGATTCTCTCCTTGAGCAATGGAATGTTATAGGATATGGAATGAAAAATCTCGTTTATATGCTAACACGACATTTCAAGATATAAATAATATTTTTCTTCGAATGAGAAAATGAAGGACCATAATTCTATTAGGTATAGGTTTTTAGATTTTTTGTAAGTTTTTAGGGTTTATGTTTATGAATTTTGGGTTATGGTTTAGGTTTTAAGGTTTAGGGTTTAGAATTTTGATATTAAGGTTTAGGAAATATGTTTTTGGGTTAAGTGTTCTGCTTTTGGGTTTTGGGGTTTAGAAAACCGAGAAAAAAATAAGAGATAACAACATATAATTTACAATATGAGAATGTCACAATTAAGACAATACATCATTGTGGATGAGAGTGTGAACTCAACCCAATAACTTTAGGGTGTTGTTTTTGTTTATAACCTTCTTTATGACATATGGTGAATCTCAAACTCTACCCTTGTTCTTGAGGCTAGTCCATCTCATTATGCATCCTACTGGCCTTTGGTCTCCCTAAAGGACGCAACCTATTGATGTCAAGTATCACTATCGACTGGCCTTTGGGCATGGGGAAATAACGATACTCTAGGTGTCCATGGTGCAGCATAATAGTTATCAATGGTATCCATCCAATACATTGGATCAACATATTCTTCCCATGATATGTTCACAGAGGCACATGTTGTGATGGAATGTGTGCATGGAAACCGTAAGGCTTGAGAGTTTCCACATTGACATTGTATTGTTTCTAGTAATACCACCATTTTTTCACCGATGCGATTTATGATGGGGTCTAAATGATCTTGAACTTCAAATCGAGAGTCTTCTCATCGAAAAATACAAACATGATAACAAGAAGCTTCTTCAGTATTCTTTTCAATCTCTTGTTGAAAGTGTCTTCTATACCTTATCCCTTGTTGTATTCTATCTGATTCTAGTTTTTTCCTATCAACAAAGTACTTCATGCATCGATATAATGTCTCCTAAACTAGGGCGTTTAAAGGTATCTTGTAAATCCCTTTGAAGACACCATTTATTCACTCTATAATTTTTGTGGTCATGTGTCCATACCTCTTCCCCCCGTCATATGTCAATGTCCATTTTCTTTTGGAATCTGCATCATATAATCATAAACTTCTTGATTATCCAGGTGAATTTGTTCAAAACATTCTTCAAACTGTTATTGATCTGACTCATATTCTACACAGAATAGATTATATTTCACATAATTTGATTTTATCTTTATGTTGAAATAGTAAAAAATAACAAATTTAATGCGTACCAAGCCACGTGATTTCCTTCTTCATTGGTTCGTTGTGGAATTTTTTATGCACATTGCTAAAAGTGTGTCTAATGCAGAAATGATTACATGAATTTGGGTATCTCCATGTATCAGAATCCCCATTGATTGTCTCATTAATTTCCCAATGGTGATCAAATATCAAACAAACACCCCAAATGTTGGTGAAATGGTTGTTGATACATGCTAGAATCCAACTCCATGATTCATAGTTTTATTTATCTATAATGGAAAAGGCAAGTGGAAGAGGTGGACGGTTTCCATCTTGGGTTTCCGTAATCAAAAATATGCCCTTTTATTTTCTATATATAAATGTTCCATCAATCTGAATGAACTATTTGTGGAAATGAAATGCAGAGATACAGGGGAGGAATGCTCAGAAAAACTGATGAAATTGAACATGAGATGGATCAAGTCGGTTATCATGAGACACCTATTTGTTTGTATCAAGATGGAAGACAACTTGGTTATAATGCCTCGGTATGGCTAGCAATTGCAACAACACTCGATCTGAGTCATCCCAACCACCATAGACCATCAGAATTTACTTTTGTTTTTCTATCCATGCCTTATTATAGGAAATCTTATAACCTAATGTCTGTTGTATCCTCTCTTTCACATGGGCTATAGGAACATCTTCACATGTCCTAATCATCTCAAAAACAATAGATCACAAAAAATCTACATCCAATGTGGTATGATCTTGTGTCAGACTTGGCTGAATGCAAGTATGAGCTGCCTCAATCCTCAAGATTCTCCAAACTCCAAATGCAATGTCTGGAATTGCGCTCAAGATAAATCTTAAATCATCCCCATACTTCTCACATCGTATGACATATTTACTATGGCATGATTAGTGAACTATATAGTTGTACTACCTCTCAATGTGAAATCTCTTTAGCATTCTTTTTAATGCATTTTTACTTGGAAAATTCCTTCCAATATATAAGGTTTTTTCCAACTCATTAAACCTATCTAGTACAACTCTGGGGAACTCAGTTGCCAGTGTGAGAACATTATTGTCGAATTCAAGCACATGTGTCATTGCTTCTAACCAAGATTCAAGGGGTGGTGGATTATTTATTATAGGTTGAGGTTTATGTACAAATAATGCATTTCTCAAAACTGCCTCCCTAACTTCTGTCGGTCCCTCCTCATCAGCATTGGTTTCACCATCTAATCTTTCATTAAGAAACTCCTCATCAGAAGTCAGATTGACATGTATATTCGAGATATCATCAAGGTTGTCCACTTCTGTATCATTTGGAATAGGCTCAATTTCATGGGGACGGACTGTCATCAACTAATCTTGTAATTCTACGTCTTCGTACAACTGAACATTGTTGTTGTATAGTAGAAACATCAATATATAACTTTATCATGGTATCATCTTACCATTGAGAAAATAAATTAATTGCTTGGACCCACTACGCATCAGCAACCAATGGACAAGCTAGATGCCATAGTGTTGCCGGGAATTGCAAATGTCTATAGATCATAGACTTGATCTCTTGATTTGATCACAGATTTAAGGAACCACTAATTCTCTCTTGAAGGTCACTTATGGTTACACAGTCAGTTGTACTAACCACCATTATTTTTTGTGTACTGTAAGATGCTCCTTGCTCAGTTTGAATAACCACCCCATATCAGTACACACAAGAAAACATGACTCTCTACGTCAAAAATGTTTCTTTAATCAGAATTATGATAGTGTAACAAATATTAAAAATGATGTTTGACCATATAATATTTATTAGAATGAAATTTTAGGATGCTTTTTTATACCCTAAAATATGCTAATCATTATATGAATTCATCTTTTAATCTTATGTTCTTTATTAATTATTCTATAGTTTAATCATTGCTAATAATAACTATTATTTCTAAACTATATAAACTTTATGATACTAACATTTTAAAACATTTTCTTCTCCATTTCATTTTATATAATCATAATTTTTATTTTATCAACTCATTTTCTTAGTACAGTTTTTAACTAATCAATCATTCTTTAATCACTAGTTAATCATTATTAAGTTATTCTTCAATTACATATTCTTTAATCATTAATCATATTATATTAATTAGTTAATTACAATTAACTAATAATATTTATTCATTTTTAATCCTAAGTTATCATTAATTAATCTATAATTAATCATTACTAATAACAAGTATTATTTTTAAACTGTATATAACTAATTAAACTACTTAATACCTAAAATATTTAATTACTAATAATAAATTTCATTCGTTAATTCTTTTGTCCTTATTTCATTCTATAACATCATAATTATCATTTTATCATTGATAAATATACTAATTTGATTTTTCTTTTCATAGATATTTTAGTAGTTTATAAAGAAAATATGAATCATCTTAAGCATATCCCTCAGAAGTGTCAAACCAGGAGTGAAACAAGGCTCGTTGTCATGTGCCAGGATACCCCGAGTCAAGCCCAAAACTCCTTGTCAGAGGTTTCACTCCTACGTACATTTTTTCCAAAGCCATATCCACTTGTTTGTATCTAGATAGGGATTTGACTGGTTAGATAACCACATAATCTTTATGCTGCCAAAATTTTACAATACTTAATCCTAAGTTAATCTATACTTAATCTATACTTAATTTATACTTAATCTATACTTATTCTATACTAATTATTATTATTATTCCAAACTATATATAACTAATTACATAACCTAATAAACAAAATATTTAGAACTACCTGAACTACATAAAAAATAAAATATTTAAAACTAAAAAAAAATCCATTAAATAAATAAAAAACATTAAATTAAATAAAAAAATACCTATAAATGATGCTTTGTAAAAAACTTCCTTCTTTTGGACCACTGACTACAACGCATGAAAAATGAATTTTTTAAAGAGAGAAATAGTGAATTTAGGAGAGAAGAGGGAAAAATCAAGTGAGGAGAATGGTGGGTGGTTTCCCTTTTATAGGGAGATGAGGAAAAGGTGGCATCCCCCCCCCACCGCCTTTTCCATGTCATCGATCCAAGCCAAAGGTGGAGTGGGGGAGGGAAGGCGGCATTGCCGATGCCACCTTTGTGTCATATTTTAAAAAAAATAACCTAGGCCGTTTTAAAAAAAATCAGAAAATGTATAAAAAAACTCCCACCATTCCCACCCTCCATTCTCTAACTTCCCCCCCCCATAGTCTTGTACTCCCCACCTTTCCCACCATCCCTATCTCCACCCCTCCCTTACCCTCTTGTACCCATCCGCTCCCCCCAATCTCATACACTATCACTCCCACTCCTCCAATTTCCTTACTCCCATACACCCCATCTGTCACCCCAAATCTCATACACACCCCCACCCCAACACCTCCTTACCCCACTCTTGTACACTCCCCCACCCCCTCATGTACCCATCTCCCCCTCCTCTCCCCAATCTCTTATTCCCTTCTCCTCCCTTCAGACCCCAATTCCATACACTACACATAGACTAGTCGCCCCTCTACATCCCCTTCATGCACCCCAATCCCATAGTACCCACCCTTCCGACCATCCACACCCCCAACCCTCCATTAACCTCATGTACCCATCCTCCCCCCCCCCATCCACTAAACTCCACCCTTCCCACTATTCACACCCCCACCCCTCCCTTACCCTCTTGTACCAATACACACCCCCACCCAAACACCTCCTTACCCAAATCATGTACACTCTCATGCCCCCATGTACCATATCCCCCCTTCACATGTCCTAATCTCATACTCCCCACCCTTCCCACCATCCACACCCCCCACCCCTCCCTTACTCTCTTATACTCATTCATCTGTCCCCCCAATCCCATACTCTCCACCCATCCCACTATCCATGCCCCCACCACTCCCTTACCCTCATGTTCTCATATCTCCCCTAATCATGTACACCCTCTCCCCCTCCTTAATGTGTCTTCATCCCATACTCCCCACCCTTCCCACCATCCACACCCCCACCCCTACCTTACCCTCCTGTACCTGACTATCCACCCCCACCCCAATCATGAACTCCCCACCCTTCCCATCGTTCATTCCCCCACCCCTCCTTGACCCTCTTATACCCATTCGTTCCCCCTAATCCCATAAACCATTACCCCCACACCTCCCTTTTCCTCTCTCCCGTACACCCCTATCCATCCCCCAAATACCATACACACCCCTAGCCCAACACCTCTTAACACTGCTCTTGTAAATTCCCATGCCCCCTCTTGTACCTATTCTCCCCACTTAACACCCCAATCTCATGTACCTAACTCGACCCCTTCATGTCCCAATCGCATTCCCTGCACATAGACTGGCCTCCCGAAACGCATTAGTAATAAAAAATAAGTTATTGAAATCCTTTTTTTTACAATTATATACTTTTTTGTGTCACCATCAATTCATTTGACGGATGGTGGATACCCCCTTTATTTTTCAAGGGAGTCGTACATGGCAGGAAATTGGGTAGGTGGTTGGTGGCCAAACCCAACAAAATTCTAGCTATAGAAGGCAGTAGAAGGGCTGGGATACGGCCTATAAAATGGGTTCTCCCCCAATGTTATCATCATCATCAGCTTCATCGATCTTCTCTTCATCAGTTCATTTTGGGTAGTATTTTGGGAGACAGTTTCCCCACTTATTCAAGAGGGATATTTCTAAGGGTTTCTCTTGTAATATTGAGGGGTGTGTACCCACTTTTGCTAATAGTGATTCTTCTATTTTTCTATGGTTTTTTACCCCTTTTATTTTGGGGTTTTTCCCATGTTACATATTTTTTCCATTTATTTCCACATTTTTTACTTTATTTTAGCTCAGGATTACTGTTGAACTAGTGGTCCAATAATTTTTTGACCCAAAAAGTGTTATTAGATCCAGGTTATGGCCTGGTGATGTTCACTTTTTGGGTATTAATAATTCTCATAAATTTGAGTATGTTATGTGATTGTAATTCCAATTGATATGTCATATGAGAAAATTTTATTGAGATTATTAAAAACACTGTTATGAAATAGTGTTGGTTCTAAACTGATGACATGTACTGATGGTAGTGAAATTTGAGATCAAGAAATTCAAGGGGAATAATTTTTTTCTATGGAAAATGAAGATGCAAGTAGTGTTGCGGATGGATAATTACCAACTGGAAACTGATGAAAGATCAGCAGATGTGATAATGGAGGGTGGTTATAGTGGGATCCAGAGTTATGACATGGACAAAAATGTGGTGATTACTTATAGGAATGGATATTTACTAGTTAGTAAAGTGGAAATGACTACTAGAATCAGACAACATCTCAACGACACAAGGATTATCGACTCAAGAGAAACATGGAACATGAAGTCTTGACAGGGGGAATGATCACACCTTGAAGATCGTTGGAGTCGGTACCATCAAACTAAATATGCATGATGGTATCGTTCGAACCATCCATGGAGTACACCATGTGAAGGTCCTGAAGAAGAACATATTGTCTTTGGGACAATTTGATGATATAAGATGCATGACTCGCACTAAGAATGGCATAATGAGAATTTTGAAGGGTAAATTTGTGGTGATGAAGGTAGAGAATATCTTAAATAACATGTATGTGATTATGGGTGAAACGTACAAGGATGAAGAGATAGTTGTCACATCAACTACCTCGATGGAAGCATTGATGACGTTATTGCATTAGAAGCTTAGAAATATGTCAGAATTAGGTCTGAAGATTATTGTGGATCAAAAGTTATTGTCTGAGCTTATAAAGGTATCCTTACTATTTTTTGAGCATTGTTTTTTGAGAAAGCAATATAGTTTTATGTTTGGGGCGTCAACAACATGAAGTAAAGAGATATTATAGGTGATCTATTCAGATGTTTAGCAGGACCAGTTATATCCCTGGGATTAGTACGGTACTTTGTCTCATTCATTGATGTTTACTTCACGGGATGTTGGGTGTACTCAATCAAGAGGACGGTAGATATTTTTGAAGTCTTCAAAAAATTCAAAGCATGAAAGGAGATTGAATCTAGAAATATGATCAAGTGTTTGAGAACTGAAAAAGGTGGAGAATATACAAGCGATGAGTTTGATACGTTTTCTTAACATAAAGGCATCAAGTGACAGTTCACAGTGGAATAAACTCCTCAGCGGAATAGAATGATAGATTGGATAAAAAAATCCTTTTTGGATAGAACAATGGCGATGGTGAAGACTATAGGAATGGACAAAAAATTACATAGAATTATTGAATACTGCATGTTATGTGATCAACTGAAATCCTTTAATGATGATTGATTGTAAGACACCAATGGATATATGGATAAGTAAACCCACTGACTATTCTCGGTTACATACTTTTGAAAGTCCTGTATATGCATTGTTTAATGACCAGGAAAGATTGAAGTTGGATTCAAGATCCAATAAATGTATCTTCTTGGGGTATGTTGATGGTGTGAATGGGTTTCATTTATGGGAGCCCACTACCTGCAAACTTATCATCAACAAAGATGTCATTTTTTTAAAAGAAAAGGTGAAAATGAAAATTTATGGATACATGGGGAAAGAAAATATATAAACTACAATAGTCGAGGTGGAGGATAAATCCATGGAAGAACTAGTTTTCTCTCAGGAATTACAAGAGCACGATGATCAAGTATCGATTGAGACTGGATTACGACGGTCAACTTGGGAGAAAAGAGCACTAGTATGGCACACAACCTATGTGACTAAGAGGAATATTTCATACTTATTATTGCATAGATGATGGAGATCCATCTCCTTTTATAGAGGTAGAATAGATTCCAGATGTATCATCATGGATAGTGGCGTTGTAGGAGGAACTTGAAGCCCGAGACAAGAACAAGACATGAGATCTTGTTCTATTAACTCATGGAAGGAAGGATGTAAAAAAGATGGGTTATTAAAATCAATCGGGATGGAATGGAATATGTGGAAATCTATCATGCAATACTGTTCATCAAAGGATATGCTCATAAGGAAGGTATTTATTTCAATAAAATATTTTCTCCTGTTGTTAGATTGATGACTATTCAAAAAAAATTAGCGATGTGTGCTACATGGAATGTACATATAGAGTAGCTGGGTGTGAAGACTTATTTTCTCCATGGTGATCTTGATGAAGAGATCTGTATAATCCAATCGGAAGGATTTTTAGAAGAATCCAAAGAGAACTTGGTTTGTAGGTTGAAAAAATATTTTTATTGTCTCAAGTAGTCTCTGGGGTGTTCGTACAATATATTTGATTTCTATATCATGATCCTTAGATACAATAGACTTCATTCAGATCCTTCTACATATTTCATGGGTTTAAAAAGTAATTATTTCATCATTATTCTGTTGTATATGGATGACATGTTAGTTTTAGGCCCCAACAAAGATCAGATCAAGGAGATGAAGGTACAGTTGGATAGGGAGTTTGATATGAAGGACTTGGGGCTAGAAAAGAAGATTATTAGGATGCATATTTACCGAGATAGAAAAAATGGGAATATTTTTCTATCAAATGAGAATTACATACAGAAAGTCTTGAAACCCTTCACCATAAAATACTATTATCCAATCTCTACCCCACTTCCTATTAATTTCTATTTATCCTCTATGATGAGTCCTAGCAGTAAAGTAGATAGGATGGATTTTTCTTAAGTATCTTATGCATCAGAAGTGGGGAATCTGATGTTATCTATGGTTTATACTAGAACAGAAAATGCACATGCACTGGGAGCAGTTAGTCGGTACACGGTGAATCCGGGATGGGAGCATTGGAGCATAGTGAAGAGGATCCTAAGATACATCAAGAAGACCTTAGATGTTGCATTATGTTATGAAGGATCAGAATTCACTATCAGATGATATCTTGATTCAGATTTTGAAGGTGATTCTAATTGAAGGAAATACACTACTGGTTATGTGTTTACTATTATAGTAGGAGTTGAGAGATGTATTTCAAAGTTATAGTCAGTTGTGGCATTATCCATTATGGAGGCAAAGTACATGGTGGCTACATAGGCTTGCAAAGAGGTGATTTGGATGAGAAAGTTAGTCGAGGAGCTCGGGTGCAATAATTATTAGATTATATTATTTTGTGATAGTCATAGTTCCTTGAACATTGCAAGGAATCCATTTTCATTCTAGGATGAAGTACATTGGGGTACAATATCAGTTTTTATGAGATGTGGTGGAGGAAGGAAGTATCGACATGGAGAAAATCCCCACTAAAGAAAATATAGAACATTTCCTGTCGAAGGTAGTTGACTCTGATAAGTTCAGATGGTGCAGATCCTCTAGTGGCCTCACAGCGACATGATCAGCATGATTTGGATGATATAAAGGATGTGTGGAGATTTTATTGGTTCCCAACATTTTCTTCATCATCATCTTCACCAAACTTCTCCTCATCGGTTCATTTTGAGCGGTATTTTTTTAGGCAGTTTCCCCACTAATATGAGAGAGATATTTCTGAGGGTTTCTCCTTATAATAATGAGGGAGTGTGTGACCAATTTTAACCATAGTGATCATTATATTTGCCCATGATTTTTTAACCCTTTCATTTTGGGGGGTTTTCCACGTTACATTTGGTGTCCATTTATTTCCGCATTTTGCACTTTATTTTATCTCGTGATTATTTTTACACCAGTGGGCCAATCATTTTTTGTCCCAATAGTACACCCCCCCCCCCCAATTCCCTAAATATCCATATTCCCACACCCCCACACCTCTCTTTCCTACTCCCATACACCCTCGTTCATCCCCCCAAATCTCATACACACCCCCACCCCAACACCTCCTTACCCTACTCCTATACCCCCCACCCCCTCTTGTACTTTCCTCCCCCTTCACATCCTAATCCCTTACACTTCTATACCCATCTGTTTCCCCAAATCTCATTCACATAAAATTTTGTGGGGGTATTTTTAAAATTATATGGGTGTAGGTTTTAGATAATTTTGTAAATGGGGTGGGAAAGATCCAATTTAAGTGGTGCTTATTGGGTAAAATAAAAAAATGCCACTTGAAGTGGCACTTTGGTGATTCATATGGAAAATCACCACTTCAAATGTCACTTTGAACCCAACTCCACTTCAAGTAGGGCTAATATTTTAAATGTTTTATCCTTTAGTGCCACTTCATGTAGCATTCATGGTTGAATTAAATTTTTGATAGGCGCCACTTCAAGTGGAACCTAAAATATCCTCCCCTACAAAAGCCCCCCCCCCATTCCATTTATCCAAATATTATTCTCCCAGTTCTCTCATGGTGATATGCTCTACCCTTGATGCTCTACATTTATTTACCCTCCACTCTAAAACCCATCCTCATCCTCGTTTATCTTCCACCCTCTGATATTGCGGTAATTCTATTTATATTTCAATTTGTTTAATATTTTTATTTATTTGTTTATTTGTTTATTAAATAGATATAGTCTTATAATTAGAACCTAATAATTATATAATTGCATTTAGTATCTAATTAATTAAAAAATTAATTGTAATTAGTGCTTAGTTAATTATAATTAGTAATTAATTAATTGAGTAATTCATTATAATTAGTAGTTAATTAACTATAATTAGTAATTACATAATTGTTATTAGTAATTAATTTATTATTACTTAATATTAATTAGTGATTAGTTAATTGTAATTAGTAAATAATTTGATGTAATTAGAAATTAATTTAATTGTAATTAATAATTCATTAACTAATTCATACTTACGTAATTGTAATTAGAAATTAAATAAATTAATTAGTTCATACATAATTATAATTAGCAATTCATTTATTATAAACTAATTGTAATTGGGAATTATATAATTATAATTAATAAATAATTTAATGTAATTAGCAATTAATTAATTGTATTTAGAACTTCATTAATTATTAGTAGTAATTAATTAATTAAGTAAATAATTGTAATTAGTAATTAATTAATTAATTATAATTAGTACTTACATAAATATAATTAGTAATTAATTTATTATTACTTAATCTTAATTAGGGATTAGGTAATTATAGTTAGTAAATAAATTACTTGAATGGTTCAGCCATGAGTAAAAAACCCATGACCCTAAATTTTTTTAATAAAATAAAAATGTACAAGGAAAAGAAGATGTGAGTCAAACAAGGCATAAATGCCCGCATAAAATTAGGAGAAATCTATGAATGAGACATTCCATTCAATTTATTCTATCTCACAAATTCCTAGGATATCTCCCTCTGCCTTTTGGATGTCAACCTCTCCACTATATCTTGACCCTTTGTGGTGCTTCATAATCCTCGGCTAATGATGAATCGGATGAAAATCCCAGAGTGGATCAGATCCTGGATATCCAAGATAAAATCTAAAAGTCCATTTCTAGACTAACTCTGTGTCCATCCACAAAGTTAATGGATAACAACTTCAAAACTACCACATAACCATTGAAACCAAATACATTCGGCTGCATCATAGAAAAGGTAACATCAAGTTGCGAGAAGTACCATTATGGTGTCTCTTTACTAATGCTCACAATGGGTCTTTCACCTTCCTGGTCTGCTAGAGGTGTAACACTGAAATTTTTTTTCCAGTGCACTAACACATTCATCATGTGAGGCCTTTCCAAAAGAAACATATGCATTTTTCATTAATTTAGAAAAATGAGGTGGATAAGCCCACTCCAACTCTCAAGATTTTCATCACTCCGGCTATTACCAACCTAAAGAGGAGGATCAGAATGAGCTTTGATCACACCTTCCTAAGCATGAGTCCCAGCCATATAAATATGAACATTTTTCTCAAAGTCAGTGTTAATGTCGCGACCCGTCCCCTTGGGCTCGTGTCGTGACTACCCCAAGCTCACCTTCCATAGGTCAGGGGTCGGCGACAAGCACTGAAAGGAGTATTCCCTAAAACTAGGAAGGCATTACCTTTATATCCTGAAATCACACTCAACCAATCACATAGTAAGATAAAAACACAAGAAAACTATATAGTAGAAAGAGTGCGTACAATAAGAAAAAGGGGGCCAGAATACAACCCCAACTGGAAAGTACAATAAAACAGGAAAGTACAAGTAAACTGATCAGCTCATGTGAACACCCGCCAAAGATCCTACCTGAAGGGTAGGTACATCTCTCGAACGGACATCTCTGCGGTATGCCTCGTCTAAGGTCAACCTCCGAGCTACCTCCAGTCCCGGTACCCCGTCCTCAGTCAGCATTGTCTGTCTTCTGCACCAAACATAACAAGGTGTGGGAGAAGCTCGTGCACGGGTGAGCATAACGATACTCAGTAGGGACCCCGAGACCCACAAAGGTCTCTCAAAATCCACAAAGGATAAACCACAAAGTATGAAATCAACTGACAACCCTACTTAGGTATATGCCCATACATATATCTAAGTTATCAAGTATACCCATCTCATTCATTAGGAAACTCAAGGCCCAAATCCTTATCCCAAGTAAAACTGTTCCACGAAGGAAGGAATACCACGAAGGTAACACCACAAAGGTAAGTACCACAAAGGTACACCACAGAGAAGAATACCACAAAGGTATCACCATGAAGGTAAGTACCACAAAGGTATGCCACACAGAAGATTTCCACAAAGGTAAGTACCACAAAGGTAACATCACACAGAAGAATACCACAAAGGTATCACTACAAAGGTAAGTACCACAAAGGTACTCCATACAGAAGATTAACACAAAGGTAAAGACTCAGCTCACACCAGGTATAACTTAGGTACGGTAGTAAGATGATTAGATGTAACTACAGAATCATCTTACTCTATTAAGAGGCAGACCCACGAAGGATCCTAAATCATTTGACCCACATAGGATCCTAAATCATCATACCCACATAGGATCCTAAATCATCATACCCACGTAGGATCCTAGTATAGCAGACCCGCATAGGATCCTAGAGTAGTCCCACGTTGATTCCTAAAACGGATCCAAGTCAGACTCTCGAACACAGACCCACATGAGATCCTGAAGCAAATACCCACATAGGATCCCAAAGCACATACCCACATAGGATCCTGAAGCATAGACCCACATCGGATCATTTTCACATGTTACATACAACTACAGGGTTCCTGCACTAAGCTCACTGGATTCTGGGAGGGTCCGCTCCTCAAGCCACTGGTCGATACTCCAAATGCTAAGGAGTCCCATGATGAAGTATTCCAAAGGACTGCCATGTAAAAGGGGTCTCAACACAACAGACGGTGCATCAATCGGACGTCTGGTCTGTAAGTTATTGGCCTTTTAGTCCTGAGGGCCCGGTTGGATTAGTGCTTGATCCAACCCAGACGTACCCCAACTTTATCCAAAACTCAAGTGGGATATACCAAATGGACCATCTCAATCAAAGGTTTTTGGCGCCACTGATGGTTCATCAAACGAACGCTCGTACCTCAAGATATGAGTGAAAGAACGAAAAGGGTCGAAGTTGGTCTGGGTCTGGTCCGACCCAGTCGGCCCGACCCAGCCCGCTGGGTCCACGGTGCAGCGGTCCGCTGGGTTCATGGTGCAGCCCGCAGTGGCGGCCCGTGGGTCCGCTTGGCAGGCGGCTGGCCAGTCGTCCAGCTTTCCTCCTCCATGTTGCGTGGTCGCACGCCGCACCATCTTCGGCAGTCCGCCGCCCTTCCACCGCCGCCGCGGCACCTGATCGTCAGGCGGCATGGAAGTGTGCCGCCACCTCCGTCACATGGCTGGCCGCCGCCCTTGATCCGCCACGGTCGATGGGTCATGGCCCTTCTCCAACAGCACGGTTTCACCGCCACCGTCTTCATCACGGTCGGCCGAAGTGTCGGCCGTCGTTCCCGAGTCCCACCGATGTCGGTTGCCGGCAACATTCCTCGGGTCACCAGGTGCGCCCCGGTGGATCGTTCTTCATTCCGCAAATTCTCGCACTCATCTAGGGACGTTCCATCGATTCAAGACCACCAAATATCCCACAAAGGTTGTGAAGGGGTCGGGCCATGTTCGTTTGGCCCGCTCCCTCCGTGTTAGAACGGTAGTAAGTAGCAATATTGTTCTTGAATCAAGGGGGGTCGACAAGAACGGGGCAAGGAGGTATAAATCAACAACAAACCCTAACTCAAGTTCATTGGAGATTGTCTGTGTTTGAGGAAGTTTCATCATTCGTCGTCCCCGCAACAAGCCTCCAACGACGCCGCTCGATCGTCATTCTTTGGTTCGTGGTTCGGGGTCGCTTATCATCGCCCGCCAGAACCGGCTCCATCCTCCAAGTGTTGTGTTTCGCGGCACTTTACCAGAGCTTCATCACTTGGTGAAGTCATGTCAATTCCTCCCCCTTAAGCTCCATATAAATAGAAGAGGGTGAGGGTAAGTAACGATCATGGAATTTATAAAGGTTCATTTAATAAGAACCTTCCTAAATTCCAACAATGTTGTTACTTAGTATTTGAAAGGTCAAGACATTTAATTTATGTTGGTGAAATTAAATGGGAGGATTCCAAGGGACTTCTCCACATTAAAGAGGGGTTCGGGTGGTCCCCACCACCATGAATTCAAAATTGTGGGCTTTCTAGCTCAGGAGGCCCCACCTCTAAGCATTCAATTGGGAGGTTAAAAATAAAATAAAAAGTTGTTATTTATTTTATTTTTATTTCCATGAAAAACACGAAAACTAACTTTCACCCTCGACCAACTGCGGTCGAGGTGAAAGTCTCCTTAAGTGAATATCAGTGCTACAAATTCAATAATGTCCTTGGATTTCAATTACGGGCACCGGTTTAAAGGTTACAAAATGATGCTATTGTGTTTACTGAACGTACCTGAAAATAAAGTTTAGAAATTCATTTAGGGCACACCGGGCCTCGGAATCACGTGCCGTCAATTTTCATAGACTCGTAAAATTCCCATATAATTAAAAAAAATACATGTAATTTTTGGGTCTTTACATTCTCCCCACCTCAGGGCTTTTTCATCCCCGAAAGCCACATTACAAAAACTAGGAAAACAAGTTGGGGTACTAAGAACGAAAATGAGCTTCCTACTCCCATTTGCTCTCCTGGAGGTTCTCGTGCTACCAACGTACACACACAAAAGGTATCAATCACCCACGAAGGACTCTCTCCTGTCGATCCTCAATCTCCACTGGAACCTCCATAAACGTCGCCCCATCGTCGATGTCCAGCTCACCCCAGTCAATGATGTGTAAAGGGTTATGCACGTATCTCCTCAGTTGGGATACACGGAAGACGTCGTGCACCCGGTGTAACTGAGGTGGAAGATCCAAGCGGTAAGTCACCTCGCCAACTCTACTGAGGATCTGAAAGGGTCTGATGAACCTCAAGGATAACTTGTTGCCCCGGCCAAATCTCTGCAAACCTCATCGAGGTGAGACTCGTAGAAAGACATGATCACCATCCTCAAACTTCAGAGGACTCTGTCTCCTGTCGGTATAAGACTTATGCCTGCTCTATGCAGTCTTCATCCGCTCCTGAATGATCTGCACCTTCTTCGTGGTAGCCCATACCATATCTGGTCCCATGAGTGCAGACTCCCCTAGGTCAGTACAGCACAAAGGCGATCTGCAAGGTCGGCCATACAATGCCTTGAAAGGTGACATCCCAATGGTGGAGTGATAACTATTATTGTAATAAAACTCCACCGAGGGCAGGTGATCCTACCAGCTACGTCCGAATTCGAGGACGCACGCTCGAAACATGTCCTCGAGGGTCTGAATGGTCCGTTCAGTCTGTCCATTCGTTTGAGGATGGAAGGCGGTGCTCAAATGAAGCTGCATCCCAAAAGCCTCCTACAACCCCTTCCATAGACAGGGAGTGAAACGTGCATCATGATCGGAGACAATCGTCGAGGGTAATCCATGTAGCCGCACAATCTCTTACACCTAGAGGCGTCTCAAGCTCTCTACTGAACCCTTCTCTCTGATCGGTATAAAGTGGGCCGACTTGGTGAGTCGGTCGACGATCACCCAGATAGAATCATGACCCATGGATGTATGTGGAAGTCCTATCATGAAGTCCATGGATATCTCATCTCACTTCCATTCTGGGACCTCTAAAGGCTGAACTAAGTCTGCTGGTACCTGATGCTCTGCCTTCACTTGCTGACAAGTGAGGCACTGAGAGACAAACTCTACTACTGCTTTCTTCATTCCCGGACACTAATGTTGTCATCAGAGATCCTGGTATATCTTTTCCACTCCTAGATGTACCGCCAGAGGGGATGTGTGGAACTCCTTCAACACATCCTCCCGAAGCAAAACTAGTACCATGGTATGTCCTCTGAAAAGGATGATGTGCTCCCCACCTTCAGAAAATACATCAGGTGCATGTCCTGTGGATATCTGAGCACGTCGAGTCTCGCAGTCAGTGTCCCCGTGCTGGGCCACCCTGACTCGCTGAAGAAGTGGGGGAGTGACTGTAAGAGACTAAAGATAAGATGCTCCATCTCGATCCACAAAGGATATAACAAAGTATCCAGCTGCTCCGTCGCCTCACCTAGTAGCTGTATACCAGATCTCCTGCTGAGTGCATATACTACAACATTCCTCTTCCCAAGAGTATATACTATCTCGAAGTCATAGTCCTGGAGGAATTCAAGCTAACACTGCTGCCTCAGGTTGAGTTCATTCTGAGAGAAGATATATCTGAGACTCTTGTGATCAGAGTAGACTGTAAAACATTCACCCATCAAGTAATTTCGTCACATCTTTAAGGAAAATACCACTGCTGTTAACTCCAGGTCATGGGTACCGAAGTTTTTCTCATGTTGTATTAGTTGTCGAGAACCATATGCGATAACTTCTCACTCCTGCATCAGGACACATCCGAGCCCGGTCCCTGATGTGTCGCAGTAGACAACGTGCCCAACGCCCTCTGCTGGAAGCCTCAAAATGGGGGCACTAGTCAGCCTCTGTCTCAGCTCCTGAAAACTCCGCTGGCATCTCTTCGACCACACAAAGGGTTGCCCCTTCTTCATCAATGCTAATAAAGGTGTTGCGACTCTGGATAAATCTGGCATAAATCTCTGGTAGTATCTGGCCAAGCCCAGGAAACTATGTACCTCTGTTACACTCCTAGGTGGCTCCCAAGAAAGTATCGTCTCAATCTTCACTGGATCCACCGCAACTCCAGCCTCTGACATGACATGTCCCATAAAGTTAACTTCTTGGATCCATTACTAGCACTTTAAGAGCTTACCATAAAGCCGGTGCTCTCAGAGTGTGTCCAAAACTATCTACAAATGATTGGCATGCTCCTCCTCAGTAGCTGAGTAGATCAGAATGTCATCAATGAATACCACTAAAAACGATCAAGGTATGGCTGAAAGATCTTGTTCATGAGTCCCATGAACACTATTGGAGCATTGGTCACACTGAATGACATAACCAAGAACTTGTAGTGGCCATACTAACATGTGAAAGTCGCCTTCTGCATATCCTAATCTCATACTTTGAACTGGTGATAGCCTGACCAGATTTTTATCTTCGAGAACCACTGTGCTCCCTTCAGCTGATCAAAGAGGTCATCAATCCTCGGAAGTGGGTACTTGTTCTTCACGGTCACCTACTTCAGGCGCCAATAGTCAACACAAAGTCTCAAGCTCCCATCCTCCTTCTTGGCAAACAAAATCTGGGCTGCCCAATGAGAAACACTGGGCCGGATAAAACCCTTCTCCTACAAGTCCTCTAGCTATACCCACGGCTCGCGAAGCTCCGCGTAGCCATATGATACGCAGGTGTAGATATCGGTGTCATCTCGGGGTACAAGTCAATGTAAAAGTCCACCTCTCTACGTGGAGGTAGACCTGGAACATCATCAGAGAAGACATCCGCATACTGGTCTACCACTATAGGATAACTCGGACTCCCCACATCAACCACTCTAAGGGTAAGGCTAACTAACTGATGAGGGAACGACTGCACTCTCCTCCGGGTAAGTCCATCATGTGCTCCAAAGGCTCACTTCTCGCCGGTGAAGGTAAACCTGGTCTCATCCGTGCAGACACACCGCACTTTGCACCTAATATAGTCAATCTGAGCATGGACTATAGAAAATCAGTCCATACCCAAGATGACTTCATAAGGCCTCGACGCCGCTACTAGGAGATCCCAGCCGAAGCTCTCGCCTCCTAGAGTAATCTCACACTACCGGCACCAGTGCATAATCACCAAATCTGCTTCTGTAGGAGTTTCTAGCTGTAAGGATCGAACCAACGACTCTATTAGAATCTCCAAGCTCCGAACAAGGGTAGTGGTAATAAAATAATGACTGGAACATGTGTCTACAAGTACTGTAGCTAAGGTGGAGTAGACACAGATCGTACCTTGTATCATCTATAGAGTTCCATGGTCGTAGGTCTCAGCTGTATGGAGCTGAGTTTGCCCCTATCTAACTCCTCCCTATAGTCGGGGTGAACCATCTGGTGGTGGTGACGGTAACATCTCAAATCGTCGCTCACCACCAGCTGCACGGCCAGCTCCTCTGCCACATCCACCTGCTCCCTGCGGACCTCCCCGGTCGAACCTCTATCTCTGCCTGGGCGGTCCATCAACCATCTATTGATCATCCGTACGGCGGGTCGGGCAGTCACGAGCCATGTGACCCTGCCCGCCGCATGTGTAACACTTCCTACTCCTCGCATGACTAGCTCTGTCTTCGGTGCCCCTCACAACCGACCCTGAATCATGCGGTCGTCCACCTGTAGGTCTGGTCCTTTTGGACCTCTGCAACATCTGTCTGCTACCAGCTATATAAGACTCCACCACGTGACACCCAGTGGTGTGTATCGCTATTGGAGACTGCTCAGCAAGAAAAATATCCACTAAGAGGGCTCGCTCTAACACCTCTGCCTGCGTCGGGATGCTGAAAGAAATCATAGAAGCTCTGATCTCCCGCCCGAGTCACTGCTCAAAAATCTGGGCCCTGAAGAATGGGTCCCGCACCATATCAGTGGAGTAGTGTGAGATTTTGGTGAACCTCGCTAAGTACTAAGCCATAGTCATGTTTCCCTGCTACAGATGAAGAAGATCTTGTATGCGCACTGCGTGAAGGGTCGATGGGAAAAACTCTTCCCGAAACAGGATCTCAAAGTCTTCCCCGAAAACTATCACCTCATCGTGAACCTGGAGAATCAAGCTCCACCATCTGTCTACTACTGCCTGTAGAAGACTGGCGACAAGGATCACCATGAGATCAGCTGGCATCCCTACCAGTCAGAAGACTCTCACTACAGCCTCCAACCAATCCTCAGCTGTTTGTGGGTCCGTCTCACCCCTGAACCTGGGTGGCCTCTGGCGCTGGAACTCGTGCAACACGCTTAAGCGGCGTGCACCATTTGCTGCTGGGGCTGGTGGCATCGATGGCCCAACAGATAATGGTACCGTTGGTGCCTCTATCGATAAAGGGCCTTGTACCGATGCATCGTCGCTCGGTGGGCTATCCTCGTGTACTATACCCGGAACCCTAGCTGGCTGTTTGCGTGGAGGCATCCTGAAAAGAAACAGGTGCGCCACGGTCAATAAGTTATACTTGATGAGATGACTCAAAGAGTTCACAAAGAAAGCTTTTCAGAACACACACACAATCAATGTTTTCGTACACTGAGTCAGAAATCAGAAGTCATGGTCCTGGTGTATGGATACGTCGGTCCCCGCACCAACACTGGATTCCCTACACTGATAACCACACTCATAACACTTAACATTATTGCCTTTAAAAGATCAAAGTCCAATGTTCTGCGGTAGAACTGACTCCTCTGATACCAATTTGTCACGATACGTCCCCTGGGGCCCATGTCGTGACTACCTCAAGCCCGACTTCCATTGGTCAGGGGCTGGCGACTAGCACCGAAAGGTGTATTCCCTAAAACTGGGAAGGCATTGCCTTTATATCCTGAAATCACACTCAACCAAGCACACAGCAAGATACAAACACAAGTAAACTGTATATTAGAAAAAGTGTGTACAGTAAGAAAAAGGGGTCAGAATACAAGATCAACTGGAAAGTACAAGAAAACTGGAAAGTACAAGTAAACTGACCAGCTCCTGTGAACACCCACCAAGGATCCTACCTGAAGGGTAGGTATAGCTCTCGAACAGTCGTCTCTGTGATACGCCTCGTCTAAGGTCCACCTTCGAGCTACCTTCAGTCCTGGTACCCTCGTCCTCAGTCAGCGTTGTCCATCTTCTGCACCAAACACAACAAGGTGCAGGCGAAGCCCGTGTAGGGGTGAGTATAACGATACTCAGTAGGGACCCCGAGACGCTCAAAGGTCTCTCAAAATCCACAAAGGATAAACCACAAAGCATGAAATCATCTGACATCCCTACTTTGGTATATGCTCATACATATACCTAAGGTATCAAGTATACTCATCTCATTCATGAGGAAACCAAAGACCCAAATCCTTAGCCCAAGTACAACTGTTCCACGAAGGAAGGAATACCATGAAGGTAACACCACAAAGATAAGTATCACAAAGGCACGCCACACAGAAGAATACCACAAATGTATCGTCACGAAGGTAAGTACTGCAAAGGTATGCTACACAGAAGATTACCACAAAGGTAAGTACCACAAAGGTAACTCCACACAGAAGAATAGCACGAAGGTAAGTACCACAAAGGTACGCCACACAGAAGATTACCACAAAGGTAAAGACTGAGCTCACACCAGGTATAACTTAGGTACGGTAGTAAGATAATTAAATGTAACTACTGAATCATCTTACTCTGTTAAGAGGCAGACCCACGAAGGATCCTAAATCATCAGACCCACATAGGATCCTAAATCATCAGACCCACATAGGATCCTAAATCATCAGACCCACGTAGGATCCTAGTATAGCAGACCCACGTAGGATCCTAGAGTAGTCCCACGTGGATTCCTAGAGCGGATCCAAGTGAGACTCTCAAACACAGACCCACATATGATCCAGAAGCATAGACCCACATAGGATCCTAAAGCACAGACCCACAAAGGATCCCAAAGCATAGACGTACATAGGATATTTTCCTCATGTTACATCCAGCTACAGGGTTCTCACACTAAGCTTGCTTGATTCCGGGAGGGTCCACTCCTCAAGCCACTAGTTGATACTCCAACTGGTACGAAGCCCCACGATGAATTATCCCAAAGGACTGCCACGTAAAAGGGGTCTCAACACAATAGACGGTGCGTCAATCGGACAGCTGGTCTGTAAGTTATTAGCCTTGTAGTCCTGAGGGCCCAGTTAGATTTGTGCTCGGTCCAACCCGGTCGTACCCCAACTTTATCCAAAACTTAAGTGTGGTATACCAAAAGAATCATCTCGATCAAAGGTTTCTGGCGTTGCAAACAGTTCATCAAACATATGCTCGTAGCTCAAGATATGGCCGAAATAACGAAAAGGGTCGAAGTTGGTCCAGGTTCGGCTCGGCTCGCGGTGCGGTGGCCCGCTGGGTCCACGGTGCGGCCCGCGGTAGCGGCCTATAGGTCCGCTCAGCACGCGGCTGGAAAGTCATCTAGTCGTCCTCTGTGTGGCGCAGTCACGCACCGCACCATCTCTGGCAGTGATTCGGTCGCCCTTCCCCCATTGTCACGGCCTTACACCGCGACACCTGCTCGTCGGGCAGCGCGGACGAGCGCTGCCACGCGGTCGGTCGTGCGTCGGCCGCCACCCTCGCTCCACCGCGGTCGAAGGGCCGCAGCCCTTCTACGAAGATGCAAGGCAAGGAGGTATAAATCAATAGCAATCTCTACCTCAAGTTCGTTGGAGAGTGTTTGCGTTTGAGGAAATATCGGTGTTCGTCGTCCCCGCAACAAGCCTCCAACGACGCCGCTCAATTGTCATTCTTCGGTTCGGGGTTCGGGGTCGCTCGTCACCGCCCGCCGGAACCGGCTTCGTCCTCCAAGTGTTGGGCGTTGCGGCACTTTACTAGAGGTTCATCTCTTGGTGAAGTCGTTCCAATTCCCCCCCCCCCCAAGCTCCATATAAATAGGAGAGGGGGAGGGTAAGTAACGATCGTGAAATTTATGAAAGTTCATTTAATATGAACCTTCCTAAATTCCAACGATGATGTTAGGTAGTATTTAAAAGGTCAATCCATTTAATTTATGTTGGTGCAATTAAATGGGAAGATTCCAAGGGACTTCCCCACATTAAATAGGGGTTGGGGTGGTCCCCAACACCATGAATTCACAATTGGGGGTTTTCTAGCTCGGGCAGTCCTACCTCTAAGCATTCAATTGGATGGTTAAAAATAAAATAAAATGTTATTTATTTTATTTTTATTTCCATGAAAAACATGAAACTAACTTTCACCATTAACCAACTGGGGTCGAGATGAAAGTATCCTTCAACGAATATGCAAGATCAACGGTGTGCTCAGATTTCAATTTCGAACACCAGTTCAAAAGTTACAAAACACCGCTATTGCGTTTACTGAACGTACCCGAAAATAAAATTTAGGAATTCATTGCGAGCACACCGGGCCTCGGAATCATGTGCTGTCAATTTTTGCGGATTCATAAAATTCTCATATAATTATAAAAAATTACATGGAATTTCCAGGTCTTTACAGTTAAGCCCCATAACTAGTCGTTCTTGGACATTCCAAACCGATGCCAGCCCATGCTTTATAGAAAGAAAAATGGATCCGGATTTCCGAGTGACAAGATATAATCCCTCTTCATCCATATAGATATTTTTACTCTTAGAAAGAGTCCCCTTATGCACCATATTTGGAGTAATACACCCTTCTTTGGACTCATCGGATTTAGAATTAGAATTCTTCTATTTTTTGGGGGAAGCTTCCACAATTATATCTTTTCTTTTCCCAATGATAAGTGGTTGCTTCTGTCACAAATCACTATCCATGATCTCTTGGTAAGTAGCTTCACATTCAGATTGGTCATCCAGAGATACCATGTTTTCAGGAACAGCTTCAATTCTCTTGTAAAGAGCATTCTTAAAGGAAAGTTAGGTATGGGTTACATGCCTTTCCTCTTCCTCTTCAGGTATAGAATCAACCCATGATTTGTTTGAGACTGGAAAATGGCCAGAACCAGAACTCCATTCACCCACAATATCAAACGACTCAGAAGAAAGTGTGTCTGAGGCATGAGCCTCTTCCTTATCGGCAGTGGCCTACCCATAATAATCAGTCCATTCAGATACATGTTCAGCAGTTTCCAAATTCACGTTGTCCTTGCCTTTCTTACATTCTATAGAAGTATGACCCTTGAGCTGGAAGATGGAGCATTGTAAAAGACTTCTAAATTCATTCTTGGAGTGCCCCACAAGTTTTCACTCAGAGTAGAAAGAAGTAAGCTTCTCATAAATTATTTTCAAATCTAGATCCTCATTGTTAGTTGATAAAATTACATGATTAACTAGAACATCACTCAAATCAACTTCAACAATAATTCTCACAAAATGAACAAACATGGCTTGTTCAGTCTATTTATCCATCTTGATTGGTGTTCCCACCACTGATGCAATATCATGGATAATCTGAGGATACTAGAGGATCTAGATGAAGACAATGATTCTGACCGAGACCAGAACACAGGTGTTCTAAATTTCAAATGGATAAAGTCCAAGTGACGACTCCTATAATCACAAGGTGCCTGGTTTCAACTATAATGATCTGAATCCAAAAGCCCTCAGTTTGAGTTCTGCATATGGAAACAGAAAATGATAAACCCATGGCCTAATGGGATACACTTTCAAACATGAAAGCCCCAGACAGTAGATAACACCTTCACTAGCACATCTAATCCCTAGGGTTTCTCCCCTTTAGAAAGCAATATACGTGCTAAGATGGAATGCTTAAACATCTCCTTTCTTTCTGCAACCGCTTCACGATCCACAAATACCCGTGTAGAAGCACCCTTTTTGAAGGAGCGGCTAGATTCCAAATATTGAGAAGGAACAAAGGATCGATGATCCAGAGAATCAAGAGACTAGTTTCGAGGTTCAGACGCCCTAGAATCCCGATTCGATGCACGCACATCCATAGAAGATGACGATGGATTCTTAGAGGAGTTGCCTCTAGGAATCAGGCTCTCCCCCTTGATCGATCAACTTGAAGCCGAGGAAGTGAGGGATGTCCATGAAGATGAAGGGAAGACCTGGTCAACATCGCCGCACGGAGGAAGCTCTCACCTAGCCCGCATATCTCTTTCATTAGTAAATAAATTAATGTAATTATCAATTAATTAACTATAATTATTTATTAATTGATTCTAATTAATAATTAATTTATTATGTATTTAATTGTAATTGGTAATTAATTAACTGTAATTAGTATTTGCGTAATTGTAATTAGTAATTAATTTATTATGAATTAATTGTAATTAATAATTGGTTGATAGTAATTAATAAATAATGTTTTGGAATTAATAATTAATTAATCAAGTAATTAATTGTAATTAGAAATTAATTAATTGTAATTAGTAATTACATAATTGTAATTAGTAATTAGTTTATTAGTATTTAATTATAATTTGGAATTAATTAATTGTAATTAATGAATAAATTAATGTAATTAGAAATTAATTAATTTTTATTAATACTCAGTTAATTGTAATTAGTAATTAATTAATTAAGTAATTAATTTTAATTAGTAATTAATTTACTGTAATTAGTAATTACTTATTTTTAATTAGTAATTACTTTATTGTAAATTAATTACTATTAGGACTTAGTTAATTGTAATTAGTGAAAAAAATAATTTAATTAGTAATTAATTTATTGTAATTAGTACATACATAAATGTAGCTAGTAATTAATTTATTATTACTTAATTTTTGTTATGAAATAAGTAATTGTAATGAGTAAATAAATTAATGTAATTAGCAATTAATTAATTGAAATTACTACTTAGTTAATTATAATTAATAATCAATTAATTAAGTAATTAATTGTAATAGATGTTAGAGGACATATTTTCTCACTATATGAGAGATTCCCTCTTTATCAGTATATGGATATCAATTTGACGATCACTCAAAATCAACCAAATCGACAATTTATTGAAGCCATGTTAATTTGGTAGGGAACAAGGAGCTCTTTGGTCTCTACTACCAACATAATAGATTTGATATGGTAAAAACTCTTTCAGAAATGAAGGAGGATGGCAGTAATTTTCTCAATTTTCTCTGCTAGATGGCAGAGATGGTGTTTGGAAGGTGATGGATTCCCAAAGTAGCATGCTCATTCAGGGTGCATGAGATGGAGTGTAGATCTAGGTCTATGGGGTGGTGTGGATGGGTTGAGGTCCTTGGGCGTGTTGGCATCAAAGATCCAGGTGCTGACTGTGGTCATCCTCCTCGATGCCATGTTGCTCCTTAGGCCCGTTGTTTCTCTTCCCCTTCATACATACAGTTGGTGGATCGATGGCTCTGACGACCAAGTTATGACATGCATCTTTTGGGTGTTGCAACTGTAGGTTGTGGTGGAGGAGGGATGAAAGTTGTCGTTGGCTGTCATCTGATGGATTCTGGATTAGGGGTTCAACTATGCAATCTATTTCTTCAAGGTGCCCTGGCATGAAGATGGCGAATTTGGGATCCAGGTGGAGCTGGCTGCCACAGGGCCATTGCATGGTGATGATAGCAGTGGTGGCGGTGATGATTTCCCCCATCACGATCTTGGATCGGATGACCTTGGGATGCGGGCATGTCGTTGTGATTTGGACAAGGGGACGACTTTGGGTTTCGAATGGGAGAAGACCATGGATGCAGTGTTGGCTACAGGTTGGCAAACTATTGGATTTTGTCAGCAGGGGTCCTTGGGCCTGTCTTTGTTGGCTGGTTGTTTTTCTTTATTTGGGACAATATTTGTCTATTTCATGGTGATGATTTCATGGTTGTGGGATGACTTGCGGATGTATGAGATGCCAACATGGGCGACACTAAGGGTGTAATTTTGGCCCGACAGCCCAAAATCTCAACAGACCCGGCACGAAAGCCCGAGTGGCCTGGCCCGACAAAGCTCGCATTGGGGCAGATCGGGCTCGGGCCGTAGATTCAGCGGATCGGGCCTGGGCCTATCCAAGAAGTCCTACGGGCCAGGCCGGGCCGGCCTGAAAAAGCCCGGCCCGCTGGCCTGCGCGAAGCTCAGCCCGCTGTAAAAAAATTTAACGGGGAATCTGGTGGTAGGGGGATTCCACAAGCTCCTAAGACTGCGCCTGTTAGCTTATCACCAGCCTATATATATCTATGTATGTATGTATATATGTATCTATATATATATATATATATATATATATATATATATCTGTATATATACATATCTACATACATATATATATACATATCTATATATCCACACACACACACACACACACATATATGTATCTATATATATATATATGTATGTATGTATCTATATATGTATGTATATATATTTCTATATATATGTATGTATATATCATTATATATTAACAAAAAAAATTATATATATACATATAATTATTATTATATATAATTATAATGTGTGTATAAATATATATACAATGACATATAATTATATATATATATAATAGCGTATATATATAAACAAAGTCATTAATAATATATATCAATTAAGTGTGGTTTTTAAAAATCAATTAATAATATATATATATATATATGTGTGTGTGTATGTATATGATTTAATATAATATATATATAAACAAAGCTATTAATATATATATATATATCAATTATTTAATATTATATATATATAATAACTTTTTGTGTATTAATAACAAAATAACATGCTCACCTAATGATGTTCATGGAAGTCCCTCAACTTCATTAATTTTTTTAAGTATGTTGCAACATGCATATATTATATATACTATACATATATAAATCCATTTAGAAAAAAAATTAACTCACCCACTGCGACGCATCCCCCAACCCCTAATTATTATTTTTATAATTTTCTCATATTATATATATATATAATTATATATATCAATAATTTAACATGATATATATATATATAATGACATATTATATATTAACAAAAAAATAACACACTCACTCAATGATGTTCGCGCACACCCCCAACCTCACTAATTTTTTTTAAATATGATGAAACTTGCATATTATATATATGTATATATAAAAAAATCTACTAATAATATATATATATATATCAATTATATGTATATATATATATAAACCAAGACATTAATAATATATATAAATCTATTAATAATATATATCAATTAAGTGTGACTTTTAAAAATCCATTAATAATATATGTGTGTGTGTGTGTGTATTAATGATTTAATATTATATAATACCTTATTTTATATTAACAAACAAATAACACACTCACCTAATGATGTTCGTGCACATCCCCCCAACCTTATTAATTTTTTTAAATATGTTGCAACTTGCAGATATTATATATACATCTATTTAGAAAAAAAATTAACCCGCCCACTGCAGCGCACCCCCAACCCCTAATTATTTTTTTTTACAATTTTCTCATATTATATATATATATATATAACTTATTATATATTAACAAAAAAATAACTACTCACCAAATGATGTTCCCACACCCCCAACCTCATTATTTTTTTTAAACATGATAAAACTTGAAAATATTATATATACTATATATACATATATAAATCTATTTAGATACAAATTAACCCACCCACTGTTACACACCTGGTAAGGGTGTAATTTCGGTCCAAACAGGTCCGGGTCGGGTCTGCCCTGCAAAAAAATTAAAAAATGTTTAAAAAAATGTTTTAAATTAAACAAACGCTTAAAAATACTTTTCATAAATAAGTTAAAAAATAAATGTATAAAAGAGTTTTAAATAAATGATAAAATGTTTAAATAACAACACTTTAAACCCACCACCCATTGCTGCACACCCCCCAATCACTCATTATTATTTTCATTGTACATAATATATATAAATTCACAGACATATATAAATCTATTTAGAAAAAAATAACATATCCATCCACTGTAAAATGTTTTTACATAAAACGTGTTAAATGTTTAAAAAAATACATGTAAAAAATATGCGTTCAAAAAAACGTTTTAAATTAAACATCTAAAAATAAATGTAAAAAAACGTTTTAAACAGGTGTTAAAAAACGATTTAAATAAAGGTTTAAATAAAAATGCTTAAATTTTTTTTAAAGCAAACATTTAAATTAATTTTTTTAAAACAAACACTTAAAAAATACTTTTTACATTTAAATATGAAAAAAAGTTAAATGTTTTAAAAAAATACTTGTAAAAAACATGCGTTTAAAAAAAATTAAAAAATATTCTAAATTAATCATTTAAAAATAAATGTAAAAAAATGTTTTAAACAGAAGTTAAGAAACGGTTTAAATAAAAATGTTAAAATAAAAAATATTAACAAATGCTTAAAAATTTATAAATAAGTTAAAAAATAAATGTAAAAAAATGTTTTAAACAAATGTTAGAAAAACGTTTAAATAATAAGGCATTAAACTCACCCACTGCAGCTGCGCACCACTCATTATTTTTTTTACAATTTGCAAATAATATATATATATTCACAATATATAAATCTATTTAGACAAAAAAACACATCCACCCACTGTAAAATGTTAATAAAAAATAAAATAAACGTTTTTACAAAAAACATGCATTTAAAAATAAATGTAAAGAAACGTTTTAAATAAATGTTAAAAAAATTTGAATATATTTTTTTTTAAACAGACAATTATTTTACAAATAATAAAATCCCACCATGACCCGACTCAAAAAGGCCGGCCCGACCCAACCCGATGGTTTGGGCCGGCCCGAGGCCGGGCTCGGGCCGCCTCATGGGGTTGTTCGGGCCAGCCCGACCCGGCCTGAATAGTGGTCAGCGACATGAATTTTTGTATGGTAGGCCCGGCGTGGGCCGAAATTACACCCCTAGGCGACACTCTCATGTACCATGAGTTGTCGGTGGTATGGGATAGCGATGGTGATCAACTCCCGCTAATGTTGTGTTGACTGACACCTCTGGCGACAAACATCGAGGATAACCACAATCATTTGAGTGATGATGCAGAAGGGCACAACGACATCCTCATATGAGCGTTTTGTTGTATGATGACCTCAGGTGGTGTTTGTCGGCCAACCTCATCATTGCGTTCGGGGTGCACGGGGAATTTATGATTAGCAGCCGTCAGTCGATGTCGTTGTGAATGTTTATTGGTCTTTGGGCCTTTTTTATGTGAATTTTCAGGTCTTTAAATTTGTGGCTCTACAGACCATGATGTGTGGGTCTTTGGGTCGGTGGTCATTGGTAGTGGTGTTTTTCCACTCTCCTAGTTTGGTGGTGCTTTATGTGATTCATGCTTGATGGTTCATGTGTGTTGTTTTATTTTCATTAATAAATTTAAGGGCTGAGTTCGCTCAGTACGTGAACCTTTCTGATAATTAATTATAATTTGTAAATAATTAACTGTGATTAGAAATTACATAATTATAATTAGTAATTAATTTATTATGAAGTAATTATAATTAGGAATTAATTAATTGTAATTAGTGAATAAATTAATTTAATTAGCAATGAATTAATTGCAATTACTACTTAGTTAATTGTAATTAGTAATTAATCAATTAAGTAATTAATTAATTAAGAAATTAATTTTGTCTAGTAATTAATTAGTTTTAATTAATAATTACATATTTGTAATTAGTAATTAGTTTATTATTAATTAGTTTTAATTAGACATTAGTTAATTAATTTATTATTCATTCACTATGAAGTGCCAAATAAAATAGAGATTTTCAAAATGACGATAAAAGCACCACTAAACTAATTAATTAAAAAAAATTATTCATATTTATAAATTTTTTATATTATGAATGATTGTATGTAAGATTACATTTGATAAATTGATTCTAAAGTAGAGTCTTACGTTACATTCTAGTTATGATAATGAATTTAGTTTTTCAACTACCTTGACCTTGGTTTTTAATTGAAGTTATGAACATGAATTTTGTTTTTGAATATATTTTGTGCATATTAAGTGTTAGGGTTGTCATGAATTGAATTCTATATTGACTAATGTATCCCCTGGTAGAGGGGATTTGGGTTGTACCACCTACTTTCCTGGAGGCTTTCCTTAGCAAGGAAAGTGAATGAGGTTGGTTATCTGTCACTTCAAGATTACTCGTGTATAGTTTTTCAATCTCATATAACTCTATGATTTTATAAGATGTGTTCGTGTAACTCATTCATATGATGTATGTGGATATGTATGAATATGTTTGACTTCAATTTTTTTTGTATGTAATAATAACTCGCGGGTTGTTTAAAGAGTTATACATCAATATGGTTTGAACATATTGGTTTAGTGGAGGGAATAAGATTCCAACCTAAATTACTAGAAGCATTCATACATAAATTTTTTCTCTAATCATATTTAATTAATAACGATGGTTTATTTTAGATAAAAAAATTTGGGTGCCTAGATTTATTACAATGGTCAAATAATTGAGATTGAATAAGGATGTAGTTATAGTATATGGCCAAAAGTAGTTGTGATGCTTTAAAGTTGTACAACATCAAAATATTTTCAAAGAAAAATTCATCAAATGCTAAAACTGACGATGAATCAAGTGATAGAGTCCATCACATACAAACATCTTCAATTTAACAATAGGTTGTGGCATGTATCTTGTCCAGTAATTGATGATAAATAATGGGAATACATACTTTCATTGGTTAAGTATCAACCTAAGAATCAAATGATGGAGTTTTATGTCATTATAACTAAAATGGAGGTTTCATAAACATTGAATGTTGGTCCATCACAATGTCATGATACAATGTTATATCTTCCTATTATAACACCTCGATAAGTTCCATCAGCAATGGTAGTTATTTTGTCATATGCTTCGGCCACAGTTTTATATCCTCAATTTGTGATGTCTCACAAAAGACTGATTTTTTTAAAGGTTGGGGCAGAACCATCATTTTATTATTAAAGCAAAGACCTCTTTTTGACTGGGTAGAGGGAGACCCATTACATAGCCTGAATCCCCAAGTCCAAGTGGCCTGAATACAAGGCTTAAAGCCCATTTTTTGGCCCAAAGGACCCCTCGGTGAAAAATACTGCTACAGTACCTGAGCTGCTATAGTACCACCGACGCTATAGTATCACCGCTGCTATAGTAATGCTACAATACTCCTTCTATAGTGATTCTACAGTACCCGAATTTTTCACTGCCCCCCTGCTCTAGAGCTACTACAGTACAGAATTTTGTCCCTACCCGGATTTGATCCTAGGTCTTTTGGATGCCAAACAAGAGCCTGTACCACTTGGGTATAGGCTCTTTGGCACTCATAGAAGAATGATGTTTATATGGACAGTTCTCCATATAATTTAGATGTTTTGGTCGATAGTTTTGAAGATAATGGCAATTTAGAACAAGAAGATGAGGAAGTTGAAGAAGAATATCTTGTCAAAGAACTATTTGTTCCCACTCCTACAAGGTTAAACCAACCTTTGAACCATCCTACTATTAGATTCATGGTTGTATGAAGGCATGAATCACTTGCCATAATTTTATTGGTATGTTATTACTCCTAGTACACAATTTCTAGGAATTATTGGTGGAACAAATCGAGTGTTGGATGAAGGTTTTATGTATATTGGAAGAGAGTTTGAGAGAAAATAAGCAATATAAAATGTGATAAAACAACATCACATTGAAATAAATTACAATTATGTTGTACAAGATTCAAAGAGATATTATTATGTGCTATGGTGTGAAAAATATTATTCAAACTGTTATATATGTTTGCAATCTATAATTGATAACACTTTTCATAGTTGGAACATTACTATATTTAATCCACACACATGTGTGAACCCAATCTTGTCACAAGAACATTCATCATTAGATGCTGAGTTTTTTTCAACTATTATTGTTGAAATTATAAGATCATGCCAAGATATTCATGTCCTTTTAGTGATGGAGAGAATCAAACTGATTGTTTGGTATCAAATATCTTATTGGAAGGCATGGGAGGCATGAAAAAAGACTATTGTGAATGTGTATAGTGATTGGGACGACTCTTATTGAGTTTTACCATAGCTTATGGAGATTTTACGCCACAATAATCAAGTGATCTATCAGTTACATACTACTGAATATGTTAACCAAGACAACCAATTTGATTAGTCCATGGTCGTGTTTGATAGATTGTTTTGGACATTTTTACCATGTGTGGTAGATTTTATACATTGTACGAATTTTATATAGATTGATGCAACATTTCTATATGGAAAGTATACTTGAACTTTATTGATTTCCACCGCCTAATATGGTAATCAAGACCCTCTACCTTTGACATTTTTAATTGTAGAGAATGAGAATTTCTCATCATTGATCTAGTGTCTGGCCTACTTTTGAGAGTTTCTTATGGGTGCTGAAGAGATTTGTCTTATTCCAGATCATCATTAAGCAATCAAGGAGGCAATACAGTTTGAGGGACTATCTCAGAGACCACCCTATGACCATCATCAATACTGTATTCAGAAAATTTTCATCAATGTGTGAAAGAACTTCAAGAATGAGTCTATGAATAAGTCAATCATAAAAATTGGTATGAATATCCATTTTCAGTTTAAAAAACATTTTTATAGTTATTTTAATATGTGTTCTGATTAGTTCATGTTTTTTAGCATGTGAGACTCAAAAACAAAGGATAAAGGAGCATCTTAAAGATATTCACAAAGATAATCTGGAAGTTTATGATTACATGATGAAAATTACAAAGCATAAATGGTTATTGGCATATGATGATGGGAGGAGATATGGAAAAATGATGACCAACATTGTAGAATTCATAAATGGAGTTTTCAAGGGAGTTCAAAAATTACCCATCACATGTAATTAATAATATTTGATTATATGTTAATTATAATAGCTACAGATATATCATAATAACATTATAATGTTTTAAATTTAAATTATAGGTCTGGTACACCACCTACTAGGTGTTGACATAATCAAAATACCGTGTGTCCTCCAAGGTTCTCACTTTCACATGGGTTAGATTGATGATCATTTCATCGTCATTCATGATGATGAAGATGAGGAGATGCTTATTCAGTACACACATTCACTTATTATGTAACTGATTGGATGCATGTTGTTTGTCGACTACTCCACCACCTTGGTACACATGATGTACCTACCATTACTTGATGATATTGACAAGAAAACTACATATAATGATGGGGGTTTTCTTTATTATCACATCTGTATAGAATTCTATATATTAGTTGTTGAGATGATGCACATAATATTTCAGGATGTATATCTTTGGTACATATGTGCTCCTGGGAGAATTTTCCATGCATCGCTCCTATAGTTTTCACACCACTTCCATAACAACTATTTCAAGACTATCCTCAGGGATGCTGGTATGTTTACATCATTACTATAAGATATTTAGTACTTTTATTAATTTATTTTATAAAATTTTCATATATTAATTCCTTTTAAATAGGTGGAGTCATGATTAGCATTATGCACATACTCTGAGATATAGTGTGCACAACTTTCAACATATATTTGACGCCATACAACTAGTTGATGTAAGTTAAACATTAAATTTTATTATAGAAAAATTAATTTTGTTATTACTTTTTAAAGTTATTACAATATTATATTAGTAACATTATCACGATAATTTATGAACTCTTTTTCAAGTTTACACTTCAAGTTTAATGGGCCCCATATATAGGTTTTGTCTACGCATTGGTCTTTCCATACTGCATAGCTATGATTTGAGTTCGTGGTGTAGTGGTGCCACTCATCCACTTCCATATCATTGAGTGGAACCATCTAGACTAGGTCAAGCACTTGTTTTTCTATATACATCATATCCCCATGGAACCATAAAAGCCTAATGGGTTACATTACAATACGCTTATGGGTAAATAGATGACGGAATAACAGTAGTTTCATGCATGTTAAATTGAGTATCGGGACATGCCTGGCCAATATGGTATCTTTTAGAATAGATATCCCATAAAACGATGTCAGTTAAATGATCAAGGGGATTCTGTAGATTGGTACTGATGACACACCATCATATACCATATGTGTCAGGGGATTGGTATTAAGCAGTTGGTATGTTTACTAAGATTTATTATATTTGTTTAACTCATGTTTCATATTAATTCGAATATTATTTCATTTGCAGTTAGACATCATTACTCATATTAAACATATCATAGATTCTCAGGAGGAAGCATTTATTAGGTAGGATGTATTTCACCCAAATATGGTGACTCTCAAAGATCCTATCCAATTCATACCTGATAGTGTCTATGAGGAGGAGCCACAATTATATCATGATCCATATGCTCCAACTAAGGCTCTTTGGGATGATGATGTCCTTACTGTTCCTGCTAAGGAAGATGCACTCCACCACCACCGCCATCCAAAATATAAAGATGGGGACATCGACAAGGGAAGAGGCAATGGCATAGACGTCCGTGAGAGGTGCCTGTAGATGATTCTACAATGTAGATAAATGATCCTGCACATCTGAGTGAGGATCTTTCTCACCCAAAAGATGAGTTTGTTCCGTATATGTCATCTCCATTGACTGTGATGGACTACAAGCTTAGGTTGTTAACATAGATTGTGGTGGGACCCACTCCCACCAGTGATAACTACTTTGATATCAGAATTTTTCCATTTTTAGGAGTCTTAGGCCATATGGCTCCATATATGCTTTTGGCCCATCCTCCACAAAATATGTTGGCTAGTCCACTACACATCACCATGAGGAGGCACCCACAACACCACAATAGGAGGAACCCATTCCTATATCTAAGACACTAGAGTGATAGAGACGTCAAACATGAGGTGGGAGTGAGGTTCATAAGATGGGTTCTGGTACTGAGAGTACTCTCCCGTAAAAAATTTATTGAAAATTAAAATGCAGAAGAAACGACAAGAAAACATGGGGTATAAAAAAGTTCCACCAAATCAGAGAAATGGAAAAACAACGCCACCCATGTAGAACATGGTCCTAAGAGCCACAAAATAAGATCATAGGCATAAATCCATATCATAAACACCCACAACACCAAATCTAGCAAAAATCGTTGAGTAAGGCCCAACCAAAGGTAAATGGGCCACAACCTGCCCCTTACCTTTGATGTTGACACCACTATCGTCCAACAAACCCCGCACACACAGAATTCATCCCCATCCTGTATCGATGTTGAAATCCCCATGTGAGATAGCTTGCACTAGAAAAAAGTGGATGGTGACTTGAACCATGTGACCAAAGGATGTCATCGGCCCGCACCAGTCTAGCTCACCGCCAACGAGATTTCATCATCACCGGCCAGATCTTCTACACCACAACATCTCTATCGTTGCTCCACCTTCTTCCACCCAGAGTTTCACGTGCCTCAATCGGGATACCAAATCCAGTGTGGCCCCAATGGAAACCCCCTTCAAAGACTATGGTTTATCGAGATTGTTGACAACCCATTACAACACAACCACCGTTGCATCATCCCAGTGAGCCTCCTTGCTTCATCGACATCATCAACAACCCAGAATCTGCGATGCAAATGCCACACTTCCACGCATATCCGAGTGATTTCTCCATCCTCTATTCCACTCTGGATCCCCTTGCTCTGCCAAACGTCACCCTAATCACAAATCTCCCCTGCAAGCCCTGGTAGAGGCATGCCGCTGCTAGTGAGACACCATCACCAATCACCTCGAGTGAGGCTTGGAGCTCTTCCTCACAAAGATCACCCTCGACCAGATCCATCTATTGCCCGACTACATGATTATATTTACCACATGTAGGAAAAGGATTGTAATGACCAACAATTTCATCTTCCAACATTACACTTAGAAGAGGAGGCAGCACAAGACTATTACTGCCCAGGCAATCGCCATGAAAACCATGAGAGAGAAGCTCTCCTTTGAGAGAGACTCTTCATCTCATATGAAACATTATTAATTATGTTATTATTATTTAATGTTATTATATATATATATATAACTATAATTATATATTCATAATTGTACATAAATATACATATCTTAAAAAAAATATTTATATGTTTATAAATAAAAATTTATATGTTGAAATCATTATATAATTATAATAAATATATTTCAATAATAAATATATTATTATATTTATAAATATATAATAATAATTATATATTTTTAATTATATATTTATAATTATATAAATAAGTTTTTATTTATAATTATATATATATAATTAAATTTATAAATATATATTTTCAATTCTGCTAAGAATTATATAATCATAAACCTATCTTTATAAATAAATATATATCATTATATTAATATGATTATATTTATAATTACATAGTTATTAAAATGATTTTATATATACATTTAAAATATAATTATAATTATATAATTTTATATACATTCAAGCACCTACTAATTTTAAATTTAATTTTGATATATATATATATATTTCTATAAATATATATTTAAAATATGAAATTATTTATAATTATATTTATATTAAATATTTATAAATATTTATTTATATATAAATATAAATTTATTTATATAAATATACATTAATTTAAAAATATAAATTTATTTATATAAAAATTTATTTACAATTCTCTCTCTCTATATATATAATTATTAATATATATATTCTGGTGCAAAATACCATTTGGGGTTTTACAAAAGAGTTATGAAGCGCCAGTTGAACTGGTGCTTCATTACCCCATTTACCTAAAAAAGAAAATCGTTGACCCCTTTAATTAAATATAAATAAAACACACATGTAAAAAAATTTCCCTGTACACCCTCACCCGCACACCTCCATTTTCCTCCATCACATACACCCCCATCCGTCCCCCAAAATCCCGTACATGCCCCCACCCCAACACCTCATTACCCTGCTCCCGTACACTACCCCACCCCCTCCTATACCTGTCTCCCCCATTCATGCCCCAATCTCCTATACTTGTCTCCCCCCTTCATGTCCTAATATCGTACGCTGCACACAGACTGGCCACCCAACACATGTTAGTATATATACTGGTGAAAAACACCATTTGGCATTTTGCAGAAGCATTATAAATCGCCAGTTCAACTCGTGCTTCACTACCCCCTTTCCCCCCAAAAAGAAAACCCTAAACCCCTTTAATTAAATATAAAAAAACATGCATGTACAATTTTTTCCCTTGTACACCCTCTCCCCAACAACTCCCTTTTCCTCGCTCTCCTACACCCCCATTCACCCCCCCAAATCCTATACACACTCCCGCCCCATCTCCCCCTTACCCTTCTCCCGTACACTCCCCCACCCCCTCCTATATCTATATCCTCCCTTCATGCCCCAATATTCTATAACCATCTCCCCCCTTCACACTCTAATCTCATACGTCGCACACAGACTGGCCTCCCAACACACGTTAGTTGTCACAAATATGTTTTTGAAATTCTATTTTTTTGAAAAAGAGTTATAAAGAGCCATTTCAACTAGTGCTTCACTACCCAATTTCCCCAAAAAAGAAAACCATAGACCCCATATACAATTTTTACCCCCATGCGCCCTCATCCCCACTCCTCCCATTTCCTTGCTCCTCCAAACCCCCATCCGTCCCCCCAAATCCAATACACACTCCTCCCCAACACCTCCTTACCCCACTCCCATACAGTCCCCCACCCCATCCTGTGCCCATCTCCCCCCCCCTTCACACTCCAATCTCATGTACTCGTCACCCCCTTCACACCCCAATCTAGTACACTGCACATAGAATCACTTCCCAAAACATGTTAGTAGTAACAAATAAGTATTTGAAATTCATTTTTTTGGAAAAGAGTTATAAAACACCAGTTCAACTGGCTCTTCACGACCCCATTTCTCTATGAAATAAAACCCCAGCCCCATTTAAGAATTTCCCCCCATACACCCTCACCCCCACACCTCCCTTTTCCTCACTACCATACACTCTCATTCATTCCCCCAAATCCCATACACACCCCCACACCAACACCTCCTTACCCCACTCCCCTACACTTCCCCACCCCTCCTGTACCCGTCCCCCCTTCATAACATAATATCCTATACCTGTATCCCCCCTTCATGACCCAATATTGTATTCTATGTTATAGAAGTGAGTTCCCCAGAACCAACTTGAACAATACTTTTGATTACTATTACATATATAAAGATTGATATATACATGTTTTTATTTAATCTTACCACAATAGTGTTGATATTTCTACATCCACTATTTACATGGTAATGTCTTTAGATTATATGTCATGTCAAAAGGTTATGGTAGTTCCCATATATAATGAGAACCTGAAGATACTATGATGGTAATTTTAAATACATATTTCTTATGGTATAGAGACATCATACTTATAGGAAACATATGATGTTTGACTATCAGGTGTTGGGGGATCATAACAATTAAGACTTATTCTCTTGAAGTTCGCAGTTGGTGATCTCTAGTAGTGTGATCATGAGGACAAACCCACCAATAGGAACACCACATATTTCAGGTGTAATGGTTGTTCCTATCTACGAACATGTGTATTCGTCTCTAGACTTGAGATCATTATTAGTGTGTGATTTTTGATCACGTACTTTCATGCAAGGTGAAAACCATAATAATGATATTGTAGAGAGGTAGTTTGTGTTGGGTGTGTCTGTAACGTCCCAAGTCCAGAGCCCCTCCACTGGTGCCCCGTACCCAGTTCGCCACATGACCTCAAGCGCGTTTCCCCGAACGCCAGAGGATGCCGACTAGCAGCGAGGGCCTTGTTGAGTCGGTGGGGAAACTATGCTCTCATTCGGTAAGGTACACAAGGTAAGAAAACAACAATAAACAACAGAAGCAGTAAACGACATGAACAACAACAGAAACCAAAAAATGGAAGCAATGTAGATATATAACTATGATGAAAATGATGCAGTAGGTACAAGTATCTAAGGAAAACAACAAACACAATAATGTACTGAAATACAACTGAAACCAAGTGCAAAATAAAAACAAATAGTCTCCTCAGCATCGCGAGCCACGGCTCGGTCCCATGCTCCCCAGCTCCTGATGTAGTCAAGACCCTGAAGTAGAAGGGTGCTTGCCCTTGTCTATACCTGCAGCAACATAGTCTGCTTGGGCCCAAAAGAATGGCCCAAACAGGGTGTGAGATACAATCCCAGTAGGAAATCACCCAAAGATTTGTGCCTAATAGTCAATGAATACATAGAAGTATATAAACAAGAAGCAGTAAACAGAAAAGTACAAGCACTTATAATCCACAGTTCCAACAAGTAAAGTACACAAGCAAGAAACTAGCAACAAGAAGAAAATAGGTAACCCTCTAGGTAGCTCTCACATTCTAACCCCTATGGTTCAACCTATAGTACTAGAAAACCTCTAGGAGGCACACACAGTCTCACCCCTCTGGTTCAGCTACGTAAAATATGCAGACTCTCTGGGGAAGCACTCACCGTCAATTCCCCCTATAGTCTCGTATCGTGCTAAAGGATCTCTGGGGAAGCACTCAACGCCAATTCCCCATGTGGCCTGAGTCATGGATCTACAGACTCTCTGGGGAAGCACTCAACGTCAATTCCCCCTATAGTCTCGCATCGTAATTAAAGGACACTCTAGAGAATCCCTTCTGTCAATTCTCCCTTTGGTCTACTACTCTAGGTTCTCACAATCTTGAGTATAACTAAACATGATCAACGCATGTGTATCATCCAAGTAAACCTCAAGAACTACTTGGCTATCAACTAAGGCTCAACAGAAAAACAAAGAAATAGTCCACAATCCTACAACTAGGCTAGGAAATTGGCTAAATGCCAAATAGGCAGAACAAGCATGGAAAGAAAACTGAGCACAAAAAAATACTCTAATCACAAGAAATAACCTCTACTAAAGCAATCAAGAAAATAAGAAAAGTAATAAGGGAAAAACAGGAAACACGCAATACCCCGTTCAAGGTTATTGGAGGAAATTGCACAAAATATTCATCAACATTCCACAGAAAGGCACAAACCACCTACCTCGATCCTAGGAGATCGATATACATGAACCTCGACGACAGATTCCCCTTAGAACGACGTAGATCTGAGAAAACACTCAAAATTTTCATCCCATGATAACTTGAAAACAAGGAGGAATCAAGAAACAAGGCTCAAGAAGAAGGAATAACTCACTACTGTGATTCCAATGCAATCGACCATGCTCGAATCAGAGAACGGATGATGAGGCAGAAGCTCGGAGAAGATTCGGCCGTACGGACGCTCTCGGACGGTCGAAAACTGAAGAAGAAGACAAATATGGGGGTTAGGCGCGACACTGGTCCATTTAATGAAAAAAAATAAAGTACACGGACTGTAATTCTAGATTACACGGTGTGTACTTCAATTTTTTCTGTACTCCGAAAAACCGGCCTCCAGCTCAGACTTACACACTGTGTGTGTGGCCCGGACCCGGCCATCACACGACTTTGATCCGGAACAGAGTACACTGAGTGTACTCAGAAAGTACATGGCGTGTACTTTGAAAATTTCTAGAAAAAACATTTTTCATAAAAACTCCAGAAAAACGGAAAAACATACCTTAACGAAGGTCCGAGTTCTTACAAACTTCCCCCCTTAAAGAAATTTGTCCCCAAATTTCCCTAACGAGGTGGAGAAGAAGGATCCCCAAACAGCTCTGGCCACTGCGATCGTACATCGACCTCCCTCTCCCAGGTCTCATCCTGTACTCGCCCATGCTTCCATAGCACTCATACCAGAGGAACAGACCGCCCACGGAGAACCTACGTACTACGATCGACAATCTGGATTGGATGCTCCTTGAACGATGCATCCGCTTCAAGCTCAAATTCCTCAGGCTGAAAGATGTGAGACGGGTCTGAAAAGTAACATTGGAGCTGAGAGACGTGGAAGACGTCGTGCATGGACCGATACCTCTGAGGAAGCTGCAACCGATAGGCGACTGGCCCCACTCTCTCCCAAACCACAAACGGACTGACGTACCTTGGCGAAAGCTTACCCTGTCTTCGAATCCTTTTGTGTCCCAACCTTGGTGCGACACGTAGTAAAACCTGATCACTGAACTCAAACTCCAGAGGTCGTCTTCACTGATCAGCATAAGACTTCTGTCGAGACTATGTTGTAGCCATCCTCTTCCGAATCATCTCTATCTGCTCTGAAGTCTCTTGAACAAGATGAGGTCCTAGTAAAGCTGCCTCTCCTGCCTCCAGCAATCATAAGGGTGATCGTCATGGCCTACCATACAAAGACTTGTATGGTGCCATCTGGATGGTCTCCTAGAAATAGTTGTTGTAGGCGAACTCCACCAGAGGAATATGATTCTCCCAAGAACCGCCAAAGTCACTAATGCAAGCTCGGAGCATATCCTCAAGCACCTGGATCGTGCACTCGGACTGACCATCAGTATCGGGATGGTATGTTGTGCTCAAAATTACCTGTGTACCCAAGGCCTTCTGAAGTCCCTACTAGAACCGATAGGTAAAGCGCGCATCTCTGTCTTAAACAATAGAGCATGGAACTCCATGAAGACGCACAATATATCTGATGTAAAGTTGTTCCAGATCATCGACACTAAAGGTCTCTTTGATCGGAAATAAGTGAGAAACCTTCGTAAGCTTGTCGACAACAACCCAAAAAACATTGTTCCCTCGAGGTGATCTCGGCAACCCGGTCATGAAGTCCATCACAACATCGTTCCACTTCCACTCCAGAATGGGTAACTGTTGTAAGAGCCCCGCTGGTCACTGATGCTTTGCTTTCACCTGCTGACAAGTAGAACATCTCATGACAAAACTAGCAACATCCTTCTTCATACCTAGCCACCAGTACTGGCGATGAAGATCCTGATACATCTTGGTGATGCCAGGATGAACTGCCCAAACTGAGGAATGGAAATCCCGCATCAGCTCCTCGTGTATGTCTGTTGGCACCCATACGCGTCCTTGGAAACGCAAGATCTCATCCTCACCCACTATCCATCCAGGAAGAGGGTCCTCTCCTGACACACTCTCCCACAAGAATAAGCCTTCCGAGTCTAATAGCTGGCTCATCCGTACCCGATCAAGTAGCATGGAGGTAACAGTTACAGAAGATAGAAAAGTCTATCCTCGTCTGTCGTTCACCTCTAGATGCATCTCAGAGAACAGAGCCATCAGCTGCCACTCACTACTAGCCTTCTGAACTGCCTGAATCTAAGTTCTCCTGCTCAACGCATCTTCCATGGTGTTTCCCTTTCTCGACATATAGGCAAGCTCGAAGTCAAAGGACTGTAGATATTCAACCCACCTGTGCTGCCTCAGATTCAGATCACGCTGAGTGAAGATATACTTGAGACTTTTGTGGTCAGTGAAGACCACAAAGTGTTATCCTAGAAGATAGTGTCTCCAGCAGTGTAAGGCATGAACAACAGCTGCCAACTCCAGATCGTGTGTAGGGTAGTTTCTATTATGTGGCCTCAGCTACCGAGACCCATAGGCAACGACTCCATCTCCCTGCATAAGCACAGCTCCCAGCCCGATACCCTAAGCATCACAGTAAACAGTGTGGCTCTTGCCTGGCTCTGGCAAGACTAGTATCGGTGCTGACATCAACCTCCCTTTCATATCCTGAAATACTTACTCACAAGAATCCCACCACAAGAACTTTTCCCCCTTCTTGGTTAGACCTGTCAAAGGTGCTGCTAGACGAGAAAAGTCCCGAATGAAGCGTCTGTAGTATCCATCCAGCCCTAAGAAGCTCTGTACCTCAAAAACGTTCTTCGGCTGCTCCCAGGAAACTACAGCTCTCACTTTCTCTGGGTCCATAGATACTCCTGCCTCCGAGATTACGTGACCCAAGAAGTGAATCTGATCCATCCAGAAGTGGCACTTAGAGAGTTTAGCATAAAGCCGATGCTCTCTCAGTGTACTCAGAACGATCTCAAGATGTGTGACATGGTCGTGTCGAGTGTGAGAGTACACCAAGATATCATCCACAAAGTCCACGATGAAGGAATCCAAGTAAGGATGGAACACTCGGTTCATCAGTGCCATAAAAACAACTGGTACGTTCGTGAGTCCGAAGGGTATGACCGTATACTCGTAAAGACCGTACCTTCTCCTAAAAGTTGTCAGAGGTATATCTGATGGTCTAACGCGCAACCGATGATAACCAAACCTCAAGTCAATCTTCAACAACACCTAGGATCCTCGAAGCTGATCGAAAAGGTCAGAAATCCGTTGCAAGGGATATCTGTTCTTGACCGTCAACTGGTTCAGCTTCCGATAATCCACACAAAGCTGAAGGGTACTGTCTGCCTTCTTCACAAACAGAACAGGCGAACCCCAAGGAGAAGTACTGGGTCGGATGAAACCCTTAGCCTGTAACTCCTCTAACTACTTCTTGAGATCCTGCAACTCAGTTGTGGCCATCCTATATGGAGGAATGGACACCGGTGCCACTCCTGGCACGAGATCAATAGAGAAGTCTACCTCACGCTTCGGAGGAAAACCCAAAAAGTCCTCTATAAAGACATCCCTGAAGCGTTCCACCATAGGATAAAGGTCCAACTGTGGAGTCCCCTGATCATCCAGATAAAGGATAGAAATCTGGGCCGTCACTCCTCCTATCCCAAGATGCTCGAGTCCTGCCCAACTTGCCCAAATGTCCCATTCGCCTCTATAAAGGAAAGATTCACCATCTGGTGAGATGAAACTGACTCTGCGGTGATATCAGTCGACGACTTCCTAGAAGGGAATCAACCAGTCCATTCCAAGGATGACATCATAGCCTGTCATCTCTAGGACATAGAGGTCCCATAAGAATCGTTACCCTGTAACCTCGAGAGGGCACTCTCTACACTGGCGTACACTAGATGTCCTCATTTTCAAAGATGTGTCTAGTGTCAACGAGTCGGCAGAAGAAAAGATACAGAGTACAATGCTCTCCACAACAGAAACAAAGATAAAGCTATACGTAGCACCAGTATCGAAAATGGATGAAGATAAAACTGAGGCTACTAAAATCATACCTCAAACAGTAGAAGGGTCGGGATCCTGCTCATGATAAGTATGATCCATGGTGAAGGATTGGCCTGCACCGCGGCCCTGCGCCCCTGACTGACCACTCTGAGCTGAACCTCCCTGCTGGTGCTGAGGAACTGGTGGCTGACCGTCATGGCCTCGTCCTCCACCTCGGCCCGAATGGCTGGAAGAACTCCAGTTCCCTGACTGGTGAGAGACTAGTGGGGCTACTCCTGAACAAGGAGTCATGGAAGAACCCCGGTCACCTGCTTCTGGTGAGAAAACCTGGTAGAAACGTTGAAGGTAACCCATCTTGCCGCATGATCGGAACTCCACAGGGTCTCTCTGGCACTGCAGCCTCGTGTACCATGTCCATCCACACTGGTAGCACGTCACCTGTCTGCCTGATGATGCGTCTCTCTTCCTCGAATCACCGCACGTAGGCTCCCCACGGTGCTTCTTGCTGTCATATGAAGGGAAGCTAGCTCTGGAAGCAGAACCACCCTGACTCGCATCTCCAGATTCTCTCAGATTGCGCTCCGAAATCAGTTCCTGGTTGACGATGGAAGTAATGGAAGTCAACTGGAAGATGTTCACCTACGAGCAGATCTCCCGCCTGAGTCCATCCTCAAACTTACTTTCCAAGAACACCCCACTCCCATCCCGAAGGGGGGTAAAACACTGCAGCTCAGTGAAACGATAGGAATACTCCATGAAAGATAGAGTACCCTACTCTAAGGTCATGAACTCCTAGGCCCGATCGGCCCTCAGGGTCTCCGGGTAGAAGTAGTCATAGAACACACGCTGGAACTCCTCCCAAGTCATAGCATGCTGTTGACCCGCTTGTGAGATCACGTCCCACCACCTCTTGGAGGATTATCAGATCATGTAGGTGGCGATCTTGACCCGCCTCTCTGGAGGCGTCTCCATATTCTTGAATATATTCAGCATGGCTTCCAGCCATGAATCTGCAGCCTGAGGTCCTCCCTCCCCCGAGAACGTTGGAGGATGCTGCTACTGAAAGACCTGCGTCAAGTCTGCCATAGATAAGGCAGGAGGTGGTGTTCCCTGGAAGGCCTGTATCATCCTCATGAAACCCTCCCTGAATTGCGCATCAGCGCCCGCAACTGGTACAAAAACCAGTGCCAAGGCTGGCTCGGCTGGGGGATCGACAGGAAGTCCCTGATCAGCCCTGTCTGGCGTCTGATCACTGCCTGACGACAAACGTACGACCAGAGGACGTCTCGGAGGCATAGCTCTTAAAGATCAAAATCACACCTTTGATCAGGAAACAAGGACAGATAACACAAGAGTACAAAACGGGAATAGTCGAAAAAACACACAAGATTGCAAAACACGACTACACGGCATGTATAAAACTACATGGCATGTCTACTTAAACCACTGACATGGGTGTTCACTCCTGCCCTACAAGTCGTGTACACTACAAACTACACGGCGTGTTGACCCCCACACATGGCATGTGCTTGAAAACTATTCCCCTTCCCGAGTCTCCTTACACGTCTAACCCACACAGTCTGACTCAACCCGAGACTACACGGTGTGTTCGAATAAAACACGGCGTGCACTAGATGAGCCTTCGGCTGTCCGTGTTGTTGAGTACACGGCCATCTACATAGCTAGACCTTAAACGGCGTGCTCTGAACAAGCACGTCGTGCATAGGAGAAGGTGAAACCATTTTGTGTTGTTCGTGACACGGCCAGGTACCTGGAAAGACTACACGGTGTGTTCCGAACAAACACATCGTGTGGAAAAGAAGTTCACGTCGGCCCGTGTTGTTTGTGACACGGTCGGGTACCTAGACAGGACTACACGGCGTGTTCCCTGTGAACACAGTGTGTTCTACCTGAGCTTCCTTGGCCCATGTTGTTAGTGACACGGCTAGGTACACGGCTCCGAACTCACATGTCGTGTACCAATGGTACACGGCGTGTTCCCGAAGTTACTCCCATGAAACTGTGTTCTTCTTACACGGTTAGTGACATGGCCTGAAAACTACACGACATGTATCTAAAAATTAAACGCCGTGTATTCTGGGTTTTTCTGTGCAGTAGCTCAGAAACTGCGCAGAATTCCAGAAACACTAAAAACGAGGGAAAAGATGCCAAATTCTGATCCGTGAGGGCCCATAACACCTCAAGAACCAAAATTTGGCATTCATTTTAAGCAAGGAACAAAACAAACAGTTTTCTAACATAACAACAGACAATCTATCAAGAAACTATCACAATATCATGCATAATCTACACAAAGTATATCACAACAGCATGCAATCGCTAATGCTCCCTAAATGGCATGACAAGAATGCATGGCATGTGATTCTTACAAGTGTATATATAATGCATGATATGGAATAACCTCATCTCATCGGGTTGCGAAAGAAATAGAACCAAAATGTTAAAACAATAACCGCACAAGTCATACGAATCACTCTAGGTGAAAACATACCAACCATAAAACCTAAAAACCAGAAAACTGCAATTAACGAGGTAGTATGGCTTTTCCCTGTACATGGGTTAGCTACTCCCGAGAACAACTTAATTCCAAGTACTGAATCTGTCCTATCCCTGGATAAGGTCTCCAAACAGTAAATCAAGAGAAAAGAACTCCTCTGATACCACTTTGTAACGTCTCGAGTCCGGAGCCCGTCCACTGGTGCCCCGTACCCGGTTCGCCACATGACCTCAAGCATGTTTCCCCGAATGCCAGAGGCTGACGACTAGCAGTGAGGGCCTTGGTGAGTCGGTGGGGAAACTATGCCCTCATTTGGTAAGATACACAAGGTAATAAAACAACAATAAACAACGGAAGCAATAAATGACATGCACAACAATAGAAACCAAACAACGGAAGTAATATAGATATATAACTATGATGAAAATGATGCAGCAGGTACAAGTATCTAAGGAAAAAAGCATACACAACAACGTGCTGAAATACAACTGAAACCAAGTGCAAAAGAAAAACAAATAGTCTCCTCAGCATCGCAAGCCACAGCTCGGTCCCATGCTCCCCAGCTCCTGATGCAGCCAATACCCTAAAGTAGAAGGGCGCTTTCCCTTGTCTATAGCTGCAGCAACATAGTTTTCTTGGGCCCAAAAGCATGGCCCAAACAGGGTGTGAGATACAATCCCAGTAGGAAATCACCCAAAGATTTGTGCCTAACAGTCAATGAATACATGGCAGTATATAAACAAGAAGCAGTAAACAGAAAAGTACAAGCAGCTATAATCCACAGTTCCAACAAGTAAAGTACACAAGCAAGAAACTAGCAACAAGAAGAAAACAAGTAACCCTCTGGGTAGCTATCACAGTCTAACCCCTATAGTTCAACCTATATTACTAGCAACCCTCTGGGAGGCACACACATTCTCACCCCTCTAGTTCAGCTACGTAAAATAATCAGACTCTCTGGGGAAGCACTCACCGTCAATTCCCCCTATAGTCTCGTATCGTTCTAAAGGCTCTCTGGGGAAGCACTCAACGTCAATTCCCCATGTGTCCCATGTCGTGGATCTACAGACTCTCTGGGGAAGCACTCAATGTCAATTCCCCCTATAATCTTGCATCGTAATTAAAAGACACTCTGGAGAAGCCCTTCCATAAATTCTCCCTTTGGTCTACTACTCTAGGTTCTCAAAGTCCTGAATATAACTAAACATGCTCAAAGCATGTGTATCATCCAAGTAAACCTCAATAACTACTTGTCTATCAACTAAGGCTCAACAGCAAAACAAGGCAACAGTCGACAATCCTACAACTAGGCATGGCAACTGGCTAAACGCCAAATAGGTAGAACAAGAATGGAAAGAAAACTGAGCACAAAAAAATACTCTAATCACAAGTAATAATCTCTACTAAATCAATCAAGCAAAGCAAGCAAGTAATAAGGGAAAAACAGGAAACACACAATACCCAGTTCAAGGGTATTGGTGGAAATTGCACAAAATATTCATCAACTTTCTGCAGAAAGGCACAAACCACCTGCCTCGATCCTAGGAGATTGATATACGTGAACCTCGACGACAGATTCCCCTTAGAACGACGTAGATTTGAGAAAACACACAAAACTTTCATCCCACTATAACTTGAAAACAAGGAGGAATCAAGAAACAAGGCTCAAGCAAAAGGAAGAACTCACTACTATGATTCCAACACAATTGACCGTGCTCTAATCGGAGAATGGACGGCGAGGCGGAAGCTCGGAGAAGATTCAGTCGTACGGACGCTCTCGGACGGTCGAAAACTGAAGAAGAATATGGGGGTTAGGCGTGACCCCGGTCCATTTAATGAAAAAAAATTACACTGCGTTCAATTTTTTTCATACTCCGAAAAACAGCCTCCACCTCAGCCTTACACACTGTGTGTGTGGCCCAGACCCGGCCATCACACTGATTCGAGACGGAACAGAGTACACGACGTGTACTTTGAAAATTTACAAAAAAACCATTTTTCTTAAAAACTCCAGAAAAATGGAAAAACATACCTGAATGAAGGTCCAGGTTCTTACATTGTCATTGGTGGTATTACATTGGTTGAATTATCAAGATAGATTTTTTCACATCCAGGTTGAGGAAGAGATATCTAGTGGGCCCAGGTTGACTAGGATGGTAGTACCTTCATAAATCCATGGCTATAGTATAAGAAAGTAAATTTTTCCAATAAGATCATGAAATATATAAAGCAATAAAAGGATGATGACACAAGTGTGCATCCTTCTTTATGAGATATCACCAAATAAAGTGATTATATTACACAGTAAATGTTCGTAGGAGGAAGTCATTGAAGGTTCCGGGTGCAGTGGAAGCGTGTGGGTGGATGTGACCACTTGGCTTTTTTTCATTATCAATGATCAATTCGGGATCAATATGATGATAAACGCCAGTCTCCACAGACCAATTCATAGAAATAGACAAAGAAGAAGAAAGGTCCTGGAACCACAAAAGTGGATCATCACAGGTTGATTATAATTAATTTAATTAATTAATAAAAGGTACCATTTGGGTGTTCTTTCTTCGTTGATATTCTTGATCACATTCCGATGTGATTCATTATTGTGTCACAGAAGCCAAGTGTAGACTTCCTCTAGCGGTGATCCACACGTACACCTCGTATCTCTGGATGTCACCAAAGGAGTCTCCAGGTGCTAGCGTGGAGAAACCTTTGCTTGCGTTGTACACCTTAGATCGTCTTGATCTGATGGAAGAGGATCTCTCTCGGTCTTGAGAGCGTTCTTGGAGGAAGAGGTTCTTTCGGCTTTGAATGAATTCTCCAGAATTGTTGTGCACAACGATTCTCTTGTGTGTGGGAAAAGAGTTGGGGTTGTGAGGATATTTATAATCGGGTTTGTGGTTGTAGAGTTATGATAATAAATAAATGCATTACGCGTTTTATTTATTTCATTGACTCTTATTGAAAACCCCCATGTCAAATAATTAATTCCTTGACATTCGCCCACACTGATTATAATAAATATAATTTAATAAAACAATATTATATCCTCAAAATCTCGACTGGAAAACTACACGGTGTGTAATCAATAATACACGGCGTGTACTTGTTTTCCATAAAACTACACGACATGTAATCATTAATACATGGCGTGTATTTGTTTTCCATGAAAAACTACACAGCGTGTAATCATTAATACATAGTGTGTATATCTTGTTTTTCATTTCCTTCTTCCTCCACCATTAAAACGATTTAGGCTTCCTTGAATAATTATTAAACCACTTATGGGAATAATTTTTATTCTACTTGAGATACTTGGATACACTTAGTGTGTGACCCTCTAGGCCTCTTTCTCATTGGCATTAGGCGGGCTTGCCTAAAGTCCAAGATTACTGTCTAGCAACAGGTCAAGGCACCCAAGAGAAAGAAGTTGACGCCATATTGACGTGTCACCTCATACGAACACTTAATGTATAATTTAATACCTTTGTCTCAATATCTCATCAAGCAGGTTTCATGGCAGTGTCATAAACCTATATTCTTGATCTGTCATTCTTTGACTTCTAGAAATAAACTCATTGTGTCACCATGACCATGGAATTTGTTCGATAGTTCTATTTCAATCAAAGGGACTGAGATATCTACTTCCATAAATATGGAAGGTACAAATCCTTCCTCGAATTATCCATTAAAAACATGTCATTTGTGATGAACCCAATGTACCCTACTTCCCGCCAACTCTCTTCGTGATGGTTTTTGTCAGCAAATCTAAGTGTGCAAGTCATGACATGAGTTAATGATAATCTTCCAGTCTAAGGACCATTACACATGCTTATAGATAGCAATGTATGATGAAACCAAGACATACGAAATTGCTACTGGTGGGTCTGTTTTCATAATCTCCCATCTTGGAGATTACCAAGTGCGAACTCCATGAGAGAGAGTCTCATCTTCTTACGAGTAATCACACATGATGGTCTGTATACTATGTGTCCTATCATAGTATGTCATCCAAATGCAGAACTTTATTTAAGAATATTTTTATATCATTTCAAGGTTCTCATCATAGAATGGATCTACCCTGACCATATTAATGCAACAAATATATCAGGACATTATTATATTATAGTCATGCAGAAAAATGAAAAATATATAATAAGAGTAAATTCATGTAATCAAAGTACAAAACAATTGTTTCTCAGGACACCAACCCTTAAAAACTCCCACTTGGACTAGAGCCAACTGCCTACAACTTTTGGTCCGCTAGACCTCACATGATGATCATGTTTCTGCTGAGTCAAGGCTTTAGTCAAGGGGTCCACCACGTTGTCTTCCGTGGAAATAATGCTCACTAAAACTTCACCTCTCTAAGAAAAATCCATCAAGAGATGATACTTCTGAAGTATGTGCTTTTTCCACTGATGTGACCTTGGCCCTTTTGCAAGTGCCACTGCTGCAGTATTATCACAATAGAGTGTGATAGGATATTTACTTCTAGGTACTACATCTAGCTCTTGGATGAATCTTTTCATCTATAATGCTTGTTTATCTGCCTCAGAAGCTGTGATATACTCGGACTCCATTGTAGAATCTACCACCACACTTTTCTTTGAGCTCTTCCAGCTCACTGCACCTCCATTAAAACTGAAGATGTATCCAACCTGCGACTTCATGTCATCTTGATCAGTCTAGAAACTAGCTTCTACATGTCCTCTGATGACTAGTTCCTCATCTCCTCCATAAACCAGGAACATATCCTTAGTACGTCTCAGATACTTAAGGATAGTCTTGATTGCCATCCAATGGCGGTCTCCTGGATAATCTTGATATGTGCCTACCGCACTTAATGCGTAAGCAACATCTAGCCTTGTACATAGCATATCATACATTACTGACCCAATCGCGGATGCGTAAGGTATCCTTGACATTTTCTTTCCTTCCTCATGCATCTGAGGACACATTTTCTTGGAAAGATGAATGCTATGTGACACTGGCAATAATCCCCTCTTGGATTTTTTCATACAGAATCTCTTCAGTATCTTGTCAATGTATGTACTTTGACTCGGGACCAGAATTCTCTTGGATCTATCATGGTGGATCTTGATCCCAAGAATATATGATGTCTCACCCAAGTCTTTTATGGAGAAGCATTTATCTAACCACATCTTAACTGACTATAAGATAGGTACTTTTTTCCAATTAGTAATATGTCATCAATATATACTATTAGGAAAACGACTGCACTTCCACTAAACCTCTTGTAGACACAAGGCTCACATTCATTCTTAACAAAGAAAAATTCCGTTACAGCTTTATCAAAACAAATGTTCCATGACCTTGGTGCTTTCTTTAATCCATAAATGGATTTCTGCAACTTTCATACCTTGTTGGCATCCTTTGGAGTCACAAACGCTTCAGGTTGTGTCAAGTAGACATATTCCTGGAGGTTCCCGTTAAGGAATGCTATTTTGACATCCATTTTCCAAATTTCATAGTCATGGTAAGTAGTAATGGCCAATAGGATTCTGATGGATTTCAGCATCAAAACCGGTGAAAATGTTTCATCATAGTCAATTCCTTGATGCTGTCTAAAACCTTTTGCAACCAGTCGTGCCTTATAGGTGTTGACTTGCCCCTCCATGTCCAGTTTCTTCTTGAATACCCATTTATTACCAATAGGATTTACATCAAATGGAGGATCTACCAAAATCCAGACTTGGTTTTGGTACATGGAATACATTTCAGAATTCATGGATTCTTGCCACTTGGAAATGTTTGTGCCTTCAACTGCTTCCTTGTAGGTAAGAGGATCATCATTGTCAACCAATAATGAGTCACCATGCTTGGTGACAAGAAAACAATATCGTTCTAGTTCTATCACCTCTCTCATGCTTCAACGTAGTTCTTGTGTCTCTGGAACAGACTGTTCTTCCATGGGGCTTTGTGGAATCTGTTCTTGTACCAACTCCTGTGTATCTTAATCCTTGACTTCATCGAAGTTTATCTTTATCCCATTATCTCTTTTGGAGATGTGCTCCCTCTCAAGGAATATGGCGTGTCTTTCTACTGTAACCTTTTTGTATAAGGGTTTGTATATGTAATATCCCCTTGTTTCCTTGGGATATCCTATAAAGATAAACTTTGTGCCTCGAGGTGCAAGTTTGTTACCTAAAGAGGCCATAACAAATGCTTCGCTACCCCACACATTTAAATTCGATAACATTACTTTGCGTCCACTCCATAACTCGTATGGAATACTATTTATTGATTTAGTTGGTACTTGGTTTAGTATGTGTGTTGTTGTTTGTAATGCATATCCCCAAAAGGATAATGGAAGACTCGCATGACTCATCATTGATCTCACCATGTCCAACAGGGTGCAGTTACTCCTTTCAATGAAGTCCTGATTAAGATATTCTCCTCCTCTATCTGAGCAGAGTTTCTTAATCTTCTTACCAAGCTAATTCTCAACTTCATTCTTGTATTCTTTGAACCAATCAAAAGAATCTGACTTATACCTCATTAAGTAAATATATCCATATCTACTAAAATAATTAGTAAAATTTATGAAGTACGAGAACTCACCCCTTGATTTAATTGGAAATGGTACACACAAATCTGTGTGAACTAATTCTAGAAGCTCTTTAGCCCTTTCACCTTTCCCACTAAATGGGTCTTTGGTCATTTTTCCTTGTAGACATGCATGACATACACTAAGTGGTTTTAGTTTGAAAGAATCTAAATACCCATCTTGATATAATTTTGTCAAACGTTTATCATTGACATGACCTAGCCAGTGATGCCAAATTTGGGTGCGGTATGAGTCATGTTAATTAACTTTGTCATCGATTTCCATCACTTGATTTGTGTAGTCTAACACATAAAGGCCGTTATATAATTGTACCCTACCAAAACAAATGCTATCTTTATAAAAGTAGCAACATCCACTTCAAAACTTGAAGATGAATCCATTAGTATCTAATATGGATACTAAAATAATGTTTTTGGCAACAAAGGGTACATAATAACATCCTTTCAAAACCAAGACCATCCTAGTAGTCAATGTGAGGTGGTAGACTCTGACAACTACATCAGCGATTCTGGCTCTGTTGGATGCTCGTAGATCCACCCCACCTTAGTCGATCTTTCTGAATCTACTTGGTTCTTATATTTGGATACAAATGTGAGCACCAAAAGCAGTATCTAATACCCAATTGGTAGAAACAGATAGATTTCATTCAATAACAAATGCACCTGAATCTTCCCCTTGCTTCCTTGGTTGAGTGTAGTTTTTCTTCCAGTGGCCCTTCTTTCCACATGCGAAACAAACAGCCTCCTGTTATCTTTCCTCCCCTTTGATCTTCCTTTTCATGGAAGGCCTTGAAGTAGCTTTGGGATTAAATCACTTCTTCTTCCCTTTACTTTTATTCACCATGAGGACAGAAGGATTTTCACACTTCATGTCATTGTCCACTTGGTGAATGAGGATAAGAAGATCAGACAGATACTTCTCAATGTTGTTCATGTTTAAGTTCACAACAAATTTTGAGAAGCTCTGGGGGAGTGATGTAAGAATGAGATTGGTACCCAGTTCTTCGGGGAGTTTAAACCCTAAAACCTCCAAGTGCTCAATGTAGCCAATGATCTTGACTACATGAGGCCCGGCTGGGGAACCCTCTCCAAGCTTGCTCTAAAATAGAGCCTTGAAGATCTCAAACCTTTCATGTCATTCTCTCTCCTGGCATAGACCACAGAGGTGCTCAAGCATCCTATAGGCATCCATGTCCTCATGAGACTTCATTATCAAACTACACATTGATGATAGCATCAAACATTGAACATTGATTGCATCGTTCAAATGTTAATCATAGACCAGAAAATCTTCATCACTTGCCCCTTGGGTGGGCGAATCAGGACGTGAGGACTCCAGTACGTAAAACTTTCGTTCATGGCGTAGGATAACCTGAAAGCACCTAAACCATTCCTGAAAGTTATTTCCGGTGAGGATATTGTGTTTGTCTAGAATTTATCGCAGAGAAAATGTGGTTGACGAGTTTTTCATTTCGATTCTACAAATTAAAAGAGCAGATTTATCATTACTTTCTTGATTACATTTTTATGAGAAATAATAAATTTTATTAAGTCTCCCACTATTTTATCAAGTCCCAATGGCCCTCACTATTGAACTCAGAATGTATAGTTTCCATGACATTATAGTGGAAAGGATCCATATTCCCCTTCGAATAACCCCAACAAGGGTTGTTCAAGCTATTTGAAGGTATTTAGGTAGGCAGGTCTTTGCCAACTGTGAGCTTACAGTTCCTTGATCTGTTGAGTGAACTCCCCAATCCTGAAATCCAGACTTGGATTTCCTTAACTCTTGCCTCTAATATTATACCAAGTCTAGCAAGGGCAACTCCTCTTGATGTAATATGGTTAAGTCAACCTGAAACATTTCATAAGGGCTTCCTTTATAAAAGTACGTGTCCCAACAAGGGTTGGTCAAACACATAGTTTTATTGAGTCTTGCCCTTAATCAAGTAACAAATGGCTTAGTCTGGCTTAATATGTTATTTAATGGATTTTAATAATTTATGCATATTTTCACATTATTACACACTTGTTAATATTAAGTGATGCTTGATTAAGTGATTAACCATGTTATGATAATGTTTACACATATTCCATTTTTTATTTTATTCCATATTTTCATGCTTGTTTATTTCATTAATTATGTGATCATGAAAACACATACATAATAAATAAACCATGCAATAAGACAAAAATAAAATAAGATGTCATGATCATGATCTTCTATTGGTTAGCTTATCTTGAGATTTTGATAAGCTAACCCTGACCTAGGGAAAAACACCTTGAACCGATGGTTCGTGTTTTGAAGCTCCCACCTGTCCACCTTTGCATCTTCTTGGGTTGGTTTCGCCTTAGCTTCGGATTTTGAACTGTCTCATTTGGCTTGGGATATCCTCCATTACATGCGGTTTACATTAATGAAACCATGGGCATGCATGCCCTACATTTTATTGGAATAAGTCTCGCAGGCCAACGAATATAAATTAAACAAATTTAAATGAAACCATACACACATACAAAGGGTCATTGTTCTATCTCATGATCATCCATATCATGCAACAAAATTTACGCATATTTAGAATTCAAATTATTTTAATTGTTATATTATTTAAGAAAAGTCATGCTTGAATTCAATTAATTATGATCTTATAATTAATCAATTTTTTATCTTAAATTCCTTTCTGAATTTCCTTGAGATTCTTCTCATCCATATTCCTTGTACATGTCTTTGTACTTTTGGAGGAAACCTGATGAAATTCCATTTCTGTAAGGTACACGGCGTGTAGTTTATATTTACACGACGTGTATTTCTTTTCACCCTTTGTCCAAAGTACACGCCGGGGCTTTGGCGTGTTTTCTCTACTTTGGAAATTTTGGAGTACACGATGTGTAGATTAATCCAACACGGCGTGTACTTGTTACGCGGTTACCGGCCTGGCAATCCCGTGTATGCGGAACATGGATTCTCCTTGTACATGGTTTCACTTGGACCGGATCGAACTACATGGAGTGTTGATTCAACATACATATCATGTATTCCTGTTCCCACGCACCATTCATTTCTGGTCAACATGGGGTAATAAATACTTAGGTGTACTCAATTCACACGGCATGGTTTGGTGTTCCAGTACTGGTTCGTTGAACCTAAGTACACGACGTGTAGTTTTCACTACATGTCGTGTATTCTTGTGTTGTACAGACAGAAAGAGTGGATCCTCCATATGAGATCCTAGTTTTTAATTTATTCAAAATTAAAATTAAAAGTTCATTTCGGTGATGTGAATCGAGAAACAGAGGAGGAAGAATAGATCTCATCCATTCAGTTTTATAGAACAATTTATCTTGAATTAAAACGAATATAAATGAATAAATTATCAATGAAAATTAAATAACTATAATCAATGCGGAAACCTCACTCTGATACCAATTGAATGTTCCGGGCGCAGCAGAAGCTTGTGGGTGGATGTGCCCACATGGCTTTTTTTCATTAGCAATGATCAATCCGGGATCAATACGACGATAAATGCCAGTCTCCACAGATCAATTCATAGAAATATACAAAGAAGAAGAAAGGTCCTGAAACCATAAAAGTGGATCGTCACAGGTTGATTATAATTAATTTAATTAATTAACAAAAGGTACCTTTTGGGTGTTCTTTCTTTGTTGATATTCTTGATCATGTTCTGATGTGATTCGTCATTGTGGAACTAAATCCAAGTGTAGACTTCCTCTAGTGGTGATCCACATGTGAACCTTGTATCTTTGGACATCACCATAGGAGTCTTCGGGTGCTAGCGTAGAGAAACCTTTACTTGCGTTGTCCACCTTAGATCATCTTGATCCGATGGAAGAGGATCTCTCTTGGTATTGAGAGCGTTCTTGGAGGAAGTGGTTCATTCGGCCTTGAAAGAATTCTCCAGAATTGTTGTGCACAATGATTCTCTTGTGTGTGGGAAAAGAGATGGGGTTGTGAGGAATATTTATAATCAGGTTTGAGGTTGTAGAGTTATGATAATAAATAAATGTGTTACGTGTTTTATTTATTTCATTGACTCTTATTGAAAACCCCCATGTTGAATAATTAATTCCTTGACATGCGCCCATGCTGATTATAATAAATATCATTTAATAAAACAATATTATATGCTCAAAATCCCGACTGGAAAACTACAAGGCGTGTAATCATTAATACATGGAGTGTACTTGTTTTCCATAAAACTACATGGCATGTAATCATTAATACACGGCGTGTACTTATTTTCCATGAAAAAATACACGGCGTGTAATCATTAATACACAACGTGTATATCTTGTTTTTCATTTCCTTCTTCCTCCATCATTAAAACGATTTAGGCTTCCTTGAATAATTATTAAACCACGTATGGGAATAATCTTTATTCTACTTGAGATACATGGATACACTTAGTGTGTGACCCTCTAGGCCTCTTTCTCATTGGCATTAGGCAGGCTTGCCTAAAGTCCAAGATTACTGTCTAGCAACGAGCCAAGGCACCCAAGAGAAAGAAGTTGACGCCACATTGACGTGTCACCTCATACAAATGATTACTGTGTAATTTAATCCCTTTGTCTCAATATCTCATCAAGAAGGTTTCATGGCAATGTCATAAACCCATATGCTTGATCTGTCATTCTTTGACTTCCAGAAATAAACTCTTTGTGTCACCATGGCCATGGAATTTGTTCGATAGTTCTATTTCAATCAAAGGGCCCGAGATATCTACTTCCATAAATATGGAAGAGACAAATCCTTTCTGGACTTATCCATTAACAACATGTCATTCATGACGCACCCAACGTACCCTACTTCCTGCCAACTCTCTTCGTGACGGTTTTCGTCAGAAAATCTAAGTGCGCGAGTCATGACATGAGTTAATGATAATCTTCTAGTCTAAGGACAATTACACACTCTCTTAGATAGAAATGTTCGATGACACCAAGACATGCAGAATTGCTACTCGCAGGTCTATTCTCATAATCTCCCATCTTGGAGATTACCAAGTGTGAACTCCATGAGAGAGAGTCTCATCTTCTTACGAGTACTCGCACGTGACAGTCTGTATACTATGTGTCCTATCATAGTATGTCATCCAACAACAGAACTTTATTTAAGAATATTGTTATAGTATTTCAAGGTTCTATTCATAGCGGGGATCTTCCATGACCTTCTTAATGCAACAAATATTCCAGGACATTATTATATTATAGTCATGCATAACAATGAAAAATATATAATAAGTATACATTCATGTAATCAAAGTACAAAACAGTTGGTTCTCAGGACACCAACCCTTACAATCATAGCTATGGAATTCTTTATCTCCTTAGGGGCCATGATGGGTTTCTAGAATCTACTCTTGGTCTATGGGTTGGACTCACTACTATTGATATAATGACCTAGAGGGTCACACACTTGGTGTATCCACAAGTTCCACCTATTCTATTGAATATGATTTTAGAATGAAGTGGGGACCACATATGGGGGCCGGTGAACATCCAAGTATAACTGGTCACAAATAAAACTAATTCATTTATATTATTCAAGCTTAGAATAATGAATATTGAATTTATTTCTCATGGTATTCACAAGTTTTTTGATCATAATAGTGAATAATATAAAAATATAATTTTTGAACAAACATTAGATGTTCAAGGTTCATTAAATTGTTTGGAGAGATTACGAACTGAGTAAATGGTTCAATCACGTAACATTTTATAGTTTTACAAGTGTGTGGTAAAATATTTGTGACATTTATGACAAGTTTATTAATTTATATATGTGCACAAAGGTCTAAAATGAAGGTTATTACTTTCTATGGACCAAAGTGAAATTTTGGAAAGTAAAACCTAAGTATAAAAGATCATTTTAGCCTCTTTAATTACAAGCTCCACCATTTGAACGAATTTTGAGAGATAATATCTCTTCTAAAATACTCTCACATTCTTAGATAGAGATTCTGGGAGAAGAACAAGGTCTGATCGATCTCGCTTTCTCAATCAAGTTTGTGTTCCTCAAGCGATCAAATGGACGTCGTAAAGCTCTTTGATTTCCCATGATAGAACCCAGGAAACATAGATCAATGATCTTGGAATTGTGTAGAATGTGTGTAAAATATATATGATGTCTATTTTGGTGTCTTATAGTCATGACACATTGATAGTGGGTGAATCAAACTAGCAACTTCAAATAAACAAGGTACGGTTAAGCTTTCATTTGATATTATCTTTTGATATAAATTTGAATTACACGTGATCCTTCTATAAATATAGGTAAGTTTCTAAGTGTATACTATTTTTTTTACATGAATCCAAACCCAAATCTTAAATTATGTGTTCTTTAATGCTTCTGTTGCGTCTTCGGTTCCTTCAATTGGTATCATAGGGAACTTGTAAATTTGTAAGTCGGAAATCTTGAAATTTTAATTAAATTTTCTATGATTTGGGAAGTGGGTTTTGATACAATCCCAATGCAACCGATGAATCATATATCTAAGTTTTTATCACCAAGATATGGTTGATCAAAGATCGACATGTTTTGCCTAAAGGTTTCCACATAAATTAATGTTTTAATTTTTTCTTCATTTTAATGGATACCGTTGTGACATATCTTTAACCAGAGTGTGATGTAATCATGTTGCGTGGTTACCGAATATATTGGAATATGGTTGGGGGTAGTTCATTTCCAATACAATATTTCCATGGAATATTGTTTAATTGAACAAACAAAGATTCCCATGGAAGCCAGTTTAAAGCTTCTTATGAAAGCTTGTTTAATTAAAAGGATAAAGATCCCCATGGAAGCTAGTTGAAAGCTTCTCATGGAAGCTTGTTTAATTAAAAGGTCAATGCTTCTCATGGAATCTTATTTAATTAAATGGTAAAATCTTCTCATGGAATCTAGTTTCAATATTCTCATGGAAGTTTCTTTAATTAAAAATAAAAATATTCCCATAGAATCTTATTCAAAGCTTCTCATGGAAGATTGATTATATATATATATATAAGGAACATAGATTCTGTTGGAAGCTTGTTATCATTTTATATTATTATTATATATATATGTGTGTGTGTGTGTGTGTGTGTGTGTCTTTTAAATGGATACCCCATATCGGGTTGGACCAATTCGGTACGGGTTCGACAGGCCAGGCCCTTTTAACCTATCACTGGACTTATATTAATTTTCAAGGATCCTCTTTAGGTCCAAATAGACCTGAAAAAACTAGAAATTTAATTTAATTTTCTAGAATTTAATAAAATTATTTCGGGTGTTGTGGGATGCATTGATAATTAATTGAAATTATTTTAGTGCAAGATAATGCATTAAAAATACCATCGAGTTGAATTTTAGAAAATTTAATTTTTACTTATGCAATATAATTGCTTATTTACTGATCATGATTTGAGACCAACCCATGCCTTGTGTGTTTATTAAGGAAATTATTTTTTATAAAATGTAATAATTATTTTATTTTGACGATCTGCGCATCGTCCCTCCATCTTTAATTTTTATAAGAGGTTGTGTGTCCACATTTAAGTGTTAAAAATGTAATTTTGCATCTCGAGTCCCCCTCACCTACGTGTGAGTATACATTTTAATGATTGAAGGAGTTTGTGGTGATGCAGTTTGAGTTGAGAGTCGGCATAGACCAAATAAATGCAATGCATGGGAGTTGTGTGTGCTGCAATTCAAGTCAGGCATCGGCTTAAGGAATTCCCCTAGAGTCTCTGTTAATCCATTATTCACTCAATGGATTAATCAATAGTTAATGACTCATGATCATGATCATGTCATTATTTATTTATTTTTATCATGTGCATGGTTTATTATTTTATGAATGTGTATTTATTACACACAATCACATAGTATCATAATAAACAAGCACACAAAGATAAAATGAACATGTGTGATGAATGTTTTCTATTTAAAAGAATGGTTAAGTTGTGAGTGAGATCACATAGGACAACCATTTAAAATATAAAATGATTTCATTCACCTATTTTAAATTACCAAACCCCTCAAAGAAAATATTAAGTCATTAAATGCCTTACATCACTCAAATTTGAGAAAAACCAAGTGTATAGGGTGCTCAGTCAGCCAAAGTTGAGGGTGGATCCTACTACTAGGGAGTTCTTATGATTGTGGTGGGTTGAATTAAAAAATTTTAGAAACAATGGGATAGCCAAATCTAGCTTGTTTCAACTTTATAGGAAAAGATTTTTGCAATGAAAAGTAATTCTTTGTAGGAGATGGGACTCCACTCAACAAAACAGGGAGCCACAAGTTAATGTTGTTAGCCAGATTAGGGCCTAAATTGGACTCTACAAGTAGTGGAATAACCAAATATTGTAGATTATGAGGAGAGGTTCAAGGATCATTGACACCAAAATACTCAAGGGAAAAAGTATTCCGATTCTAGTACAGAGGGTTCCTAGAATTTGATGAAATAGTGGGATACATTGAAAATAAATAATTTGAATGTGTCTACTAGTAATTAAGATAAAAGTACAATCTTCTATATTTTATTTCATTAAAAAATGGAAAGCAATACCACAAGTACACTGATAAATAATGGACAAAATAAATTTCATATCCAGCACGAATTTCCAAGAGTAGTATAGGTGCTTGTGCAAAGTACTACAATATCATAAATTCAAGGTGTTGGTGTCCCTAATACCTGTTAAGTTAATTTGGGAAGAAAGGGTTTAAAAATTCTTACATCAGACCCATTTATCACACATATGGTGGTTATTTTATAATGATATCATCAAAATCTGATGTGACTTGTGGATACAACATCAGGACATGGATGATATTACATGTTGTCTCATCTTTGAGAAGTTCACATGAAGAAACAAAAGCATAGATATGAATAGGTAATGATTACACTAGATTTGTTTAAATTTAAAGGTGGATTATTATCTTTCAATATATCCTATTATAATATCATTTTCACCCATTTTCTCTAGTTTTGTTTGATATTACAAAATAAACAGTATGGAGAAAATGATTTATTGCCTCTTGGGTAAGGTTTTCTAAGAAACAAGAACATAAAGAGAGTTTAATCTTTAGTTGTTATGGTGAACAAGTTGAAAGACAATGTGAAAAGTCCAATGGAATGTGTCAAGCCAAATGAACCTTCACAATGTACTTGTAAGAAAGAGGTATTAAATTAGAGATTATTTGCTTTGCATATCATGAAATATATCTATGAAAGTTTAAATGCAATGAACTGAATTAAAGAATCATGTAGTCAATTATTCAGGAATATTCATCAAATATAAGTAATGTTTTAGTTTTACTTCTTGGGTATTAAATACAATATGTTTTTCACATATGTGTATCTATATACAGTAACCATGTAAGTAATGAAATGTTACTATAAGTAAGGTGTGTTCTCTAAGAAACTCAGAAAAATTTATTCCTAAATCAGCAGTGAGAAGTAAACAAATTCTTTATTTTCAAGTTTATTGATTCTAGTTGAACATTTTTGGTGTCACCAAAAACATTAATCTTATGAATCCATTGGATAAAAGGTGACATCATTCCGGTTTTGGAATTCATGTTGCTTGTGGTCTCAAATACTCAAGTCATAGTTCAGTGATACATGAATCATTGGAAATATATGATGAATATAAAATGTAAGGCTAACATACCCAATTATGGAAAGAAAAATACATTTTCAAGAAAATATAAATAGTTTTCAAGGATATACCTAGTATTTTTTTAGAATCTTCAGAGTTAAAGAACTTAGGGGATATCAATGTACTAATGAACTTAGTTTTGGACAAAGAAATCTTTATAAATAAAGGTAAGCCACAAATATTTCGTAACTAGTGCATCTAGAGGGTGTGAATTATTACAAGGTTAAGCTAGTGGTAAGTATGCTTCATCATATTTCTTTAAGAATTTAAGGAATTTAAAAGTGAAGTGTACCATATGTCTGGTCATAATATATGAGAGGTTTTGGCTAGTCTATTGAATAAAATCTTGACCAATCATTCATCAATCAATATAATTTAGCGTTGAGCAATTCCTAAATGTACATTACCTTCTACACATCAAAGCTATGATTATAATAAGGAGGATTGATGATGAGTATTACATATTAACATTGATAAATAAAATGTATCATGGATTAATTACTAAATTCACATTTCTTTATACACATAAGAGTCATGACGTAAGTAAAGGGAGATTCAATGTTGAAACTCATTCCTTGAAGAAACTTCCAATTTTATGACATGATTCATAAATAAAAACGTTATCCCATAACCATATGTCAAATATCATGAAAAATGGGTATCATATGAGTAATATTATGTTGGAAATCCATTATGTCATAAGAGCATGTTTTTAGATGCAAATAGTTTGTTGAGATATAAACAAACTTGTATTAAACAAAAACACAATGCGCATCAATTGTAATCATACTAAAGTTTTATAAGGATATTACAGAAATAACTATGATTGAAAAGATATAGTCAAGTTATAGAATATATTTCTATAAAAGCATTCACATATATATTTGAGATTGTGGTAGAAAGATTGAATTGGTTTTAGTCAATACTAGACAAGCACAAATAGTTGACATAGGAACTTGTTCCAAAAGAGAGTGTGGAAGAGGAATGTTCTAGAGACACATACTATATAGAAAGGATAAAACCATGGTAATGATTTTATATTCATCATAGCTGGTGATACATTATTCATTGAGAATAATGATTCCTACAAGTAAGAAGTATATAGAAATTAGCTAATATTTACCTTAATAATTAAAATTCAATAATGGATTCCATGTATCACAGTACAAGAGGCTTACTAATTTTAATACTTTGGTAGGTATTAAAATGAGACTATGCATGGATGGTGAAAGTGTAGTACCAATAAGGCTCTATTGGTAATACCAAGTCGTTATGCCTAAATCCATTATAATTTTTCATGTCATAGCTATAATTTCTAGGATCATTTAATTGATCATTGGATGTCAAGACCACCAATCATGATAGACATTTATACATCACTACCAAAAAAGGAAGGTGACATCATTGAATTCCAATAACAGTCCAAGTTACTAAAATTCAATTTATGATTAAAGTAAGTAACAAGATCATATAATATTCCTTTGGTATGAATCTTTGTCATGTGTCAACTAGAGGTTAGTGGGAGAAGCATTTTTTCCATGTTAAATATGTTTGTGTACATATGAAAAATAGCTATTTGTCTTACAATTAGTTAAGACCAGAATATAAAATAACTCTCTAGAGATTGACTTAAAGTAGAAACCAAAGTTTTAGGGAATGGTATTTTATGAGGTAGATATAATGGTTGCTTAGACCTACTCAATCATACATATACTGACATAGTATTCAAAATACAAGTTGGAACAATTAAAGAGGTAATTTTTACCAATTTTACATGGAATATATCTCTCCAGGCATACATGTCAAGGATATAGGAGGAGATTAACATGGTGATTTGAGTTACATATGATTTAGTGGTTGATTAATCACATATTCCATTATATGTACAATAATTTATATTGTTAAGATATAATTTATAGTAGGAAAATATCAGTTGTAACAAGGAGAACTTCAAGTGAAGCAGTCAGAACTATTTGAATGTACTTGAGAAAGTACAAGAGATTTGTACTTGGTAAGTGGAGAGGAAAGGATACTAGTTTTGAGGGGACACAAACTAGTATTCCTTGGATTAGTGTGATCTAATATCATATTTAGGCTAAGTTAATGATTCAATTCAGTGGTATCCATATCTATAAATATAGATTTAGTTGTGGCTTTTGAGGTAGCTAAGAAGAATTACAAAATATGCAACATTTTTGTTCCAGTTTTTGGAATCACACCTATTAAGTAGAGTGTTATCATAATATAAATTATGATACTCATACTAGACAGGATGTCAAGTTTAGACAGTGGACAAAAGGAATATACTCAGGGATTTCATCTCTTGATGAGTTTTACTCAAGGGGATAAGGTCACACATAATAGAATATCTAGGAAGTGGAAACATGGAAGACCCCTGACTAAAGACATATATTAGTAAAAACATGGTCTTGATCATGTGAGAGATAAAAAGGATGGTTAGAAAGTTAGCTCTAGTGCAAGTGGGAGTGTTGTAAAAGTGGGTTCCCTAGACCCAACTTAAAAAGTACTTTTGATTACTATTATATGTATAAAGATTTATATATACATATTTTTATTTAAACATACCATAATAGTGTTGATATTTATGTATCCACTATTTACATGGTAATCTCGTTAGACTACATGTCGTATAAAAAGGTTATGGAAGTTTCTAGCTATAATGAGAACCTCAAGATACTATGAAAGTAATCTTAAATATATATATCCTATGGTATAGATAAATCACACTAACAGGACACAGATGATGTTTGAATATCAGGTGTTGGGGGATCATAAGCATTGATACTTATTCTCATGAAGTTCTCACTTGGTGATCTCTAGTAGTGAGATCATGAGGACAGACCCGCCAATAGAAATACCACATGTTTCAGGTGTCATTGGTTGTTCCTATGTACAAATATGTGTATTGTTCTCTGGACTTGAGACCATTATCAGTGTGTTTCATTTGATCACTTACTTTTATTCAAGGTGAAAATCATGATAATGATATCATGGTGAGGTATTTAGTGTTGGGTGCACCATTGGTGGTATGACATTGGTTAAATGATCAACATAGATTTTATCGCTTCTAGGTCGAGGAAGAGATATCTCGTGGGCCCAAGTTTACCAGGATGTTACAACCTTCATAAATCTATGTACATGGTATAAGAAGGTAAATTAGTCCAGTAAGGTCACAAAATATATAAAGAAATAAAAGGATGATGATACAAGTGTGCATCCTTCTTTATGAGATATTTCTAGACAAATAGATTATATTGCACAGTAAGTGTTCATAAGAGGAATTCGTAGCTTTGAAATTATTTATCTACTTAGGGGCCATGAAGGGTTTCTAGACTCCATTCATAGTCTAAGGGTTGGACTCACTTCTATTGAGATAAGTACCTAGAGGGTCACACACTTAGTGTATCCACAATTTCCACCTATTCTAATGAATATGAGTTTAGGAAGAAGTGATCCCCATATACAGGGGTCAGTGAAAATATGAGTATAACTAATAACCAATAAAACTAATTCAATTGTATTATTCAATATTAGAATAATGATGATTGAATTTATTTATCATGGTATTCACAAGTTGTTTGATCATAACAGTGAATATGAGAAAAATATAAATTTTCAAATGAACATTGGATGTTCAAGGTTTGTTAAAATATTTGGAGAGCTTACAGACCGAGTAAATGGTTCATATTTTATCATGTAACATTTTATTATGTTACAAGTGAGTGATAAAATATTTGTGACATTTATGAAAAGTTTATTAAGTCATATATGTGTGAAAAGTACTAAAATGAAGGTTATTACTTTCTAGGGACCAAAGTGAAGTTTTGTAAAGTAAAACCTAAGTATAAAAGCTCATTTTAGCCTCTTGAATTCGAAGCTCCACCATTTGAACGAATTTAGAGAGAGAATCTATCTTCTACTCTCCTATACAGTTATTTGAGAGAGATTATGGAAGAATAACAAGGTCGGGTTGATATCGCTTTCTCAATCAAGTTTGCATTCTTCAGGCAATTGAAGGGATATCGTAAAGCTCTTTGATTTCCCATGTGAGCACCCAGGAAACGTAGATCAATGATCCTAAAATTGTGGATCACATGTGAAAGATCTAGATGATTTCTAGTTTGGAGTCTTGCAGCCATGACACATCGATGGAGAGTGAATCAAATTGACGACATCAAATGAATGAGGTAAGGTTTAAGCTTTATTTTGATATTATTTTTCATGCTTAAATTGAATTACACACGATCCTTTTAGAAATACGGGAAAGGGGTTAAGTGAAATCTATGTTTTTAACATGAATCCAAACCTAAATCTTAAATTTTACATTTTTTAACACTTCTGTTTCGCCCTAGGTTCCTTAAAACTACATATAGACTAGCCACCCCACACATGTTAGTAGTAACAAATATGTTTTTGAAATTCACTGTTTTAAAAAATATTTATAAAGCACCAGTTCAACTAGTTCTTTATTACCCCATTTACCCAAAAAAGATAACCTGTGACCCCATATAAAAATTTCCCCCCCGTTCACCCTCTCCCCCATACCTCCCCTTTCCTCACTCCCATACACCCCTTCCATCACCCCAAATCCTATACACACCTTTCCCCAAAACCTCTTTACCTCCCTCTAGTACACCCCACCCCTCCTGTACCCATATCTCTCCTTCATGCCCCAATATCATATACCTCTCTCCCCCCTTAATGCCCCAATCCCATATGATGCACATAGACAAGCCACCCAACAGACATTAGTAGTAAAAAATATGTTTTTGAAATTCAATTTTTAAAAAAAGTGTTATAAAGCACAAGTGCAGCTGGTGCTTCACTTCCCCATTTCCCCAAAAAAGAAAACCCTAGACCCCATGTAAAAATTCCCCCCATGAAACCTATTTCACACACCTCGATTTTCCTCACTCCAAAATGCCCCCATCCACCCCCTCCCAAATCTCATACACCCCCATCCCCCCTAATTCATATTCACACACCCACCCAAAAACCTCATTGCCTTTGTTCTATAACCCCACCCCCTATACCCATATCCCCCCTTCATTCCCCAATCTCCAGTAACCATATCCCCCTAACACCCCAATCTTGTATGCTACACATAGACTAGCCTCCCAAAAACCATTAGTATTAACAAATATGTTTTTTAAATTTACTTTATTGTAAAAGAGTTATAAAGCGTTAGTTCAATAGGTGTTTCACTACCCCATTTCCCCCAAAAAATAAAACCTTAAATCCTATGTACAAATTTTTCCCATGGGAACCCTCTCCCCCATGCCTCCCTTTTCCTCTATACCATACGTCCCATCCCTCCCCCAAATGCCATACACCCCTATCCTCCCCTCAATTCCTACACACACCCCGTCCAACACCTCCTTGCCTCACTCCCGTACACTCACCCTCCCCCTAATGTACCTGTCTCCCATATTCACACCCCCAATATCTTGTACCCATAACCCCCTTCATGTCCCAATCCTGTACGCTATACATATATAAGCCACCAAACACATGTTAGTATTAACAGGTAAATTTTTGAAATTCACTTTCTGGAAAAAGAATTAAAAAGTGCCAGCTCATCTTGTGCTTCACTACCCCATTTCCATATAAAATAATACCCTAGACCCCATGTAACATTGTTTCCTTGTGAACCCTCTCCCCCACACATTCCTTTTCCTCATTCACATATGTCCCATCTACCCCCCCCCCCCCCGAAATCCCATACACCCAGACCCCCCCCCCAATTCCTATACACACCTCCACCCAAATCCCGTACACCCCCATCTGCCCCCTCCAATTCCTCACTCTCCCTTCACACACTAATCCTGCATGATACACATGGACTGTCCTCCCAAGACATGTTTGTAATAAAAAATAAGCCTCTATAATAGTTAGAACCCATAACCTACACTATGTGATCAAAGGGTCTGACCAACTCACCTATGCTATTATAAATTTAAAATTGTATTATGTTATATATATATATATAAATTAAACTATTTAAAAATTAATATTATACATATATATAATTTTACATATTAATATATATATATATTGTATGTTATGTTTATACATATATAAGGTTATATTACATTATATATATATATATATTTAATATTTTACATATATGTTTATATTTTATATTATATATACACACTACTATATATATTCCCTTTAACACCGCTCAAAAGGCCTTTAATAGTGCTAAAAAATCACTATTGTCCTCCGCCTCGTTAAAGGGGGTCCCCTTTATCAGCAATAAAAAAATCATTGATAAATTTCACCCTTTATAAGTTCTATTTTATCACTTATAAGGAACACCCTTTATAAGTTCTTTCAATAGTGCTGATAAAGTGGGGTCATTATCAGTGCTAGAAATAACACTGATAAATGCCCAACCTGCTGAAGTGTGCTGTTTATATAAAAATGCACTGCAAAAACCTGTAACCTATATGAAAAATATATAATTTAATTAAAATAAACTTTAAAACATAAATATATAAAAAACTACTGTATACATTTCAAACAATGTTTTGTATTATATTTACAATTATTTTCCACAAAAATTTAAAAACAATTAATGTTTCATTATGTTTGGCGCTCGCACTCCCCTCTAAAAAAAGTCTGCCCATGGTATCAGTTTCCAAAAAAAATCACCTCAACCCAAGAACAATAATCCACCTATATATGAAAATGAATATTATGTTAGTAATACTATAAAGAGATAAATTAAACATTAATATGAAAGAGTACATTATTAAAATGTCAATTTTAAATAAAAAGACACACTTGGAGTTATACCAGTAATATTGTGCAACATATTGAGGAGTGGTTGATTCTTACACATCAAAAATAGATATGGATTGTTTTCTGAAAGTATCAAAATAATCTGAATGTGTTTTCTTGGTTATCAGTATGTCACTTGTTCTTTTTTTTAAAATTAATGTCAACTTTAAATAAAGACACACTTGAACTTATACCGGTCACACCATGCATCATATTATGGTCTTGTTGATTCCTAAACATCAACATTTACCTATGGATCATTTTCTTAAAGTATAAAAACAATCTAAATGTGTTCGATCAGTTTTCATTATACCATTTGTGTTTTTTCTCAAATGTTATTTCAAACTGGAAACATGAATTTTGAGTCATACCAATCATATCATTTGTTGAATTGACATGTGACTTCTTCCTATATGTCAAAAATTACTTATGAATAACTATATTAAATTATCAAGGAATATATAGTGCATTTTCTTGGTTTTTAGTGAGTGACACATTTTTTGAAGTAAAATGTCAATTTTAAATTGATAACAGACACTTTGAGTCATACCAGTCATACCGTGCATTGGATTGAGGTGAGGTTGATTCATACATGTAACAAATGAATCATGGGTCATTGTACTAAAGTATCAAATAAATATGAATGTGTTTTATTGGTTTTTATTATGTCACTTCTTTCTTTTATTAAAATTAATGTCAATTTTAAATAAAAAGATATAATTGGAGTCATACTGATCACAACATGAACCATATTGTGGTGCGGTTGATTCCTACACATTAAAAATGACTTATGGATCATTATTATAATGTATAAAAATAATCAGAATGTGTTTTATTGGTTTTTAGTATATCACTTGTTCTTTTTACTAAAATTGATGTCAAATTTAAATAAAAAGACATACTTAGAGTTATATCGGTCGCATCATTCATCAGATTGAGGTGTGATTGATTCCAACACTTTATAAATGTATTTTGATTCATTTTCCCAAAGTATTGAAACAATATGAATTAATTTTCATAGTTTTTTTATGTCACTTTTCTTGTTACTAAAATTAATTTCAATTTTAAATAAATAGACACACTTGGAATTATATCGGTTACACCATGCATCAGAATGAGGTGCGGCTAATTCCTACATGTAAAAAATGACTTATGGATCATTTTCATATAGTATCAATATAATATGATTTTGTTTTCTTGGTTTTCAGTACGTCACTTGTTCTTTTTACAAAAATTAATGTCAATTTTAAATAAAATGACACACTTCAAGTTATACCGGTCACATTGTGTATCAGATTGAGGTGTGGTTGATTTCTACACATTATAAGTGACTTATGAATAATTTTACTAAAGTATAAAAACAATATATATGTTTTTGATCAGTTTTTAGTATGTCACTTTTTATTTTTACAAAAATTAATGTCAATTTTAAATAAACAGACACACTTTGAATTATATTGGTCACACCGTGTGTCAGATTGAGGTGGAGCTGATTTCTAGATGTCAAAAATTACTTATGGATAATTTTACTAAAGTATCAAAATAATACAGATGTGTTTTCTTAGTTTTGAGTTTTTCACTTATGTTTTTTTATTAAAATGTCATTTGAAACTAGAATCACACACTTTAAGTCATACTAGCCACATTGTGTCCTAGTTTGATGTCAGACTTATTCCTACACATCATAACGAACTTATGAATTTTTTTCCAAAATCATCTATTCTGTCGAACCCACATAGGATCTAGGAACAGAAATCAAAACTGTTGAACCCACACAGGATCCAGGAACAGTATCAGAGCTGTCGAACCCACACAGGATCTAGGAATAGTAGTCGGAGCTGTCGAACCCACACAGGATCCAGGAACAGTCGTCAGAGTGCAGCCATCCATAGGGTTCCACACAAAGCACGCTTGATTTCGGGAGGGTCCACTCCTCAAGCCAAGTGTCTATACATAAACTACCACGAAGTCCCAATTTTATGTATCCAAAAGATCCATCTTTCCAAAAGGAACCCAACGCAATAGACGGTGCATCAATCAGACGCCTGGTCTGAGAGTTATTGGCATTTTAGTCCCGAGGGCCTGGTTGTATTCGTGCTCGATCCAACCTAACCATATCTCAACTATAACCAAAACTTTGATGGGCTAAACTCAAAGGGATAGTAACGCTCCAAGTTTTCCAGCACTGCTGACGGTTCGTCAAACGAACGTCCGGTGCCAAAGATATGGACAAAAGAAAGTAAAGGGTCGGTAGTGGGCCCGGGTCCGGTACGACCTAGTCAGACCGACCCGGCTCGACTTATTCTGGGCCAACCCGGTTCAGGTCGACCCGTTGTCATGCCCGGTCGTCTTTTAGAGGTACGAATTTAATTTTAAAGTTTTGTTTTATGAGTTTAAATTGCCGGTTTATTTAATTGCTTGGTTGAAATGTGGGCTGAATCGACAAGGGGTTTCCATAGTGGCGCTGATAAATGCGCGTTGGCCTTACATCGCTTGGCGCGCAAGCAAGGCACGAGCAGGCCGGGTAAAAAAAAATTTAAGTGCGCGTTGATAAGTGCGCGTTGACTTCACGTCGCTCGGCACGTGGTGCCGATGCTCGAACGTTAAATAACCGGATAAATTTTTATTATGGTTTTATTGGTTATTATTGTATTATGATTATTATATTATTGTTATTATTATATTATTATTGTTATTATTATCTTTATAATTATTACGATATTATTATTATTATTGCTAACATATTATTATTATTATTATTGTTGTTGTTATTCGATTATTATTATTAAGATTTTGATAATTATTATTACTATTAATATTATTATTTCTAATATTATTATGATATTAATATTATTAATTTATTTTAATTTGTTCAACTCTCCACCCCCCATACCTAACCCTAGCCGCCGCCACCCCCTTCTCCTTTTTTTTATTCCTTTTCTTTTCGTTTCTTTTTCTTCCTTCTCCCCCACGTCTCCCCCTCCTTCTCTTCTTCTTATCTCCCTCATTCCTCTCCTTCTCCCACGGCGCACCCCATTCCTCCTCTCCTCCTTCTTCTTTTTTCCCTTCTCTCCATCTCCTCCCCCTGCCACCCCTGCTGCACCGCTCCTGCACCTCTGCCCCTCCAGCAACCGCGCTCCGCCGGACGGCTCCCCTCTCCCTCTGCTCTACCAGCCCAGACCACCCCTCCACTGTCGCGCCTCCCCCCTGCTCGCCGGACAGCAGCCGGCGCCCTCCCTCTACTCGCCGGACATCAACCGGTGCCCCCCCTGCTGCCCTCCACCAGCAGCCGCCGCACCTCCCCCCCCTTCTGCCCAGCCACACCCTGCCGCTCCCAGGTTGCACCCGTAGCGGACCAGCCCCCCTGCCGTTCTTCTTTCCATCTGCTTCTTTTCTTCTTCTTTTCTTCTTCTTCTCCTCTTCTTCTTCTTCTTCTCTTCTTCTTCTTCTTTTTCTTTCTCCTTCCTCCACTCCGCCGCGCAGGTCAGTTTTTATTTATTTATTTATTTTATTTATTTTAATTTATTCTGTTATATCATTTTATTTAATATGTTATTAATATTTTATTATAAAATTATGATTTATGTGATCATTATTATTATTATAGCATTGTTATTATTAATATGTTAATATTATTATTATATCATTACTATAATTATTATTATGTTATTATTATTATGTCAATAACAATTTTATTATTATATTATTATTATTGTTACTATTATCACATTATTATTATGTTAATTTTATTACTATATTAATGTTATTATTATTATTATTATCATGATAATATTATTATTATGTTATGATTATGCTATTATTATGATTATTATTATATTATTGTATTGTTATTATTATTATTAAAATATTATTATTATTAAGATTGTTATGATTATTATTATTATGCTATTATTATTATTATGTTATTGATATAACTACTATTATTTTTGTTATTATTAATATTACTATTATGTTAACATTATTAACGGTCTGCTGTTTTAGGACCTGTTTGACAGCTCGATACGGTGCGGTCGTTGCGCAACTGGAATCTTGCGCCGTGTCATTTTTCTGTTCCCATTTGAGGTAGGTGATTCCACACTCAATTATCATCTGGCAATCTTTTGCGTGTTGGTTTAATTTTTCAGCACCCTGCTAATTAGTTTCCATATTGAAAAATTAGTTTTGATTACTTTTTAAATGTGCATCTAATTTTCCAGTGGTATATTTATATGGTGAAAGCCCATTTTCATTGAGAAAACTCACTTTGGCTATTTATTATTATTTTATAAACTGTGCAGTGTGGTTTAAGTTTTTTTTTTAAAAAAAAGAAGAAAAAAAAGAAGTTTTGGTGTGTGTGTGGTTTTCAAAGAGGATATCAGTGTGCAGGTGACACGTTTGGCTCTAAGTGATAATGTGACATGTTATATGAACTTTGATCTTTAGGTGAGCACCAGGAGGGAAGTCGGGGTATTAGGTGGGGAGACTGGGACTAGTGAGCTAGTGTTCCAGAGATGACCCGACCCAGTTTCACTGGCAGGTTTGACAATTGCAACACTAACTAAACATATGATATCTGAGGGTCGTGGCCTTCTAACCCACGTGTTCTGAGGGTCGTGGCCCTCTAAGCCACGTTATCTGAGGGTCGTGGCCACCTAAGCCACGTTTCACTGAGACACTACGTTCTAGGATCCCACTAGTTCTAGTACCCATAGGGCCTCTCCCATCCTTTGGTGCTACCAGTTACTTTGCGTGCATAATGATACGTGATATGTCACTTGAACTACTATCCTAATGTGTTTATCTTGAACTGCCTTTCTTTTAAATCGTTTTATGAAAACCATTTCTTTTGCACTTATTTCTCTCTTTATTTAGCATTGCAAATGGTTTGTCTTTTGATAGTTTGTGTGGAATCTTTTCTTGGTGATATCCTGTTGGGCGATTGCTCACACCCTACTTACACCCTTGGGTGTAAGTAGACTTGCTTACTTCGGATACAGGTAAGGTTCCAGCTTTTGGGAGCAGTGGTTCAGGTTGTTAGCAGGACTATCTATGTGGCGTTTTGGTGGTGGCTTAGAGGCAGTGTCCCCACACTGGGCGACAGTCCTTAGGTTGGTTTTTGGTCATCTTGTTTTAGTGTTATTTGGGTTTTTGAATACTCGTGAACCAAAAACTTGTTTGGTTAACTACCCGTTTGACTGTAACCTTTACTTTTGTTTGGTTTACTTTGGTTGGTTGCTTCATATTTATTCACTTGGGTAAATCGTTCCCAAAGTTTATTTTGATACCCGGGCACTTGTGCCAGCCCGTGGGGATCGGGAACGCCCTTTGGGCCTTGTCGCAGGCCGGGTCGGGCGTCGGTTCGGATGGCAACCCGATTCGGTTCGTGACAAAATGGTATCAAAGGGAGGTTTCTTCTTAGTTTATGTTATTTGGGATGAGTTGGATTATACAGGATTTGGGTCTATCAGGGCTCAAAATTCATGTTGCGAGTAGGGTGCTTGGCCAGCATGCCTCGTGACAGATACTGAGTCACCATGGGATGTCAAGGTGCTTGTTCGACTTCTTCTCTAGGTGGGACGTGCAGGCTGCAGACTGTACGTGGACACCAGGCAAGAAAGTAGAGTTTTTGCACAACGTTGTTTCTACATGTTTGGTTTACTGATGATTATATATTTTGTTGGAAAATTTAGTTCCTTTTTATATATGTGATATTGATGGTATTCTTTCTTGATTGATGCCCTTTTGCAGTAAGATGCCTCCCCAGAGAGTTCCCATGCATCCACGGGAGGAAGCCGGAGAGAGTTCTCCCACGCCGCTTCATCAGAGATTGCTAGAGGCGATGGTCCGAGCCGTTCCGGCTTTGGGACAAGGGGCGACTCCTACCCCCGCCCCTGTTCCAGCTAGAGGGGAAGAATTTGGCTCCAGGAAGGATAGAGCTCAAGAGTTTCTGAGGAGAAAACCTCCTTCTTTCCGAGGTGGTTCAGAACCTCAGGAGGCAGAGGAGTGGCTTGAAAAGATAGAACGTATGTTCGATTTCCTTGACACGCCTGAGGAAGTCAAGGTGAAGTGTGCCTCGTTCCAGCTAGAGGGTTCCAGTCGCAAATGGTGGGAATCAGTGGTCCAGGCGGGGAAACATGAGCACATGAGCTGGAAAGATTTCAAGGGTATCTTCAACAAGCAGTATTGTCCAGAGTTCGTAGCCTATGCTAGATCTCAAGAGTTCATGGAGCTTTCGCAGGGGAATCAGACAGTGATGGAGTATGCGAATCGCTTTGCTGAACTGGTACGGTATGCACCCGAGATAGATTCGAGCGAATTATTGAAGTCTCGGAAGTTTGAGAAGGGCCTTCGACCAGAAATTTACTCCCAGGTTTTCTTATTCAAGCTGAAGACTTATGCTGAGGTGTTCGATCGTGCTTGTATGGCCGAGATTGACCAGAAGGGAAAGTCGGGGTTTCCTAGATCAGTGTCAGGGCTTGGCAGTGGCAGCTCATCTGAGAAGAAGAGGAAGCGTGATGAGCAATGGAAGAAGAGTGATGGCAGCTCAGGTCATCCTCCCAGGCATTTTTCATCTGGGGCTTCTGGTGCGGCATCCGTTGTGTGTCATCGGTGCGGAAGGGCAGGGTACATCTGACCTGTTTGTCCATACCCTCCCAGACCATGCCATGGATGTGGAGTTGTGGGACATCTACAATGCTTCTGCAGGACTGCATGCCCTTACCAGAGTGGGGCTGGATCTGTGGCTTCCAGAGGGGTATCAGTTTAGTCAGAGCCGACCAGAACGACAGGATCTCGGTTTGGTGGGCGTGGCGGTAGGACCGGATCATCTTCAGGGCAGAGCCAGATCAGGGCAGAGCCTCAGGCGAGCGGTCGTTCTCAGAAAGGGACCAGGCAACTGCATGTTTTGGATCAGGCACCAGCAGGATCTGATGCAGGGACTTCGATGGTTCGAGGTACTATTCTGGTTGCATCTTCCATAGCTGTAGTTTTATTTGATATCGATGCTTCAGTTTCTTTCATATCTACTCATCTTGTGAATCTTCTGAACCTACCAACCGAGCTGTTATCGTTTGCTATGGAGTTAGTAACACCGCTGGGGAAAAAGAGGGAGCAAGCCCTTAAGTGCTGATCGTGCGCACTCTCTATGTCGGGAGTCAAGATGGAATGGGATTTCTTGGTCCTTGACATGGACCTATTTGATGTGATCCTCAGTATGGACTGGCTGGTGCGCTTCCAGGCGCACATTGATTGCTATCGGCGCCGAGTTAGTTTTACGGCACCAGATGGGACTCCCTAGTTATTTCACGGAGAATGGGATCCTCGGTCGGGACGCGCGGGAACTCCACTCCCGGAGCTAGGAAATCTTGATTATCAGTTATCGTCGCTCGCGCTGGAGGACGATGGTGGTGTTTCACAGGGTGGGTACCTTGTGTAGTGGATGAGTTCCCATAGGTTTTCCCAGATGATTTTTCTGGCTTACCCCCAGAGCGAGACGTGGAGTTCTCGATTGAGTTGGCACCGGGAACACAGCCTATATCTCTTCCCTCATATCGCATGGCCCCCACCGAACTGAGGGAATTAAAAATACAGCTGGACGATTTGGAATCCAAAGGATTCATTCGCCCGAGCACCTCTCCTTGGGCCGCGCCAGTTTTATTCGCAAAGAAGGTCGATGGAACCCTTCGGTTGTGCATTGATTACCGGAAATTGAACAAGGTGAACATCAAGAATAAATACCCTTTGCCTCGGATTGACGATTTGTTCGTCTAGCTAAAGGGGGAAAATTGGTTCTCCAAGATTGATTTGCGTTTGGGATACCACCAGCTCCGGGTGAGAGAAGCAGATATCCCGAAGACGGCTTTCCGAAGCAGGTACGGTCACTTCGAGTACTTGGTCATGCCTTTTGGACTGACGAATGCTCCTGCAGTTTTCATGGCGCTCATGAATAGGGTGTTCCACCAATATCTCGACTCATTTGTCGTGGTATTCGTGGATGACATCCTGGTCTATTCTGGATCTGAGGAGGAGCATGAGCATCACATGCGCGTTGTTTTGGGCACTTTGCGTGATCACCACCTATACGCCAAACTCTCAAAGTGCACTTTTTGGATCAGGGAAGTGAAGTTTCTGGGGCATGTCATCTCAGAACAAGGGGTTTCAGTGGATCCTGAAAAGATCAGAGTAGTTATGTCTTGGGAGAGGCCGAGAAATGTGTTTGAGATTAGGAGTTTTCTAGGCTTGTCTGGTTATTACAGGCGCTTTGTCCGGGACTTCTCGCGGCTTGCTTCCCCCATGACCGCACTCACCCAGAAAGGGGTGAAGTTTGAGTGGAGCCCACAGTGCCAGACGTATTTTGAGGAGTTGAAGCGGCGGTTGACCACCGCACCTGTGTTGACCTTACCAGAGTCAGAAAAGGTCTATATGGTGTACTGTGATGCTTCAGGTACGGGCCTCGGATGTGTGCTCATGCAGGATGACCATGTTGTGGCTTATGGTTCTCGCCAACTTCAGCCGCATGAGAAGAACTATCCGACTCACGACTTAGAGTTGGCGGCGATGATGCATGCTTTGAAGACGTGGCGCCACTACCTTTTTGGGGAGAAGTTTGTGGTATATTCTGACCATAAGAGCCTGGACTATATTTTCTCTCAGAGGGATCTCAATTTGAGGCAGTGCCGCTGGGTCGAGTACCTACAGGGTTTTGATTTTGATATTTTCTATACCCCTGGCAAGGGTAATGTGGTAGCTGACGCTTTGAGCAGAAAAGTACCAGTGCAGGCGTTGAGTAAGTCCAGCGATGAGTGGGCTTTGATGGGGCTCTTCGCCCAGATGCATTTGGAAAGCAGGGAGCACAGTGGAAGTACTTTCTTGGCTAGAATCCAGTTGACTCCTGCTCTTCTGGAGTTGATTCAGCGGGAGCATCCTGGTGATGAGCTGTGTCAGCGATCTATGCAGTTTCTTCATGGTGGGGAGACTCCTTATGATTGGACTTTGTCTTCCCAGAGGGTCCTATGCTTCAAGGGTCGTGTTGTAGTGCCATTGTCTCTACGGAAGGTGGTGATGCAGGATAGCAACCAATCTCAGTGGGCCGTCCATCCTGGTACCACCAAGATGTATTATGATGTTCGTCGTCAATTCTGGTGGCCAAGTATGAGGCAGGACATAGCCGACTTCGTATCCAGATGTTACACCTTCCAGCAAGTGAAAGCAGAGCATCAGAGACCATCTGAACTACTCCAGCCATTACCCATTCCTACCTGGAAGTGGGAAAAGGTCGCCATGGACTTCATCATTGGCTTGACTCGTACACCTCTAGGGAGGAATGCTATCTGGGTAGTGATTGACCGCTTAACCAAGTCAGATCACTTTATTCTGATCAGAGATATAGTGAAGGTAGAGGATCTGGGCCGCTTATATGTTCAGGAGGTGTCCAGACTTCATGGCGTGCCGTTGGCAATTGTTTCTGACAGGGACCCCCTCTTTACATCTCGATTTTGGGGAGGCCTCAAGAAGGCTTTGGGGTCGTAGATTAAGATGAGCACGGCATACCATCCTAAGACCGATGGCCAGATGGAGCGGGCGAATCAGATTCTGGAAGACATGCTCCGAGCCTGTGTGTTAGATTTTGGAGGCTCATGGGATAGCCAGTTGGGGCTGGTCGAGTTTTCTTATAATGACAGTTACCAGTCTTCCATCAGAATGGAACCCTTTGAGGTGCTCTATGGTCGGCCTTATCGGTCTCCCCTGTGTTGGGTTGAGGTAGGAGAAGCCTCACTCTTGGGACCGAGCCTTGTTCAGGAGACGTCTGAGAAGGTCAAGCTGATTAGGCAACAGTTGTTGATAGCTCAGAGTCGCCACAAGTCTTATGCAGATCAGAGGCGGCGAGACCTCAAGTTTTCAGTGGGGGACCGAGTGTTCCTGAAAGTGGCCCCTCGCTTGGGTCACCGTCGTTTGGGGAAGCAGGGGAAGCTGACACCAAGATATGTCGGACCCTTCGAGATTCTTGAATGGATTGGCAAGGTGGCATACAGGTTAGCTTTTCCCTCGCAGTTGACGTTGATTCACGATGTATTTCATGTCTCCCAACTAAAGAAGTACAACCCCGACCCGTCACATGTGCTGAATTGGGAGGAGCTGGAGATAGAGTCTGACTTGTCTGTAGTTGAGCGACCAGTGCGTATAGTGGATTCCTAGGAAAAGGTGTTGCGTGGAAAGTCCATTCCTCTGCTCCGTGTTCTTTGGCAGCATGGGAATGATGAACACGAGACTTGGGAGCGAAAGTCATGGGTTGAGTAGGAGTACCCATTTCTATTCTCTGATCAGGCTTTGAGCTGACTTTCCGAGGGCGGAAAGTTTTCATGGTGGGGAGAATTGTCATGCCCGGTCGTCTTTTAAAGGTACAACTCTAATTTTAAAGTTTTGTTTTATGAGTTTAAATTGTCGGTTTATTTAATTGCTTGGTTGAAATGTGGGCCGAATCGACAAGGGGTTTCTGTAGTGGCGCGGATAAATGCGCGTTGGCCTTACATCGCTTGGCGCGCGAGCAAGGCACGAGCAGGCTGGGTAAAAAAAAAAATTTAAGTGCGCGTTGATAAGTGCACGTTGACTTCATGTCGCTCGGCACGTGGTGCCGATGCTCGAACGTTAAATAACCGGATAAATTTTTATTATGGTTTTATTGGTTATTATTGTATTATGATTATTATATTATTGTTATTATTATATTATTATTGTTATTATTATCTTTATAATTATTATGATATTATTATTATTATTGCTAACATATTATTATTATTATTTTTATTTTTGTTATGCGATTATTATTATTAAGATTTTGATAATTATTATTACTATTAATATTATTATTTCTAATATTATTATGATATTAATATTATTAATTTATTTTAATTTGTTCAACTCTCCCCCCCCCCCATACCTAACCCTTACCGCCGCCGCCCCCTTATCCTATTTTTTTTATTCCTTTTCTTTTCGTTTATTTTTCTTCCTTCTCCCCCACGTCTCCCCCTCCTTCTCTTCTTCTTATCTCCCTCATTCCTCTCCTTCTCCCGTGGCACATCCCATTCCTCCACTCCTCCTTCTTCTTTTTTTCCCTTCTCTCCGTCTCCTCCCCCTGCCGCCCATGCTGCGCCGCTCCTGCACCCCCGCCCCTCCAGCAACCGCGCTCCGTCGGACGGCTCCCCTCTCCCGCTACTCCGCCAGCCCAGACCACCCCTCCGCTGCCGCGCCTCCCCCTTGCTCGCCGGACAGCCTCCGGCGCCCTCCCTCTGCTCGCCGGACATCAACCGGTGCCCCCCCTGCTGCCCTCCACCAGCAGCCGCCGCACCTCCCCCCCTGCTGCCCAACCACACCCCGCCGCTCCCCTGTTGCACCCGTAGTGGACCAGCCCCCCTGCCGTTCTTCTTTCCTTCTTCTTCTTTTCTTCTTCTTTTCTTCTTATTCTCCTCTTCTTCTTCTTCTTCTCTTTTTCTTATTTTTCTTTCTACTTCCTCCGCTCCACCGCGCAGGTCAGTTTTTATTTATTTATTTATTTATTTTTTATTTTATTTATTTTAATTTATTCTGTTATTTCATTTTATTTAATATGTTATTAATATTTTATTATAAAATTATGATTTATGTGATCATTATTATTATTATAGCATTGTTATTATTAATATGTTAATATTATTATTATATCATTACTATAATTATTATTATGTTATTATTATTATTATGTCAATAACAATTTTATTATTATTATATTATTATTGTTACTATTATTACATTATTATTATGTTAATTTTATTACTATATTAATGTTATTATTATTATTATTATCATGATAATATTATTATTATGTTATGATTATGCTATTATTATGATTATTATTATATTATTGTATTGTTATTATTATTATTAAAATATTATTATTATTAAGATTGCTATGATTATTATTATTATGCTATTATTATTATTACGTTATTGATATAACTACAATTATTTTTGTTATTATTAATATTACTATTATGTTAACATTATTAACGACCTGCTGTTTTAGGACCTGTTTGACAGATCGATACGGTGCGGTCGTTGCGCAACTGGAGTCTTGCGCCGTGTCATTTTTCTGTTCCCATTTGAGGTAGGTGATTCCACACTCAATTATCATCTGGCGATCTTTTGTGTGTTGGTTTAATTTTTCAGCACCCTGCTAATTAGTTTCCATATTGAAAAATTAGTTTTGATTACTTTTTAAATGTGCATCTAATTTGTCAGTGGTATATTTATGTGGTGCAAGTCCATTTTCATTGCAAAAACTCACTTTGGCTATTTATTATTATTTTGTAAACTGTGCAGTGTGGTTTAAGTTTTGTTTTTTTTTAAAGAAGAAAAAAAAGAAGTTTTGGTGTGTGTGTGGTTTTCAAAGAGGATATCAGTGTGCAGGTGACATGTTTGGCTCTAAGTGATAATGTGACATGTTATATGAACTTTGATCTTTAGGTGAGCACCGGGAGGGAAGTCGGGGTATTAGGTGGGGAGACTAGGACTAGTGAGCTAGTGTTCCGGAGATGACCCGACCCGGTTTCACTGGCAGGTTTGACGACTGCAACACTAACTAAACATATGATATCTGAGGTTCGTGGCCTTCTAAGCCACGTTTTCTGAGGGTCGTGTCCTTCTAAGCCACGTTATCTGAGGTTTGTGGCCACCTAAGCCATGTTTCACTGAGACACAACGTTCTAGGATACCACTAGTTCTAGTACCCATTGGGCCTCTCCCATCCTTTGGTGCTACCAGTTACTTTGCGTGCATAATGATACGTGATATGTCACTTGAACTACTATCCTAATGTGTTTATCTTGAACTGCCTTTCTTTTAAATCGTTTTATGAAAACCATTTCTTTTTCACTTCTTTCTCTCTTTATTTAGCATTGCAAATGGTTTGTCTTTTGATAGTTGTGTGTGGAATCTTTTCTTGGTGATATCCTGCTGGGCGATTGCTCACACCCTACTTACACCCTTGGGTTTAAGTAGCCTTGTTTACTTCTGATACAGGTAAGGGTCCAGCTTTTGGGAGCAGTGGTTCAGGTTGTTAGCAGGACTATCTACGTGGCGTTTTGGTGGTGGCTTAGAGGTGGTGTCCTCACACTGGGTGGCAGTCCTTTGGTTGGTTTTTGGTCATCTTGTTTTAGTGTTATTTGGGTTTTTGAATACTTGTGAACCAAAAACCTGTTTGGTTAACTACCCATTTGACTGTAACCTTTACTTCTGTTTGGTTTACTTTGGTTGGCTGCTTTATATTTATTCACTCGGGTAAATAGTTCCCAAAGTTTATTTTGATACCTGGGCACTTGTACCAACCCGTGGGGATCGGGAACGCCCTTCTGGCCTTGTCACGGGCCGGGTCGGGCGTCGGTTCGGATGGCGACACGATTCGGTTCGTGACAAAATGGTATCAAAGGGAGGTTTCTTCTTGGTTTATGTTATTTGGGATGAGTTGGATTATATAGGAGTTGGGTCTGTCGGGGCTCAAAATACATGTTGCGAGTAGGGTTCTTGGCCAGTATGCCTCGTGGCAGATACTGAGTCACCATGGGATGTCAGGGTGCTTGTTCGACTTCTTCTCTAGGTGGGACATGCAGGCTGTAGACTGTACGTGGACACTAGGCAAGAAAGTAGAGTTTTTGCACAATGTTATTTTTACATGTTTGGTTTACTGATGATTATATATTTTGTTGGAAAATTTAGTTCCTTTTTAGATATGTGATATTGATGGTATTCTTTCTTGATTGTTGCCCTTTTGCAGTAAGATGCCTCCCCGGAGAGTTCCCATGCATCCACGGGAGGAAGCCGGATAGATTTCTCCCACGCCGCTTGATCAGAGATTGGTAGAGTCGATGGTCCGAGCCGTTCAGGATTTGGGACAAGGGGCGACTCCTGCCCCCGCCCCTGTTCCAGCTAGAGGGGAAGAATTTGGCTCCAGGAAGGATAGAGATCAGGGGTTTCTGAGGAGAAAACCTCCTTCTTTCTGAGGTGGTTCAGAACCTCAGGAGGCAGAGGAGTGTCCCGAAAAGATAGAACATATGTTCAATTTCCTTGACACGCCTGAGGAAGTCAGGGTGAAGTGTCCCTCGTTCCAGCTAGAGGGTTCCAGTCGCAAATGGTGGGAATCAGTGGTCCAGGCGGGGAAACATGAGCACATGAGCTGGAAAGATTTCAAGGGTATCTTCAACAAGCAGTATTGTCTAGAGTTCGTAGCCTATGCTAGATATCGGGAATTCATGGAGCTTTCGCAGGGGAATCAGACAGTGATGGAGTATGGGAATCGCTTTGCTGAACTGGAACGGTACGCACCCGAGATAGTTTTGAGCGAATTCTTGAAGGCTCGGAAGTTTGAGAAGGGCCTTCGACCAGAAATTTACTCCCAGGTTTTCTTATTCAAGTTGAAGACTTATGCTGAGGTGTTCGATCATGCTTGTATGGCCGAGATTGACCAGAAGGGAAAGTAGGGGTTTCCTGGATTAGTGTCAGGGCTTGGCAGTGGCATCTCATCTGAGAAGAAGAGGAAGCGTGATGAGCAATGGAAGAAGATTGATGGCAGCTCAGGTTATCCTCCCAGGATGTTTTCATCTGGGGCTTCTGGTGCGGCGTCCGTTGTGTGCCATCAGTGCGGAAGGGCAGGGCACATCCGACCTGTTTGTCCATACCCTCCCAGACCATGCCATGGATGTGGAGTTGTGGGACATCTACAGCGCTTCTGTAGGACTGCACGCCCTTACCAAAGTGGGGCTGGATCTGTGGCTTCCAGAGGGGTATCATTTCAGTCAGAGCCGACCAGAACGACAGGATCTCGGTTTGGTGGGCGTGGCGGTAGTACTGGATCATCTTAAGGGTAGAGCCAGATCAGGGAAGAGCCTCAGGCGAGCGGTCGTTCTCAGGCAGGGACCAGGCAACTACATGCTGTGGATCAGGCACCAGTAGGATCTGATGGAGGGCCTTCAATAGTTCGAGGTACTATTCTGGTTGCATCTTCCATAGCTGCAGTTTTATTTGATATCGGTGCTTCATTTTCTTTCATATCTACTCGTCTTGTGAATCTGATGAACCTACCAACTGAGCTGTTATCGTTTGCTATGGATTTAGTAACACCACTGGGGAAAAAGAGGGAGCAAGGCCTTAAGTGCCGATCGTGCGCACTCTCTATGTCGGGAGTCGAGATGGAATGGGATTTCTTGGTCCTTGAAATGGACCTATTTGATGTGATCCTCGGTATGGAAATACTGGTGCGCTTCCAGGTGCACATTGATTACTATCGGCGCCGAGTCAGTTTTACGGCACCAGATGGGACTACCTAGTTATTTCACGGAGAATGGGATCCTCGGTCAGGACGTGCGGGACCTCCACTCCCGGAGCTGGGAAATCTTGCTTATTAGTTATCGTCCCTCGCGCTGGAGGATGATGGTGGTGTTTCACAGGGTGGGTTACCTTGTGTAGTGGATGAGTTCCCAGAGGTTTTCCCAGATGATTTTTCTGGCTTACCCCCAGAGTGAGACGTGGAGTTCTCGATTGAGTTGGCGCCGGGAACACATCCTATATCTCTTCCCTCATATCGCATGGCCCCCACCGAACTGAGGGAATTAAAAATACAGCTGGACGATTTGGAATCCAAAGGATTCATTCACCCAAGCGTCTCACCTTGGGCCGCGCAAGTTTTATTCGCAAAGAAGGCCGATGGAACCCTTTGGTTGTGCATTGATTACCAGAAATTGAACAAGGTGACCATCAAGAATAAATACCCTTTGACTCAGATTGACGATTTGTTCGACCAGCTGAAGGGGGAAAAGTGGTTCTCCATGATTGATTTGCGTTCGGGATACCACCAGCTCAGGGTGAGAGAAGCAGATATCCCGAAGACGGATTTCCAAAGCAGGTACGGTCACTTCGAGTACTTGGTCATGCCTTTCGGACTGACGAATGCTCCTGCAGTTTTTATGGCGCTCATGAATAGGGTGTTCCACCAATATCTCGACTCATTTTTCGTGGTATTCGTGGATGACATCCTGGTCTATTCTGGATCTGAGGAGGAGCATGAGCATCACCTGCGCGTTGTTTTGGGCACTTTGCGGGATCACCACCTGTACGCCAAACTCTCGAAGTGCACTTTCTGGATCATGGAAGTGAAGTTTCTGGGGGATGTCGTCTCAGAACAATGGGTTTTAGTGGATCCTAAAAAGATTAGAGCAGTTATGTCTTGGGAGCAGCCGAGAAATGTGTTTGAGATTAGGAGTTTTCTGGGCTTGGCTAGTTATTACAGGCACTTTGTCCGAGACTTCTTGCGGCTTGCCTCCCCCATGACCGCACTCACCCGGAAAGGGGTGAAGTTTGAGTGGAGCCCACAGTGCCAGACGTCTTTTGAGGAGTTGAAGTGGCGGTTGACCACCGCACCTGTGTTGACCTTACCAGAGTCAGGAAAGGGCTATGTGGTGTACTGTGATGCTTTAGGTACGGGCCTTGGATGTGTGCTCATCCGAGATGACCATGTTGTGGCTTATGGTTCTCGCCAACTTCGGCCGCATGAGAAGAAATATTCAACTCATGACTTAGAGTTGGCGGCGGTGATGCATGCTTTGAAGACGTGGCGCCACTACCTTTTTGGGGAGAAGTTTGTGGTATATTCTGACCATAAGATCTTGGCCGATATTTTCTCTCAGAGGGATCTCAATTTGGGGCAGCACCGCTGGGTCGAGTACCTTCAGGGTTTTGATTTTGATATTTTCTATACCCCTGGAAAGGGTAATGTGGTAGCTAACGCTTTGAGCAGAAAAGTACCAGTGCAAGCATTGAGGAAGTCCAGCGATGAGTGGGCTTTGATGGGGCTCTTCGCCCAGATGCATTTGGAAAGCAGGGAGCACAGTGGAAGTACTTTCTTGGCTAGCATCCAGTTGACTCCTGCTCTTCTGGAGTTGATTCAGTGGGAGAAGCCTGGTGATGAGTTGTGTCAGCGATCTATGCAGTTTATTCATGGTGGGGAGACTCCTTATGATTGGACTTTGTCTTCCTAGAGGGTCCTATTCTTCAAGGTTCGTGTTGTAGTGTCGTTGTCTCTACGGAAGGTGGTGATGCAGGATAGCCACTAATCTCAGTGGGTCATCTATCCTGGTACCACCAAGATGTATTACGATGTTCGCCGTCAGATCTGGTGGCCAGGTATGAGACGGGACATAGCCGACTTCGTATCCAGATGTTACACCTGCCAGCAAGTGAAAGCAGAGCACCCGAGACCATCTGTCCTACTCCAGCCATTACCCATTCCTACCTGGAAGTGGGACGAGGTCGCCATGGACTTCATCATTGGATTGCCTCGTACACCTTGAGGGAGGAATGCTATCTAGGTAGTGATTCACCGCTTAACCAAGTCAGCTCACTTTATTCCGATCAAAGATACAGCGAAGGTAGAGGATCTTGACCGCTTGTATGTTCAGGAGGTGGTCAGACTTCATGGCATGCCATCGGCAATTGTTTTTGACAGGGACCCCCGCTTTACATCTTGATTTTTGGGAGGCCTCCAGAAGGCTTTGGGGTCGCAGATTAAGATGAGCATGACATACCATCCTCAGACCGATGGCCAGACGGAGCGGGCGAATCAGATTCTAGAAGACATGCTCCGAGCCTGTGTGTTAGATTTTGGAGGCTCATGGGATAGCCATTTGGGGCTGGTCAAGTTTGATTATAATGACAGTTACCAGTCTTCCATCAGAATGGCACCCTTTGAGGCGCTCTCTGGCCAGCCTTGTCGGTCTCCCCAGTGTTGGGCTGAGGTAGGAGAAGCCTTGCTCTTGGGACCGAGCCTTGTTCAGGAGACGTTCGAGAAGGTCAAGCTGATTAGGCAACGGTTGTTGACATCTTAGAGTCGCCACAAGTCTTATGCAGATCAGAGGCAGCGAGACCTCGAGTTTTCAGTGGGGGATAGAGTGTTCCTGAAAGTGGCCCCTCGCTTGGGTCACCGTCGTTTGGGGAAGCAGGGGAAGCTGACACCGAGATATGTTGGACCCTTCGAGATTCTTGAACGGATTGGAAAGGTGGCATACAGGTTATCTTTGACCTCACAGTTGACGTCGATTCATGACGTATTTCATGTCTCCCAACTAAATAAGTACAACCCCGACCCATCACATGTGCTGAATTGGGAGGAGCTGGAGATAGAGTCCGACTTGTCTGTAGTTGAGCGACCAGTGCATATAGTGGATTCCCAGGAAAAGGTGTTTCATGGAAAGTCCATTCCTCTGGTCCGTGTTCTTTGGCAGCACGGGAATGATGAACACGAGACTTGGGAGCGAAAGTCGTGGGTTGAGTAGGAGTACCCATTTCTATTCTCTGATCAGGCTTTGAGCTGACTTTCCAAGGGCGGAAAGTTTTCATGGTGGGGAGAATTGTCATGCCCGGTAGTCTTTTAGAGGTACGACTTTAATTTTAATGTTTTGTTTTATGAGTTTAAATTGCCGGTTTATTTAATTTCTTGGTTGAAATGTGGGATGAATCGACAAGTGGTTTCCGTAGTGGCACTGATAAATGCGCGTTGGCCTTACATCGCTTGGCGCGCGAGCAAGGCACGAGAAGTCCGGGTAAAAAAAAGTTTAAGTGCGCGTTGATAAGTGCGCGTTGACTTCACGTCGCTCGGAACGTGGTGCTGATGCTCGAACGTTAAATAACCGGATAAATTTTTATTATGGTTTTATTGGTTATTATTGTATTATGATTATTATATTATTTTTATTATTATATTATTATTGTTATTATTATCTTTATAATTATTATGATATTATTTTTATTATTGCTAACATATTATTATTATTATTATTATTTTTATTTTTGTTATGCGATTATTATTATTAAGATTTTGATAATTATTATTACTATTAATATTGTTATTTCTAATATTATTATGATATTAATATTATTAATTTATTTTAATTTGTTCAACTCTCCCCCCCCATACCTAACCCTAGCTGCCGCCACCCCCTTCTCTTATTTTTTTTATTCCTTTTCTTTTCGTTTATTTTTCTTCATTCTCCCCCACGTCTCCCCCTCCTTCTCTTCTTCTTATCTCCCTTATTCCTCTCCTCCCGCAGCGTACCCCATTCCTCCTCTCCTCCTTCTTCTTTTTTTCCCTTCTCTCCATCTCCTCCCCCTGCCGCCCCTGCTGCGCCGCTCCTGCACCCCCGCCCCTCTAGCAACCGCGCTCCACCGGACGGCTCCCCTCTCCCTCTGCTCCGCCAGCCCAGACCACCCCTCTGCTATTGTGCCTCCCCCCTGCTCGCCGGACAGCAGCCGGCGCCCTCCCTCTGCTCGTCGGACATCAACCGGTTCCCCCCCTGCTGCCCTCCACCAGCAGCTGCCGCACCTCCCCCCTGCTGCCCAGCCACACCCCGCTACTCCCCTATTGCACCCGTAGCAGACCAGCCCCCCTGCCGTTCTTCTTTCCTTCTACTTATTTTCTTCTTCTTTTCTTCTTCTTCTCCTCCTCTTCTTCTTCTTCTCTTCTTCTTCTTCTTTTTCTTTCTCCTTCCTCCGCTCCGCCACGCAGGTCAGTTTTTATTTATTTATTTTTATTTATTTATTTTTAATTTATTCTGTTATTTCATTTTATATAATATGTTATTAATATTTTATTATAAAATTATGATTTATGTGATCATTATTATTATTATAGCATTGTTATTATTAATATGTTAATATTATTATTATATCATTACTATAATTAATCTTATGTTATTATTATTATTATGTCAATAACAATTTTATTATTAATATATTATTATTGTTACTATTATTACATTATTATTATGTTAATTTTATTACTATATTAATGTTGTTATTATTATTATTATCATGATTATATTATTATTATGTTATGATTATGCTATTATTATGATTATTATTATATTATTGTATTGTTATTATTATTATTAAAATATTATTATTATTAAGATTGCTATGATTATTATTATTATGCTATTATTATTATTATGTTATTGATATAACTACTATTATTTTTGTTATTATTAATATTACTATTATGTTAACATTATTAACGGTCTGCTGTTTTAGGACCTGTTTGACAGCTCGATACGGTGCGGTCGTTGCGCAACTGGAGTCTTGCGCCGTGTCATTTTTCTGTTCCCATTTGAGGTAGGTGATTCCACACTCAATTATCATCTGGCGATCTTTTGGGTGTTGGTTTAATTTTTCAGCACCCTGCTAATTAGTTTCCATAATGAAAAATTAGTTTTGATTACTTTTTAAATGTTCATCTAATTTTCCAGTGGTATATTTTTGTGGTGCAAGTCCATTTTCATTTCAAAAACTCACTTTGGCTGTTTATTATTATTTTGTAAACTGTGCAGTGTGGTTTAAGTTTTTTTTTTAAAAAAAAGAAGAAAAAAAAGAAGTTTTGGTGTGTGTGTGGTTTTCAAAGAGGATATCAATGTGCAGGTGACACGTTTGGCTCTAAGTGATAATGTGACATGTTATATGAACTTTGATCTTTAGGTGAGCACCAGGAGGGAAGTCGGGGTATTAGGTGGGGAGACTGGGACTAGTGAGCTAGTGTTCCAGAGATGACCCGACCCGGTTTCACTGGAAGGTTTGATGATTGCAACACTAACTAAACATATGATATCTGAGGGTCGTGTCCTTTTAAGCCACGTGTTTTGAGGGTCGTGGCCTTCTAAGCCACGTTATATGAGGGTCGTGGCCGCCTAAGCCATGTTTCACTGAGACACGACGTTATAGGATCCCACTAGTTCTAGTACACATAGGGCCTCTCCCATCCTTTGGTGCTACCAGTTACTTTGTGTGCATAATGATACGTGATATGTCACTTGAACTACTATCCTAATGTGTTTATCTTGAACTGCCTTTCTTTTAAATCATTTTATGAAAACCATTTCTTTTGCACTTCTTTCTCTCTTAATTTAGCATTGCAAATGGTTTGTCTTTTGATAGTTGTGTATGGAATCTTTTCTTGGTGATATCCTGCTGGGCGATTGCTCACACCCTACTTACACCCTTGGGTGTAATTAGACCTATTTACTTCTGATACAGGTAAGGGTCCAGCTTTTGGGAGCAGTGGTTCAGGTTGTTAGCAGGACTATCTACGTGGCGTTTTGGTGGTGGCTTAGAGGCGGTGTCCTCACACCGGGCGACAGTCCTTAGGTTGGTTTTTGGTCATCTTGTTTTAGTGTTATTTGGGTTTTTGAATACTTTTGAACCAAAAACCTGTTTGGTTAACTACCCGTTTTACTGTAACCTTTACTTCTGTTTGGTTTACTTTGGTTGGCTACTTTATATTTATTCACTCTGGTAAATCGTTCCCAAAGTTTATTTTGATACCCGGGCACTTGTGCCAGCCCGTGGGGATCGAGAACGCCTTCAGGCCTTGTCGCGGGCTGGGTCGGGCATTGGTTCGGATGGAGACCTGATTTGGTTCGTGACACCCGTCCTGACCCGCTGGTTCCGGCTTGGCCTATTGGGCGGGCCGGCCCATTGGGTTTGGCCCCGCCTGCCGGGCTCGGCCCCGCAGGTCGTGAGGGGCCTCAAGGGCGCAGACCGGCCGCGAGGGCGCGGAACGACCATGATTCCATGTGAGGGTAGCTCGGCTTGGAGAGAACCATGAGGGCGCGGTTTGGGGAGGCTCGTCTTGGAGACCGAGGTGGCGCGGCTGAGGCCGGTTCGGCCAGGAGGCCGTGGGTCGGCTGGGGGCTGGTTCGGCTAGGGCGCGGCGCGGCCGGGCCGGTGGGTGGAGCGGTTTGGCTAGGGTGCTCAGGAGGCATGGGTGGTCGGGAGTTGGCCGGGCAGACCAGCAAGCGGGCTGGCGGGTGGCCAGGTGGTGGCTGAGGAGGCCAGCGGGCGGCCGCGACTCGGCTCGGAGAGCAGCGCGGCCGGCGGGGGCTCGGCCGGGGCCTGTTCGTCCAGGGGCGGGGCGGGACACCATGAGGTCGGTGCGGGTTGCGGAGACCGCAGGTAGCGCAACCTTTGTCTTCTCCGCCTTCGTCGTCTCATCTCTATGCCAAAGGATATCCCAAAAGAGATCGACGGAGGGAGTCAGGCCATGTTAGTTTGTCCCGCACCCTCCCCATTTAGGGTGATAGCAATCGGTTCATCAAGGTAGGATAATGATGAACAACAAATCACCCATAAAAGAAAACATATCCCCGTTCTTTGTTTTTAAAGAAAAGAAGAACATGGCACATAAAATAAAACAACCCCTACCTTTGATCTTTGATCATCAATGAAGTCGCGGGAAGAAGACGAATGTGATCGTTTTTCATCACGTCCACGACACACTTCCAATCCCAAGCTCGTGCGTCAGCTCATTGACGATGATGTGGAGGGAAGGTTAGTTGAAGATGTTCCACATCGGTAGGATCCGAGTATGAAGGTCGAAGGAGTTCGTTGTCGGCGTTCTTTGTTGGAATAACGCGTTCTTTGTTCTTCGTTGGAGAGAGATTTTTCTCCCCAAGCTCTCTCTTCTCCAAATTTTCCACCAAAATGGATATTCCAAGACAAATAATAGATTAAGTTAATCTATTATTTAATTTTTTGGCACAAAATTCAAAATGGGTGAATTAATTAACTTGGATCCCCTTAATTAATGTGGAGGATATGTCAAAAAATTAAGTTAGGGGAGTTGGAACCAATAAAGGAGGGGGGGTGTGGAGAGACTCTCCCTCATTAATGAGGGGAGTTGAGAGGTTTTCCTCTCCCCCATTAATAGGGGGGTTTAGCCCCGTGTAGTCCCCAAATCGTAACCTCTCATAGGAGGTTAGGTTTGGGTGGGCCCCACCACCATAACCTCTTATGGGAAGTTAAGTTGTTTTGGTCTCACCTCCAACTTCCATGTAGAGGTTTTAACCAATAAATTAAAATAAAGACACACACTTTATTTTTATTTAAATCATTCTATAAAAACCCCAAAACTATCTTTTATTCTCGACCAACTGCCATCGAGGTGAAAGTCTTCTTAAGCGAATACTGGTGCTGCGAGTTCAACGGTGCCCTCAGATTTCAATTCCAAGCATCGGTTGAAAAGTTATAAAAACCCACTCGTACGTTTACTGAACTTACCCAAACAAAACTTTAGAAATTGATTCTGGGCATATCGGGCCTCAGAATAATGCGTCGTAAATTTTTGCAGACTCTTAAAATTCCCATGTATTTAAGAAAAATTTTTCCATGGAAATTCTGGTTCATTACATTCTTCCCACCTCAGGGCTTTACGTCCCCATAAGCTACAACTAGAACTAAGGGAACAAGTGGCGGTACTAAGAACGCATCTGAGCCTCACGCTCCCATATTCTCTCCTGGAGGTTCTCGTTCTGCCAACGAACGCGCACCATAGGTATCGACCATCCACGAAGGAACCACTCCTGTCAATCCTCAATCTCCACTGGAACCTCCGTAAAAGTCTCCCCATCGTCTATGTCCAGCTCTCCATGGTCGATGATGTGAGAAGGGTCATGCACATATCTCCTCAGCTGGGATACATGGAAGACGTCGTGCACCCAGTGCAACTGAGGTGGAAGAGCTAAGTGGTATGCCACCTCGCCTAGTCTGCTGAGGACCTGAAAAGGTCCAATGAAATGCGGAGATAACTTGCCACCTCAGCCAAATCTCCATAACCCTCATCGAGGTGAGACCCGTAGAAAGACGTGGTCGCCATCCTTGAACTCTAGAGGTCTCTATCTCCTGTCGGCATATGACTTCTGTATGATCTGTGTAGTCTTCATTCGCTCCAGGATGATCTGCACCTTCTCCGTGGTAGCTCGTACCATCTATGGTCCAACTAGTGCGGACTTCATTGGGTATGTTCAGCACAGTGGCGATCTGCAAGGTCGACTATACAAGGCCTCAAAAGGTTCCATCCCAATGGTGGAGTGATAAATATTGTTGTATGAAAACTACACCAAAGGTAATTGATCCTCCCAACTATGACCGAAGTCGATGACACAATCACAAAGCAGGTCCTTGAGGGTCTGAATGGTCCGATCAGTCTGTCCATTTGTCTGAGGATGGAAAGTGGTTCTCAGACGAAGTTGCATCCCAAAAGCCTCTTATAACCACTTCCATAGTCGGGAAGTAAACCGTGTGTCATGATCCGAGACAATAGATGAAGTTACTCCATGTAGCCGCATGATCTCCTGCACATAGAGGCATCCCATGATCTCTATTAAACCCTGCTCTCTGATCAGTAGTAAGTGGGCTGACTTGGTGAGTTGGTCAATGATCACCCAAATCGAGTCGTAACCCCTAGATGTACGTGTAATTACTATCACAAAGTCCATGTATATTCCATCCCACTTCCACTTTGGGACCTCTAAAGGCTGAACCAAGACTTCTAGTACCTAATGCTCCACCTTCACTTGTTGACAAGTGAGGCATAAAGAGACAAAATCCGCTACTGACTTCTTCATACCTGGACACCAGTGATTTCTTCGGAGATCTTGGTACATCTTCGCCACTTCTGGATGTACCGCTATAGGAGATGTGTGGAACTTTCTCAACACTTCCTCATGAAGAGACACTGGTACCATAATACATCCTCTGAAGAGAATGACATGCTCCCCACCTTCATAAAATCCATCAGGTGCCTACCCTGTGGATATCTGAGCACGTTGTGTCTCACAGTCAGCGTCTCTACACTGTGCCTCCCTGAATCGCTGAAGAAGTGAAGGAGTGACTATAAGAGACTGAAAGAAAGATGTTTCATCTCGGTCTACAAAGGATATCTATAAAGCATCTAGCTACTCCGTCGCCTCTCCTAGCATGTGAATACCTGATCTCTTGCTGAGAGCATCTACTACAACGTTCCCCTTCCCAGGAGTATAGATTATCTCGAAGTCATAGTCCTGGAGGAACTCAATCCATCGCCGTTATCTTAGGTTCAGGTCCTTCTGAGAGAAGATATACTTGAGACTCTGGTGGTCAGATTAGACTGTGAAACGCTCGCCCATCAGATAGTGCCACCATATCTTCAAGGAGAATACCACTACTCCTAAATCCAGGTCATGAGTGGCGTAGTTCTGCTCATACTTTCTCAGTTGATGAGAACCATAAGCGATCACTTCTTGGTCATGTATTAGGACACATCCGAGTATGGTCCCTGATGTGTCGTAGTAAACTATGTACCCTATTCCCTCCTCTGGAAGCCTTAATATGGGGGCACTAGTCAGCCTCTGCCTCAGCTCTTGAAAGCTCTGCTGGAATCTATCTGACCACACAAAGGGTTTCCCCTTCTTCGTTAAGGCTGATAGTAGTGCTGCAACTATGGAGAAATCTGATACAAACCTTCAGAAGTATCCATCCAAACCCCAAAAACTCTATACCTCTATCACACTCCTGGGTGGCTCCCAAGAAAGTACCACATCAATCCTCACTGGATCTACTGCAACTCCAGCCTCCGAGATGACATGTCCCAAAATGTGAACCTCTTGGATCCAAAACTGGAACTTCGAGAGCTTTCCATAAAGCTGGTGCTCTTAGAGTGTTTCTAGTACTACCTGTAAATGGTAGGCATGCTCCTCCTTAGTATTCGAGTAGATTACAATGTCGTCGATGAAGACTACGACAAAGCGATCGAGGTATGGCTGGAAAATCTTGTTCATGAGTCCCATGAACAATGTTGGAGCATTGGTTATGCTAAAAGGCATAACCAAGAACTCATATTGGTCTCATCGACATCTTAAAGTTATCTTCTATATATCCTCATCTCAAAATATGATCTGGTGATAGCCTGATCTAAGGTCTATCTTCGAGAACCATCGTTCTCCCTTCAGCTGATCAAAGAGGTCATCAATCCTTGGGAGTGGGTACTTGTTCTTCATGGTCACCTGGTTTATGTGACGGTAGTCGACACAAAGCCTGAAGCTTCCATCCACCTTCTTGGTGAAAAAAATTGGGGCTGCCCAGGGAGAAACACTGGGTCGGATGAATCCCTTCCCCTGCAAGTCCTCCAACTATGCCCGTAGCTCACAAAGCTCAGTGGGAGCTATCCGATGTACTGGTGTAGATATCGGTGTCGTCCTAGGGTACATTTCAATGTAAAAGTCCACCTCTCTATGATTAGGTAGTCCTGGGACATCGTTAGGGAAAACATCCGTGTACTGGTCCACCACTATAGGATAGTTCGGACTCTGCGTATCAACCGCTCCGAGGATAAGGCTATCCAATTGATTATTAATCGACTACCCCCTCCTCTGGGTAAGTCCATCCTGCACTGTTAAGGCTCCATTTTCCCCGGCGAAGGTAAACATAGTCCCATCCATGCGGATACACCGCACTTTGTGCCTAATACAGTCAATATGATCATGGACTGTAGATAAACTATCCATACCCAAGCTGATGCCATAAGGCCTCGACGCCGCTACTAGGATATCCCAACCAAATCTTTCACCTCCTAGAGTAAGCTTACACTGTCGACACTAGTGTGTAATCGTCGAATCTACTCCCGTAGAAATCTCTAGTCATAAGGATTGAGACAACGAATATGTCGGAATTTCCAAGCTCCGAACGAGGGCGGTGGAAATGAAAGAGTGACTGGAACCTGTGTCTATAAGAACTACAACTAAGGTGGAGTAGTCACAGATCGTACCTAGAATCATCTCTGGAGTGCCATGATCGTAAGTCTCAATTGCCTGGAGCTGGGATCTCGCCTCTCCACATGTTCCCTACGGTCAGGGAGGACCTCCTGGTGGTGGTGGTGGTAAAACCTTGTAACGTCATCCACCGCCGGCTGCACAACCAGATCCTCTGCCATGTTCTCCTACGCCTTGCGGATCACCTCGATCGAACCTCTGCCTCTACCTGGGAGGCCCCTAAATTGTCTGATGATCATCCGAATGGCAGGTCGGATAGTCACAAGCCATGTGACCCTTCCCATTGCATGTGAAACATTTCATGTTCCTCGAATGACTGGCTCTGACTCACGTGCCTCACACAACTGAACCCGTGTCTTGAGGTCGTCCACTGTATGGTCTGGTCTGCTTGGATCTCTATGAAATCTGTCTACTTATAGATACAGAGGACTCCTCTACATGACACCCGATGGCGGGTCTTGCTGCTGGTGACTGCTCAGCAAGGAAACTCTCCATTAAGAGGGCTCACTCCAACACCCCCTCCTGGATCGGGATGCTGAGGGAGATCATCGAAGCCCTGATCTCTCGCTTGAGCCCCTATTCGAAGGTCCAGGAACTGAAGAATGGGTCCCACACCATATCTGTGGAGTAGCGTGAGAGGTCGGTGAACCTCACAGAGTACTGTGCCACCATCATGCTGCCCTTCTACAGATGAAGTATCTCCTGTATCTGTAATGCATGTAGGGTGGCAGGGACAAACTCCACCCAAAACAGGATCTCAAAGTCTACCCAGAGTAGTATCGCCTCGTCATGGACATGGAGCATCAGGCTCCACCATCTGTCTGCTGCTGCATGAAGGAGAATCGCAACAATGATCACCATAAGGTCGGCTGGTGTCCCTGCCAGTTTGAAGAATCTCACCACAGCCTCCAGGAAATCCTCAACTGCCAGCGGGTCCATCTCTCCCCTGTACCCGGGCGGCCTCTAGCGCTGGAACTCGTGCAACACACTAAGGCGACATGCACTCTCTCCTACTGGGGTTGGTGGTATCAGTGGACCAATGGGTAGTGGTACAGTTGGAGCCTCCGCTGTGATAGGGCCCTGCACTGAGGCCTCGTCGCACGGTGGGTTTCCATATTGTACAAAGCCTGGAACCCTGGCTGGCTATCTTCATGGAGGCATCCTGTAAAGAAATAGGTGTACTATAGTCAAAAAGTTATACCTGGTGAGCTGACTCAAAGATATCACAAAGAAAACTCTTCAAAACACACACACACAATTAGTGTTTTTTCATGCACTGAGTCAGAAATCAGAAGTTAAGGTCCGGGTGTATGGATATTTCAGCCGCTGCACCAACACTGGACTCCCTGAACTAAAAACCACACTCAGTACCCATAACACTATTGCTTCAAAGAAAATATCAGAGTCTTAAGTTTTGCGTTAGAACCGACTCCTTTGATACCAATTTGCCACGACCCATCCCTTGGGGCCCGTACCGTGACTACCCCAAGCCCGACATCCATTGGACATGGGCTGGAAACTAGCACCAATGGAATAAATCCCTAAAATTAGGAAGGAATTACCTTTATAACCTAAAAACGAACACAACAGAGTACTAGCTGGGAGAAAATCACTAAGTAAAACTGTATAACAAAAGAGTGTTGAAAAGTAAAAGGAGGACAGAAATACAAGCCCAACTGTAAAGTACAAGAAACTAAAAGTACAAGTACTGGAAAAATGGAAAACATCTCATGGATCATCCACTGGGAAATCCTACCTGAAGGGTAGGTACAGATAGCCTCCACAACACTCCACGCCCGTCCGTCTCCTCTGTGTACCATCACGCCGTGTGGTCCACCTCTGGGTACCGTCTAGTCCTATTATACTCAGCCTTGTTTAGTGTTGTTTGTTGTCTGCATCCAACACAATGAGGTGTGGGCATAGACCGTGCAGGGGTGTGTATAACGATACTCAGTAGGGACCCCGAGACCCTCAAGGTCTCACAAAACCCAACAAGGATAAACCACAAGGTATGAAATCAAGAGATAACCCCACTTAGGTATATGCCCATACATATACCTAAGTTATCAATTAATCCATCTCAATCATGATTAAAACAAAAATTTATTGACTCAACTCACACAAGTATACAAATTTTGTATAGAGTTCAAGATGATTAGATGTAGCCACTAAATAATCCATTATGTCGATCCTACACAGGATCCAGGAACAAAAATTAGAACTGTCGAACCCACACAGGATACGGAAATAGTATCAGAGTTGTCGAACCCACACAGGATCCAGGCACAGTAGTCAGAGCTATCGAACCTACACAGGATCCAGGAATAGTCGTTAGAGTGTAGCCAGCCACAAGGTTCCGCACAAAGCATGCTTGATTCCAGGAGGGTCTTATCCTCAAGCCAAGTGTCTATATATAAACTTTCACTAAGTCTCAAGTTTATGTATCCAAAAGATCTGTCATGCCAAAAGGAACCCAATGCGATAGACGGTGCGTCAATCGGACGCCCGGTCTGAGAGTTATTGACATTTTAGTCCTGGGGGCCTAGTTGGATTCGTGATCGATCCAACCTGAAAATATCTAAACTATACCCAAAACTCCAGTGGGGTAAACTCAAAGGGACCGTCACACTCCAATTTTTCCAGCGCCACTGACGGTTCGTCAAACGAACGTCTGGTGCCAAAGATATGGCCAAAAGAAAGTAAAGGGTCGGTAGTGGGCCTGGGTCCAGTCCGACCCGGTTGGACAGACCCGGCCCAACTTAGTCTAGGTCGACCTGGTTTGGGTCGACCCATCCTGACCTGTTGGGTCCAGCCTGGCCCGTTGGGAGAGCTAGCCCATTGGGTTCATCCCCACCTACTGGGCCCAGCCCAGCAGGCCGCAAGGAGCCATGGAGGGCCGCTAGGGCGCGGACCGGCCGCGAGGGCGCGGACCGGCCGCGAGGGCGCGGACCGGCCGCGAGGGCGCGGACCGGCCGCGAGGGCGCGGACCGGCCGCGAGGGCGCGGACCGGCCGCGAGGGCGCGGACCGGCCGCGAGGGCGCGGACCGGCCGCGAGGGCGCGGACCGGCCGCGAGGGCGCGGACCGGCCGCGAGGGTGTGGACCGGCCGCGAGGGCGCGGACCGGCCATGATTCTGTGTGAGGGAGGCTCTGTCCGAAGAGAACCATGAGGGAAAAGTTCAGGGTGGGTCAGCCAGGAGGCCGAGGTGGCGCGACCAAGGCCGATTCGGCCGGGAGGCCGTGGGTCGGTCGGGGGCCGGTTCGGCCAGGGCCCGACGCGACCGGTCCGACGAGTGGTGTGGTTTGGCCAGGGTGCGCGGGAGGCACGAGCGGTCGGGAAGGTAGGCTGTCGGGTGACCGAGTGGGCTGGGAGGCGGTTGGGAGGTGGCCGGGCAGGCTGGTAGGTGGGTCGGTGGGCAGCCGGGAGGCGGCCGGGCAGGCCGGCGGGCGGCCACGGCTCGACATGGTGAGTGGCGCGGCCGGCAGGGGCTCAGTCGGGGCAGGTTCGGCCAGCAGCGGTGCGGGATGTCGTGTGGGCGGCGTGGTTCGCAGAGGTCATGGGTAGCACAACCTTTATCTTCACCGCCTTCATCACCTCATCGCCATGCTAAAGGATATTACAAAAGAGATCAACGGAGGAAGTTGGGCCATGTTAGTTTGGCCTGCACCCTCCATGTTTAGGGTGATATCAATCGGTTCATCAAGGTAGGAGAACGATGAACAACAACTCACCCATAAAAGGAAACATATCCTCATTCTTCATTTTAAAGAAAAGAAGAACATGGGACATAAAAGAAAATAACCCCTACCTTTGATCGTTGGTCGTCGATGAAGTCGTGGGAAGAAGACGATGGTGATCGTCGTTCGTCGCGTCTGCTGCACACTTCCAATCCCGAGCTTGTGCATCGGCTCGTTGATGACGATGAAGAGGGAAGTTCGGTTGAAGAAGTTCCATGTCTGTAGGATCCAAGTATGAAGGTCGAAGGAGTTCGTTGTCATCGTTCTTCGTTGGAAGAATGCGGTCTTCTTTCTTCGTTGGCGAGAGCTTTTTCTCTCTAATCTCTCTCTTCTCCAAAGTTTCCACCAAAATGAATATGCCAAAACAAATAATAGATTGAGTTAATCTATTATTTAATTTTTTGGCACAAAATTCAAAATGGGTGAATTAATTAACCTGGATCCCCTTAATTAATGTGGAGGATTTGGAAAAAAAATTAAGTTAGGGGAGTTGGCACCAATAAAGGAGGGGGGTGTGGAGAGACTCTCCCTCATTAACGAGGGGAGTTGAGAGGTTTTCCTCTCCCTCATTAATAAGGGGGTTTAGTCCCATGTGGTCCCCACATCGTAACCTCTCACGAGAGTTTAGGTTCGGGTGGGCCCCACCACCATAACCTCTCAAGGGAGGTTATGGTGTGGTGGTCCCTCCTCCAACTTCCATGTGGAGGTTTTAACCAACAAATAAAAATAAATCCACACACTTTATTTTTATTTAAATCATTCTCTAAAAACCCAAAACTATTTTTATTCTTGACCAACTACCGTCGAGGTGAAAGTATTCTTAAGTGAATACCAACGCTGCGAGTTCAACGGTGCCCTCAGATTTAAATTCCGAGCACCGATTCAAAATTTATAAAACATGCTCGTACGTTTACTGAACGTACTCGAACAAAACTTCAGAAATTGATTCAGGGCACACCGGGCCTCAGAATCATTCGCCATAAATTTTCACGGACTCGTAAAATTCCTATGTATTTAATAAAAAAAATTCCATGGAAATTCCGGGCCTTTACTCAAACCCTATGAGGAATTATAAAAATTAAATAAATGTTTCATTTTATAAATTTTCAGTAAAATAGAGAAAGTATATCATTACAATACCTTTACATGTTCCCAAAGTGTTTCCTTTGTTATAGTTTATTCTTCCATGAGATTGGTAATATCATCATTTGAAGAAGACATTGTATGTATGGGTAGTCAAACATTTAATTTAGATTACATTAATGTAGTATAGAATATAAAAAATTATTATAAAAAATAGTATATTAAAAAAACATTAACCTTCTCATTGAACTCTCTTTTTTTAAAGGTTGTAGGAATTCACCTTTTCGTGATGATTGTATACATTCTTGACCCATTTCCATATTGTCATTATTTTAGTTGTAGTATCAAAATCTAATATTGCATGAGGTCATTTATTTATGATCTCTATGAAAATTAAAAAAATAATTATCTGATAGAAATGATGAGGAAAGTAACTAAAAAAAGTATATAAAATTATGAGAAAATAAAATAAATATGTAATAGGAAGTCACATATTTATGATATATGTGTAAATTCTACCATCAGGTATGCTTCCCATTCATTTCTAAACAAATCTATGCCATATTATGAAAATGATAATTTTATACAGTCATAGTAGTATTGGTAAAATACAAATACACAATATATTAATAAATATTTTAAATAAATAGTTATTATATTAAAAAATACTTCTTCGTGGATGCTAGTTTGTTTATGGGATATGATCTCTGTCATAAATTTTAAAAAAAACTAAACATAATTTTTTCTATTCGTTTTTTTCAAACACTATAAAAACATTAAGAAAAATAAGTAATTTTTTTATATGTGTTTGGATAGTGAAATATTATTATATATACCCTAATACTTGTCAACTTGTAGAGACTATCATGATCCTTATGCACATGGGTTGTCCCCATGCCATGATTTTCATGATATTTATACACTTCCCTATCATAGAAAAATTATTATTAAAACATAACATAAAATATGTAACTTGATGTTTAATTCTAAAACATTGGATGTAGTGTATTAAAAATTGACAAACAACATCATGTGTGGTCTGTTTGTTGGGTATCTATGTAGTGAATCGAGGAAATAAATATTTGTACTATCCAAATTGACCAAAATGTGTATCTAATGTTTCTTAAAAACAAAAAAAAGGAATAAGTAATGAAATAAATGAAGATATATTTGACATGATTAAATTGTATACAACATTGGTATTAAGAAGAGTCTTTCATCTGTATGTTTATTTTCAAATTATTTGGTTATTTTTGCTACTATTTCATTCATTCATTTTAATATATTTCGTTTTGTACTTTAGATGTGATATGAGGACTAATGAGTCCAAATTTATGTTCATGGGTTAATATCTTTAATTGTTATTGATATATACGCCTATAAAAAACATGAAATGTATTTAGTCATAAATAACATTGTATATCAGATTTTGGAAAAACAAATCATGAAAATATACCTCATGTATACATTTACAACTGATCCTCACAACCATTCATAGTTGAGTATTTAATTTACATTATCAAGAGAAATATAGTATATAAAATACTCTCCATACTTTTTTTCATCAAAATAAATTATGTGATTACTACCACTTTGTAACTTTGTATTCGCATGAACCTTCAATATTAGTAAATGTGGACATTGAATGGGTGGAGTAAAGGTGCTTTTTGAAGATCTTTTTGATCAGTTGGTCGATCCTTTATATGGTTTTGATTCAAATGTTTGTTTAAACCTCTTCCTTTTTCTGTCTGTAATAACATTCATAGATTTAGACTTTTATCATTAATTGTTAAAGGTTTAGCATGAAAACTAAATTAGAAATGAATACATACTTGTTAACATGTATTTTACAAGAACTGATAGCCATTATAAGAATATTTCAATATCTTGGTAGACCGTATGAATATCTGGGTCATTACACATAATAGGTAGCTCAGTGCTCAACTCATGAACTACGATAATCCCCACTCTCACAAGAGCTGTTGGAAGTGTTCAGTTTTTTAGACTATATTCTTGGATATTTAACATAGTATCTCTCACTATAAGGTGACGGGTTGGAGTTGATAGATAGAAATCATAGTCATTTTCACCCAGTAGAAAATTATTATAAGGAAAGTATTACTTTCTTCCTAATTCACATTTCACAAATTAAATTATAAGAAAATTGTTTACTTCATCTAAAACATCCCTTTTAGGGGGTGTCTCACCTCTAAGTTTTTGGGGGGTCTTCATACAATGGTTTTTCTTGATTTTTTTATTCTCTTTGCTTCCCCCTATATAATTTTTTAGAAACTCAGTTCACCAATAAAATTTTTATTCAAAGGGAATATAATATTACTTTCAACTCTTTCATTTCTTTATATTTATCCTCTCGTTGTTTTATTTTATAAAAATATTTTTTGAGGTGTCACCCCAAAGATCACACCTCTAACATGGCCATATTGTTCTGTCCACTTCGGGGAAAATGATAGTAGGTTTTCATCTAGTACAAGTGTTGATGATTCCTATGACTAAGTCAGAGAGAAAATATAGAAGAATAAGTAATCATTGTAATGTAATATGTATTTAAGTAATTTTTTATTATTTCATACGTACTCATTTTTTCACACTATTTGTGTGTTTTAATATATTAGTATCCCATATTGATTTACAAGTTCCTCTTTCCATAGAACATGTTGTGGGATGGAAGTGTCTTTGAATTTGGATTGATGAATCTGTATATAAAAATAGGAACATAATTTTTTTTCATGTCATATAAAAGTATTAATGTAGATTTCAAATATGTATCAATTTTTTTCAAGTGAAGAATACCCCATTCTTGTTTTATAGTAGGGGTAAATAGGTTTTTTTCTCATTCCTAATTTTTAATACTGGGTTTTTGTTTCATAAATAAAAAATTCTCAATCAAAGTGATGAATACATGTATTTTCAAACAATGTATTATCATCCACAATGTACCTGAAAATATATCTCCCCATGAAATCCAGTAAACACATCTCACTCTTCTTGGATTATCAGGTTTTTATATATAAGTGGTGGGTGGGTGTTTATTTTACCTTCAATAGATTTAAGTAGAAATATCATTAGAATTGTGTGAAGTACTCTGTGAATCCTTACAACAATAATTAATACAAAATTATTGTGGTAGTTTTATACTATATAGTCACTCTTCAAGGTATGATGAAGAGTAAGTCAATGTTTGATTTTTTTATTTTTTAGTAAAATAAATAAATTATATCATAATTTTGTCGTAATCTCTTACAAAATTAGTATCTTAAGCTTAGAAACAACATAGTTCCATGAATCTACATCAATCAGAATGCGCTGCTGAGTGATGAGCCTAATAAAACTACTAAACATGTCCTTTTAGGGGTTAATAGGTTGGTTATGTACATTCTATCCCACAACAAATTTTATTACTTTTCTTTTTTTCCTTATTAATTTTTTCTAACATCGTAATGCTACGACACTCCTATTTTTATAAGACATTAGTTCTTCACCATCTACCATTTTATCAAGTTCAACATCATTAATATGTTGTTCCTCTCAATTGGTTTCATCCTCATGTGAAAAAGTTTATTGTTCCTCTACACTGGGAGTTACAACAAGTTGAGAAACCTATTATTCCCTAGGATTGGGAGCATCAACACATGAGAAAGTCACTATCTATATAATTTTATTAACATTTAATTTAGATTAGATAAATGAAACAGTGAAAAAACAATAACATGAGGTAACACGATGTATATTACAAAAAATATATAACTTGATTAATTAAATCTATTTTTTTATGGTTAAAGGGATATGACCCCTCTATCGAGTATCCAAATATTTTCATTATGGTATCCTATAAAATACAAAACCCAGTATATATTGGGACCATTGTGAAATTATTGAGACATCCCAATGAAAGGGTCATCCTCAGTTGAATTTTCATCTGACCCTTCAGTGGTTTTGGTCGATAACAGAACAGTTTACTACTTTCAATTTGTAGGGTCTGGAATATAAAATACTTATATTTACTATGATTCTATTATAAATGGTTCATTTTTCAACCTTTCCTTATTGAAATCAACTTTCATGAATCCCAATTCAACTATTTTAACAGTACTCCAGTTATCAACCAACTTTCATTGAAAAATCATCACATAGAATATTGTATAATCCAACACCCATATTTGTTTGATGATTCCAAAGTATGAAATATTCAAAAAAAATATTTATTTCCTTTCAACTAGAAACATGCATCACATCATCTAAAACTATAACTTCACTTTTTTCATGGTAATTCCTTTTCGTGTTCATTTGTATAGAACATATAACTGTTAATTATATAACCATTATAAAATAATACATACAAACTTGGTCCTCTGGCTAGACATCAAATTCATTATGAAATAAAATCCATATTTTCATTTGACCCCTTAAAAACATGGTCTTGAAACCATCCTATTAAATATTTTTTAAGTGTATTTGATATCCATATTTCATCCCCTGATGGATTCAAAAGCCTAATAATTTCTTTGTGGGTTTCAGTATATGGGTAAACCTATAAAGAATTATACAAAATTTAAAGGTGGGAATGATCTCAATCGATAATATATATTTTGAAAATACCTCTTCTGGAAATTCCTTCACCCACAATCCACCCAGTGTGATGATATTTTAGTAAACCAATGTTGTCCACACCAAATAGGTAGTCGGTACTACCTGAATGGCCCGAAGGCCTTCATTTTTTTATTGATTTTGATAACCCCTCTTTCAAGGGATGAGAGGGAACCCTTACAAGGAATAAACTTTCAAAATCATTATATAATATTAAATGGGGTACATAAATTGATAATATCTAGGAACACATATTTTAATCTCTCTCACCAAGTGAACCATCAAGCGAACCATTGTATCAATGAATGATGGAAGGAAGAACAATTCCAATTCATGTAATATGATGAAAATTTCCTTTTAAATAGTTGTAATTTTATCTAGGTATATAACATTTTTCATATGACTTTGATAATGAAAAATAGGTTGTTTAATGTATTACAGCAACCCTCTATTTTTATACACTGACATTACGTTATTTTTATAGAACATTACATACATTACACATACACACACCCAAAGACCATATTATATTAGTGCCTTTGGAATCATGGAAACATAAACAACTGGTTCATAATACATTTACTTCTCATCCTTCCCATTTCTTCATAACTATAAAACTTTTTTACATATTATACATAATACCATTATTCGTATCCTAGGTAAAATAAACAGAAGAAAGGGTGAGCACAGATGCTTATTAAGGGTAAACAAGGGAGATATCAATAATAATATAATCATGAAAAATAAAAAAACATTTGAAAATCATATCCTATAAATCAAATATCCTAATATCGTTTCATGGAATAAATCTTATAGGTTTATAAAGAATCAAAGAACATATTTTATAAGAGAATATGAGAAGACATGGAATTGTGGCATACACTAAAGAAAATAAAATGATTTCCATAGTAGTCAAGGCATCACTACTAAGGCTATGTTAGTAATATGAGTTCACTCCCCATACCATCTTGGTAGTAATGGTTCACTCCCATAACCATCTTAGTAGTCATAGTTCACTTGCAAGACCATCTTAGCAGATAAAGTCCTTTATTGAACCGAGTTCACTCCTTATTCCAGCCCTATCTATCTCATGAGATATAAATATTTAACCAATTAATTAGAGGGAGAAATATATCCCACCTATCACATAATGAATACCTTACATATTTTCACTAGAAGAACATAAATCATCCATCATATAAGAACCCGTGGAATGAAATGGGTTTAATAAACATCATTCATTCGTAACATAACTCATAGATAAGAAATGGGTTTCATAAATATCATTCCATCATGAACAAAAACCATTATTAGAAATAATAATAATGGTTTCATTGAATCATATCCTCAGTAAAACATAAGAAACACAAAATAATGTTAGATTATATGAAAAATAATTTAGAGATATCACTTAAAATAATTCTTAAGGAAAATATCATTTCTTCTTTGAAAATGTTTTCTTTTCTTAAAATGATGTGTAATTTTAAAAGAAAAAATTTTAATTAAAAATAACCTTTTATACATGTAAGGTAATATTAAAATAATTAATGTGTCATGATGGTGGAAAATTATGTTCATGCTGCATAAGTTAAAAACATTCCTTTCATACTTTTTCCAAAAAAGTCACAAAGTACCTTGTTAGGAAAATGAAAAAAATATTCCTTTCAAACCATGTAGTAAAAAGTTAAAAAAGTGAAAAAATGAATATAAAAATCCATATGAGAATATTAAAAACATTTTTGAAAACATTTTTAGAAAAAAATTGGAATTTAAATATTCCCCAATGGAGAATTAAAATGAAACAATCCCAAATATTGATGGGATTGTGAAATAAATACTCATCAATTAATAATCAGTATAATCGTATACCCCAAGAAAGAAAGAAAATTATATAGCTATTAAAATACCATAATATTCTAGATAATACTCATAAAGCAAAATCTTGGGTAGTATATACACGACATAGAAGAAACAAGTAGTGAATATGGAATGTGTCCCACAGATATAAAAGTGAGATATAAATCCATTACTACTAGAGTTACATTTGAATCATGATCCCTGTGAAAAAATAAAATAAATTAAAACATTTTAAAACATTAAATAAATTAAATTAATGATATAATATTTCATATGGAAATATATACACCACACAATAAGAATAAGTTCTGATTATCGCATATATCTCACAGAAATAAGTGAGATGGGAAATACCTTACCTTATGTCTTGACTCTTGTCATAATTATGAAAACCTACTATATAATAAATATATATTTATTATAAATATATTAAATAACCATATTAATATATATAATATCATATATTACTTACTAATGACTTTATATTACCTACTTATTAACAATTCAAAGTTTAAGTTAAGTTTCGGGTAATAACTGCTTTGTTTCTCGTAGAAGTTTTGACTTGTTATTCTTGGTCCTCATACTTATATTTTGATATAGTTATCTAAATAATTATAACCATGATATAAATATAATATATATTCATTTTATATGTATTTATGGTTATTTATAAAATATATAAATAGAAATTGAAATACACAGTTCATGGAGATGGAAGACCGTACGTACACCTAAACACTGCTTCCATTTCATGTCGTATTAAAATATGGAAAGTAAATGAAATGTGTGTGTTTGTGTGTGTATAATATAATTATATTATAATTATTATGTAATATATTTCATATAATTTCACTAAACTCATTGTTAATACATTCCATGTAAAGTGTAAACAAGTCACATCTATTTAAGAAGGCAATAGTCCACACGTCCACACATCCACAAACACAGTTATCATATTTCCAAAAAAATTAATTCATGAATATATGTTTTATATGATATTTAAATATGTATAAATGAATCATATATACCATATATATCATATAAAAATATATTTTCCATCATAATTCCCAACCATGATATGTGGTAAAGGAAAAACGAACAACATCATTTCATGATGCAGTAGTTTTTCATACAGAAGAATGAGAGTTTTTTTACCCATATGATGGAAGTATGTGTGACTATAGGTCAAAACATTAATATAAAAATATCTTAGTATATTTAGGATACTTATTTTATTAGATAAACATGAAATAAAACTAATATAAGTGTTTAAAGGAAGAAATAAAACAACAACATTCATTAATTAATGTTACCTTTTCTTTAGATATCTCCCTTTGATTTTTAGAAAATGACTAATTTGGTTGAATTTATACCCAAATTAATCCTTATAGGTTGAAGGGAGAGATGTTTGGATGAGATTTAGATAGATATTTTCTCAAAATATTAGATTATAATAAATTCAATATGAATCCAAATGCCTAAAAAAGACCATTTATTATAATATAAAATATGATAAGGTAGTAATATCATAAAACTATATATTTTAGACATGTTTTGATGTCATTTTAAACCTTATCATTTTTATTAATCCTTTGTTAAGCCATTTTAATTTTAACTATAGTAACACAAGTTTCAATATTAAGAAAATAAAATTTTTAAATATAAACTGTAAATTGGAAAATAAATGGAAAATTTAAGATATATTTGACCATATATAATCCCCTTGTCCTTATTTAATTTTTATTATTTTTAAATAATTTAATAAAATATTATTTTCATAAAATATCATAAGTGTCAATTTTTGAAACTATTCATAACATTGACTATAAAAAATTCCATCCAGTAAGATTACATTAAACCAATTCATTTAATACACCCCTAATATGTTATATTAACGTAGAAAATTAGTAGACTAACTTAATTAAGTAAAATTATATTTATATTAATATTTTGAATATCATTTAATTGACTGTTTCATTAATTGAGTAATTACCACATCATCATTTTGTAATTATTCATGATAATTATTTCTTCAATAATAATTAAAAAAATATATGATGTAGATAAACATTTTAGATTACATAAGAATATATATATTCAAGCATATATTCTATGTATACCCATATTAAAGATATTATACATATTAAAAGTAAGAGTGTGACATTTTTTCACTCCCTTTGAGTTTAATAATATTTAAGTCTTTTTCATGGAAAAGTGTCCATTAAATTATTCCATTTAGATAATTATGTATTAAGGGTAAAATTAACTTCTTAAAATAACATTTTTTTTCATGTTTTAGGGTAGTTTTATAGTATTTATTATATTTGTTTACCCTCAATTACCCAATTTACACTTAATTGTGGTAATAAAAATTACTAATGTTACTATTCATATTGTCCAAAAGTAAAAGGGAACTATTTATTAAAATTTAAACTTATGATTAAAAATATGGAATCCATTTTTCATATTCAAAACACATAATTCTTATAATTTAATTAAAAATTAATCCTATTGAAGGAATAAGAAAATAAGTTTTAAAAGTGAAAACATTCAAAAGATTAACTTGTTTTTATATCCAATTTCAATGTGAAATTGATTCCAATGACCTAAATTGGATTAACTGATAAAATTTTGATATAATGATACATTAAAATAAATCAACTATATAATTAAACACTATATATTATTTTGATGAAAAATATTTTTTCAATTAAAATTAAGTATCTTTCACTATTCATGAAAACATGAAACTTGTCAGAAAAATATCAAAAATTAAACCATAATAAATTTTTATATCCCAATTTCAAATAATAAGTTTATTTTTTCCTATAAAAATTATAAATGTATAAAAAATTATATTTAAAATTTGTTCTCCATTAAAAGGTGGAAAAATACCTTTATAGAAAGATACTTCTTTTATGTGTAAAATTGGATTTTTTTTATTTATTGGTATAAAACACACTTTTTCATATTTAAATAATTTTTCCAAAAAACATTTCCTTTTATTTTAATTTTCTTACAATAGTTTATAATTAATTGATCAAAGAATTATTTATAAACCATAATTTCATAATTCAGTTAATCCTATACATATCATCCATTCTAATAGGTAGGTTATAATTATCTTGTTTAAATAAGTGTAATAATAAAATGATGTTTCATAGAAACTTAGTATTTCATATATGGAAATCTAAGTCAGTGTTGCATATAAAGCAAGACATTAAATAAATCAAATTATTTTAAAAAATATTTCTCATAAAAATATATGGGTGTTACATTCTACCCCCCTTAAAATGAATTTCACCCTCGAAATTAATTTGGGTTATCAATGGATTAATACTTGAAAGTTTATTTTATATAAACCCACATTATAGAAATTAATACTAAATCATATTTTTAAAAAGGTAAAGATATATTCTTAATAGTTATCAAAAGTAACTCATAACTAGGTTTCCACATAGGGGAATATATGTGGTATGCGAAAACATAGACATGGAAGAGAAATCTAATTATCAAGTTCTGATGGAGAGTGATAGAGAACATTTCTAGGACAAAGTTAAAAATCACAAGGCCATAAATATTTGATGATATAAGGGACCATTTTATTCATTAGAAGATAAGGTACTAGGATAACATTTTTTTTCATGATCCTTTCCCTAGAGTTGAATAATTTTTATGAGAAGAAATATTAACTTAATTTTAACACATTTCATAAGCATAACATCATCCATTCATTGTGCCTTGTTAAATTTCCATTTTATATCATATTCCATGAAATGAAGGTGAATTTTTCATTATGAAATCATTAATAGATCGTGAACCCCATATAATGATATATTATTCCATTTATATTAATATAAAAAAGGTCGACAAAGGTTATCCAATATGCATAAATCCTCATATTGAGAGATAACACTTTAATCTCTATAATCTCACCCAAATTTCAATGATAAAAAAATTCATGAATGGTTATCTTTATTATCCTTCCAAAAGATTGAAATCTAAAACATTTTAAAGAATGTATCTAACTTTACAGAATCAACCCATCATTAATCCCCCAAACAACTTGATGTAGCTCTTTATAGTCACACACTGAACATGTGAAGACCATTATCATGTACTCTATTAAAACATGGTAATAGCCTTAATTACTATAAAACCTTAGTGAACACTTGCATTATTTAAAAAATTAACTCTTTACTCATACCATAAATCTATAATATCGATCCTTAAAGCACTTTTTCATCATGTTACCAAACTTTTCTAAGGTCATAAATACTTTTCCATTTATCTTATGACATAATAAAACATATCTTTATCCTATTATTATCCCAACATCATGTATATATTCAGGGTTATCCTTAAATTAATCATATGTTATCCAAAAATATCACCTTAACACATCATTTAATTTTCATGGTTACTAATACAATTCAATATATTCACTCAAATAGTTAATGAAAAACTACAGTGGAACAATCTTTAGATATTTAATTATTCCATAATACCATAAAAGTATTTCTACAATATTATTATTTAATTCCAATAAATAAACATTAAATAATTCCACCACATCATTGTCGTAATGGACATTGCCAATGGTGATCGCCTGAGATTTCCCTTTATCTTTGGCTTTAAGAGGTTTCTGATGTCGATCATCATCATTAAACCCTATATTTGGGAACTGATTAGCATAATTCCCATTTTCCTTACACTTGAAACATTAAAGTGTGGGGGTGAATTTTATGTATCCTTATATATATTCTAATCATTAGAAAACTTTTTCCCATCACTTTAGCAGTTAAATTACTGATGACATTCTTTCCCACACATAAAACATATACCAGGCCCCTTAAGACAATTTCCTACATGTTTATTTCCAAACTTTGATCATAAATGAAAACTAATATTCTTTTCTCTATGGTTTGTATATTTTTGTTTGATCTCCACCTTCAGTTATTGGTTAAAAATATGATATTTATCTGTAGCTTCAACATCCATTTCCCCCTTGATAGTACAGCACACAATATCTTCATAGTTATTGAAGTCTCTTATCCCTAACTCCCTTTGAAGACTTGGTTTTAAGCTACTGAAGAATCTATCAACCTTACTTTGAGGTTGGATTATAATACCATAAGTTTAGCTTGAAATTATTTTAAAATTATCCTCATAGGTACCAATTGACTCATCATCCCTTTGATTTAACTCAAATAACTCTTTCTTAATCTTCATATGAAGAACTCAAGGAATGTACTTGTTAAAGAATAAGTTCTTAAACTCATCCCAATACATGGATTAAATATCAACTTTCTTCCCCATATTATTGATTAGAGTCCAACACAAGTCTGCTTTTCCTTATAAATAATAAATATCCAAAATGAATTTTTCATGTTCTGAATGCTGAAGGATGGAAAATATCTTTTCAGTGGTATGGATCCCTTATTCAAAAGAAGTAAATCAAAAGACCCAGAGAAAGAAGGTGGAAATTGGCTCATGAAGGAATCAATAGAAAGTTTCTCCCTCCTCTTCTCATTTATAAGTCTAGAATGATGCATAGCTTGTGTGAGTATAGAGATAATATGGTTCCTTTGGGTTTCGACTAGTGACTAAAAAATAGTAGAATGTGAGTAACACTATAAATTTTAGAAAAACCACATAACCAAAGGGAATTAATTTCAATATATAACATATTAGTTTTAATCCTAGATTTTTTATGATTTTTACCAAAATTCATGGATTGTAACCTATACTTAGACTTATCCTTAGGGACATACCTATACATATCCTTAGAAATATCTCTAGGGATATCACTAAATATTTCTCATACTGGTTTCCAAAGGTTGACTAAACCTTTTCCATGACACCAATTACATCAACCCTCACTTTTCATACATTTACATTATTTCATTTTTGTGGATCATTTCATACATTATAAAAAACACATGCCCAAAACCATATTAGTTTAGTGCGTTTTGATACTTGGAAATATAAACAACTAGTAATACATATAATTATTCTTCCTCCTATTTCTTCATAACTTTTACCCTTTTTGGAATATCATAAATAATACTTTTCTTCATGTCCTGGGGAAGTGAAACATAATAAAGGGTGACCTAGGATACTCAGTAAGGGTAAACAAGGGAGAGACCAACCATAAAATTATCATAAGAAATATAAACAAAAAATTTAAAAATCATATCATGTAAATAAAATATCATGATATCATGTCATGGATTAAATCATAGAGGTTCAAAAATAAATAAAGAACATATTTTATGAGATCATATCATAATACATGGAATTGTGGCATACACATAAGAATATAAAATGATTTCCATAGTAATCAAGACATCACTTCCAAGGTTATCTTAGTAGTATGATTTCACTCCTCATACCATATTGGTAGTCATGGTTCACTCCCATGACCATATTAGTAGTCAAGGTTAACTCCTAATACCATCTTAGAAGTCAAATTCCTTTATTGAGCTGAGTTTACTCCTCATTACATCCATGTCTATCTCATGAGATATAAATCATTACCCAATATATTAGCGGGAGATACAGGTCCCACCCATAAATTAATGAAAACCATACATATGTTCATCAAAATAACATAAATAATCCATCATATCAGAACCCATTGAATTAAATTGGTTTCATAAACATCATTCAATAATATCATAACTCATAAAAAAATGGGTTTCATAAATATCATTCCATTATAATTATAAACCCCTATTATAAACAATAAGAATGGTAGCATTGGATCATATCCTCAATAAAACATAAGTAAAATAAATTAATATTATCTTAGATAGAAAATAATTTTCTGGTATCACTTGAAAATAATTCTTGATGAAAATATCATTTCTCCTCTGAAAATTTTTTTTCTTAAAAGGCCACACAATTTTAAAAGAAAATTTTTTTTGAAATTAAACTTTTAATATTGTAATTTAATATTCAACACATTAAAGTTTCATGATGGTGGGAAATTTATTTCATTCTGTATAAGTTAAAAAAATCATTCCTTTCATACTTTTGATGGAAAAGTCACAAAGTACCTCATTTAGACAACAATAAAAAGATTCCTTTCAAAAAAATGTAGTAAAAAGTCAAAAATGGGTAAAAATGAATTTAAAAAACCATATGAGAATAGTAATAATTTTTTTGTAAACATTTTTAGAAAAAATGGATGTGGAAGATAAATATTCCCCAACATAGACTTAAAACAAAATAATCCCAAATATTGATGAGATTGCGAAATAACTACTCATCACTTAATAATTAGTACAATCGTATTCCCCATGAAAAAAAGAAAAATTTATTGATATTAAAATACCACAATATTATGTATAAGACTCATAAAAAAATTCATCGGTATTATATACACAATATAGAATAAAGAAGTAGTGTATAAGGCATGTGTCCCATAGAAATAAAAGTGAGACATAAATCCCTTACTATTAGAGTAAATTTTGAATCATGACCCTAATGAAAGAATAAAATAAATTGAAACACTTAATATCATTAAATAAAGTAAATTAATGATATAACATTTCATAGGAAAATATATACACCACATGATAAGAATAAGTGGTGGTTATCTCATATATCACACATAAATAAAGTAAGTTGAGAAATCTATTACCTTATGTATTGACTCTCATCGTACTCATGAAATCCTCCTATATAATAAATATAAATTTATTATAAATATATTAAATAATCATATTCATATATATATTACTATATATGACTTACTTATGACTTCATATTACCCACTTATTAACAATTCCAAGTTTAAGTTATGTTTAGGGTAATAACTGCTTTGTTTCTCATTCATGTTTCGACTTGTTATTCTTGGTCCACATACTTAGATGCTGATATCATTATCTAAAGAATGATAAAAATTATATAAATATCATATATATTAGTTATATAATTATTTATGGTTATTTATAAAATATATAAAAATAAAATGAATTACACCATTCATGGAGACGGTAGGTCTTACTTACGCATGAACAATGCTTCCATTTCATGTCGTATTAAAAGAAAGAAGGAAAATGACACACACACACAAAAATATATATATAACATAATTACATTAGAATTATTATTTCATATATATCATATAATTTCACAACCCACCCTTAATAAATTCCATGTAAAGTGTGAACGAGTATCATCACTTTGAGGAGGTGGTAGTCCACACGTCCACAAACGAAGTTGTAGTATTTTCAAAAAAATTAAAGCATGAAGGTTTTTTATATAATATTTAAAGAATTATAAATACATTTTAAATACCATATATATTATATAAAAATATGGTTTCCATCATAATTGAGAACCATGAAAGGTGGAAAAGGAAAAATGAACAACATCGTTTAGTGAGGAGATAATTCATCATACACAATAACCGTTAGTTCGTTACCGATTTTATGGAAGTGTGTGTTAGTTTAGGTCGAAACATTAATATAAAAACATATTTTTATATTTAGGATAATTGTGTTATTATATAATCATGTAATAAAAATTACTGAATGGGTTTAAGGAAGAAGTAAAACCACAACATTCATTGATGAATGTTAACTTTTCTTTGGGTATCTTCTTTTTATTTGCACAAAAGGGCTCCTTTAGTTAGATTTCAGAAAAAATTCATCCTTATATAATGAATGGAGGGATGTTTTGAAGAGATTTATATAGATATTTTGGAACCAAATATGTTCTGAAGTGTGAAGATAAGATAAGGAGAGATTTCCTTTTATAAGAGAGGTGAAGGGTACTTTTGGAATTTCACAAAAGATTAATTTATAATAAATTCAATATCAATACAAATACCACCGTAAGGAAATTTATTCAGATATAAGATATTATAAGGTTTTAATCTCATAAAAAAATATTTTATACAAGCTTTGGTGTCATTTTAAACCTTATCATTTTGATTAACCCTTAGTTAAGACATTTTAATTTTAACCACAGTAACAATGTTTTTAATATTAAAAGGATTTAATTTTTACATATAAAGTTTCAATTGGAAAATAAATTTAAAATTTAAGATATATTCAACCACATATCATCCCATTGTCCTAATTTAATATTTTTATGATTTTTAAATAATTTCATAAAATATTATTTTCATAAAATATCATAAGTGTCAATTTTTACACTATTCATAACATTGACTTTAAAAAAATGAATCAAGAAATATTACTTAAAAAAATCATTTTATACACCCTTAATATGTTATATTAACCTATAAAATTATTCTATTACCTTAATTAATTCTAATTACATATATTTTAATATTTTTAATATCATTTAATTGATTATTTCACTAATTGAGTAACTTCTGCATAATCATTTTTTAATTATTTATGATAATTACTTCCTCACTAAAATTTTAAAAAAATATATGATGTATAATATTTTTTATATTCCATAAGAATATATATATTATATAATATATTCTATTTTATAGATAAAAATATTATACATATTGAAAGTAAGAGTGTGACATTTTTCCACTCCCTTTGAGTTTAATAGTATTTAGTTCATTTTTATGGACAAGAGTCCATTAAATTATTCAATTTAAATAATTATGTATTAAAGTTAAAATTAAATTCATAAAATAAAATTTGGTCAAGTGTTAGGGAGGTTTTATAATATTTATAATATTTTCCTTTTACCTAATTTACCCTTAACAGTGGAAATAAAAATTACTAAAGTTACTATTTATATTGTCAAAAAATAGAATGGACCTATTTATTAAATTTTTAACTTCTTATTAAAAATATTTAATCCATTTTTCATAATTAAAAATATAGTGTTTTTAAAAATTAATAAAAAATTAATCCCATTGATAGAACAAGAAAACAAATTTTTAATGTGAAAACATCCAAAAGATTGACATATTTTTATATCAAAATTCAATGTGAAATTGATTCAATGACATAAATTGGATTAAATAATCAAAATTTTATCTAAGGATAAATTAAAACCAATGAAATATATAATTAAACACTATAAATTATTTTTATGAAAAAGTTATTTTCAATTAAAATTTAGTATTTTTCACTATTCATCAAAACATGAAACTTATCAGAAAAATACCAAAAATTCAACCAAAATAAATTTTTATATCCTTATTTCAAATAATAAGTTTATTTTATCATATAAAATTATTACATTTACAAGATTTATACTTAGAATGGGATTTCCATTAAAAGGAAGAAAAACTGTGTTTTTAGAAAAACACTTCTTTTATGTATAAAATTGGATTTGTTCTTATATCATGTTTAGGAAACACATAAGATTAATTTTAAAAATTAAATTTAATATTATATATATATATACATTTCATTAATATAATTCAGCAAGAGTTATTTTTTTATTTCTTGCTATAAAACACGATTGTGCATATTTAAATAATTTTTTTGAAAACCACATCCTTTTATTTAAATAGAATTACATTAATTTATAATTACTTGTTATGATAATTATGTATAAACCATAATTTCATAATTTATTTAATATTTTCCATACCTTCCATTCCAATAGACAGGTTATAATTTTCTTGTTTAAATAAGTATAATAATAAAATGATGTTTCGTAGAAACCCAATATTTCATATAACGCAGCTAAGTCAGTGTTGCATGTAATGAAAGACATAAAAGAAATAAAATTATTTATAAAAATTCTATCTCATAAAAATATTATGGTGTTACATTCTACCCCCCTTAAAATTAATTTCTCTGTCAAAATATATCTGGGTTATCAAAGTTTTAATACTTAAAAGTTTCCTTCATAGAAACCCACATCATAAAAATGAATTATAAAACTTATTTTTAAAAAGGGAAGTTGGAAACTTAATGGTTAACCAAAGTTACTCATAAACAGGTTTCCATATAGAGGAACATAGGTGGGATGTGAAAACTTGTATATGGAAGAGAAATGTAACTATCATGTTCTGATGAAGAGTGATAGAGAACATGGTTAGGAGAAAGTTAACAATTATAAGGCCATAAATCTACGATGATCTAAGAGGCCATTTGATTCATCGAAAAAGAAGTTTCAAGGAAAATATTTTTGTTTTCAAGATCCTTTCCCTAGATTTGAATAATTTTTATGAGATTAAATACTTACTTGATTTCATTACATTTCATCGGAATAATATGATCCTTTTGTTATGACTTAATTTATTTCCTCTTCATCTCTTATTCCAACAAATGATGGTTAATTTTTCATTACTAAAGCATTAGTAGAACATTAAATCCATAGAATGATAGATTATTCCATCTGTATTAATATAAAAATAAAAATTCTAAAAATATTTATCCAATATGGATAAATCCTCATATAGATATATGATAATTTAATCTCTAAAATCTCATCCAAATTTCAACATAAAAAATTTCATAAAAGGTTACCTTTATGATCCTTAAAAAAGATTAAAATAAAAAATATTCAAAAGAAGGTAACTAAATTTCAAAAATAAACCTATCATTATTACCCCAATCAACTTGATGTATTTCTTAATTGTCACACACCAAATATGTTAAGACCATTATCATGTACTCTCTTGAAACATGGTAATATCCTTAATTAAGAAAAACCATAGTGAAAATATGCATTCTTTAAAATTTTAACTCTCTCCTCATACCATAAATCTATAAACTCAATCCTTGAACCAACTTTTCATAATGTTACCAAACAATTCTAAGGTCATAAATACTATCCTAGTTATCTTATCACATAATTAAAAATATCTTTATATAATTATTATCTCAACATAATCCACATATTAAGGATCACAATTACCTTAATCACATGTTCTCAAAAAAATATCACCTTACTACCTCATTTTATTTTCATGTTTACTAATACCATTGAACATGTGCTTTCAAATTATTAAGGAAAAAACTATAGTGGACCAATCCTTATAAATTTTATTATTCCATAATCTCATAAAATTATTTTTACAAAATTATTCTTGAACTAAAATACATAAAAATTCAATAATACCACCACATCATTGTCGTACTCTACACCGCCAATGGTTATCACATGGGATTTCCCTTTATCTTTGGATTTAAGAGGTCTTTGATGTGGATCATTATCATTAACCCTTCAATTTTGGAACAGATTAGCATAATTTCCATTTTCCTTAAACTTGAAGCATTAAAGTGCGGGGGGTACATTTTGTGTAGCCTTCTATATATTCACATCACTATATAACTTTTTCCCATAAATTAGTTAGTAAAATCCCAGATGAACTTATTTCCCACCCATAAAACATCTACCAGTCCCCTTGAGAAAATGTTCTCCATGTTTCTTTTCATACTTTTAGCATAGAAGAAAATCTCATATATTTTTTCTCCATGGTTTTTAGATTTTTATTTGATATCCACTTTCCATTTATTGTAAAAACCATGAGATTGATATGTAACTCCAACCTCTATTTCCACCTTGATAGCACAAGGTACAATCACTTCATGGTTACTGAAGTATCTTATGGTTAACTCCCTTAAAAGACTTGGTTTTAAGCCACTAAAGAGCATATCAACCTTAATTTTAGGTTGAATTATAATACTAGAAGCGTACATTTTATGTCTTGAAAAATTAGACTCATAGGTACCAATAGACTCATCATCCATTTTCTTTAACTCGGGGAACTCTTTATCCATCTTCGTATGAAGAACCTGAGGAAAGTACTTATTTATGAATAAGTTTTTGAACTCATCACAATCCATAGATTAAATATCAAATTTATTCCTTGTATTCATGATTAGAGTCCACCATGAATTTTTTGTTCCTTTTAAATGATAAATAACCAAAATAAATTTTTCATGTTTCGAACACTGAAGGAAGGAAAATATCTTTTAAATGGTATTTATCAATTGTTTAGAAACAAGTGGATTATAATACCCACTTAAAGAAGGTGGAAATTACCTCATGAATGACTCAACATAAATTTGTTCCCTCCTCTATTAATTTGGAATTCTAGAATGATTCATAGCATGTGTGAGTATAGCGATAAAATTTTACATTCCATCTCCCATAACATTTGGTTTCTTAGGAGGAAAATCATTGAATTTCCCATTGCATTCATCATTAACATAGTTACATTGGGTCACAAACATTTACTAAAAAAATAGTATAATGTGAGTACCACTATTAATAGTAGTAAAAATCACATAATCAAGGGAAGATGGTTTCAATATATAACATATTAAGTTTAATCCTTGGTTTTTAATGATTATTACTAAAATTATAAGATTATAACCTATACATAGACTCATCCTTAGATACATCCCTAGACATATCCTTAGAAATATATCTAGGGATCTCATTAAAGTTTTCTCACCCTAATTTCCAAAGGATGACTAATCCTTTGCTATGATACAAACTATAGCGACCCTCGCTTTTCATAAATTGACATTACATTATTTTTGTGGAACATTTCATAAATTACACAAACACATTCCCAAAAACTGTATTAGTTTAGTGCCTTTATAAATTTGGAAACATAAAAAAATAATTAATAATACATTTAATTCTTCTCCTACATATTTCTTCATAACTAGAATTCTTTTCCACATATTTGGCATAATACCTATCTTCATATGCTGGGGAAAAGAAACATAAGAAACGGTGAGCTCAGATTCTCAATAAGGGTAAACCAGGGAGAGATCAATCATAACATAATCACAAGAAACATAAAAAAAACATTTTAAAATCATATCATATAAATAAAATATACTTAAATCATGGAATTGAATAAATCATAGAGGTTTATAAAGAATCAAAGAACTTATTTTATGGGATCATATCATAAGACATGGAATTGTGGTATATACATAATCATATAAAATGATATCTATAGTAATCAAGTAATCACTAACAAGGCTATATTAGTAGTATGAGTTCATTATCTATACTTTCTTGGTAGACATGGTTCACTCCCATGACCATATTAGTAGTCAAGGTTCACTCACAATACCATATTAGTGGACAAAGCCCTTTACTAAACCGAGTTCACTCCCTATTCCATCCATGTCTATCTCATGAGATATAAAACTTTACCCAATGAATTGGAGGGAGATATAGGTCCCACCCATCACATAATGAAAACCACACATATGTGTGCCAAAATAAAATAAATCATTCATCATATTAGAACCCATGGAATGAAATGGGTTATATAAACATTATTCTGTCATAACATAACTCATAGAAAAAAATGGGTTTCATAATTATCATTTCATCATAAACATAAGCCAGTCTTATAAAGAATAAGAATGGTATAATTGAATAATATCCCCAATAAAACTTAAGTAACATCAAATAATGTTATCTTATTTGTAAAATAATTTTTACGGATCACTTGAAAACAATTCTTGAGGAAAAATCATTTCTTCTTTGAAAATGTTTTATTTTATTAAAATTGTGCAAAATTTTAAAAAAGATTCAGTAAAAATAACATTGTAATATTGAAATGTAATATTCAAAACATTTAAAAATCATGATGGTGTAAAATTACATTCATGTAATATAAGTTAAAAAAAATTACAAAAAAATGACAAAAAATTACATCAAATTACATCATTTGAAAAACGACAAAAAATTTTCTTTCAATCCATGTAGTAAAAAGTAAAAAAGGGTTTAAAATGTCTTTAAAAATCCATATGATAATATTAAAAAAATTATTTTTTAGAAAACCTGGATATGGAAGATAAATATTCCCCAACATTGACTTAAAACTAAATAATCCCAAATATTGATGAGATTTTGAAATAAATACTCATCGCTTTATAATCAGTAGAATCATTTTGCCCATGAATGAAAGAAAATTATATGGATATTAAAATAAAATAATATTCTGTATAATAATCATAAAATAAATTCATGGGAATTATATACATCATGTAGAAGAAAAACGGTGTGTATAAGGCATGTGTCCTATAGAAATAAAAGTGAGGCATAAACCCCTTACTACTAGAGTACCTTTTGAATTGTGATCCCCATGAATGAATAAAATAAATTAAAAAAATTAATGTCATTAAATAAATAAAATTTATGATATAACATTTAATAGGTAAATATATACACCAAACAACAAGAATAAGTGGTGATTATCGCATATATCTCACAGAAATTAAGTTAGATGAGAAATCCCTTACCTTATGTCTTGACTCTCATCATAATCATGAAAAAATCCAATATAATAAATATAAATTTATTATAAATATATCACAGAATCATATTCATATATATAATACCATATATGAAGTACTTTTGACTCTATATTACCCGATTATTAACAATTCTAAGTATAAGTTATGTTTCAAGTAATGACCGCTTTGTTTCTCATACATGTTTTGATTTATAATTCTTATTCCTCGTACTTATATTATTATATAAATATCTACAGAATTATAAACATGATATAAATATCATATATATTCATTATATATTTATTTATGGTTATTTATAAAATATATAAATATAAAATTAAATACATCATTCATGGAGATAGTAGGTCATATGTACACATGAATGATGCTTCCATTTCACGTGGTATTAAAAGAAATAAAGTAAATGACACACACACACACAGATACATATATATATATCATTAATTATAGTATAATTATTATTTCATATATATCATATAATTTCAATAAACCCATTCTTAATATATATTATGTAAATTATGAATGAGTCATGTCGCATTGAGGAGGTGAAAGTCCACACATCCACAAATGAAGTTATCATATTTACAAAAAATAGAAAACATGAAGGTATATTTTATAAAATATTTACATAATTATAAATACATAATAAATAACATATATACCTCATAAAAAATATCATATATAACAATTTCCAACCATGAGAGGTTGTAATGGAAAAACGAACAACATTGTTCTGTGAGGTGGTAGTTCTCCATACCCAAGAACGGTAAGTTTTCTACCCATTTAATGAATTATGAGTGAGGGTAGGTTCAAACCTTAATATAAAAACATATTATTATATTTGGAATATTTAGGTTATTATATAAGTGTGAAATAAAAATGATTGAAGGTTTTTAAGGAATAAATAAAACAACAATGTTTGTTGATGAATGTTAATTTTTCTTTTGGTATCTCCTTTTGATTTTCACAAAAGGAATCCTTTGGTTGGATTTTGGCCTAAATTCATCCTTATATAATTAGGGTATTGAATTTTTGAGGAGATTTAAATATATATAGGATGAAAAAATTGGTCTTAACGTGTGAAGATAAGATAATTATAAGTGTGTTTTTATAAGACAATGAAGGGGCACTTTTGGAATTCCTCAAAAGATTAATTTATAATAAATTAAATATCAATCCAAATACCTCCAAAAGGACATTTAGTAGAATATAAGATATCATAAGGTTGTAATATCATAAAAAATATATTTTAGACAATTTTTGGGGTAATTTTAAACATTATATTTTTGAATAAACCTTATTTAATCCATTTTAATTTTAATTATGGTAACAATGTTTTTAATATTAATAGGATGTAATTTTTTTACCTAGAAAGTGTCAATTAGACCATAAATGGAAAATTTAAGATATATTAGACCATATATCATAAAATTGTACTTATTTAATAATTTATGATTTTTAAATAATTTAATAAAATATTATTTTCCAAAAATATCATAAGTGTCAATTTTGACACTATTAATAACATTAACATTAAAAAATCCATCATGCATGATTAATTAGAAAAAATATATTTAATACACCCATAATATGTCATATTTACCTATAAAATTATTTTATTACCTTAATTAAGTCAAATTATATTTATTTTAGTATTTATAATATCTTTTAATTGATTATTTAATTAATTGAATAATTACCACATCATCATTTTGTATTTGTTTATGATTATTATTTCATCACTAAAAATTAAAAATAAATTTATCTGATGTATATAAACATTTTAGATTCCATAAGAATATATATAGTGGAATATATCTTCTATTTAACCCCATATTAAAAATATTATACATATTAAAAGTAATATTGTGACATTTTCTCACTCCCTTTGAGTTTAATAATATTTAAGTCATTTTCAAGGAAACGTTTTTGTTAAATTATTCAATTATTCAATTATGTGTTAATGTTAGAATTAAATTCATCAAATAAAATTTGGGAAACTGTTACAATATTTTTCTAATATTTATAATATTATTTTTACCCTTAATTACCTGATTTACCCTTAACCATGGTAATAAAAATTACTAAATTTATTATTCATATTGTCCAAAAAATAGACCTATTTATTAAATTTTTACCTGATGTTTAAAAATATGGAATCCATTTTTAATAAATAAAAACATTTAATTTTCATAAATTAATTAAAAAATAATCTTGTTGACGGAACGAGAAAATGAGTTTTTAAAGCGAAAATATCCAAAAGATTGACATGTTTTTATATCTAAATTCAATGGAAAATTGATTCAAATTACCTAAATTGGATCAAATAATAAAAAATTGATCTAATTATATATTAAAACCATTCAAATATATAATTAAACATTATAAAATATTTTGATGAAATGTTATTTTCAATTAAAATTCATTATTTTTCATTATTCATCAAAACATGAAACTTATTTGAAAAATACAAAAAATACAACCATAATACATTTTTATATCCCAATTTAAAATAATAATTTTATTTTTTCATATAGAAATTATAAAAGTGTCAAAAATTATAATTAGAATGAGTTCTCCATTAAAAGGCATCAAAACTGCCTTTTTAGAAAAATACTTCTTTTATGTATAAAATTGGATTTGTTCTTATATCATGTCTAGAAAAAACATAAGATGAATGTTAATAATTAAATTGAATATTATATATATATATATATCACTAATATATTTCAACAATATTTATTTTTTTATTTATTGGTATAAAAAAAACTTATGCATATTTAAATAATTTTTAAGAAAACCATTTCCTTTTATTTAGAAAATGTCTTACATTAATTTATAATTAATTGATCAAAGAATTATTTATAAACCATAATTTCATAATTTAGTTAATACTATACATACCTTACATTTTAAAATCAATTTTATAATTGTCTTGTTTAAATAAGTATAATAATAAAATGATGTTTTTTAGAAACTCAGTGTTGCCTATAACGCAAGCTAAGTTGGTGTTGCATGTAACGTAAGACATCAAAGAATTTAAATTATTTTAAAAAATACATCTCAAAAAAATCATGGGGGTGTTACATTCTTCCCCCCTTAAAATTAATTTATCCCTTGAAATTCATTTGGGTTATCAAATGTTTCATACTTGAAAATTTCATTCATAGAAACCCACATTGTTCAAAATAATACTAAAACATCCTTTTACAAAGGGAAAGTTTGAAACTTAATGGTTAACCAAAGTAACTAATAAATAGGTTCCCACATAGGGGAACATTGGTGGGATGTGAAAACATAGACATGGAAGAGAAATAAAACTATCATGTTCTAATAGACAGTGATAGAGAACATGGTTAGGGAAAAGTTAATAATCAAAGGGCTATAAATCTGCGATGATCAAAGGGACCATTTGATTCATCAGAAAAGAAGGTTCTAGGATAACATTTTTGGTTTCATGATCATTTCCCTAGAGTTGTAGAATTTTTATGAGAATAAATACTTACTTGATTTCATCACATTTCATAATCATAATATTATCCTTTCATTGTGCCTTGATCAATTTCCACTTCATCTCATAGTCCAAGAAATGAGGGTGAACTTGTCATTCTTGAAGCATTAGAAGATCATGAAATCCATAGAATGATGGATCATTCCATCTGTATTAATATCACAAAAAAATGTTAGCAAAGGTTATCCAATGTGCATAAATATTCATATGGAGAGATAATACTTTAATCTCTAAAACCTCATCCAAATTTCGACGTAAAAAATTTCATAAATGGTTACCTTTATGATCCTTCCAAAAGATTAAAATCCAAAACTTTTGAAAGAAGGTAATAACTTTAAAAAATAAACCAATCATTAATCCCCCAAAAAACTTGATATATATCTTAACGGTAACACACCAGACATGTAAAGACCATTATCATGTACTCTCTTGAAACATGGTAATATCCTTAATTTCCATAAAACCTTAGTGAAAACATGCATGATTTCAAAAATTAACAATTTACTTATACCATAAATCTATAAACTCAATCCTTAAATCACATTTTCATCATGTTACCAAACAGTTATAAGGTCATCAATATTATCCCATTTATCTTATCACATGATCAAACTTTTCTTTATCCTATTATTATCCCAACATCATGCACATATTAAGGGTTATCCTTACCTTAAAAAAATATCAATTTACAGCCTCATTTACTTTTCATGGTTACTAGTACCATTGAACATATGCATTCAAATCCTTAAGGAAAAAACTACAGTGGACCAATCATTAGATATTTCATTATTTTGTAATACCATAAAAGTATTTCTACAACATTATTCTTGAATTACAATACATAAATATTAAATCATTCCACCACATTATTTTCGTACTCCACATCACCAATGGTGATCGCATGAGATTTCCCTTTATCTTTAGTGTTAAGTGGTTTCTAAGGTCGATCATCATTGTTAACCCTTAGATTTGGGAACTGACTAGCATAATGCACATTTTCCTTACACTTGAAGCATTGAAGTGTGGACAATACATTATATATAGCCTTATCTCTATTGGAATCATTAGATAACATTTTTCCATTACTTCAATAGTCAAATGCCAGATGATCATCTTTCCCAGAGTTAAAACATCTACCAGTCCCCTTAAGAAAATTTCTTTCACATTTCTTTGTAGACTTTGATCATAAACACTACGGGAAAAACAGTTTTTTTACGAAGGGTTATTTGTGACAGGTCATTCACCCATCGCAAATAGTCCCTCGACATATACTATTTGCGATGTGTAGATATTCTCATCGCAAAAAGCTTTGGCATGCATCATGCACCAAACCAAAGTAAGGCTATTTATAACGGGAATGTACCCCCATCGCAAATATTATCTCATCATTTTTGTTTTTTTGCAATGGGAGTTTACTCCCGTCCCAAATGTTTTGTCAAGAGGACAATATTTGCGACATGACCCATCACTTATACTTTCCATCTTTTTTTGTTATTTGCGACAAGATTTTCTCTCACCACAAATAAATTGCCGGCATAGAGTATTTGTGACGGGTCACGTCACAAATACTTTTATTAACTGCCATCATAAATAATACTGGTGGAACTATTTGTGATGGGTCTTATCGCAAATAATAATATTTACAATGGGACTCTTGTTGCAAATGATCTAACCTATAAATACCCCCATCCAATTTTTTTCCCATTTTATTCTTTTCTGAACTTCTCTCTCATTCTCTATTCTCATATTCTTCTCTTTACTTTTTTTAAAGTTTTAAATTTTACAGGAGAGTATCTTTCAAGCTTTGCATCCACCAAAAGATTTTTTAAGGTATTTATTTAATGATTCTATTTATTATTTAATTTAATTTATTTAATATTAGTAATAATTATTTTTAATTAATAATAGTTAGATTTAATTAGAAATAGTTATTTTTTTATATTAATAAGTTTCAGAAGTATTTTATTTTAATTTGAAGTAATGTTTTTAATTAGATTTAAATAGTTTTAGTTTGTAATAATTTGGTCCAATTATCAATAATTAGTAATAAATAGTAATAATTATTAATAATTAGTAATAATTAGTAATAATTAGTATTAATTAGTGTTAATCAGTAATAATTATTGTTAATTAGTATTAATTAGTAATAATTTGTATTAATTAGTAATAATTTGTATTAATTAGTAATAACTAGTATTAATTAGTATTAATTATTAATAATTAGTAACAATTAGTAATAATTAGTAATAATTAGTAATAAGTAGTATTAATTAGTAATAACTGGTATTAATTAGTATTAATTATTAATAATTAGTAACAATTAGTAATAATTAGTAATAAATAGTATTAATTAGTAATAATTGGTATTAATTAGTAATAATTAGTGTTAATCAGTATTAATTAGTAATAATTAGTAATAATTAGTATTAATTAGTAATAATTAGTAATAATAAGAAATAATTAGCACTTATTAGTAATAATTAGGAACAATTAGTAATAATTAATAATAATTAGTAACAACTAGTATTAATTAGTAATAATTATTTACAATTAGTATTAATTGGTATTAATTAGTAATAATTAGTATTAATTAGTAATAATTAGTATTAATTAGTAAAAATTATTAGTAATTAGTAATAATTATTAATAATTATTAATAATTAGTTTTAATTAGTTATAATTAGTAATAATTAGTGTTAATTAGTATTAACTAGTGTTAATTAGTATTAATTATTAATAATTATTAATAATTAGTAATAATTAGTATTAATTAAAATAATTAGTAACAATTATTTATAATTAGTAACAATTATTAATAATTAGTAACAATTAGAAATAATTATTAATAATTATTAATAATTAGTATTAATTAGTATTAATTAGTATTAATTAGTAATAATTAGTATTAATTATTAATAATTAGTAATAATTGGTAATAATTGGTATTAATTTGTAATAATGGGTAATAATTAGTAATAATTAGTAATAATTTGTAATAATTAGTAATGATTAGTGATAATCGATAATAATTGCTAATAATTGGTAATAATTAGTAATAATTTCTAATAATTGGTATTAATTAGTAATAATTAGTAATAATTAGTAATAATTAGTAATAATTACTAATAATTGGTAGTAATTGGTAATAATTAGTAATAATTGATGACAATTTGTAATAATTTTTAATAATTAGTAATAATTAGTTATAATTGATAATAATTAGTATTAATTAGTAATAATTCATCACAATTTGTAACAATTCGTAATAATTATTAATAATTAGTAATAATCTATAGAAGACATGTCTACTTATAGGATTTATGGTTTTAAATGGTGTTTCCATGATATTTAGAACTCCATCAACTGGTGGGAGGTCCTCTTAATTTTTATTCAGATGATATGGGACCATTGTTGAAGGGTATTTAAGATGCACCATGTTCTACGATGAATACATCTAAGATTCATCGATTCTTTAAGGATCTTAGGTGGGATTCTAGTTTACTGATGTATCGAGTTACACAAAATGATTCACTAGATTTCATTTAAGTGAATTCCATGATTCTTAAAGTCTAAATTGAAGAATATAAGTTCTCCATTCTTGCGACTATTGTTATTCCACGGGGGGAAATTCCATGGAAGCTCGATGATTAGAGGAATAAACTTCTTTGTATTTAAGGTTTTGATTGATGAAACATAGTTTGGATGGGGAAGGGATTATTTCAGCCTGTTTTTTCCTCACATGATTTGATGATCCAAGCCTGGGTTTGGGGTCTTGTTCCTCTTGAACCAGAATTTTTGAAGATCCAAGAATGGGGTCCCCACTTTGATCCTGAGATTTTCACAAACTATCTTTCCCAATGTTGGGTCTAAATATGTGGATTAAGTTGGTTTTATTACAACCTGAAATTCGATGGGAGGTTTCTTCGTCAATTGAAGTCCCCATTAAATTTTATAGGAAGACAGTGTGTTCTCTATATGGAAGGTTCAAAAGGGTATTAGTTGAGGTAGAATTCTCCCTCACTTTAATTTAATCTTTTATCCATGTGGCTACAGAGCACCACATTGAGTTATCACTTGAATATGAGAGGATACCACTCTTTTGTGGTATTTGTAAATATATTAAGAATTTTCTTGAAAAATATCGAAGGAATATATTTTAATCACACTATAAGTGAGATAGAAATATGAATGAAAAGTGTAGGTATAAGTAGGATCCTCTAGTTGTTGCTTGTATTGACATAAATGGGATGAATCGGGATGCAAGGGACTTAGTGGTGGATGACGGTAATAATGCGGATACACGACAACATGTCTCTTACATTGCTACCCATATGAGGAAAATATTGAAGGGTATGGTTTGGACAAAGGTACATAATTCCTCAATATAGAGAGGGGATCTATGGGTGATCTTGTGCACCAGTATGGAACAAAACCATGTTATTTTTCATATTGTTGGTTTGAAAACTTCTAAAAATGGGAAGTTAGGTGTCTCATCATCAGAGTTGAGGTCCTCATGGGTAATGCAACTGAAGATGAGTAGTTTTTGAATGAAGAATATTACTATAGAAAACCTAATGAAGATAGTGTCTAGAGGGAAGTGAATCATGAATTGAGTTAAGATGCACATGTCACTGCCAAAATAAATAGTTAAAGCGAAGGTTGTTGATGATGAGGGTTTTCAACTGGTCTTGCCTAGAAAATCCTTTACTTCCTTGCATGTACTCCAGTGGGTCTCATCCATGCATCCTGACATATGTGAAATAGAGAAAATTAAAAATACTGATCCTCATTTTGGGAAAAGTGATACTCCTCCCTTGGACAAAAAGGAAGGGGAGATTACCACAAAGAAGGTGGTGGAAACTGATGTCACTATCCCATTGTAACCTGTTTCATTTGATAATAAGGTCACCTTGATCGATATCTTAAATAGATCTCAAAGAATAGATGAGTTTCATGAAGAGTTCAGAAATGTTCAAGATGATTTTATTTTGGTAACAAAAAATAATTTTTTGGGAGCTCATGATATCAAGTCTCAGGGTGAGGCAGGTAGATCACCAAGGATGGATGAACATGATTATAATCTGCAACCTCCCAAGTAATGGAATATAGGAAGACACCCAAGTCGAGGTAGACCTTGAGGAAGGGGTGCTTGGCATAAAGGAAGATGATCTTGTTTGTCATTTTTCTTTGGTGGAACTTTTGTATCATGTAACATTGCTGCTTCCTTTCTCCCATGTTTGTACTTTCTTCTTCTAATAAATTTTTTAAAACCATGGGCTTTTCCACAGTTCGCACTATTTTGGAAAATTAGTATTCATTAGTAATAATTAGTAAGAATTATTAATAATTAATAATAATTAATAATAATTAGTAATAATTAGAAATAATTAGTAATAATTAGTAATAATTAGTAGTAATTATAAATAATTAGTATTAATTAGTATTAATTAGTAATTTTTATTAATAATTAGTAATATTTAGTAATAATTAGTGTTATTTTTTAATAATTAGTGTTAATTAGTATTAATTAATGTTAATTAGTATTAATTAGTATTAATTAGTAATAATTTTGATTGTAAATTTCTTATATCAAATTAATCATAATTTTTTATTTTATAATTAGAATTAATGACCAACTTATTAATAATTCGAAGTTTAATTTATGTTTTGGTTAATAACCACTTTTTTTCTCGTATATATTTTGACTTGTTATTCTTGGTTCCTGTACTTAGATTATGATATCATTATCTATAGAATGATAAACATGTTATAAATATCATATATATTCATTATATATGTATTATGGTTTTTTATAAAATATAGAAAATTAAAATGAAATACATCGTTCATGGATACAGCAGGCTGTATGAACGCATGAACGCTACTTCCATTTCATGTCGTATTAAAAGAAAGAAAGAAAATGAAATATATGTATATATATATAATATCATTCAAATATAATTATTATGTTATATATATATCATATAATTTGACTAAAACCATCCTTAATACATTCCATGTAAAGTGTGAATGAGTCACACTGCTTTGAGGAGGTCGTAGACCACACATCCACAAATGAAGTTATCATATTTCCAAAAAATGGAAATCATGAAGGTATATTTTACATAATATTTACTGGTATGTGAAGACATCATAGATACCATATATATCATATAAAAAAATATTTTTCATCATAATTCCCAACCATGAGAGGTGGTAAAGGAAAAAAGAACAACATCATTTTGTGAGGTGGTAGTTCACCGTACCCAAGAACGGTAACTTCGTTACCCATTTTATGGAAGTGGTTGTTCATATAGGTAAAAAAATTAATATAAAAAAATATCATTATATTGAGGATACTAAGGTTATTATATATACATAAAATAAAAATAAATGAAGGGGTTTAAGGAAGAAATAAAACATCAATGTTCATTGATGAACATTACATTTTCTTTGGGTATCTTCTATTGATTTTCACAAAAAGACTCCTTTGGTTGTATTTCTTCCCAAAGTAAGCCTTATAGGATGAAGGAAGGGATTATTGGAGGAGATTTATTTAGAAATTGGATGAACCAAATAGGTTATAAAGTGTGATGACAAGAGAACGATAGATGTCATTTTATAAAAGAGGGGAGGGGCACTTTTGGAATGATTAAAAATATTAATTTATAATAAATTAAATCTTAATAAAAATACAAAAAAGGAAATTTATTTGAATATAAGATATAATAAGGTTTTAATATCATTAGATAATATATTTTAGACAATTTTTGGTGTAATTATAAACCTTATCATTTTTATTAACCCTTAGTTAAGCCATTTTAAATTTAACTATAGTAACAAAGTTTTTAATATTATGAAGATGTAATTTTTAAATATAATGTGTCAATTAGACCATTAATGGAATTTTTAAGATATATTAGGCCATATATAATCCTCTTTTTCTTATTTAATATTTTTATTATTTTTAAATAATTTAATAATATATTATTTTCATAAAATATCATAAGTGTGAAGTTTGACACTATTTATTACATTGAATTTAAAAAATATATCTTATAGGATTACTTTGAACCAATTAATTTAATACAATCATAATATATCATATTAATATATAAAATTCTCTGATTACCTTAATAAATCAATTTATATTTCTTTTAAAATTTATAATATCATTTAATCTATTGTTTCATTAATTTAATAATTACTCCATCATCATTTTGTAATTATTTATGATAACTATTCTTTCATTAAAAATTAAAAAAACTTCTATGATATAGATAAACATTTTATATTTCATAATAACATATATAGTCATTCATATCTTCTATTTAACCTCGTATTAATAATATTATACATATTAAAAGTAAGAGTGTGACATTTTGTCCCTCCCTTTTAGTTTAATAATATTTTAGTAATTTTCATGGAAAATTTTCCATTAAATTATTAAATTTAAATAATTATGTGTTAAGGGTAGAATTGAATTAACCAGATAATATTTTTTAAAGTGTTATGTTAGTTTTATAATATTTATAATATTATTTGTACCCTTAATTAACCGATTTACCTTTAACGGTAATAAAAATTATTAAAGTTGCAATTTATATTGTCCAAAAATAAAAGGGATATATTTATTAAATTTGGAAATTATGATTAAAAATACGGAATATATTTTTTATAATTCAAAACACATAATTTTTAGAAATTAACTAAAAATTAATATTGTTGACAGAATGAAAAAAACACGTTTAAAGAAAAAACATCCAAAAAGATTGACATGTTTTTATATCCAAATTCAATGTAAAATTGATTATAATGACCTAAATTTGATTAATTATAAATATTTTATCTAATTATACATTAAAACGAATAAAATATAAATTTAAACACTATAAATTATTTTTATAAAAAATATGTTTTCAATGAAAATTCAGTATTTTTCACGAGTCATCAAAACATGAAACTTATCAAAAAATAAAAATAATTTAACCAAAGTAAATTTTGACATAAAATTTCAAATAATAATTTTATTTTCTCATATAATAATTATAAAAGTGTCAAAAATATATTTAAAATGGGTTCCCTATTAAAAATCAGCAAACCTACCTTTTTAGAAAAACACTTCTTTTATTTGTAAAATTGGATTTGTTCTTATATAATGTATAGAAAACACAAAATATGAATTTTAAACATTAAATTGAATATAATATAAATATATTTCATTAATATAATTCAATAATATTTATTTTTTTATTTATTGGTATAAAACACACGTGTTCATATTTAAATAATTTTTTAGAAAACTATTTCCATTTATTTTAAAAAACGTTTTACATTAATTTATAATTTATTGATCAAAGAATTATGTATAAAAACTATTTTTATAATTCATTTAATCCTTTTCATTCCTACCATTTTAACATTTATGTTATAATTATCTTGTTTAAATAGTTATAATAATAAAATTATTTTTCGTAGAAACACAGTGTTACGTATAACACAAGATAAGTCGGTGTTGTGTGTAACACAAGACATCAAAGAAATAAAATTATTTAAAAAATATATATCTTATAAAAATATCAAAGTGTTACATGTATGATATACATTCTTGAGAAAAATTCATTGTAAAGCTACATGAATTAGATCTTGCATCAAAACATGCCAATCATGTGATTTTAGAACCCTTAACCTTAAATCAATAACTAAAATGATATTCTTGATTTTAGATGAATACACATTTGGAATATTTACATCATTAAAGAAGTTGTAAAATAGATATATTACCTTCCTGGAAAGTGTGTAAGCAGTTAGAGGAAGAAAAGTCTGTTTCCACCCTTTATCAGTGCCAGCTCTTCCCATATTCCCATTCCAGTCATATTTACTGAGACTTAATTCCATAATTTGTTTTCTAGGTGAATTTAGTAATGTTCCAATGAAATTATCACATTCATTTTTTTCAACATGTATAGAATCAATAAAATTTCTGATGTACAGACAATTTCAGTATGGTAATTCAAAAAAAACTAATCTCTTTTTCCAACCAGTTTTGATAAGGTTTTTTGTAAAAGGCTTACTAAAAGGAGTGTCCATATCATTAACTTTATAAAATACTCGATCACCTATTTGTGGATATGTTACAGTACATTCTTTTTATCTCCTATAAAATGATGAATTCTAATATCGGTACTTATGTTATGAGGGTAGAAATCTATGATGTCCTAGAAACAAATTCTTTGATGAATGTTTCAACCTAATTGATTGTGTACCTTTTTCAAAAATGGAACACCCTTGAGTTTCTATAATGATATATCCTAAAAAATTTACATAAGTAAGAAATTCATTTATCAACCCATATAACATGGCTCTCAATGTAAAATCATCTTTTATGTAAGAATCATACAATATAACACCTGAATCCCAAAAAAAACAAATATTCGATCATTAGAGCCAAATAAAAATCAATATAATTATCTGGATGTTTTTTCTTAATATAATTGTAGATAACATAATGTATTTTCATTTCATGCATAACCACAATGGAAAGTTATAGTTTACCAGCATAAAAAGACGCATATTTCAAGTGCTAATTTGAAAACAGAAAGGATTCACTCCATTGGTAGATAACACAAAAAAGGTATCTCAGATCATTTTCAAATTTAGGATACTCATGATCAGTAATATTCCACCAAGGAGAGTTTTTTAGGTGATAAAGTTTCCCATCTTTATTTGTATCTGTGTTCTATATCAATTGTCTTTTAGTCTCTTTACTTTAACATAGGCTCCTAAACCATGGAATGATTATAAAGTCCATACAATATTCATAAGATCGAGTTCATCATTATTGTATCAAGAAGCACCATAATATGGAGATTATTTAAGTAATTTACGGTCCTTTTAAAAATTATACAGTCATTTGGATAGATATGTATTCTTTCATAGATCATACCCATTAGATATAACATTCGTTTAGTGTCATATGTTCACTTAGAGAGTTCATTATCTTCTAGGATCATATCATTAAAGATAGAAAGTAGTTTATTAAAACTAGTGTCACTCCATAAATTTCTATATTTTAACTAATATACCTTCAGTATAGATAACAATGCTATATATTTAGTGCCACAAGCATATAGTGTAATACTTTCACAACTCTTAAACTTCTCAAAAAAATTTATATAATCATGAAATTCATATTCAAATTTCATTTTCATTTACTCAATATAATACTTATCTTCATTATCACCTATAATCACATCCTCAATATAGTATTCTTCATTTTCCACCCTTGTAATCATATCATATGATCCATAAAATGCAGTGTTATCCTAGCCCCTATCTACATTCACTTTTTCCTCCTGTTTACTCCAACATTTTTAACATTGATCTATTTCATAAAAGATCAAGTGTTCTTTCAACACATTTGGAATAATTAATCTTGTATAACAAAAGTGTAAACTATAAAAAAGGATCTAAGAAGGTTCATATGCATGATATTTTGCAAACTTGATAAACTCTTTCACCCCAACTTCATGCTCTTTTGTCATACAATTGGAATCCATCCATTCTTTTTCATATCCATCCTATTTGATTTGGTAATATTAATATTTAATAAAATAAATAATCAAAAAGGGTACTTTAAAATAATGAGAACCCAAAAATTTAGTGTTTAAAAAAATCATTATGCTTTAAAGGCAATGGTTAATTGAATTTAAGAAAGGAATTACTCCACTAGTGGTAGGTGTTATCCTCTGAATTCATCCACAATGTTCACTGATTCCTGGTATGTGATGACTATTACTTAGAGTAGTTCAAGAAACATAGGTTCATGTATAGAAGAGATGGGGTATGAGTATGAGGAAACAAAATGCAATGATAACTATTTGGAAGATGAAACTTATGAGGATGATAGTTATTATTTCATTTTATTTCCTGAGACTCATCCCCTTTGAAGTTAACACGAAATCATAGAGAAGATGTAGTTGTGGAGGACTCCCCTAATTTAAACCAAGAAGGTGATTTTGGATGCAAAGTATCTTTAGGAGTTTCAATGGGGTTAAACATTAATTCACTTTTTTTAGAAGTTAGGTCATGATGGATATCTTATGGGTTAGATATAGTTAACGACTTTCCCTTATTATGGTGTTATTATCAATATATATTATGTAGGAGGTCAGATTATGGGTATCCAGGAGGTCTGTGGAAGTTAATATGATCATATAAATATAGATATCACACTTTATGAGTAAACCAAGGTCTAACAATGTAATTATAAAGAGGATTCTAATAAGTCCCCCCTTAGATATATTTTTGAACACGAAATCAAAAAAAATCTAATTTTGAAACTCATTCAACACTCTATTAAAAGCATATATACAATTTCTATATGTTATGATTTAAAATATAAAATACTACATGTAATAAAATAACATTTAATTATCCAAATGAATTTTTTGAAAAATAATAATCATATTATAAAATTATAAAAATATAAAAGTATAATTTATATAAATAAAATTTACAAAAGTTTAAAAGTATAAAACTATTGATAAATTGAAAAATGTATACATGTATAAAAGTATAAATTAAAAATGTATATATATTTATATTAGTATATAAAATTATAGACATATATAGAAGTATAAAATTATATATAAATAAGGCTTGATGGGCAGACTACACCATGGGGTCCATGACCTTCCTTTCCAGTCTGTGTGTGTGGTGTGTGTGTGTTTGAATGTAATTGTACCACCCAAACACCTAATATATATAATATAAAATTTATAAAAGTCTATATATTTAAAAATGTATAAAACTATAAAATTATAAATGTTTAACAAAATTATATAAATATAATTTTATGGATCTTCAATGGATCTTATAAATGTTTCATCAACAAATTGATGGTAGACCTGGGGCACAACCCAAGTCAGTTTGAGAATTGTGTTCATTACCCCTAAAAATGAATTGTTTCCCTACTCCTTCATAGATTCATTTGAAATAAATAATAATAGAAGGATAATTTCAAAAAACCACAAAATTCAAGAAAATAAAGAAAGGGAGGGGGTAGAAGGAAGAACTATTGTCATGGAATGCTTAACACTCCAACCTTAAAGATGACGTGAAGATAGGTGCAACATACCATATATTTGGAGAGGGTTCAACAACAACGGTAGGGTTCAATGGTAGCATAGGTTGTGGTCAGAAGTGGTGGTAGTGGCATTGATATTGGAAGTAGAAGTAGTGGTAGGGTTTAGTGATGACAGTGGTAGGGTTCAATGACGTTATAGGTAATGTTCAACAACAACATCAGTCGTGTTTCGAGAAAGCTTTACAACTTGAGAGAATGAGACTCTGTTAAGGTTATTTTATAACATCGAGGAAGACTTTTATGAGTGAAAAAATAGAAAGCACTGTTAAAACACCTCTTTAATAGTGTTTTTAGCATTAATAAAGATACCCATTTATCAGCGCTAAAAAAGAACTGATAAAACATGTCTTTATAAGGGCTAGAATTCTTGACCACTAGGCATACGAGCAATGTGTTGAATAATCAAGACTTGATAGGTGGGCTATCCCGTTGGGGGGTTATGGTCTTCCTTTCTGGCATGTGTGTGTGTGGTGTGTGTGTGTGTGTATTTAAATGTAACGGTACCCATAAGCATCTAATATATATATATATATATTATAATTTTCTGGTTATTTAAATATATTTATATATTTATTTATAATTATAATTCAATTATTGTATATATTTATAAATATTTGTCTATATTTATATAATTATTTATATTTATAAATGTTTTTTTAAAGTTGGGGCTAAAGACTCTTTATTATTGAAACAAAGGAAATAACTTCTTTTTTGGGGTAGGGAAGACCCATTACATGGCCCATAAGCTCAGTAGGCATTAAAGCTCATTACATGGCCCTAAAGGCCCATATTTTGGGTCTAATGGCCCATCTATGAATAATACTGCATATATTTATAAAATTATAAATATTATAAATATAAATATTATAATTTTATATTTATTTATAAATATTTGTTTAAAATTATAAATATATTTTTATATATAATTATTATTATATTAATATATATATTTAAAAATTTATAATAAATATATTTATTATAATTTTATAATTATTTAAATATATATATATATCTTAATTTATAATTATAATTATATATATATGTACTTGGAATGATGTGAACCATCTATATAAATATATAAATATAAATATATATTTATAATTATAATTATAAATAAATATATTTACAAATATTTATATATAATTATATATGTATTTTTTAATATATAAATATATATATTTAAAAAATTATAATAAATGTATTTATTCTAATTTTATAACTATTTAAATACATAAATATTTATTTCCAATTTTAATCACAAATATATATATATATATATATATATTAACAAAATTCTATAAAATTATAAATATATTTGTATAATTGTAAATAAATATATTTAATAATATTTATTCATAATTATAAATATATTTATATAATTATACCTCATGGTTCGCACCAATTTTGGAATATTTATATAATTATATATATTTATGTCAATATATAAATATATGTAATTATAATATAATAACTATATATATTATTTAAATATATTTATTAAATTTTTATAATTATTTAAATATATATATATTTATTTATATATAAATATAATTTTAAATAAATATATTTTAAATGTATTTATATATAATTTGAATTTTATAATTATAAATATAATTAATATATTTATTATTTAAATATATTAATTGTAATTTTATAAGTATTTATGAGAACATAGTAAGTTCATGAGAATAACATGAATTAATCATACCTAATAAGGTATAAATCATAAAAATGAGTTGTCACATATATGGAAAGCATAAATAATAATGGTGTCAATGTATAAATGATCATTCATGAGTCATGAATACATAACATATGCATGTGTCATCATAATATAGGAAACCTTGACATTTTGAACATAGCAACCCACAATCATTCCCACGAATAAACTTATGATCATATAGCATTAATTATACTCACACATCAATATATGAACATAAATAATGACAGCCATGTCCATGAATATCATCATTATCTCATGATATATATATTATTTTTTATTTTTTTATTGACCCAATTCATTGGAGAGATATATTCTTTTTAAATATATATATATATATTTATTTATAATTATAATTTGAAATAAACATATTTAAAAAGTACATATATAATTATAAATATTTAATTAGAAATAAATAATTATAAATAAATAATTATAAATATATAATTATAAATATATAATTAGAAATATATAATTGTAAATATATTAATTATATTAATTATTTTAAAAAATTTATCACAATTTTACAATTATTTAAACATATATATATTTATTTATATTCCTCTAAATACTTAACATTATATATATATATATATTTGAATTATTGAAAAATATATATAAATATATCATATTTATATTAATTATAAACATACTTTTTTATTTAATATATATACATAAACATTATTTTTGAATATAAATATAATAATTATATATATATTAATAATAACTTTTATTAAAAAGTTCAACATTGTTTTGAAAAGCGCTGATAAAGCACAACATTTATCACCACTAGAATAAGCTCCAATAATGATTACAGCTTTATCATTGCTTTTTTTAGCACTAATACAAATGAAATTTATCATCACTTTTACCTAACACTGATAAAGATGACGCTTTTATAAGTACTTTCTGTTTAGCATTGATAAAACCCAGCACTGCCCTTCCGTTGATCTGTGGTAGTGATATATAATTATGTGTGTGTGTGTGTGCACGCGTGCGTGCATGCATGTTTATATATCTATATGTTTATATGCTTATATTATATATATATATATATATATTTGTGTATGTGTGTGTGTTTATATGTTATATTCTATATATATATTTATATTATATATATTATATGTTTATATTTTATATATATCATATATTAATATTAATATATATATTTATATTTTAAACTACTAAAAAAATTAATATATTATATATTTATATATATATTTTTATATATTAATATACATATATTAATTTATATGTTTATATTTCATAATTTATGTTTATATATATAAGTCTATATTATATATATATATATAAATATTTATATTTTACATATATGTTTATATTTTATATTATATATATGTATGATTATATATATATATATATATATATATATATGTCTGTGTGTTTACACACACACACACACATTTATATTTTATATATATCATATTCTTATATTAATATATATGTTTATATTTTAAACAATTTAAAATTTTAATATATTTTTGTATATAACTTTATATATTAATATACATATATTATTATATATGTGTTTATATTTTATATTTTATGTTTGTATATATAAGTTTATGTTATATTTTACATATATGTTTATATTATGTATTATATATATATGATTATTTATATATATTTGTTTATAAATCTATATGTTTATATTATATATATATTATATGTTTATATTTTATATATATTATATGTTTATATTAATATATATATATATATTTATATTTTAAACTATTTAAAAATTTATTATTATATATATATGTGTCAATATATATAATTTTTTGTTTATATTTTACATATATGTTTATATTTTATATTACAAATATATATATAATTATATATATATGCTTACATATCTATATGTTTATATTTTATATATATCATATGTTTATATTAATATATATATGTTTATATTTTAAACTATTTTAAAAAATAATAATATATATATGTGTGTGTGTTAATATATATATATTTGTGTGTGTGTTTATATTTGACATATATGTTTATATGTTTATATTTTATATATATGTATTATTATATTTTATACATATGCTTATATATCTATATGTTTATATTTTATATAATATATATATTTTTATATTTTATATTTTACATATATATGTTTAGATTTTATATATATTATATGTTTATATTTTATATATATCATATGTTTACATTAATATAAATATGTTTACATTATATATATATATATATATGTTTATATTTTATTTTTATCTATATGTTTGTATTATATAAATATGTTTATATTATATATATGCACGTGTTTATATTTTACATATATTATATGTTCATATTCTATATATATCATATGTTTATATTAATATGTATATATATTTATATTTATATATATGTGTGTGTGTGTGTGTAAATATATATGTGTATTTATACACATATATAATTATATATATATATATATATATATATTTTTTTTTAAATACTAGAAAAAATGTCACTGAAATTAGGGGTGTCCAAACCAAACCCAACCCATTGGGTTTGACCCGACCTGACCAGGTTGGGTCGGGTTGTGGAAAAAAATGTTCGGGTCGGGTTTGTATCGGGTTGAACCGTGGATGGGTTGGGTCGGGTCTCGGGTTGGCTACATATCGACCCAACCTGACCCATTGAGCTGAGGCTGTATGAAAAAAAACCCTACCCGGCGTTGTGACCCGACCTGGCCATCCTAATTCCCTCCCTCCCTCATGCTCGCCCGCCTCTTCCTCCCTCCTCTCCTCCTTCCCCTCCCCAACCTTCCCTCGTGCACAACTGGATGACCTCCCTTCTCCTCCTCCTCTTCTCGCTCGCCTCCTCCCCTCCCGGGACAGATTCTCCTCCTCCTCTCCTCCTCCCCCCTGACCCCGACCTTCCCTCGCGCGTGGCCAAACCATAATCCCCTTCCTTCATCCTTCCATCGCCACCAGTGATTGACCTCCTTCCTCCTACTCTAGTCCCTTACTCCTCCTATCCTCACCCGCCTGCTCCATGGATGGATAGATTCCCTCGCAAGCAATCAGGAGAAATCCCTCCTACCGGCTCACTCCTTCCTGGCCTATCATGCGTTCTATATGGTGGCACTGGTGGTAAGGTAAGTATATTTTTTTAATCATGTTCTTCAAATTATCTTCCTTAGGTAATTTATTTATGAACCTATGTGAGTCGGATCAGAGTGCATGTGTGCACATTTTAAATAGGCAGTGAAAGTTTCTCATTTCAGTTGTATGAATAGTAGCTATACTTGGGTGATTTTGTTTGATTTCCATTTCCCCTAAAAATGATTTGTAACTCTAGTTAAGGTGTAATCCTTATAGTTAGTAGTTATCAACTCTAGGAAGGATATGTTATTTTCTTCTTGATTTTCCACCTATCTTCTATTTTCACATATCCATTTCTATATACTGATTTTTTTAAACATTCAACCAAGAATACTAGTAATCCAAACTTATACTTGTGGTTGGACCTGGTTACTCCCCAAATTATTTTTTATGGTGACTCTTTCCATTTGTAGGGGAATGTTTTTTTCACTACAACATGTTTACACAATGAAATTTAGTTCCATTTCCAAGTACATTGTTTGGAACATGGGCAAGCAGGGGTTGTGTAAGTTGGTATTTACTGTTAGGGGGAAGTATAGTAATTTTTTAGTTGGTCTATTCTATCTAGCTATAGTAGAAAGTGTCTAGGAAGGTCAGGTAGGTTAATAAATTGGGGCTGACTGGTGTAGTGGTGTCGGCTGGTACGGTAGGGGGGAAGGGGAGGGGGAGGGGCCGGTGCAAGGGAAGGGGGAGGGGGAGGGGCTGGTGCAAGGGAAGGGGGTGGGGGAGGGGTTGGTTGGTGTAGGGAAAGGGGTAGGGGGAGGGGCTGGTGTAGTGTAGGTGGGAGGGAGAGGGGTTGGTGAAAGGGAGGGGGGAGGGGGAGGGCTGGTGCAGCAAGGCAAGTGGGTGGGGGAGGGGCTGGTGGTGGGGATGGGGCATCATGGGGTAAAGGGCTGGTGGGGGTGTAGTGTGGGGGGGAGGGGGAGGGGATATCTGGTGTAGTGTAGGTCATGGGGTATAAGGAGGGGCTGGTGTAGTGGAGGGGGGAGGGGGAGGGGTTGGTGCAACAGGGGGGAGGGGGAGGGGCTGGTGCAACAGGTGGGTAGGGGCTGGTGGTGGGGCTGGTGCAGTAGGGGGGGAGGGGGATGGTGGGGGTAGGGGGGTGGGCTGGTGCAGGATAGGGGGAGGGGGAGGGGCTGGTGGAGTAGGGTGAGGGGGAGGGGCTGGTGGGGGGGAGGGGAGGGGCTGATGGGGGGAGGTGAGGTTTTGGTGTAGCAGGGGGGAGGGGCTGATGCTGGGCAGGGGGAGAGGCTGATGCAATAGGGGGTTAGGGGAGGTGTTGGTGCAAGGGTAGGGGGGATGGGCTGGTGTAGTAGGGGGGAGGGGGTGGGGTTGTGTAGGGCAGGGGGGCTGGTGTAGCAGGGCAGGGGTGCAGGGGGGAGGGGATGGTGGGGGTACAGTGCAGGGGGGAGGGGATAGTGGTGGGGCTGGTGTAGTATGGGGGTAAGGGGATGGTTGGGGTGCAGTGTCGGGGGGAGGGGGCTGGTGGTGGGGCTGGTGCAGTAGGGGGGATAAGGGGCTGGTGGGGGTGCAGTGCAGGGGGGAGGGGGAGGGGCTGGTGGTGGGGCTGGTGCAGCAGGGGGGATAGGGGGCTGGTGGGGGTGCAGTGCAGGGGGAGGGGGAGGGGCTGGTGCAGGAGGGCAGGGAGGCTGGTGCAGAGGGTAGGGGGCTGGTGGGGGGGGGATCCTAGTCTAGGGGTAGGGGGCTGGTGCAGGGGGGAGGGGAGGGGGTGGTCTGGGTGGGTGGGGGGCAAGGTCTGGGGGGATGGGTCCAGGTCCATCAGGTTAGGTCAAATTGGGTCGGGGTCGGGGTTGGGGTCGGGTCGGGTTGGGTCAGATTTACACATAGAACCCGACCTGAACGGACCCGACCCTTAGCTGGTTGGGTTGGGTTGGGTCCTTCATCCATGCGTTGGGTAACCCGACCCCAACGGGTTGGGTTGGGTCGGGTCAGTTTCTCATGAAGCATATGACCCGACCCAACCCGAACCAAGCTTTTTTGGTTGGGTCGGGTCCCGAAACATCCTTGACCTGACCCAACCCGACCCATGGACACCCCTAACTGAAATAGCCACAATATCTTAAAAATGTGACTAAATTTAAAATTTATATTTGTTTTTATATAAAAATACTTGTGTATATATATATATATATTTATATATATGTGTGTGTTGACACTCTTTTTTGTCACATGGATGAAAATGAAACAAAGGGAAATACCTTAGTAAGAAGGGAATAAGAGAAATCAAGAAGGCCAAGGACTGTAACGGCCTCCAAAGGAAATTCACCCAAGTCCCCCATGTACCGTCAGCGCACATGTTACCTGCGTGGAAACATACATGACTGACCTATGTGAACCACCTGAGTGAGATGACTCCTTCACCCAGGGTCCTATATTTACCTATAAATAGGATCCTAGGGCCCTTCATTCGCATGACGGAATTTCCGGAAGGCCAACTGACACTCTAATAACCCTAATGCTTCACTAAAGACCTTCATAAACTTCTAGGTATTTCTCTAACACCTGAAGAAGACAGAATTAAATCGGAATAGTGAAACTAAAGTCCTCCTAGGGTTTCAAATAAACAACACATGTGCAAGGCATTCTCCTAACCCCTGGTTAACAAAGACTAGCATGAGCTACCCTTACTAAAATAGGGACCTATGTGACTTACCTCTAGGAACACATGTGGAGATTCTTGAAGGCTTGAGTAGGGTCTCACCCAAGTGTAGTCACCTAGGTGGTCTATAACCCAAGGTGCTACCAAATCACCCAATCCTAATGGTATGGAGCACCCCTTGCACGATCTGTCTTGGTTCACCCTAACCCTCAACCTGCACGAGCCATTCACGAGGCCTTTTTCAAAGCCATCCATGGTAGTGACTACCCTTCTTTTTCTCCCTTTCCTGAAAGGGACCAAGTTTAAACCTCTAGAAAGACCTCTAAACTTAAAAAACCATGGAGAAAGGAAAATCTGCATGTCTCCCATTTGGATTTTTATTTCTATGGTCAGAGGTTTCTTGGACTTGTACTACCAGATTGTTAGGATCCTCAGGGAATATGTGGATTTTTATATCCATGGTTATGAGGAACCCTACCCCAGGGAAATTTTCGGGGGAGTTCTTGGTCATTGAAATAAAGGTTAGGACCATGTCCTCCCCATCTTGTCTCTAAGACTCTGAGCCTCCTATTCCATGTAGGGAGGATGAGGGTTACACTTTCATTTCCTTTTGACATGGAATGACATCCTCCTTACTTACCATAGAACTAATTCTAGGGCATCCCTCTTGGAGTAATCCCTTAGCCTTTTGTGTAGGAGGTTTCAGTCTTCCTCCTCTATACCTTCACGTCCTTCACCTTCATTCCCTCCTCATGGTAAAGTGAAGAGAGGAATGTTTCATAACCCCTACCTCTTCTACTATCATCCTCCTCCACTTCCACCAGCAAAGAAGAAAAATATTTTGGTTTGTTAGATCTTTCACTTCGTCTTGTCTCTCACACCGAGCATGACTCACATGAGCTTAGAGGTTAATGGAGATCATGAATATTGCACAATATAGGAGACAAATTTAACTTCCATAACTTTGATTCTGGATAATGATGATATGTAAGGATCCTACATAAGGCCCGAGCTCAATGGGTATCCTCTTTAGGAGTAAATCCCAAACATAATTCCTTTAACCCAGGAATCCTCCTTAAGAGTAAGCCCCAAAGTGTACCCCAAAACCATCATGAGTTGAGACATCAATCATAGTCCTTTTGTAGGTAATCCTCTACAGGAGTAATACCCAACTTAATACTCTCAAAGGTCCATACTCCCCTATCAGACTAACCAAACTTTGTGGGATTTGATTCCCATCTAAATGGGATACGTAGGAAGCCTCCTCGAGGTCCAAACTCAACACCCCAAATCAACCATGTTATCTCTGTTCTATATTCCCGATAGGGTCTAATTAAATTGGGGAATCCATATTACTTATAGGTTCTCTAGGCTACCTTGGTATAAGTCCCACACCAAACTTTGAATAAGCACCTTTCACCTAGATGTATTTTTCACATGAAATTAAATTGTACGGTTATGTCCTTATCACATGACCTTAAAAGGTACGATGGGCTCCATTAAGTGGAACCATACTACGTGGGTTCTGATTACTTTCATAAGGATACATAGGAAACCCATTCATGGTTCTAATCTTCAAATCAAAACAAATCACGTCTCCCTAGATGAAAATATACTCCAGAGTAACTCCCAACTCCCTAGATGAAGATAAACTTCAGAGTTCCTCACTATGTGGCTAGAAAACTAGTTTCATCATCATAATGACCAAAGAATATCTATGTAGTCTATAATAGGATACCATTAATGGATAACCTCTAATACATACTAATATATCCATTTATGAAGGACCTAAGATATATACAAATGATTCTGAATTATATGCATGCTAATAAATGGTTGTTTATTTCAAGGGAAACCCACATCATACGTGGGAATTAATGATGGATTCATAAACATATCTTAAATCTATAAGAATTTCCTAGAGTAGGCAACAATTTCCTCCAAAATGGTATGATGAGCCTGGACTCCCATCCTCTCAACCAATACATGTTCTTAATCATCGTAGGTCAAAATCCTTAATGAGAACCTAACTTTGGAAAGTGGTCTCTATAGATACAAAACTGTTGGGTGTTTCCGATTCTATGAACAAACCTATTGGAAACCGTTCATAAATGGTGATTCCTAACCCAAACACAATTCCGATGGAAACAAAAAATGGTGAACTCGATGTTAATGATTTAACAATGACATATCTTTCACAATATAAAAGGTATGTACTGGTCAGTATCTGTATGACCATTCCTTTTCCTGAAAAAGTACCATTTCCATTGGAAAAAAAATGGTGAAGCCTATGTGAATCCTTAACCAAGTTGATAATGTCTCCCATCTATCAATCCACATTCAGTTGATAAGATAAGTCCATAAACTAAAATAAACCATGTATGTGTTCATTCAAATGAGATGCATATTTGATTGAGTTTCTTGTTTTTGTTTGTTGTATATACATGCACCAACTCTCATAACTCCTCTCAGTCCAATGAAATAATTCTAGTTTTCACCAACGAACTCCCTAACAACTGCTCAGGTCGGTTCTTCATCAGCATGAAGAATGACATTTCCAAACTATCATCTTCAATGCTGGGTCTCAAACTCACTGGGATAGTATTATCATTAGAATGATACAATATCTAATATAGAGGCCGCTCTATAGGCCCTCCATCTCAACAAGCCCCACCGATCATCTGATCAATGACAACCTGTGGTCCTGAAGTAGATGATGTCGACCAGCTTATTTAACTATTTAAAGAGATTATCCTGATAAAGTTATAACCAGTTGATTCACAATCAAATTTACCCAAGTGAATAAGGTAGAACAGTCTTTGTAGTTTAGCTTGGGTTGTCAAATCCTCAGAGACCTAAGAAGTAACCTATGGACACGTACATTCTATGGACTATTTTTGACTATTTAGTGGCCAACTTTGGGTTGATTTTATATGGGTTTAATTGAACACTAAAATTCTTAAGTGAATTCAATTTAAAAGAGTGATTTGATCCTAGGTTATCACTTGGGGTGGATTGGACGTATTTCCTTTTCAATGATTTCAATTTCTTATATTTGAGTTGATTTCATTTAAGAAGATAAAACAACATCATCACTTACTGGTTTAATACCTACACCCTTTAATACTAATCACCTATACACTTGAAGGATCAAAGTTTTAAGCACTTCAAGGTAAAGCTTCGTATTAGCACTTGAAGTGTGTGACCTTAAATTCAATAAGGACGATGGAGTTTAAAATCATCAAATAAAAATCTCAATTAAAGAATGTGATTAGAAATTAATGGGGTGATAAATAAAATCCAATCCATCCCATTTATACTCCCTTGTATCAACCCATAAGTGGGTTATCCCTCCATTTATTCTATGGTTTCAATGGAAGCAGAAAGTAGACTCATGAGGGAGGAAATTGAGAAGTAAAAAAACACAATAAAATAACTATCACTCCACCATTTTGTGATAATTTCACAAGGTTTAGTGTAAATAAATTCATATCTTGAACCAATGGTATCAAAGTGATATGAAGAACAAAATAATAAGAAGATAAGAAGAACATTTATTAAGAAACTAAAGTGAATTGAACAACTTACATGTGAAATGGAAACTTGAGACAACAAAATCGCAGCATAACATTACAATGAAAGAAAGATCAAAAGATGAAAAAATAATCTACCACCACTACCTTAAATAGGAATTTTGTAAGCTTTGGGTCGAGACTAAAACATTACAAAGAATCCCAGTTGATTATGGTAGGCCTAGGGTGGTGGAAAGATTGTGTAACTTGGACTTTTCCACACTTGACCCGAGGTGGCATCTAGCTTTCATCCACCGAACAGACGCACTTTGAAGACCTTCTAGATGGCCGAATCAGAGTTGTCCATAGAATAATAAAATGTATCTCCAGATTTCTTATAACTGTATATAAAATTTATGACCATTTGGAGTTTCGGATTACGATATATGATCATATTGGTAGTATTTTTTCTGGGCCGCAAAATATGGCTAAGAATTTTATCTTTAAATTGGGCCGCCTTAATGACCACAATAGAGGCCTAATTAGCACTGGCTCCTGAAGAATTATTTTTTCCTATATATTTATTCGAGCATCCTATGAAATTTGGGATTCATTGGGTTTGTAATGTGGGTCCCACATTCTTATCAGTGGGCTGGTGTCCAATCTGCCTTCTCTAGAATTGCTTCCATTCATCTCCAAATATCTCTATCATCCTTTATGAATCATCCATTGATCCCTAAATGACACATGTTCATATTGAAGTGTAGATCAATGTTCCAAAATATAAAATTAAAATATATATAATTATATTCCTTAAAATAAAATTAATCATTGGGTACTTTAAATGATGTTAAAAAATGTACCACATAATAGAGCATTTTAAGAAAGAATTACAATCATAATGTGAAATGATGTTCAAAGTGTAAAATGAACTAAAATGGTGTTTATTAATAATAAATCACATGAATATTATATATATTAACAATGAATATTAGCCTCATTTAGTGGCTACTCACACCCCCCAACTTGAGTTTTGATAGTCCTGAGAAAAATATATCTCAACAATATGAAATTCAAATTCCCTTTTCCAATAACATTTTAATACACAATGATAAAAAAACATTATACCAAACAATCATGAAACCCATAAAAATATTTTAATACAAGATAGTTTCATAAGCATATCCCAATCCCAAACCCATTCCTTTGTTCAAATTCATTTCCATATTCCATCCAATATCAATTAAGTATGAGGATGTGTTGTGTATCACAATAGATATGGGGATTCATCTTTATTAAAGAGGGAAATGATGGAAGAGCTATGTGGAATCAAATTTCAATATTAATATGAGTATTAATTTTTTTATTGTATTATTTTTTTTGTTTTTGTTTTCAATTTTTCCATGGTAAATGAAGTTTCACTCAAAAGAGTCAACCCCTGTAGCGAGACTTTACCGATGACTCCCAGGCTCAAAGACCTTAGGGCACCAAGTGAAGCCCACATACTCGGGCATCATCTCGAGTTAACTCAGTAAAAACCAAATTTAAATTACCAAAAATAGAGATAAAATTACTAACTCTGGGCTAGACAACTATGGAGTCACGATCCCCAAGTGTCGAAATGCACGCATTAGGTCATTTCATTTCTCTACTCGCAAATTTATTATTATTTTTTAATTTTTTTTAATACTCAAATTAAACTAAAATGATCACCAAACCTATACTATTTATTTGGGGGACCCCATTAACTCAAACTAATACCCCACTATCCAAAGGACGTGCATTGTGATTCTTTTTTTATTTGGATGAAAATATAAACAATGAAATATCACATTGGACAGCCATAATTTCCAAAATCTATGATCATGGAATTATACAAGGATTAAAATCAGAATCAGGGCATGCTAAATTATTTGATATTTAGTTTCAAAGTGTTAAATGTGTATTACCATGTTCAAAGTTAAAGGAATTTTTCCTTCCATTTACACATTTTTTTTCAAATCATTCATTTTTTCAACATAAAAGCATTTTTTATTTTATCTCCCCACTAACTTAAAATAATATTTTCCACAGTGTTTAAAGAAAATAAAATTTAGAAGGGGGGTAGATGGAGAGAATGAAAGTTAAAAAAGGAAATTGAAAATGAGGATTATGGAATGAAGTCACCTGGTGGTTGAAGTTGAAATTCTTGCTGGTCCCTTTTAATCCTTTGATATCCATGTCACTTGCAGAGTTCCCTAGTAGAAAAATAAAAAACAAAAAAAACAAAACAATATATATATGTATATATTTATATAATAAATAAAGTACAATATAAGTATATATATAAAAATTATTGAATAAGTAAGCACAAAAAGTCGTAGGTTAGTGGTAAGTGTGCGCCCCTGTCTCCCTTCAGTCCCTGGTTTGAATCCCCACGGCTTCGCCGGTTGTGATGAGGTTTGACCCACGACCCACAAAGTGTCCCTTATTATTATTATTATATTATTATTATTATTTACTTATTTTATTTTTATTTTAATCCTACAAACACATTAAAATAAAACAAACTGATGATACATTGTCTTCTTTTTAAATTTCTGGGTAAGGCATTACTCAAGGATCAAACCACGTGACACGGATGAATATGGTGCTCCCCCTTCATACCCATCCATACTCATAATAGAAGAACATGTCAATAGTCTTTTTTTAAATATAAAAATGATTAATTAATATTATTTAAAATATAAAGTTGATTAAAACAACAAAATGATAGGAAACATGAAAACCATGGGTTGCATCCCATGCAGTGCTTTGTTTAACGCCGTTAGCCCAACATGGATCCTAAATCTATCAATTTTTTCATGGTTTATAGATTGGCTCAATTAACTCAACCTCTATTTCCTGTTTATTGAATGATTCAATGAATGGTTTTAACCTTTGACCATTGACCTTGAAAATGTAACCACTTGTGGGATCTTGAATCTCTACTGCCCCATGGGGGTACACATGATGCACTATGAAAGGACCTGACCATCTAGACCTTAACTTTCCTGGGTGTAAATGAAGTTTTGAACTATACAAGAGCACATGTTTTCCCGGTTCAAAATGTTTGAACATGATATTCCTAGATTGGTAGGCTTGAACTATAGCTTTATTGATCCTTGAATTTTCATAAGCATCCATCCTTAGTTCCTCCAGTTCATTGAGATCTAATTTTCTTTTTGTTCCAACCAATGAGAGGTTATAATCCATTTTCTTAATTTCCCAGAAGGCCTTATGCTCAATTTCAATAGGTAAATGTCATGCTTTTCCATAAACCAACCTATATGGTGACATTCCTAGGATGGTTTTGAATGTTGTACGATATTCCCAAAGTGCATCCAAGAGTTTCTCGGACCAATCTTTCCTAGAAGTATTGAAAGTTTTTTCAAGAATATTATTAATCTCCCTATTTTCTAACTCAACTTGACCATTGGTCTATGGGTGGTAAGCAGTGAAAACTTTGTGGGAAATTCCATATTTTTCCATGAGTGATGAGAAAGGATGATTGTAAAAATGAGTTCCAAAATCACTAATGATAGCCCTAGGAATTCCAAATCTAGAGAAGATGTTTTCCTTGATAAATCTAATCACAGTTTGATGATCATTGGATTTTGTAGGAATGTACTCAACCCATTTGGAGACATAATCAATAGCTAAGAGAATGTAAAGATATCCCCTAGAGTTTTGGAAGGGACCCATGAAATCAATTCCCCAACAGTCAAAGATTTCAACCACTAAGATGGGAGTGAGTGGCATTTGATTCCTTTTTGTGATGGACCCTACTTGTTGACACCTAGGACAGCTTTGACAAAATGTGTAGGAGTACTTTGAGAGTTTGGTCCAGAAAAGACCACATTGAAGAATCTTAGCAGATGTTTTCTTAGAGGAAAAGTGACCTCCACATGCCTCACTAGGACAGAATTTAAGGATGGACTCCTGTTCAGATTCTGGGACACACCTCCTAATTACTTGGTTAGGGCAGAACTTATAGAGGTATGGATCATCAAACACATAGTGTCTAACATCAGAAAAAAAAATTCAAGCTTGAGTCCATAAGAATTTTGGAATGACTCCTGTAACTAATAAATTGGCTATATCATCATACCAAGGGAAATCACTCACAGAGTATAGGTGTTCATCAGGAAATGAATCAGACACAGAAAGGTGATTTGAGTTGTCTTTGAATTCCATCCTAGAGAGGTGATCAGCTACAACATTTTCACCACCCTTTTTATCTTTGATTGTGAGGTCAAATTATTGTAAGAGAAGGACCCACCTAATCAGTCTAGCTATGGCATCTTGTTTTTGGAAGAGGTATTTTAGTGCATAAGGGTTAGTGAAAACAGTGATGGGGGATCCTAAGAGGTAGGACCTAAACTTCTATAAGGAAAAAAATAGAAAGTAACTCCTTTTCAGTGGTGGTGTAGTTTATTTGGGAATCATTTAAGGATTTTCTTGCATAAGCAATGACATAAGGAGTTTTATCACAACGTTGTCCTAACACAGCTCCTACAACAAATTCACTGGCATCACACATAAGTTCGAAAGGAAGGTTCCAATTTGGAGATTTCATGATGGAAGGAGTGGTGAGAGAGGATTTGAGGGTTGATAATGAACCCTCACAACTTTTTTTCCAAACAAATGGAGCATCCTTTACTAGTAGAGCACAAATGGGATGAGAGATTGAACTAAAGTTCTTGATGAATATTCTTTAGAAACCAGCATTTCCTAATAAATACCTCACTTCCTTGACAGTTTTGGGTGATGGAAGGTGACGAATGACGTCAACCTTGGCTTTATCAACTTCAATCCCCCTACCTGAGACCAGATGGCCTAGAACTAGTCCCTCTTTAACCATGAAATGGAATTTTTCCCAGTTTAGGACCGGATTCTTTTCTTCACATATTGACAAGACTCTCTCTACATTCCTCACACATCCTTCAAATGTATCCCCAAACACAGAGAAGTCATCCATGAATACCTCTATAAAATCCCCTACCATGTCTGATAATATTCCCATCATGCACCGCTGGAAGGTTCCAGGGGAATTTCATAAACCGAATGGCATGAGTTTGAAGGCAAAGGTGTCGAATGGACAAGTGAATGTAGTCTTCCCTTGATCCTCTAGGGAGACCTAAATTTGATTATACCCTAAGTACCCATATAATAAACAGTAGAAGGAATGACCTGCCACTTTCTCAAGGACTTGGTCAATGAATGGTAAGGGGAAATGGTCCTTCTTGGTTAATGAGTTTAGATTCCTATAGTCAATGCAGAGCCTCCATCCACTACTCACCCTAGTTGGAATTATCTCTCCATCCTTATTGGTTATCACTATGATTCCTGCCTTCTTGGGAACTACTTGGATTGGCCTGACCCACTCACTCTCAGCTATGGGATATATGATACCATCTTTTAACAATTTTAGAAGTTCTTTACTTACTACCTCCATGATATTAGGATTGAGTCATCGTTGAGGTTGACAACGTGGTTTTGAATCAGATTCCAGAACAATCCTATGAGTCCCAATAAGTGGGATAATCCCGGGAATATCAGACAGGGTCCAACTAATGGATTTCTTATGTTTTCTAAGGATATATAGAAGCATCCTCTCATGATTGGATTCAAGATAAGAATAAATGACAATAGGATGTGTTTGATTGTCCCCTAGGAAGGCATACTTGAGTGCAATAGGAAGTTCCTTCAACTCAAGATCCGGTTGGTTCAGAATTTTAGCAGAATATTGGGACATTAGATCAAGATCAATCTTATTTCCTAAGGTTTTAGATTGGATTGATTCCCCACATATAGAAGTTTCAGCTACTGGATTGTCCTGATCAGATTTAGGGAAGGAAGTTGGAGTGGTCTCCATGAAAGTGGTTTCTTGAAAGGTTTCACTGATTGTTGGACCTAAGACTTCATCATAAGAGCAATTTGAAAATGATTCAAGCCAAGGAGATAAACTTCCTTCTTGTGAACAAAGGAAATCAATCTCATCCTGACTTAAAAATTCATCAAATATTACTTTTTGTTCTATGGATTCATTATCAATGCTTCCTATCATGTTTACTTCATGAATGTCCTCATCATCCCCTATTTGTGAGCTTGCATTATATATGTTCAAGTCTAGAATCATGTTTCCAAAGGTGATGGTCATGTTCCCATTTCAAACTCGGATAACATATTTGATAGTTTCAAGTAAAGGACGACCAAGGATGATTGGGGTTTGTTCCTTATTTCCTAAGTTTGGATGGTTTTCAAGGACAATGAATTCAGCAGGGTAGATAAAGTTTTCAACCTTTACCAGAATGTCCTTTAAAATCCCCTTTGGAACCCTAATGCTACGATCCGAAAGTTGAAGTGTGAAAGATGTGGGTTGGAGTTCTTATAGGCCTAACTGGTAGTACACAGCATAGGGAATGAGATTTACACTAGCACCTAGGTCACACAAGGCCTTGAAAACTTTTCTCTCTCCTAGTTCAACATTGATGTAATGGAAACCCGAGTCTTTCAAATTAGGAGGAATGGTCCCTTGAATGGTGGTACTCACATTAGAAGCCAAAAGGACTTGGTTTTTATGTGAAAATATTCTTTTAAAAGTTCATAAGTACTTAAGGTGATTTGAGTAGGCTGGTATGGTTTGGATGGAATCAAGAAGGGGAATGTTCAACTTGACTTGTGATAAGATTTCCCTCAACGTTTCACTCAATTCAGGCTTGTTTTTCCCCCTCATGCATTGAGGAAATGGTGTAGGTTGTGGGGTTATTTGTTGAAGAGTTGTTTTTTTGACAATGTTATCGTGTTTTTTAGTCTGATCATTTGGTTCATTTGAATTTTCATCCAAGTTTTAATCTTTAAGTGGGTTTTTAATTAGTTTTTAAGGTTTCTCAACTGATTTCCCACTTCCTAAAATAGTTACAACCTTTAGTTGTTCATGAGTTTTTTTAGTACAACTTGACTCTCCCCTTGAATTTGAGGATGGAACCGCCTGAGTAGGCATGGGTTCCTTTCTAGTTTTGATGGTTTGAAGTTCTTATTTAAGGGAAGAGACTTCCGAGTTCATCCTTTTCATTTTTTTTTCACATTTTTTCTATTAGGATTTGTGTAATAGTTTGGGTTGGTGCTTGAGAAGATTGATTTATCCTAGGGGGGATATTTTGGAGGTGGGATGGTTTGTTGAAAATGGATCGGTGGCTGTTGGTATTGGATAGGTTGGGTTTGGAATTGGTAATGGTTTTGTTAGTTCTTAAGTGAAATTTTTTTGTGGTGGGGAAAGTATTTTTTGTAGAATTCTCTTTGTAATTGGTCCCAAGAGTTTATGGATGATGGTCTCAAATTTTTTAGCCAATTTTTTGCTCGATCCTTTAAAGAAAAATGAAATAGCCTCATCTTAGAAGATTCTAGTTGATGTGGGGGACACATGGTTTCTACAATGTCATTGAACTCCTTAATGTGAAGGTAGGGCATCTCAGACTCTATTCCATGGAATGTGGGAAGGTGTTTTAGGACATGGGGTTTAAATATGTTGTTGGAATATCCTAAGGAATTGTGTCTAATTCATGAGGGGGAATTGGTCTAGGAAGGTGTGAGGTAGTCATTCATGGTTTTATCGACCGCATTCCCCAAGTTCGGGGCTGCGTCATTTGGGTTTCCGTTTTGGTTCCCACCCGGGTTTATGAGTTGGTTTCTTTGAAGACATTTCATTGAATTAGGCTCAATTTTTGACTCTAGAGTATTAGGAAGATTAGGATCTAATGTAAAGATATCCCTTGGTGTACTTGACTCCCCAACCCCAGGACTATCCACCCTAACTTGATGGTTCGATTGATCGCGGGTGTAGGCGGACATGCTCCAAAAGAAAAAAAAATGAGAAAGGGACAAGATAAGAGAATTTGGATGAGAAAAGAAGAAATGGGGGAGAATAGAATGGGTGTTTAGATGAATTACTTGGGTCCCCGGTAATGGTGCCAAAATTTGATTCACGCTCAAATTTACCCAAGTGAAGAAGGTAGAACGGTCTTTGTTGTAACACCCCAAGCTTTCACGATACACTTCTCTTTGAATAATACAGAAGCGTGTGTTGTACGCAACTTCGAGTTCTAAACACACACCACAAATAATCAATGAAGTCATTATGAATAGTAATACCCAATTTTTAAAATTATAGATATTTTATATTTCAAAATGGACTTCATTTTTGTATTCGTAATATCGAAACTATCCTAAGTTGAATTTTTTGTAATTTTCTGAGAACTTCCATTTTTTTATGAATAGTCAAAAATACTTAAAAACAACTTTTTTAATCAAAATAATTTATAGTGATAAATTATAATATTGAGTGGTTTTAAAGTATAATTAGAATATATTTTTACCATTTTATCCAATGGTGGTCATTAGAATTAATTTCACTTTGAAATTTGACATAAACAATTGTCAATCTTTTGATATATATTGTTTCTTAAAAACACGCTATTTGTTGTGACAGCAGGAATTAATTATAAAATTAATTAATGCAACTTATATGTTTGGAATTTTTTAAAATAGACATTATTTTTGAATTTGGAATAACAATTATATCTTAGGGTGAAATTTTGGCATTGTTCTGAAAAACTTCAATTTTTGATGAATAGTGAAACCACTAAGTGGTAGTTAAAAAACTGATTTTTCGTTTAAATGAAACATTACCACTTCTGTGATTTGATTTTCAAAAATCCGACATACATGGTTTTCATTAGGAAGTAAAATGTGGTTCAATGGGATTAAAATAATTTTTTGGTGAATAGTAACTTTTAAGTTTAATTAATCGCAATTAAAGGTAATTAGTGAAATTTAAGGTAAAATGATATTATAAAAATATGAAAATACCTTTACACTTTTCCTACCCCTATTGGATGTGTCATGGCCGACCAAAAAAATCCATGGGTCAACTTGGGGACCCCATGGAGCCACTTTGGTAGGAAAATGACATAAATAACTTTTATTTAAAGTTAAAATAAAAATGTCACAAACATAAGTTGTTTTACTAAAAAACATTTTAAATGGGGTTATACAAGTCATATTTTTGAATATAAATATTCATTATAAAGATAAAAATATTTAATACATCGTGATATTTTTTTATAATTTTTAGACATTAAATAAATTAAATTATTTATGACACCATGATGATGCAGCGATTACCTCATTAATTAACGATTTAAATAAAATGAAAAGATAATGTAAAATCCAAGGCTTACACTTGTCAAAAACCTATTGGATGAGTAGATTTAGAACCCTTATCACCTTATCCTCGAATTATATAAGTGTGGGACCTTTAAAATCCGAAACTCATTATATAATAAAGTGACATTTCATTACTTTCCAAGAGTGCCCCTCCTCTCCCCATATAAAAGGCCCCCACCACTACCACCTTACTCACACTTTCAAATCCTTTTGGCTCGGCCAGCCTCTGCCCAAATACTCTACCAACTTCCCTCCCTTACTCCTAGAAGCCTCACTTTGGGCAGAAGTCTTCCCAAGGAAGCCTTTGGCTCAAATCAAAAGAGTTACCCGATTTTAAGGTAATGTCTTCTCTTGTGTTCTTTTATTTTATTTTTCTTCTCCAACCCCCTAAAATCTTTTTATTCTTTTCTTTTGTAACAACAACAGTATCCTAAATATACTAGGATGTTTTTATAAGAAGGATTCTAGCTACACTTACACACACCTACATCTAATGGTTAAAGAACATACTGTTTCTGTGGATGGCGAATTTCTGCCTCACGAAACGATGAGTGTTCAACGCTCATATAACACCTTCAAAGGTGGCCATTAAGATGCCACTATATTTATATATGATATATAATATGTTTATGTTTTCCTTAAGATTCTGTATTTTTCATTTATGGAATGCCTTTATGATTTCCATTATAGGTAAACGCGATATTTTCATTTTAGGAAGTGCGGACTACCGCCCCCTCAAAATGATTTGAATCATTAATACCATATGTGGGATGTATAAAGGATGTAGTAAATGGTATTATACACTATATTATACTGGAATTATATTATACCTTTATATCATTATGATTTCATTCCATTAAATACGAAATAGAAATTAAAGTAGTGTCCATGCGTACGTACGGCTTACCGTCTCCATGAACGGTGCATTTCATTTCTTACCTCTAAACGTTATGGAATATTATAAATGTATGTATATACTGGATATATATATGAGATATATGATATCTATATCATGAATATAATTCTGGATATAATGGATATTTCACCACATGAACAACTTGTAATTATAAGAAGTTTATTTTTGACTCAAGTACCAAAGATCGACAAAACGACCGTTATTAACTTAAATAATTACATAATGTTCATAACATGGTAATAAGTGATATTAAAGGAATAAGAAACTTTAAAAGGTTCTTAATAAACTATAAATTAACTCTAGTTTATTATTCAGGAGGTTAAAGAATGGTCGAGTCAAGACAGGACGCAAGGTAAGGGAATTTCTTAACCAAATTTCCATTCTTTGGGATAATCTCCTACTTTAAAATTATTTACTGATATTATTATGTCATATCTTGTATTTGTACTTTATTTATGTGTACTTATAGTGAATACACATAATATATCTATTTTATTTTAAAAATGATCTTTGTATGGGACTTCGTCTCAATCTCCTTTCATTGAGGCATATTTTGTTTTATACAAAACCTTCTTTTATACGGTGTATAAACCCCTTTGAATTTTACGTTTATCCAAAAGGAATATTTTTTATACGAATCATTTTACTAAACGAAAAAAGGGAATGTTTTTTTCGTACATATGCAGCGACAACGACTTCTCCACCATCGTGACCATTATTTGAGTTTCGGCTTCCTCTACAAGCCATAACTTTTTAAAATGAAAAATAAATACAAAGTTTTAATTTTCTTTAATTTTGGTATTGAAAATGGTTTTGAATGTGTTTTTATTACATCAATGTGTTGTATTGATATCTTGTGATTGAAATGTGGAAATGTTATGTTTGATTTATGCATGTTTTATATAATACGATTATGTTATGGTTTATGATATGTTTAAACCTATTCATATGAGGAATGCATTGGACTTAATAAGTGACAGGTGGAGCCCGCTATAGATCCTCGATGCATCGGTAGGTCTCATGAGACAAACTAGTGTCTTGGAACGAGGCCTTGACAAAATCTTATTTGTGGTCTTGGCACGAGGCCTTGACTACGTGGTTATGATAGTCTGGCATTATGCATTCCATCATTATGAAAGTGGTTATTAATATTGCATGTGATTATTCGACCAGTAGAATATCCATGTGAAGAAGTAAATGTCATTATCTCATTTTACTTTTGCCATATTATGTTGAAGTTCAAGTTCAAAAGGATTTTGTTTTAGTTATACATTGCCTTAAATGTTTATATTTATTGATGAAAGCTTCCGCTATATTGTTATCCTTACTGAGCATCTGAGCTCACCCCTTTCAATGTTTTAATATTTTCCAGGATGTGAAGAAGTATTTTATAAATGACCTGAAGGGATAGTCAGAAGAGGATATGAGTGTGGACTATGAAGACTTTGTTATATTTTTTCACTTTATGATGTAATATAACATTTATGAATGTATCTAGTGTTTCTAAGGCTACTAAACTAATAGGTCTTTCGAGACTTGATCTTTTGTGATCATGCCAATGTTTCGAAGTAATGCACCGACTCTGGGTAACTGAGGTCGGGGCATTACAGTTGCAATCATAGGCAGTTTACTACTAACCTTGGAAGCTAGATTTAGATAAACTCTGATTAGAGCACATAGCCCGAAGATAGACTTTAAGGATTAGTATATAAGAACTTCCTAGAATTTTGGTATTATAGAGATTTTGTGAGTTTTCTGAGCAATACATCCCTATCTGGATACAAGCAGGTAGAGGCGGCTCTGGCACAGATGTACCTATGGGTAAAACCCGAAAACACCGCTTTGAGCTAGACTTGAATGGGAAATGGTTCACGACAACGAGCCTTACTGCACTCTTGGTTATGACACTCCTGGGGGATATGCTTGGGATAATTCTCATTTTCTTTACAAACCACTATGAAGGGTTATGAGTATATACTTCCTCAGAGAAAACTTTTTTTATGATTATGGATTATATCCATAAATAGTTCAATCTATGTTAAGTATTTTACAAGTATGGAATTATGTATTTTGATTCCTAAACTAATCTAGTTTATGCCATTATTTATAAATGGAGCCTAGTAGAAGGAATGGAAATCGTATCAATGCACGCACTCCGTGTAGGGATTTCCCTCCTGCTCAAGATAATTATTGTGGAGTTGGAGATACAACTGGTGTTGATCAACTTATTACCATACTGGGACAACTCACTCAGGTTATGAATAATAACCTTACTCATATGGAGCACCCTGATCTGCAACGTGGAGGATCAATGTTAGACCGCTTCATGAGGCAACAACCGCCAAAATTTAATGGGGGTACAAATACATTAGTAGATGAGCAATGGATAAACTCCGTAGAGAAAATATTCCACGCCTTGGGGAGTAGTGAAAGGGAGAAGGTTGTCATGACAGTCTACCGCCTCACTGGAGATGCCGATTAATGGTGGTCACTAATTTAAAACACAAAGGAAGATGATGAAGTATCCAATATAGAATGGAGGGAGTTCAAAGATCTTTTCCTAGAAAAATACTATCCTCGCGACCATCGAGCAGATATGGAAAGGCAATTTCTGAGTCTGAGACAAAAGGAGGATGAGAATGTCGCAAAGTATGAGGCCAACTTTACAAGGTTAGCGAGGTATGCTGAAGATTATATACATAACCCAAGAGGTAAGATTGATCATTTATTTGATGGGTTAAAACCATTTCTCCGTCTAGATTTAGTATCACAATCTTTCTCAACATACAAAGATATAGTCTCGTGTGCTATCAAGACAGAAAATGAATTCTCTAAGTCTTATGAAAACAAAGTAAAGTAAGAGAAGAAGAGAATGGTGGAACAAGAGACAGATAAAGGGAAAAAGGGAAATAAGGATTTTCTATTATGTGATAATTGTGGGAAGAATCACCCTGGTACTTGCCTAAAGGGAATGGTAGTTTGTTACAAATGTGGAGAAAAAGGTCACCAGGCTCGTGATTGTAAGGGAAAGAAAGAGGCTATCAATGTTGAATGCTACAATTATAGGGAAATGGGGCATTATGCAAATGATTGTCCTAAGCGTCAGGGAAACTTACCTCAGAAAAGGCCAAGGGATCAAGGAAAATCTTATGCTGTTACTACAGTTGAAGCAGAATAATTAATGTATTGGTGCTTTTGGACTCAAGGATTATATTCTGGTTATAAAAATAATGTGATATATATAAGGATTGTACTGCAGTACTTGTTGTTATTATTAAGGTTTTAATATGATGAAGGAAATCATATTTTTAGTATGTGACAATAAGAGAAACTTTACATTGTTTGGGGAATCTGATGTTACAATTGATTTTGGAATTTATAGACCTTTTAGAGAAAGTCTGTATAGAGGTATTTTGGATAACTATAAAGGTTGAAATAAATTAAGTTGAACTTTGGATAGTATTGTTTAAGGTTAAAAAATTTCTAAAGATTATTTTTTGAATATTATAATACTATAGTTTTAGGAAAAGGACAACCTGCAGGGTGGGGCATAACCCGTCGCATCGAACAAAGCTGCAGGAATTGAACCCACAACCAAAGTGCGACAGGCCTTTATTACCTACCACTAGCCTACAGGAAGTCCCAGATTATTACAAATAGTTTTTCTAATCTAAATGGTATGTGTTTATATTTGGAACCTTGTACGATTAAGATAAATATAATATTTTTGAGTTCTATTATCTTTTGAGTGAAAGATGGGTTTGTGGTAAAATTTATTAAAGAATGAAAGTCTATATGACAAGTAAGTATATTTCCTTATGTTCTTAGTAAATCTCTTAAATAAATTCCTCAACTTTATGAAAGGTAACTTAAAACAAAAACTTTGCCAGTTAACTTTTAAAACCGGGGATTCAATGACCGTTTAACCAATCAAAAGTTTGTGATTTTCTTATGGATAACTTTCTCCTAATTCTTTTTTCTACAACTCTCCATCAGACCTTGATAGTTTGTTTCTCCTCCATATCTATATTTTCATAGAATCCTAGTATGGGCTATCTCGTGTGACCTTTGTACTTCTCTTTCTTTCTTTTAATGTTATATTCTTATTAACCCTATTTCCGATGTGGGTTTTCCACAAAGGTATTTTCTATTTTCAACCTTTTATTTTCGAAGAACATTTTCAAATTGAGAGGACGTAATTTACTAAAGGATTGGAGAATGTAACACCCCAAGCTTTCACGATACACTTCTCTTTGAATAATACAGCAGTGTGTGTTGTATGAAACTTTGAGTTCTAAACACACACCACAACTAATCAATGTAGCCATTATGAATAGTAATACCCAATTTTTAAAATTATAGAAATTTTATATTTCAAAATGGACTTCATTTTTGTATTCTTAATATCGAAATTATCCTAAGTTGAATTTTTTGTAATTTTCTGAGAACTTCCATTTTTTTATGAATAGTGAAAAATACTTAAAAAAAACTTTTTAATCAAAATAATTTATAGTGATAAATTATACTATTGAGTGGTTTTAAATTATAATTAGAATATATTTTTACCATTTTATCCAATGGTGGTCATTAGAAGTAATTTCACTTTGAAATTTGACATAAACAATTGTCAATCTTTTGATATATATTGTTTCTTAAAAACATGCTATTTGTTGTGAAAGCGGGAATTATTTATGAAATTAATTAATGCAACTTATATGTTTGTAATTTTGTAAAATAGACATCATTTTTGAATTTGGAATATCAATTATATCTTAGAGTGAAATTTTGGCATTGTTCTGAAAAACTTCAATTTTTGATGAATAGTGAAACCACTAAGTGGTAGTTAAAAAACTAATTTTTTGTTTAAATGAAACATTACCACTTCTGTGATTTGATTTTCAAAAATCCGACATAAATGGTTTTCATTAGTAAGTAAAATTTGGTTCAATGGGATTAAAATAATTTTTTGGTGAATAGTAACTTTTAAGTTTAATTAATCGCGATTAAAGGTAATTAGTGAAATTTAAGGTAAAAATGATATTATAAAAATATGAAAATACCTTTACACTTGTCCTACCCCTATTTGATGTGTCATAGACGACCAAGACAATCAATGGGTCAACTTGGGGACCCCATGGAGCCACTTTGGTAGGAAAATGACATAAATAACTTTTATTTAAAGTTAAAATAAAAATGTCATAAACATAAGTTGTTTTACTAAAACAATTTTTAAATGGGGTTATACAAGTCATATTTTTTAATATAAATATTCATTAGAAAGATAAAAATATTTCCCACATCATGATATTTTTTTTATAATTTTTAGACATTAAATAAATTAAATTATTTATGACACCATGATGATGCAGCGATTACCTCATTAATTAACGATTTAAATAAAATGAAAAGATAATGTAAAATCCAGGGATTAAACTTGTAAAAAACCTATTGGATGAGTATATTTATAACCCTTATCACATTATCCTCGAATTATATAAGTTTGGGACCTTTAAAATCCGAAACTCATTATATAATAAAGTGACATTTCATTACTTTCCAAGAGTGCCCCTCCTCTCCACTTATAAAAGGCCCCCACCACTACCACCTTACTCACACTTTCAAAGCCTTTTGGCCCAGCCAACCTCTGCCCAAATACTCTCCCAACTTCCCTCCCTTACTCTTAGAATCCTCACTTTGGGCATAAGTCTTCCCAAGGAAGCCTTTGGCTCAAATCAAAAGAGTTATTCGATTTTAAGGTAATGTCTTCTCTTTTGTTCTTTTATTTTATTTTTCTTCTCCAACCCCCTAAAATCTTTTTATTATTTTCTTTTGTAACAACACCAGTATTCTAAATATACTAGGATGTTGTTATTAGAAGGATTCAAGCTACACTTACACACACCTACATCTAATGGTTAAAGAACATACTATTTCTGTGGATAGCGAATTTCTGCCTCACGAAATGATGATTGTTCAACACTCATATAACACCTTCAAAGGTGGCCATTAAGATGACACTATATTTATATATGATATATAATATTTTTATGTTTTCCTTAAGCTTCTATATTTTTCATTTATGGCATACCTTTATGATTTCCATTATGGGTAAACGTGATATTTTCATTTTAGGAAGTGCGGACTACCGCCCCCTCAAAGTGATTTGAATTGTTAATACCATATGTGGGATGTATAAAGGATGGAGTAAATGGTATTATACACTATATTATACTATAATTATATTATACCTTTATATCATTATGATTTAATTCCATTAAATACGAAATATAAATGAAAGTAGCGTTCATGCGTACGTACGGCTTACTGTCTCCATGAACGGTGCATTTCATTTCTTACCTCTAAACGTTATGGAATATTATAAATGTATGTATATACTGGATATATATGAGATATATGATATCTATATCATGAATATAATTCTGGATATAATGGATATTTCACCACATGAACAACTTGTAATTATAAGAAGTTTATTTTTGACTCAAGTACCAAAGATCGACAAAACGACCGTTATTAACTTAAATAATTACATAATGTTCATAAAATAGTAATAAGTGATATTAAAGGAATAAGAAACTTTAAAAGGTTCTTAAGAAACTATAAATTAACTCTAGTTTATTATTTAGGAGGTTAAAGAACGGTCGAGTCAAGACAGGACGCAAGGTAAGGGAATTTCTTGACCCAATTTCCATTCTTTGGGTTAATCTCCTACTTTCAAATTATGTAATGATATTATTATTTCATATATTTTATTTGTAATTTATTTATGTGTAATTATAGTGAATACACATAATATATCAATTTTATTTTAAAAATGATCTTTGTATGGGACTTCGTCTCAATCTCCTTTCATTGAGGCATATTTTGTTTTATACAAAACCTTCTTTTATACGGTGTATAAACCCCTTTGACTTTTACATTTATCCAAAAGGAATATTTTTTATACGAAGAATTTTACTAAACGAAAAAAGGGAATGTTTTTTTCGTACGTATGCGGCGACAATGACTTCTCCACCATCGTGACCATTATTTGAGTTTCGGCTTCCTCTACAAGCCATATCTTTTTAAAATGAAAAATAAATACAAAGTTTTAATTTTCTTTAATTTTGGTATTGAAAATGGTTTTGAATGTGTTTTTATTACATCAATGTGTTGTATTGATATCTTGTGATTGAAATGTGGAAATTTTATGTTTCCTTTATGCATGTTTTATATGATACGATTATGTTATGATTTATGATATGTTTAAACCTATTCATATGAGGAATGCATTGGACTTAATAAGTGATGGGTGGAGCCCGCTATAGCTCCTCGATGTATCGGTAGGTCTCATGAGACAAACTAGTGTCTTGGCATGAGGCCTTGACAAAATCTTATTTGTGGTCTTGGCACGAGTCCTTGACTACGTGGTTATGATAGTCTGGAATTATGCATTCCATCATTATAAAAGTGGTTATTAATATTGCATGTGATTATTCGACCAGTAGAATATCCATGTGAAGAAGTAAATGGCATTATCTCATTTTACTTTTGCCATATTATGTTGATGTTCAAGTTCAAAAGGCTTTTGTTTTAGTTATACATTGCCTTAAATGTTTATGTTTATTGATGAAAGCTTCCGCTATATTGTTATCCTTACTGAGCATCTGAGCTCACCCCTTTCAATGTTTTAATATTTTCCAGGATGTGAAGAAGTATTTTATGAATGACCTGCAGGGATAGTCAGAAGAGGATATGAGTGTGGACTATGAAGACTTTGTTATTATTTTTTCACTTTATGATGTAATGTAACATTTATGAATGTATCTAGTGTTTCCAAGGCTACTAAACTAATCGGCCTTTTGAGACTTGATCTTTTGTGATCATGACAATGTTTCGAAGTAATGCACCAACTCTAGGAAACTGGGGTCGGGGCGTTACATTTGTAGTTTAGCTTGGGTTGTCGAATCCTCAGAGACCTAAGAAGTAACCTATGGACATGTACATTCTATGGACTGTTTTTGGATATTGATTGGAAAACTTTGGGTTGATTTTAGATGGGTTTAAGTGAACACTAAAAGTCTTTAGTGAATTCAATTTAAAAGAGTGAGTTGATCCTAGGTTATCACTTGGGGTGGATTGGATGTATTTCATTTTCAATGATTTCCTCCAATGGCACGAAGGCCTTCTTTTTTTTATTGATTTTGATAATCGACCTTTCAGGGGGTGAGGCGGAACCCTTACAAGGCCCATAGACGTAAGTATTACATGGCCCATAGGCCTTAGAGGAATTCATTGCTCGTAGGCTTAAAACATTACATACAACCCAGACCAACTACTTGGAACTGCTCCTCCCCAGCATCTTCATCGTGAAATCAGCTCTCTACCTTCGCATGGCTGTTTGGCTAGGCATTCCCGTGCATGCACAGGCTTGTCCTGATGGCAAGTGTCATACCCTCTCAATGATTTTAATTTCTTATATTTGAGTTGATTTTATTTAATAAGATAAAACAAAATCATCACTTACTAGTTTAATACCTACACCCTTTAATACTAATCACCTATAAACTTGAAGGATCAAAGTTTTGATCAATTCAAGGTAAAGGTTCGTATTATCACTTGAAGTGTGTGGCTTTAAATTCAATAAGGACGATGGAGTTTAAAATCATCAAATAAAAATATCAATTAAATAATGTGATTGGAAATTAATGGGGTGATAAATAACATCCAATAAATCCCCTTTATAATCCATTTGATCAACCTATAAGTGGGTTAGCCCTCTATTTATTCTATGGTTTCAATGGAAGTGGAAAGTAGACTCATGATGGAGAAAATTAAGAAGTAAAAAAAACACAATAAAATAACGATCACTCAACCGTTGTGTGATAATTTCACAAGGTTTAGTGTGAATAAATTCACACCTAGAACCAACTGTATCAAAGTGATATAAAGAACACCATAATAAGAAGATAAGATGAACTTTTATTAAGAAACTAAAGTTAATTGAACAACTTACATGTGAAAGGGAAACTTGAGACAACAAAATCACAGTATAACATTACAATGAAAGAAAGCTCAAAAGATAAAAAACTCATCCACCACCACTACCTAAAATAGGAATTTTGGAAGCCTTGGGTCTATCCTACAACAGTACAAAGCATACCACTTGATTATGGTAGGCCTAGGGTGGTGTAAAGCTTGTGGAACTTGGAATTTTCCGCACTTGACCCGAGGTGGCATCCAGCTTTCATCCACCGAACAGACGCGCTTTAAACACCTTTTATATGGCTGAATAAGAGTGGTCCATAGAAGAATAAAATGTATATCCGGATTTATTATAATTGTATGTAAAATTTAGGCCCATTTGGAGTTGTTTATTCCGAGATATGATCATATTGGTAGGATTTTTTCTGGGATGCATAATCTGGCCCAGAATTTTATCTTTTAAATTGGGTCTCCTTAATGACCACAATGGAGGCTGAATTAGTAATGACTCGTGAAGAATTATTTGTTCCTATATATGTATTCTAGCATACTAAGAAATTTGGGATTCATTGGGTTTGTAATGTGGGTCCAAAATTCTTATCAGTGGGATGGTGTCCAATCTACCTTCTCTAGAATTGCTTCCATTCATCTCCAAATATCTCTATCATCCTTTATGAATCATCCATTGATCCCTGAATGAAACATGTTCATATTGAAGTTTAGACCAATTTTACAAAATATAAAATTAAAATATTTATAATTAGATTCCTTAAAATCAGATGAATCATTGGGTACTTTAAATGATGTTCAAAAATGTACCACATAATAGAGCATTTTAAGAAAGAATTACAATCATAATGTGAAATGATGTTCAAAGTGTAAAATGAACTAAAATGGTGTTTATGAATAATAAATCACATGAATATTATATATATTAACAATGAATATTAGCCTCATTTAGTGGTTAATCACCAGTCCCTCCCAAATCTTTGGGAGGTGGATCAGTAGGCCATATATAGCCTTACCCAGAAGACACATGAGGTATTTTCAAGGGCTCCTTAAAATAATCACCACTACCAGCACCACATGGTAGTAACCCATCAACATGATGAGGGTGTTTTCCTTGGCTATTTGGACCAGGACCTTTGAACTTGGGCATGCAAGATGGACCATCGAGGATGAAAACTGGCCAACAGTGAGAAAGTTCACACCTTTTCGCCATTCAGATAATCCAACTAACCCAATTTGGTGGCAAGTTATGAGTGATTACATACACCCATTCGCCTTTAGTTATCCAGCCAACAGACTCGTTTGGAGACACCCAATATAGCCCAAAAACCAAATACGGTAGAATATTTCAAGTAGGAACATAAACCTACCTACACCCATCAATCTTTCCAACAACCTCATTTGGAAGCACTGGGAGAAGTAAGTCATAAATTCTCGATGAAAAGAAAAGGGAAGAGTCAACTTTCTACCCCCACACATGAGTAATGTCAGTATCCAATGGAAGGAAAGGGAGGACAGGAGTAGGCACATACACCTACTCCAGATTTATAATGGTCATATATCCCCATTCCAATTGCTAAAGTTACCGAGAATATCTTGGAAATAGTTAAAGGGTAGATGAAAATACCTACCCATATCCTACAGACATGTCAGAATATCATAACGACGATGACAAAAGTTATTAAGGGATGAACACCTAAATCCATCCCCAAAAGCGGGATGCCTCATCATCATATCAACCTGGAGAATATAACAACCTCTTGTCTACTCCAGGAGGGTAATGGGTAAAACTACCCCATATTATATGGACAACCGGATCAGAAACATACACCCACTCCAATCGGAGGTAATTAGCCTATACTAAGAACCATTCCAAAGAAGACACAAAAATCTTCCCATGACAAGAAATTTTTCCAAAAATTGGTCCCAATCGCTCATAATAAGGCATCCAAGAAGAATTCTCATCAAACATGATTGGAGAATCAGGAACGGATCTGTGATCTGTATCCTCTTAATACCGAAGTTCTTAAATCCTTCAAATGATTATCTATAATGGTTCAAGATCATACCCTCCCATTATGAAATTATGGGAGTAGTAGTATTAATTCCAAAGGTCTCTTTTGGACATTTTCTCATGAAGTTTTGCTTCATTACAACAATCTAGTCGATCTCCAGAGCCTATCTCTTGATGAGAGCCATGATAACCCTCTGTGTGGCCAGAAGATTAAGGAGAAAGAGGGTATTCCCATTGCTGTCATCCATCATGGTGGTCCTTCCCATGATGGAATTCACTACAAAATTTTTCTCCATATTAGTGTTTTATATTTTTAAGATATTTATCTAATAGGAAATATAGTGATGAGAAAGACAGCTTATCATGAGGCACTTGCGAAAACAAGGTTGGTCATGTCTAATGCTTTTCCACTGGCAGATGAAATCCTTTCTCAACTAGAAGACAACCCCAGGAGATTTTCATTCTCCGAACCTCATTTGGACCACTTACCTTCCAACATAGAAGAGTAAGTCCCTACCAATCCTAGTGCCTATCATAAATTAACCGGAAAATTCTTGCTATGGTCAGACCATGTAGATGAACCTCTATTGAAAGATGATAATGACATGCTAAACATGAGGAAGCATCTGACTAAAGATGACATGAAAATTATGTTATGTCCCTTATCCACCCCTCAATAAAACATTCCCAAAACATTATCTGAAGAGTGTGTGCATGAAATTCGCCTCAACATATGGATAACTTTTTTTCACTTGAAATAAAAAGTATTACCATAAAGAGAGTACCGATGTCACATCAATATAATAGAAGGGTTGCAATTCTAAATTGACCTGGAATCCCTCTTGGTTTCTCGACATCCAAAGAACAAGAATCAATAAGGATCCATCCAACATGCATGCCTCAACTCATTAATGAGGTTGCGACAACTAATCACCAATACCCCATCTAATGTTCATATAAAAGGATGGGGTACACATGGAGTGTTATATTTCACTACACCACCAACCAGAAAATCCCAGTGAAGGATGTAGAATTAATTATTATAGCCTAAATCCAACTCAAACAAGTGGAAACTATCCAAGACTGAAGATATTCTCAATAAAAACAACCCCGACTGACTCCCACCGATGTCGAGCTATAAGAGACCAGGCTGTTGAAATAATTTTTCATCTGGCATTTGATAATATTGAGAAAGAATCTTTCTTAGAGGATGTTAGCTATTAGATAGTGCATGTGTCAGAAATAGTGCAATAATCTTCAGAAATGGTTTATTTGACTACATATCAAATGATTCACCCAACCCATGTCCAAAAAATATTCCATAGAATAATAAGGGAATTCGCGATAATATCATACATAATGGTTCAAGAGAAACCCCATTCTATAGGGTTGGGTGTTTTTTCAACCCAACCCTCGAGGTCAGCAAACCAGACCTGAAGAGTTATGAAAGAAGAGTGGGAAGAGCCCCAAACCATAGTGCTGGGGATTTTTGAAATACACAGCCGATTGTAGCCTATTGATTGGTCAAGGTTTCGGTGCTCTGCTAATGTGTATAGTAGCACTTGGGTCGAATCCTCGGCGATGATACTTTGAAATAGTCGTTTGTTTTTAGTTGATTGTATTCTGATTGGGGGTTTGTTTGCAGAGATTAATTGAAATGACTAATTGATTATGATTGATTTAACAAATTGATAATTATTGGGGTGAGTTCATCATTAGGTTATTTAAGCTTATGATATCCTTGAGCTTTGCTTTATATTTCATTTAAATTAACACCCATGCCCTAAGTTGACGTTGATTTGAATTCCCAAGTGTTAAGGATTTAATCCAAGCCTTAACTTAACTTAGGGTTCTAATCTTGATCATATCTTGTTTATGGTAGTGTATTTATGGTTCCAATAATCCATGGAAACCACATGTCAAACAAAACAAGTCATTAATCCATGACATGCTAAGTCCAACATACACAATGTTAATTCAACGAATACTCATCGAGCGAAAGCTCTCAATCGCTTAACATACCTAAATTAAAACTCACCCCAATGAGAGATTTACTCAGCCATTAGGATTGTTTATAATCTTGGTTTAATGTTTGTGGTGACGATTTAAAAATATTAGAATAATAAAGGGACAAGAAAAGAGTAGTGTGCCGAACACACACACGAAAGATTTTGAGAATCAAAAATGGAATTTCGATTGAATGAGGAAGAAAAATAAGGGACTGTAATTTAACATGATTAAAACTATTTTAAGACCATTAATATTATACTACAGAAGGTGAAGAAGAATAAGAGGTATTGAAGAAGAAACAAGCACTAAAATTTGATTGAAATGAAAACAAAGTTACACAATTACAATTGAAAGCGAACATAAACAAACATGAAAGAGAAGTGGAGGAGAGGTCTATATTGTTGAAACAAGATAAAATCATATCCTCCCAGAACCTTTTCAAGGATATATTAATTCCAAACCTCCTCCTTAAGTGCTGAAGTGCCAACCCTTTTGAAAGGAGAGGAGGGGATGTATTTATAGCCCAAGATGGTGGACTGTTTACATTCCAGAAATACCCCTCTACTTGGCTCGCCGATATGGACATCTAGAAAGCCGAATCTTGAGAAATATCCTTCTTCACAGTTGTAGATAAAATTGTCTTCTATATACTGTGAAAATTTTGCGGCCATTGGACGTATTGAGACAATGTTATGGCGGTTTTAGTAAACAATTCTGATCTGTCCATTTCAATACAGACTTTTTTTGAAGTCCATAATGTGAATGGGTTTTTGAATAGGAATATGCCCTCAAATAAAAATAATTTCTTCAAAAAAGTTGTCCACCTGAATATACTATTTCACACTACAAATTATCAGATCTAATGGATGTCTACATTAGGAGAAATTACAATATTAGTGTGCTTTTTGTTTATTCCCGGCCAGAATGGTAGGATGGATTTCAATGCATCAGTTGGGACCCTTATATTTGTGATTGGGATCTGAAATTTTTTATAATGGACTAATTGAAATGTCCTCCGAACTTGGGAGAAGAATTAAGGTATTTGGACTTCTGGATTGAGCCCAGTAATTCAACCTTCATACATGGTCCAGTTTCTTCACAGTTTCCTTGGGCCTTCTTGTGTGGTCCATATGACCCTCTAAATGGATGAATTTTCCAAAGGTGAATTCTAATGAAATATTGGAATTGGAATTGGGAACCCTAAAAAACAAGAATCATGAAATTTTGATAATTATGGTGGTATTTATTGTTAAAACATTAAACAGACTGGAATCTGGATAAATTCAAATAGTGCTCAAAAATTATATTTAATATTTAAACATTAATATTTCACAAAAATTATGCACATTTCATATAAAATCAGTAAAGGGAGTATGTAAAAATATATTAAAATATTAATAACATCAATTTTTTACCTCAAAAATATCATCCTCAGTGAGAATTGGTCTTTTACCATTTAGGGAAGATGCCTCAGAATGAATCCTCCCAATTCATGCCATCATGTGATTTGGTTTCATCATTGGAGAAATGCATGACTGAGATGTTTAGAGATTCCCTTTGAATTAATGCTGATAAAAAATCTCATGGGAATTCAATAAAGGATAGGAAAAGATTTTTTAGAGAATGTGGGAGAAGAAAGACTTGAAAAGACACTGATAGGATTCATAAAATGAAATTTGTATCAGTGAATGTCATTTATCCCGTCATTAAAAATCCTTCATAACATGAGTCCAATTTAGAGGAGTTAGAAGAAGAGTTCTCAGTCCCTAATGTGGTACATACCAAAAAAAATTAAGAAGGTGTATGTAACCATAACCAGAGGCTTTCCCAGAATATGGGCATTCCCATAAAAAATCCACCACCACCTCCTTGAAAGTCTAACAAGTAAAAAGGAAAAGGTCAAATTGTACCTCACCTCCCTTTTGGAGAAGGTAACTCCCTTTCTCTGGATGAAAGGTTCACTCAGTAAGAGGAATAGTTTAAATAATTGATGAGACTTAATAAAAAACTACTCTGAGACATCTTTACCACTAGATATGTTCTATAACCAGATCCTCAACTTGTGATTCTAGTTAATGCACCTCGACAAAGGTAGTTTTCCATAGTAAATGAGGTAGAATTGGAACATCTACTCAATATGCGATACCAACCACCAATATATTTGGATCCCATAGTATCAGATCAATAATTTTATCCATTGGGTAGATATCTTGAATATTTTTAGGCGCATACATATAGACCTATCCCTATAGGCTATCCATGAAAAGTTCTAGAAGCACCGCCACCAATGGACCTACTGGTTTTTGCACCTATTTAGGCTCCAGAAACTGCACCTGTTCAGGCTCCAATCACTGCACATGTCTAGGATCCAGCTCATCTAGACATTCCCTAAATTCTTATGAACACCATTAAGTCTATAATGGATCAATTAGAAGCCCTGGAAGAATGAAGTGCACCGATATAGCTAGAAAATAAGGCTTACCCTAAATGGGTTGATCCAACTCTTCCCCTGCCAAACATTGGGAACCCTAAATTTAAAATATTTAATGGCTCAAGAGATTTAGAGAAAAAATTGACTAATTTCTTCTATCACTATGATACCATGATGGGGACTCTTGAATATATGGTTTAGTAAAACTAATATTATTTATGCAATCATTACAGGGTACATCCTTCACATGGTACACAAGTTTGCAGGCTTAGTCAATAATGGGGTGGAAATATCTTCATCATAAGTTTCTATTCTAGTTTATCTCGACTCTACATAAGATGATAGTCTTCAACCTCATGAACTACAAACAATAGGAGAATTAAAGGGTCTCGGATTTCATTGCTTGGTGGAAAGGATTGACATACTCCTTAAATCTATCATTCCCTCAAGAAGAGTTGTTTCCCATCTATGCAGTGAATCTTCATGATGAATTTTTCATGCCACTAATCCCTAGAAAATACATAGGAGGGTTTCAAGATATTTCTGTAATTTCTTAATAAGTAGAAGACTTAATTTTAGAGACTAAGGAAAATTACGGAGTAATTCCATAAACTCAGGTAAGGAGAACAAGAAAAGAAGATGTTGCAGTAGTTACACTTAAACAGGCTCATATACCTATTCCTGATTCAAATCCTGGACAATACCATATGGCTCCACCACCCAAGAGTCAAAAAGAAAGCCCACCTCATCAAGATGATCAGAGAGACCAGTGGAGTTTAATGAGACTAAAAACAAGGTCTATTCTTTTTGAGATAATCAAGTCCCTAACTACTTCATCTTGGCACTAGAAAACAACTTAATCAAGTTTCCAAAGCCCAATAATCCATATAAGGAAGGTGATGAAGATCTACTAAATTATTCACCCTTCCATAAGATGTTGGGTCACTATATCCACGATTTTGTTTTGTTTTCAGAGATCTCCTATAAAATATGGTAGCCTCCGGGAAAGTGAAGATGAATAATTCACCTACTCATGTGGTATATGCTCCTTCCACTATCCTAACAGAGGAAGAAAATTAATGGAAATAAGTTAAGAGAAAGAGTGCAAAAAATTTCAGGGATTGGATTTCTAGAAAAATGATCAACTGAACTCACACTATTCTACAAACACAGTTGAAATATACAAATGTGCCTCTAGATACTCTCGCTACAAAACATCCAACTTCGTCAACTGCCCAGTCCACTAAAGGTCAATCCTCAAAAAAACAACATGACCATAAGGATAAGAAATAGATATATGAAGGTGAAATTTCACCAAAGACAAAGTTGTTCTTGAATTTATCGAACATCATGCCTGTAGTCCCAAAATAAAGGGCACTTCCCCACTAAATGGTACAAATAGAATCGACCCATTAGAAAGAAGATTCATCATATGAGGAGCTGATCTTCAGTTCCATTAAAGTTATACATTTAATGGACCCCTTCATTAATGATGATTTTGGTTATCAACCTGAATTATATATGATTGATTGGGGAACTAGGGGAATAAGCTATAAAAATCAAGGTTATAATAGAGGATGTAGTCATTCTAGAAGTCACTACATTAACTACGCCCTTGCTCAAACCGTCTATGCAGCTGAAACACGTGGGAGATCTATTCATCAAGCTCAATGGGAACAAAGGAATCCCCCCATGCATGAAATGGTCTCCCTCAACACAATTATCCTAGAAGATCTACTATAAGATACGTCACCACCTAACCATCCTCTACACATAGGCAAACCAAGATGACCCAATCCACCAAGATTAGAAGAACGTCAAACTCCTATTACAAAGGACGGTGCATTCACATCAAGAGAATCAGCTCCAAAAGCAATCATGAAAGAACACTCACATACCAGGAATCACATACCTTTAGATTAGAAATATGATGTTTTTAAGTAGTTGGCCCATGTTTCAGATGATCTATCAATCCTAGATTCTTTGATTCTATCAAAAGACCTCCAAAAGGCAGTCATAGAGGCTTTCTCAAGTCCGTAGGGTTTTCAAGTCGAGGTCACCACTGCTGAAGTATATCATGAAGAGAATGACCCAGTAGAATTCCATATGGTCATCTCTTTCATAGACCAAGATGAGGATTCCATCAAATAAATACATTTTAGTCCCTTGTATATATCCGACAGAGTAAATGACATTGATATCTGACAATAATTTATTGACAGTGGCTCAGGATTCAACCTCCTTCCGATCCAGAAACTTCACCAATTGGGTCTTAATGATTCTCACTTGTCCCCCTCCACTATAATGTTATAGGGTTATGAAAATAATGAGAAAGTGCCTCTCGACGAGATCACACTTAGAACTCAGTTTATGAATCTAGTGTCCAACTCATAATTTATGGTTGTCCAGTAGGATATAGCATTAAATGTCATACTAGGAAGACCTTGGATACATCAACATGCAACCATTTATTCATCATATCACTAATGTATCAAATATTATATCAACAGGTAAATTGGTACATTAGATGGTGACAAGTCCCCATTCAAATCTTATGAATTAAAATATATGGATATAATATTTTTTCAAAAGGGAGGTATACATTCCGTGGATGATGATGTTACTTGGACCAATGCCCCGAATGGGATGGAGATGATCCCAACTAACCCTTTAAAGAAACTCAGTATAGATTACGTACTAATCATCAACTAAATTGAATGGGTGGGCCTGAATTCAAGCACTCATTCAGTGAATTCTGTAATTTCAGTTGTGACAACTGAACCTGAAATCATTGAATAAATCTTCAACCCTCTAAATAGTGATGAAATCCTAAATAAAAATGTCTTCATTCTATCCACCAATCTTTATAAAACCCTTATTTCATTATCAGGGATGGAATAAGTTGTCACAATAATGGAAAATGATAGGTATTATCATTATCAATCCCTCTTATTCCCTTTAGAGATCAAAAAATGCCCCTCACCCTTGATTGCACTAGGGATGATTGCTTCATCTTCTGGATGTACAAATGAAAATAACCCCTTAATTAAAAGATCCTTTATTCATCACCTCACTCCTAGGTAGATTAAAATTAAGTAAATCATGAGGAAGAGGAAGAATAGGAATACCTTAGGGATTCCCATCTAGCCTTTGAAGAAGGTTTCTCCACCACTATGGATGAACTTAGAGAGATAAATCTGGGTAATAATGAAGGTTTGTGACCCAATCTGATTAGTTCAATCATGAATTTAGAAGACAATAGGTATATAATTTATTTTATGAAGAAACATTAGGACGTGTTTTCTTAGAATTACAAAGATATTATAGGTATTATTCCTGAGGTTACCAACCATCACTTGGGTTTCTGAGAAGATCATCGGAGATACAAACAGGAACCTAGAAGAATACATCCTAGTCATGCCTCCAAAAATGAGGCTAAAATCGACAAGCTCATCAAGGCTGACTTCATTAGAGAGGTGATATATCCAAAATGGTTATAAAAAATCAACCCTATAAATATGAAAAATGGGAAAATCAGAGTCTACATTGACTTCATAGATCCCAATCGACATTGTCCCAAAGATGAATTTATGGTTCCAATTATAGATCTAAATATTGATGTAAAGTATAGTTATCAAGCCCTATCCTTCATAGATGTCTAATATGGGTATAATCAAAGTTGGATGGACCTATAAGATGAATACACCACAACCTTTAGATCCCCCCATGGAGTGTTCTACTATTTGGTAATTCCATTTTTCTTAAATAATGTGGGTGGAACATATCAATGTTCCATGAATCACATATTCAAACCCTTCCTATGAAAGTTTATTTAATTATACATTGATGATCTGTTAGTCAAGTACCAAAAATGTTTCAACCACTAGGTGGACCTGGAAACCATCTTCAACAAACTACAAAAACATATCTTGAAGATGAACCCCTCGAAGTGTTCTTTCAGGGTACCCATTGGGAAAGTTTCATGTCTTTTTCATACACCATCGTGGAATCAAATTCTATCCTATGAAAACTAAAACTATCCTTGGCATGTCACCTCCTCAAAAACATAAATATTTGAGAGGACTTAAAGGACACTTGGCCTACATCCAGTGCTTCATAGCCAATATAGTAGGAAAGTGTCTACACTTCACTTAATTAATAAGGAAAAGATTCATGTACCAGTGGACCAATGACTGTTATGAAGTATTTAACACCCTCAATAAATACCTCTTGAATCCATTGGTATTAATGCCACTTGTTGAGAGAAATCTGTTCATTCTATGATAGACCTAGAGCGATCATTAGGATCCTTCCTCATGCAGAAGAACGATGCTAGGAATGAAAAAACTTCTATTATCTCAGGAAAAAATTCTTGATATAGAGACTCAATATTTAGATATTGAGAAGAGATTATTGATGTTAATATTTGTGGTTAAGAAGTCAAGTCACTATCTATAGCATCACGAGGTCCAATAGGTCTATAGTAATAACCCGCTCAAATATATCCTCATTCATCCTATGTTAAAAGGGAGTTTGCCATGGTGGGTGGTTATTCTACAATAGTTTGATATACAGTTTGTTCCTCGGAAAGAAATTAAAGGACAAGACATGGAAGATTTTCTGGTAGAACATATGTCTTTGGAAACATCATCTTTAAATACTAAATTTTCAAATGAATAGGTATTCTCTATTCAAGAAAACCCCCAAACAAGGGAAATGTATTTTGATGAAGCATACGAGATCCCAAAAGGGAAGATAATAGAATACCCTAAGCTCAAAATAGTTGGTTTAGGAATAGTTCTCATTTTACCAACAAAGGTGGTCTTACCATACTTCTTTCTATTGTCAGAAGGATGTTCCAACAATGAGGTAGAATATCAGGACCTCATCGCGGGTCTGGAACTGGAACTCCAAATACTAATGAATCACGTGGAGGTAAAGGGAGATTTATAGTTGGTAATCAAACACATCAATGGGGATTACGCCATCATAAAAGAAGAGATGACCCCGTTCTTGATTTTTTTCAAGGGTTAATGGAATATTTCTCCTCAGAACCAACATTGACACATGTCCTGCAATCACAAAATTCTTAAGAAGATGCATTGGAAAATGCCACCATAGCTTTGGAAGATCCAAATTGGGATGAAAAAATCATCACCATCACCCACTAGAGAATTATTTCACATTCTATTTGAATCATAATGGAATAGATTAATTTTTTTTATCCCTATGCCATATGACCCTACCACTATGTTGACGACACCCATCATGGAATACCTTTAGGATGGATTACTCTTGCCAGATGAGGCTGAAAAAGAACAAATATGACAGTGAGTTGCAAACTTCACTCTATATGATGGCCCAAATCACTAGAAATTTCTGTAAAAATGAGGCTTTGATGGAGTACTTATTAGATGTATTGATGGATAAGAGGCTACAACTGTTATGGATGAAGTACATGTTGGGTCCTGTGTCACCCATCAGCCTGGATATAAGCTTTCCCACCAAATTCGAAGGCTTGGGTATTACTATCCCACTGTCACATAGGATTGTACAGAATTAACCAAGAAGTGTCATTCTTTTCAAGTGCATTCCAACTTCATCCATCAACCCCTAGAGTTGCTACATACAACCAAATACTCCTGGTCATTCATTATATGGGTAATAGATGTTGCGGGGCCTTATCCTATAGCTATGGACAAACAATTCAATTATATCCTTACTTATATTGACTTCTTCTCCAAATGGGATGAGGAAATATGCCTCAAATAAGTTGGAAAAAAATGATTTCTGGCTTCATAAAATCCAACATCATTACCAGATTTGGTGTCCCTCATACAATATTAATAGACAATGACACCAATTTCTATTCTGCTGAGGTGTCAAATTTATATCAATAATATGATATCAAATACAAACATTCATCCCACTATCATTTAGCAACTAATGGATAGATAAAGGCCTTCAAAGAGACCGTGTCGAATATACTTCATAAAATTATGGAAAAAGATGAAAATTATTGGCTTGAAAATCTCTCGTATGCCTTAGGGTATTACCGGAATATGACCCATACTGCCACATAGGAAACCCCATACTCATTAGTATATAGGACAGAAGCAGTCCTACCTATCTAGGTTTAGTTTCCATCACTCATTATTTCCATCTATGTGCAGTTATCCTCATATGAGTAGTCCTAGAAGCGGCTGGATGAACTAGAGTGATTGGATGAAAAAACATTGCATACTTTGCATCACATGGAGGTATACTAGAATCAAATAGCGTGAGCTTTCAACAAGAAGGTTCACCTCTTCTCATTCCTTAGAGAAGAATTGGTTTTGTTCCTTAGGACTCTAATTATACTAGGGAAAAAACCTCCAAAACATGATCCAGAGTGGGAGGGACCTTATTCCATACATAAGGTCTACTCCAGTGAAGCTTATTCCTTGATCTCAATGGATGGGGAAATCATTATGACCCCAACCAAAGAAAGGTTTCAAAAGAAGTATTTTTCATAATCACATGAGATAATTCATAGCTATCAAATGTTAAACTTCATAGAACCATATACATCTTAGCTATAAGACATTAAACTGTACAGTGGGTTTATGTCACACGACCTTAAAAGGAATGACATAATTTCCTAGTTTCATAATGTTAAACTACATAACAACTGACTTCCTAGCTGTAGGATGTTAAACTACATAGAACCAAATATGTCCTAGCTATAAGATATTAAACTACATTGTTGGTATTTGTCACACAACCTTAAAAGGAATGAAATAATTTCATAGTTGCATGATGCTAAAATAAATAACAACCAACATCCTAACTACAAGACATTAAAGTACATAACACCATATACATCCTAGATGCAAGGCATTAAACCATGAAATTGGTCTTTGTCAGATGACCTTAAAGGGCATGAAATAATGTCTTAGTTTTATGATGTGTAACTACGTGGCATCATCATCCATACCACATGATGTTAAAATGTATGGTTAACATCCCACTCATTTGATGTTAAGATACCACAAAATACAAAGATTTGATACTCCTTGTGGTCCCCCAAATATGGTCATCTCCCATGCATAAGCCCCACTCACATCATTTCCACTCTATAGTGGAACTTGGGCCCCTTTATAGGTATAACCCCCCATCATTATCACATATTTACCGCAATAATGTAAACTACATAGCCAATATCCTCATCGCATGATGTTAAACTACACGAGCTATTCAAGAACTATGTGTGGATTGAGTCTCACCGTAATGAAATATGTAGTGATGCCCAAATTCCCAATCTCGGTCCCTACCATGACTATAAAGAAAAATTCCTCCCTTTCCAGTTGTATGAACCAGATCTACACAAGGAACTTTTCCAGAACACATGGATTAATTCTCATTACAATGATATTCTCAATGATGCCTAGACTACAAGTCTTAGACCCAATCATTGTTTTGGAATGTATTAAATCCCTTTTACTCGCATAAAAGTTCAATTGGTGTGGGGAACATTATTCAATAACTAGGTGTGTATTGATTATCATTTCAATGAGATATATAGTGATACCCGAATCTCCTATCCCAGGTCTAGCCATGAAAAACTTATTTATCCCCTTTTTCCTATCTATGAATTAGATCTATATAGGGATCCTTTTAAATAACTATGTGTGGCTTGATTATTTCTCTAGAAAGATATTTAGTGACCCCCAGTTCCTATCCCCTGGTCTAGCTACAACAATTCTTTCATCTCAAGTGACTAGTGTCCTTACAACATGATGCTAAACTGCAAAATTCTTTAAGAACTACATGTGTGTTGATTCTTACTCTAAAAATATACATAGTGATGCCAAGGTATCTAATATTGGGTCCAGCCAAAATCAAAAAAATTCCTACATTCCCTGTGTACAAATCACACATGCATAGGGAGCCTTAAATAACTATGTGTGGCTTGATTCTTACTTCAACAAGATATGTAGTGATGTCCATATCTTTAATCTCAAGTCTAACTGTATTTCAACCACAAAGCCCCTTTACTCCCTCTGTATGAGGCAAATCTACATAGGGAGCCTTTAAAGAAATACATGTGGCTTGATTCTCATTTCAATAAGATAAGTAGTGATGACTATATCTCTATCCTTAGGCTCAGCCGTGACATTTCTGTTCTTTCATGTTGGTTCATCCTCATTCTCACCGCACAACATTAAACCACATAGGATTTCAAGAACTATATGTGTATCAATTCTCACCCCTATGAGATACATAGTGACCTCTAGATCTTCAATCCTAGGCCCACCAGTAAAAAAATATGGGAAATACTCACACTATCCCATGTATGAGTTAGATCTATATGAGAATACCCAATATGAGTTCTCACCCTATGCATGCATTTGTATTGAAACAAAACCCCCCTTTTCTTCTACTCATAAATTCAATCAGGGTGGGATACCTTTCTTTAAGAACTAAATCTGGCTTGATTCTTGCTCTAATAATATATATAGTGACACTTGGGCCCTATTCCCTAGTCTATCCACAATATTCCATTTCTCTTCACATAAAGACACCTTCATATTTACCTCATGACATTAAACTACATGGCTAATGTCTTTTCGACATGTATTTAAACTACGTAGTACCCAAAGAACTATATATGGATTGATTCTTTCCCTAAAAAGGCATGTATTGATACCTAGGCCTCATATCCTAGTCACAGTCATGAGATAAAGATGAAATTCCCCTTTCCTTCATATAAACAAGGATATGTGTAGGAGATTTTAATTTAGTTCCCCCTCATTAGGGAGGACCCACCAAGGAAATAGAAATGCCCCCTTCCACATATGAGTCAAATCTATGCAAAGGACTCTAAATTCATGAACAATATCATTCCATACTCATCCTATGTGAATTGAAACATACCTTAAACAAACATTACTTCTAATCTTGGACACATTTAGATCATCATAGTATTTCTTCAGCTCTAAGTGACAGAATTCCTGATGCCTAAAGGCTCCTTTTCCCGAGTATGTAGTGTGCCTTAGTTGGCATTTCATAAAACGACCCTCATAATGATCCTGTAATTCAAAGGATACCACTATTTTGACTATTAATTATGCACCATAGTTGTTCTTTCATAAAACAACCCTCATAATGGGTTCGTCAATCAGTGGTAACTTCACCCTTGGGAGAAGCCTCTTCCTTCAACTTGAGAATTTATAAAAATATGTTAAAAACCACGATTTAAAATAGTCTGATATTATATTACATATCTATCCTCTATTCTATCTCCCAATATGAGAACCCACAAGACCATGCCTTACAATTTCCTTCTTTATGTGTTCAAAGCATACTGGAATGATCTCAGTCTGAAAGGCCATGCATTCTTCTTTTCTACTTAATACTATGGTCCTAGTCATATGACCTAGAAGTATAGATACTATTTATTTTCTACGCTCGGGTTAGACCTATGTGGGAAAAATATTTTCCCCTATTATTGAGAAATATTGAATTGAAATACCCCTTCTAGGTTCAGGTACTTTCCTCCCACTAACCAAACTCTGTGATTAGGGAAACCTGAATCTATGAAAACTTCCATCAAATTTTAACAATGGAATGTAAGAATTCTTAAGGATTACTTTACTAGACTATTATGTAATATGACATAAATTGAATTTGTGTTAGTTGCCCATAAATTTTAGGTCTCATCAGCCAAAGGATGCCACTATTGACTATGCAGCACACGCCCTAATTGGAATTTCATAAAAAATATCACAAAAGAGTTTTTTCAACTAGTGGTAAATTCATACTCATTAGAGACCTCATATAATGTCATAATACAATTTTTCATACCACTCTTCAGATCCTAAATTCCCCAAATCATAACTTACAGTTTACTCTACCTACAACTAAACACAGTAGCACATTTCCAAAAAAATTACCAAGAATAGAAGAATCATCAACCTTTTAGTCAAAGCTAAAGACCTTAAATTATATCCCCCTTAATTTCCTTGATGTACGACTTTAAACTGAATAGAATAATGTCCATACTATATTAATTTAAACTATATAGCATAATGTACTTGTTTTATAACTTTAAACTACATTATTAATGTTATGGTCCCATGAAATTAAACTGCATGATACATTAAACTTTTTCAAAAAGGGGCCTTCTCACAAAAATTGGACATCTCATGAAATGTACCCTCATTCACTCAAGTTAAATTCATGCTGTAGTAGTTTCCCATTCATGGAAAACACCGATATGGATGTTCCCTTGATTCTCACACACTTCCCTTTAGAAAAACCAATAATTTTGGTCTTGAGAAATTAGAGTCTTAAACTCCCCTTGATCATTAGTGATAGAATTTCATAATTCCTAAGGACTTTATTGTCCGACTATACTGTAACATGCCCCAATTTTCTTTCCATAATATTCTCACAGATTTTAGGTCCCATCAGCCAAAGGATGCCATTATCAACTATTCATTATGTGCCTTTATTGTCCTTTTATAAAACAACCCACAAAATAGGTTTTTCAACCAGCAGTAACTTCATCCTTAGGAGAGACCTCCTCTATTTATGAATATCTTGTTTTATATTCATAACCAAAAAATCATGGATCAATATTCCCCATTCGTTATATAAATAATGTTGGAACATTCTCAGCCCACAAGCCTTGTTTGGGTCATTATTCCATACTTTGTGGTCAAATCTATTCGACAGTAAACACTAGCCTTATTAGTCTCACTTTCATGACTTTAAACTACTCAAAAAAGGCATAAAACTTGTTAGGATAAAAACTTGAAAAGGGTGGCCAAAGAAAAATTCAAGTCTTTCCCACTAAGCCTACTTTATATTGTTCTTAGGAAAAAAAATTGGGAAATAAAATCAAAAGACACAAAGTTTGTAGGTTTTTCCATAAAACCCTAGAAACAGTCAAACTATGCTCACTAAGATCCATGGATTAGAAAAAAATTAAATCATTTCCCCATACCAATACTATGATTACAATTAGCTGATATACATTTATTCATGAAAATTAGTTTCAATATTACATTATGATCGCATAAAAGAAGTAGGGATGATGGTATAGATTATTGGAAGAAAAATTATTTTCATTTATGAACAAAAGAAGAAAAACCTATAGAGGAACATCCACAAGATGGAGTCTCTATATCATATATTAAAAAATTCCTTCCACATATCTCTTCATATATTGAACGACCTCCCAATCATTATCATCCTCTTGTGGAAGCTTAGTCAATCAACCAGCTTCAGTCTCCTTTTCCTAGTGATGTGCCTATGTTGTAGGCGCAATGTTGGTTGACCCTTCATTTTGGGATTCTCCTAATGAGAAGTGGAGTTGTTTGGGCCCCCCTAAGTAGCATCTAATACTTAATGAAGGCGTAATACTTGAATATTCTTCTTATTGATATGCTACATGAATTCCTCCAGTTTTGTGTTATTATTTTCCTCTTCTTAGGATAACGCAGATCAAAAGTAATTAATATTGTCAAGAAATTTGGCCTTTATGAGTTCTTTCTGAAGCTTATGCTCTTACTCCCATTTTTTAAGAGTCTCCTTTACAATAGCATTGATTATATGGTAATCAAACCCACTGAATCCCAACATTCCAAACAAAATTAGATGTCATCATATTTTTGAAGGAAGGTCTTCAAGGGGTGTATCAGATATTATCATCAATATATCCTTCTAGGACTTGCGAAGTGTGAGGCAGAGCACATTATGAAACTTTTGATCTAACTCAGAGTCACTGTTAGAGGGAGAGATGTACTTCAGGATCAGTTCACTCAAAGAAGTTCCCTGCTCTGCTCCCTCCAAAATAGTGTCCTCCTTAATTCCTGATGCTGGCTGAATTTGTAAAGCAGCTTCACCCTCAAACCTAGTCACATAAGCTGATAATCCTAAAATATGAATTAGAATCATTTTTATCCTTAATAGAATAGCATTAATGGGTCAAAATCACAGCATTTGGTGACCCTTACACAATAATAGATCAAAAACAGGGGTGGATTCCTCTCTAGTATCCTCAACTCCAACAGTTTGAATCGGAACCTCTTGATTAGGGGAACTCTATTGGGTCTACCAACAATCCACCAAATGAGGATCAATAAGACTTCCTGTTCGTGGTTCATCTAAGCTTCCCCCTCAATTGTGGAATTGAGGACTTCAACATCTTCTCCATGCACTGTCACTACAACATTCTCCATGGATGGAGCTGCACATTCCAACCAATAATGATTAGGGAATAAGGAATAAAAATATTGATTAGATGGAAAATAATGACTCACATCCCTAAAATTCTCTATTAAGTACCTCAAATCCTACTAATTTAGTAGGAATATTAATATGTTCTAGTATTTCATCAAATGAAATGCCAAAATTTATAATGGCTTCTACTAATATTCCAGTCCCTGTGGTAATCTAAATCATTGAGATGACTAGAATATTTGGCTTGGAAATCAGTACAGAACCCTCCTTCGATGACTTGAGACCCCAAATGGATTCCTCAGTGATAGCCATAGGGTCAGTATCAACCATTTTATGGTTCTATGATGCATGAAAAGAACCTAAAATATCATAAGAAAACAAGTCAAAAGTTGACATTTAATACCTTATAGGGCACCTTTGACATTACCGTAATCCTCCTCCCTCTCCACATCGACATGAACAATGATAGGATCAGATGATGCATCCTCAACCCTCACTACTTATTCAGTGGAGGGAGATAATTCACTCACAGGGATCTTCACTAGGTCTGAAGTTCCCTCCTCAGTTCTTGGCGGTTCATTTGTATGTCCCTTGAGAGAGGAAATAGAAGAAGTTCCTATAATCCAAGGAAGTTTAGACACTTTTCCTGGTCAGAGATTAACGACACCATGATGACTTAACACTACTGAAAAGTCATTTATCTAAGTATTTCACCCACTGAGATTCCTTCTTATTCGTCTTCTTTGAAGGAGGGATAACATCAAACATCTCAAAAACAAGTATTACAGGTGGAAATGGAAATTCTCTAGCCATATCATCCTCTATTTCTTACTACCTTAGGAATAGGTATCCTAATTAATGGGCGATTTATCAGCCCTAATTAGGATTCCATTAAAGTAATATTTTGGTGAGGGGAACTCAGTTGTTTTCCCCTCAGTCCGCTACATACTGGGATGACATTCCACCTCAACAACCATACTTTGTTTGAAGTGAGAGGAATTGAAATGAGAGGAAGGAAAAGGAACTTACATCCTCATAATTGACATTCTAAAGCCATTCTTCATAAAAGGTATGGTCAACCCCTTCATCCTCCCTCCATTTCACTATATCCTCTACTCATCTTGTAGCATGAATCTGGTCATTAGTTTTATATATAAGAATCTCTAGATCCTAGATAAAAATACTCACCCTATCAATATTTTCCTCAAAGAGAAGATTAGATGCAACTTAGGTGTCTTCTACATCTAGAATCCACATACTAGAGAGAAGAAGTAATTGTATGATTTTAGAATCAGAAGACATGTCCTGCCAAAATTGGTCTGCCTCTAGTCATAAAAATTCTAAATATATCCTGACCTATTGTGAAGATGATCTGATAGCTTTGGATTTCATGGGTTTACCAACCCTCAGTATCATAAATAATGGATTGGAAAATGGAACATGAGTCTCTTATGGTGAAGGTGACTGGACCACATGGGTGCCATCTCATTTGGTGTATCCCTTTCTATTCTAATAAGTGGACTAAACCTTGCATAAGGTCATTTGGATGAGATTAAAATATCATCATCCTCACCCTCTAACACAAAAAATGTAGCCTCTAAAGGAGATGAAGTACCTTCAAAAAGAGTGGAACCCTTCCCTATCTACCTCTTCATCCCAGCCTAAGGAAAATATTTGGCAAGTACCCCTTCAGGGTATGATGAAATCTATGCCTTGGCATACTAGGAGGTTAACCCACTGGTTGTATCTGCATGAGGAAGGTTGATCACCACCTATATCAACTCCACAACCATGAGCATACATAGATGCCGAGCTAACATTAGATGATTTTATAATCTGATTTTCACAAGGGGATATAGTTATTTTTTTATGCACACAAACTGCTGTGTAAACTGGTAATGATCATATTCCTCATATATAATCTCACCATAGATCCTAGTCACCAACACACCATCCCTGAAGGAAACCATTTATGACCTTAGATCAATACTATCCTTGACAACATTATTATATCTCCATGTGGGTGGATTCCTATGGGGAAATTTTTTTAACTCCTTAAATAAGATCAGCCTTGTTTGGATTTCATTGGGATTCAAAGACAAGGTAGGAATACTAGATACAACTTGGAGATATTGTAGAAACTCACTCCCAAAGACCTTGATACCATTTTTCATGGTGTAAGTTCTTAATTGGACTATAATACATCCCCAAAAAACCTAGAACAGACCACTGATTTTGAAAAGTGTCTTCCCTACATGAATATGTTGTAGGATCCTGTAGATTTTTTCTAAAATGAGCATTCCCAACCCCAAAAACATTTTCCCTACTAGCTTGGACTCTACAACAAATGTTCCTAGCCTTGTACCACTATTGGAATCATGGATAAGAATAAAATAGACACTAAGAAACATGTCTAGAAAGGCTGCAAGATGTATTTTAGATGAAATTTTGGGCTTGATTTTATATCCCCACTTGTCGAATTTACCCTTTTCTAATGTCAGATAGAAGGTGCTAGTTACGATTATCTTTTCTGACTTAGGATATCTCATCAGACACTTGCAAGTGGGGACTTCCCCCATTATTCTATAATAAAGTAATCATCCATGCCTCATAATTAATATCCCCTTTAGATGGGGGGGTCTGACTTCTTAATATTGTGAGCTATTTTCAGCAGATCAAGTGCTAGATATGGAATCCTATCAGTATCATCCTATGTCAACCTCGGTGGGATGAACTCATCATACATATCCCTAAGGATTAGATCCCTATATATCTTATTGACATCCCAAAAACTGATTCCATCTTCTCTATGAATGAGATTGAAGGAATTTGTCTACGTACTCCACAAGCTCAACAACCCCGGATCAAACTCATTATTTCAATACACATAAGTTTTTCCCACCCATATGGATCTGTATTTGTTCATAGCCTTCAATTCAGATGTGAATTATACACAGACTTATCACACCCAATATTCCCACATCCATGAAGGCTTAACATCCCCTCCTAGGTGGAAGTCTCAAACATTCCTCTAACAATTTAACTGATCTATCTGTGAATCCAAAAATATGAATGAATATAAATGCATCTTTAATTCAACTTTGTGTGGTTTCATATTAGGAGTTCATGGGTTTTGATTCATGAAACAGGTCTCAGGTGATGTCCTTGCATTGAAATATGCACCCATGTTGAAAATGTTGGTAGTTAAAAAATTATTGTGATATTGTAACCAAGAGAGAGGGATGTTGTTCCTTGTATCTAGTGTGAGTACCTCCCATAGATGGAAATGACCATAAATTGGTATATAGGAACTCTCCAGAAAATCATGGTGATGTTTCTTCAAAGACCCCACCAGATCAGAAGGAGTAGTATAGTATATGTCATAATAATCATGACCTATGACTTTTATCATCTCCTAAATGAATTTAATAGCCTATTCATCAAAAACTAAAATACTCTTAGATTCCATTGGAACTATAAAAAATTATAAAATTCATTTCAAAGTAGGTTCATTTTGAAGAAATCCACAAAATTATGAAAATTTGGCAATGTCAATATTTCATGCAAGTGGCTCGTTCAAGTGTGTTTCACAAGTGTCTCATACAAGTAAATCGTTCATGAAACTCGTGCAAGTAAATCACCCACACCTATGTATGAAACTTCCAGTTACATACCATGTCTGCAAGAATTATTCCTTATGCAATAAATCACCAGAAAAGGGTCTTCATGGTAGACTAGCATAGCTAGACATGAAAAATTGGATTCGTGAGAGCTGTTTTACGAAATGAGGACCCTATTTATAGAAAATGAATCCTCCATACATGACTCATGCATGTGATCTACCTATGAGGGAGATGTAAGAGAACATATAGGGTAGATGAACTATGCAAACACCCTATGAGAAAACCTTGAATGAACCATCCATCCTTTTCATCACTTTACCTCTAGATCATACCCTTTTCTTTCGATCAGATCCAATACTGAGCGGGGGAATTTGTTGACACTCTGTTTTTTCACATGGATGAAAAGGAAACAAAGGGAAATAACTTAGTAAGAATAGAATAGGAGAAATAAAGAAGACCAAGGATCTCAAAGGACTCCAATTAAAGATCTCCCAAGTCCCTCCACATACCATCGACACGCAAGTTACCTGTGTAGAAACCTGTGTAACCAACCTATGCAAGCCACCTAAGTTATATGACTCCTTCACACAGGGTCCTATATTTTCTATAAATAGGACCCTAGGGACCTTCATTTTCATGAAGGAATTTTCTGAAGTCAAAATGACACTCTGATCGCCATAGTGCTTCACTCAATCCCTCTGTAACATTATAGGTAGTTCTTTAACACCTGAAGAAGAGGTAATTAAATGGGAATAGTAAAATTAAATTCCTCATAGGGTTTAAAATATAAAACAACCATGTGAGTCATTCTATCAACCCCTAATTAATGATGACTAGAGTGAGGTACCCTTCCTCAAACAAATACCTTTGCAACTTACCTCTGGGAACACCTATAGAGACCCGTGAAGGATTGAGTAGGGTCTCACCCAAGTGTATTCACCCAGGTGGTCTGTTTCCCAAGGTGATACCTAATTTCCTAGACTTACCTACGTGGAGAACCCCCTATGTGATCCTCCTTGGTTCACCCTAAACTCTATCCTATGCGATCCATTCATGAGTCATTCTTCAAAGACATCCATGGAAGGGCTTATCCTTCTTTGGGTCCCCTATCTAAAAGATACCAAGTTGATACATCCACCAAGACCTATGGAATTACACAACTATAGATAAAGGAACACCTACATGTCCCCTATTTGGATTTTCATTTCTACGGTCAGAGGTTTCCTGCAATTTTCTTATTATATAGATAGGATCCGTAGGGGAATCTATGGATTTGTATATCCACATTCACAAGGAACCCTACCCCATGTACAATGTCAAGGAGTTCCTAGTCTCGAAAACAAGGGTTAGAACCATGTCATACCCTTCTTGTATTTGAGACCTGAAGCCTCCAGTTCCAAGTAGGGAGGATAGGGATTATGTTTGTGTTTCCTTTTTACATGAAATGACATCCTACTTCCCTGCTACATAACCAATTCTAGGGATTCCCTCCCAGAGTAATCCCCTAGCCTTCCGTGTAGGAGGTTGTAATATTTATTCTCTCTACCTCTGTATCCTTCACCTTCATTCCCTCCTCAGGGTAAATTAAAGAGAGAGAATTGATGTAACCTGAACATCTTCAATCGTTCTCCTCCTCCTCTTCCACCAGTATATAGGGAAAAGATTTATGTTTGTCAAATATTTTAGTTACTCTTGTTTCTCACATCGAGCATAACTCATGTGATCTTAGAGGTTAATGGATATCATGATAACCACACAATACATATGATAGATTGAATGAAAATAACTCTAATTACTACTAACCAGGATACATAGGAATCCTACATAAGGCTCGAGCTCAATGGGTATCCTCATTAGGTGTAAATCCCAATCATAATTATTTTAACTCAGGTATCCTCCTTATAAGTAATTCCCAATTTAAGAACCTAAATCATCATGAGTTTAGAAATATCTCATGTTCCTTTTGTAGGGAATCCTCTATAGAAGTAATCCCAACTTAATCCACTCAAAGGGCCATACTCTCTTTTAAGACTAACCAAACTGCGTGGGATTTGATTCCCACACAAATGGGATACATAAGAATCCTCCTTGAGGTCCAAACCCAATACTACAAATCAACCATGTTCCCTCTAGGCCATATTACTGGTAGGGTCTAATTCAACCTGAGAATCCATCTTCCTTCCCGGTTCCCTAGGCCTCCTCGGTATATGTCCCACCACAAAATTTTACTAGAAAACTTTTTCCTAGATTTCATTTCCACATGATGTTAAAATGTATTGTTAGGTCCTTATCAAATGACCTTAAAAGGTTCAATATTTCTCATTAAGTGGTACCAAACTACATGGGTTCTAATTCCTTTCATAGGGATATATAGAAAACCCATTCATGGGTCTGATCCGGACATCAAAATAACTCAAATACACTTAGATGATGATATACTCTAGAGTAACTCCCATCACCGTGGATGATGATAAACACCATAGTTCCCCACTGTATGGACAAAAAACTAGTATCGTTGTAATAACGAAAAAATAATATCTATGTAGTATATAGGAGGATACCATTGACGGAGAACCTTGGAAACATACTGATATCTCCATTTACGAATAAAATCATATACATATAGATAATTATGAATTCTATACATGATAATAATTTATTGCAGATCTCAAGGGAACCCCACATCATAATTGGTAATTAAATAAGTATTTATGAACATATCATAAATATATAAGAGAGTCCCTGAGTAGGAAATAATTTCCCCCAAAAGTGTATAATGATCCCGACCTCCCATCCTCTCAAATAATGCGAGTTATTAAGCATCATAGCTTAAATTACCTGATGATCACATTCCTTTGGATATCTAGTCCATATGGATATATAACCATTGGGTGTTTTTGGTTTCACAAACAAACCCATTGGAAACAGTTCGAAAATGGCAATTCCTAACCTGAACACAATTTCGAGGGAAATAAAAAATGGTGAATCCAACATAAATGACTGAACAGTGGAATATCATTCATAGGATAAAAGGGGTGTACTTCTCAATCTCCATTGGACCATTCCATTTCTTGGTGAAGTCCCATTTCTATTATAAATAGTGTGTGTGTGTGTTTATATATATATATAAATATATATTTTTATATATATGCTTATGTATTTATATATATTAATATATATATATATATCTAAATATATATTTAGATCAATGTGGGTAGTTGATCTATATAAATATATATATATATTTAGCAACGTTTCCTGAAAACATCACTATATTAGTGACGTTTCCAGAAAACGTCACTATATTAGTGATATTTCTTGAAAAATTTTCTAATTTAACATGCTTTTCTAAAAAAATTATTCTAAATTTGAAAAGTTTTATGGAGAAATTGCTAAATAATTTCATTAAATACAGTTTTCTATAGTGTGAGTACAACTCAACATGAAACCACTAACGGTGTCCCTAAATATAACCAATTTAAAAGGACGTGTATAAATATGTGATCAAGTTCATAATTACAAAGTATCCCTAAAAAATTTTAAAACTAAAATATATAAAATAAATTTCAAAACCGAGGGATGGGTTCACCACGAGAATGGTACAAACTAGCTTTGTCCAGTGTTGCGGTGACTCTAAGAACACCATGATGATCACGCCAACCATAATATACTAGCGATGGGAAATATACCCATCCCCTGGTCCAAACTATCATTCTAAGGAAATATACCCATCCATGAAGCCCTGATTCCCCTGGGGGCATCATTCACCCTAGGTTAACCATAACCAGCATCCCCTAGGGGTATCATTCACCCAAGGTTAACCATAACACATGTCCCATGGGGGAATCATTCACCCAAGTTTAACCATAATATCCCATCATCTCTTGGGTGGAGTATTCACTCCAGGTTAAATATAAGAATAAAATAATCCCACAAGGGTATAATTCTCCCTAGGGTGACCATTAATCACATCCAAATAAGCATACACATATAAAAAATCCATAACAGAAAATAAATAGGCATGAAACCCAAATCCAATTATTTTTTCCATTTCCAAAAACATTTCAAAATTACATTCCTCATTCCACATTTCAAAACATCATTTCCAAAAATCTATTTCCCAATCAAAATTTCAAAACCAAATTTCAAATCCAAACATTTTCCATTAAAAACCATTGTCATTTCTACTTTATAAAAAACAAACCAATTTGTCAAATCCTCATTTTTATTTTTTTTTAAAAATTATCATTTCAAAAAAACATCTTGAACCCGCATTTTTCATTTACCCAAACCATTTCCATGAAAAAACCATTTTATATAAAATCTCACTTCTACCAAAGGGTCATTTAAATGAAACAATTAATATTTTAGAAAATTGTTTCTAGTTATCGATGATTATGAAATACTATTTAACAATCATTGACCCAAAAATAAATTTTACTCTAGACAATTAATTTATTTATGAGGTCATCACCTAGAAAACCAATGAGATGCATGAAAGATGAACTATTAATAAAGAAATATTATGGGTTAATTAGAGGTAAAACCAACCTAGTTTTAGAATATTTACATTTTATCCCAAGGGCTGAAAATAGTTAGAAATTCCTATTCAAGCTTCACCTTTGCACAAATGGCCAATGGCATCCACTTATGGCCCTAAAAAACCTAGAATTGTAAAAAAACAAAAAATAACTTTTATATTTAACTTACTTAACTAATTAAAAAAAATTAATAATCAGTGAAAACTAACTATAATGCCTCATCACATCAAAACTACAACCAAAATCCCATACGACATCCGTAATGGGTAACTGCTACAAAATCCCCGCTGGTCGCTGATGTTCCACCTTTACCTGCTGACAGGTGGAACACCTCATGAAGAAAATAGCAACATCCCTCTTCATACCTGGCCATAAATACTGACGGTGTAGATCACGATACATCTTGGTGACACCAGGATGAACTTCCCAAACTGAGGAATAAAAGTCCTACATCAACTCCTCGTGTATGTCTGCTGACACCCATACGCACCCCTAGAAATGCAAGATCTCATCCTCGCCTATGGTCCATCCAGGAATAGGGTCCTCTCCTGACACACTTTCCCGTAGGACTAGGCCTTCAGAATCTGATAGCTTCCTTACTCAAACTTGGTCAAGAAGAGTAGAGGTAACAACTACAGAAGAAAGAAACATCTGCCCCCGTCTGTCGTGCACCTCCACATACATCTCAGAGAACAGATCCATAAGATGCCACTCACTGCTGGCCTCTTGAACTTCCTGTATCTAAGTCCTCCTGCTCAGTGCATCATCCATAGTGTTGCCTTTCTTAGGCATGTAGGCAAGCTCGAAGTCAAAAGACTGAAGTTACTCAACCCACCTTCTCTATCTCAAATTCAGGTCATGCTGAGTGAAGATGCACTTGAGACTTTAGTGGTTGATGAAAACCACAAAAATTATCTCCCATAACATAATGTATCCAATAGAGTAAGACATGAACAACTTATTCCAACTAAAGATCTTGCGTTGGGAAATTCCTCTCATGTGGCCTCAATGGCCGAGACCCGTACACAATGACTCCTTCTCCCTACATAATCACTACTCCCATCCCGATACCTAAAGCATCACAATACACCATATAGCTCTTGACTAGATCTAGAAATACTAGTATCAGTGATGAATTCAACCTCCCTTTTAGCTCCTGAAAGACTGACTCACAAGAATCTGACCACAAGAACTCTGCACCCTTCTTAGTCAGGCCCTTAAATGGCGCTGCTAAGCATGATAAGTCCTATATGAAATGCCTATAGTATCCAACCAGCCCTATAAAACATTGTACCTCAAACAAATTCTTCAGATTCTCCTAGGAAACTATTGCTCTCTCTTTATCTAGGTCTACTAATACTCCTATCTATGAGATAACATGACCTAAGAAGTGAATCTGGTCCATCCAAAAGTGGCATTTTGAGAGCATGGAATATAACCGATTCTCTCTTAGTGTACTCAAAATGATATCAAGATGGGTGGCATGGTCGTGTTGAGTGTGATAGTAGACCAAGATATCATCCATGAAAACCACCATGAAAGAATCCAAGTATGGATGGAACACTTAGTTCATTAGTGCCATGAAAACAACAGGCATGTTCGTGAGACCGAACGATATAACCATATACTCGTATAGACCATACCAACTTCGAAAGGCTGTAAGAGGTATATCATATGGTATAACGCACAACTGATGATAACTGGACCTCAATTAAATCTTTGAGAACACTTGAGCTCCTCGAAGCTGATCAAAGAGATCATCAATCCTTGGCAAGGGATATCGGTTCTTGACCGTCAACTGGTTTAACTTCTGATAATCCACAAAAATTCAAATGGTATCATCCACCTTCTATCCAAACAGGATAGGCGAACCCCAAGGAGAAGTACTGGGTCGAATGAAACCCTTTGCCTGCATCTCCTCCGAATGCTTCTTGAGCTCTTGTAACTCTGGTGTAGTCATCCTATAAGGAGGAATGGACACCGGTTCCACTCCTGGCATGAGCTCAATATAAAAGTATACCTATCACTCTGGAGGTAAAACATAAAATACCTCTGTAAAGACATCCTTGAAATGATCCACTACTGGAGGAAAGTCCAACTGTGTAGTTCCCTTGTCATCTAGATATAGACTAGAAATCTGGGGTGTAACTCCTCTTAACCCATGATGCTCGGGTCCCGCTCTGCTCGCCTGGACATCCCATTCTACCTTATAAAGAAACGATATGCCCTCTGGTGATGTAAAACTCACCCTACGATGATAACATTACACATCAACCTAGAAGGGAACTAACCAATCCATTCCGAGAATAACATCATAGCCTATCATCTCTAGGACATAAAGGTCCCAAAAGAAGTGACACCCAACAACCTCAAGAGGGAACTTCTTGTACTGATGTGCACCAGCCATTCTATCCCCCAACGGAGTGTCTAACATCATGATATCAGTAGAAGAAAATATACATAGCCCAAGGTTCTCCACAATATCAACAAATATAAATCTATTGTAAGACCTTGTATCGAAAAGATAAGAAGCTAAAACTGAGGCAACTAGGATCGTACCTTGAACGGTAGAGGGTCCGAGATCCTGCTCCTGCTGGGTGTACTCCACTGTAAAAGTTTGTCCTGCTCCATTGCCCTGTGACCCTGCCTGACCACCCTAAGATAATCCACCCTATTATCGCTGAAATCCTGATGACTGGCTACCACGACCACGACCTCCACCTTAGCCTGAATGGTCAGAAGAACTCCAGTTCCTAGACTGATGAGAAACTGGTGGCACTGCTCCTATACGATGAGTCATAGAAGAACACATGTCACCAGATGCTGGTGAGAAGATATAATAGAAGCGCTAAAGATGGACCATCTTTCCACAAGATCGACACTCCCCTCAATCTCTTAGGCAATGTGGTCTCATATGCCCACTCTTCCCGCACTGGTAGCACACAACCTAGATACCAGAGGAAGTGTCTCGCCTCCTTGGATCACCATGTGAATACCCCCTACAATGCTTCCTGCTGTTAGTAGGAGGGATACTAACTCTGGATGTCAAACTTACATGGCTCATAACTCCATAATCCCTCATATTATGCTCTATAATCACATCCTGGTTGACGATTGAAGTGATAGACGTCAACCTAAAGATATTCACCTGAGATCAGATGTCGTGCCTCACACAATCCTCAAACTTCCTTGATAGGAATAACTCATCACCTCCTGGGATAGGCATAAAGGATTACAGCTCTGTGAAGTGAAAAGAATACTCCATAACAGAAAGAGTACCCTACTCCAGACTCATGAACTCTCAGGCTCGATCGACCCTCAAAGTCTCTGGGTAGAAGTAGTCATAAAAGTCACACTGGAACTAGTTCCACACCATAGCCTGCTGGTGTCCCGCCTGTGAGATCACATCCCACCATCTCTTAGTGGATTCCCGAAGCATGTACATAGAAATTTTGACCCTCCTCTCTGGTGGCGTCTCTAGATGCTCAAAGATAGAAAGCATGGCTTCTAAACATGACTCTACAGCTTGAGGTCCACCACCCCTAGTGAAAGTTGGAGGATGATGCTGCTGAAAGACCCGCGTCAACTCTTCCAAAGATGGGGCAGGATGCAGTACTCCATGGAAGGTTTTCATGAACCTCTTGAATCCCTCTCGTAACTATGCATCAACACCTATGTATAGAATGACGGCTGGTACCAAGACTAGCACAACTGGAGGATCTGCTGGAAGTCCCTGATCAGCCATGTCCGGTGTCTGATCATTTCCCTATAACTGGCGTACAAGTGGAGGATGTCACTGTGTCATGACTCTGCAAGGTGAATCACACACCTTAGATCAATATTACCAAGGAATAAAAACCGGAATGGTAAGAAGGTAACAGGAGAAATAAAGCATTCATTTTTTCTAAAATAAGGATACATGGCGTTTATATTTAACCACACGACATGTTCCCTTAAGTCCTTCACATGGGCGTGTACTTCTGCCAAAACTGGTCATGTAACACCCAAAAAACACACCGTGTTGTCCTAACACACGACGTGTACTTGAATCCTCTTCCCCTGCCTGAGTACTTCTATACGACTAAGATTCACAATTCTCCTAGAACAAGACTACACGGCATGTTTATGCCAGACACGACATGTACTAGAAGAGCTTCACCAACCTGTGTTGTCAGTGACATGGCCGGATACATGGCTCACACTACACGGCATTTTCAAGACTAACATTACATTTATTTGTTATGTTTTTACACATCAGTTTCATTAGTTACACAGGAAGACACATGGTCTAAACACATGGCATGTACGTCTAGTACACGGCGTGTACCACCAACAATTCTCCTAACCCTGTGTCTATGCCCACATAGCCAGTGACACGGTTAGAGACTACATGGCGTGTATATAGAGTACACAACATGTACATAAGAAATACAGTTTCTTCCCGAACAGAAGAACACATGACGTGTATTCAAAACTGCACGGTGTGTATTCTAGGTTTTTCTGGACAATAAGCCTCAGAAACTACTCTGGAAGCCCAGAAAACACTGAAAATAACATTAAAGTTCCAAATTCTGATATTTGAGGGCCCATAGTCCCTGCGAATCAAATCTTGTCATCTCTTATATGTCATATACAAGAAAAAACAAGGCAATGATCCAGCAAATTCTGATCCATGAGGTCCCATAACACCTCAATAACCAAAGTTTGGTATTCATTCAAACAAAACCATACACAAATCAATACCCTATCAAACAAAAATTACTTTATCAAGGAATCTATCACAAAAACATTCATATATAGCACAACATCTATCACAACAACATGAAATTTCTAATGCACCCTAAATGGCATAGCCAGAATACATGACATGTGATTTCTAGTAAGTGCCTATATAATGCATGAGATGGAATACCCTCATCTCATTGGGTTGCAACCGAAATAGAACTTCAACAATATAAAAAATAATAGCAAAAATCATGTGAATCACCCAAAAGTGAAATCAAATCAACCGTAAAATTGTAAAACAAGAAAATTGCAATAAACGAGGTAAATTGGATTTTCTCTGTACACGAGCTAGCTACTCCCAGGAACAGATTATTACCAAGTACCTATTTCTATCCTATGCAAGACTATAGGCTCTAAATAGTAATTCAAGAAGAAAATTATTCCTCTGATACCACTTTGTAATGTCCTGGTTCCGGAAGCCGCCCAGAGACGCCCCGTACCCAGTTGGTCACATGGCCTCAAGCGCATTTCCCCGAATGCCAGAGGCTTCCGACTAGCAGCGAGGGACTTGGGTGTAATAGTGTGGAAACTATGCCCTCATTGGTAGAGTAACACAATTTAAGTAAAAAACAAATAGTAATAGCGGAAGAAGTGATAATGTCATACAACAGTAACAGCGGAAGACTGAAGGAAATAAACAGCTGGAGCACATATATAATGATGCATGATACATATATCTAAGAAAGCATCCAAACATATCAAAATGATGAAATAAATTACTAAACCAAAGTACATGGAAATAGTAAACAACCCCTCAGCATCGCATGCCTCATCTTGGTCACATGCTCTCCAGTTCCAAAGCAGTCAAGTACCTGAAGTAGAAGGGTGCTTTCCCTTATCTATACCTGCAACAATATAATCTATTTGGCCCCAAAAGCATTACCCAAACAGGGTGTGAGACTAATCCCATCAGGAAACCACTAAGAGATCTGTGCCTAACAGTCTGTGAATATATATGGCAAGCAATATGCAAGTAAAATTAGTAAACAAGGAAGTACTCAATAGTAACCATTCCTACAGTTTCAAAGCATTAAAATACCACATATCAAGTAAGCAGATAATCACAAATAGGAAACCCTATGGGATGTACTCATAGCCTAATCCCCTTTGGTCCTACCTATAAAACACAAGAAACCCTCTGGGAAGTGCTCACTATCTAACCCATCTGGTTCATCTTTAGTATAGACTCTTTGAGGAATCACTCACCGTCAATTCCCCCTATAGTCTTGTATCAGTAACTAAAAGGCACTCTGGGGAAGCACTTACGTCTCATTCCCCATGTGGCCCACATCGAGGAACTATAGACACTCTTAGGAATCACTTATGTCAATTCCCCCTATGGTCTCACATAATAACAATAATAACAGACACTCTGGAGAAGCTCTTACGCCCATTCTCCCTATGGTCCACTACACCAGGTTCTCACGACCTTATGTAAGTCAAACAAGAATAGAAAGGAAAATAATCCAAATTAAACCTCATGAACTACTTGGCTAACTAGTCTACATCATAACAACAAGACAGATAATAATCACTCTATCCTAAAAATACTGGGCATGGAAAACAAAGAAGCAACCTAACAGGAAAAACTAGACCAAACAGTCAAAACAAGAAAACATGGGAAAAACCTCCATAGCATGGAAAAATAAACCCTATTCAAAACATATAACCTCTATCCAATCAATCAAGGCATAATAGGAAAACATTAGGGCTAAAACATAAACACACAATACATCATTCAAGGGTATTGGGCACTTTTGCACATATAACTCAAATAATAACTATGGAAAGGCACAAAGCACATACCTCGGTGTTGTAGGATCATTATAAGTGAACCTCAATCCTTGAATTTCCCAATAACACCATATATATACAAAAATTATAAAAACTCTCGACTGAATATAACTTCATAAAGAGGAGGAATCAAGAAATAAATCTCTAGGAGAAGGAAGATCTTACCGAGGTGATCCCAACACAATCTTCGACGGTCGAATCAGAGAACGGATTCTCAGTCAGGTGCTCAGATAAGTTACGTAGCCATACGGTCTCTCTCAGTTTAACCAAACCTATAAGGAGATGGTTCTGTATGTCATACGTGACCCCTATATGTTTAATGAAAAAAAAAGTACACGGCATGTTCTTGCCTTTACTGGACCTCATATTAGGCGGTCTCCAGGTCGCCACACATGGCCGTGTGCATGTCCGTGACACGGCCAACACCCAACTACCTACAGTAACCAAGAACACAACGTCAACTTAAGAAATTTCCAAAAATTCTTATTTTTATTTAAAAACACCAGGAAAAAAAAAGAAAACTTACTTGGAAAGAATATTTGGGTTCTTACAAATGGTTTGAATGATCTTCTCTTGATCTTCAATTTAGACTGACTGTGTTATAATATATGACTAATAATAATGAATACTAGTTTGTGTCCTTTTATAAAAATTTTCCCTTTCCCTCCATATACCAAGAACATATCTTATGTACTCTATCAAGTACAATTGAATATTTCTAATTGATTCATTTGTAGTTCTTTGAGATTTGATTGATATTTTCCTACTATAAGGTATACTTTTCCAATATCACATCTATTAAATAGAAATAAATATGTGATAGATCCATTATTGGAACTTATAGATTTATACTCACCAATCTAACCTCTTCTTATGTCTCATAATTGTCTTCCTGAAGAGATTTATGCCATGAGACTTTGGTAATAATTCACTCTTGAATTGTCCAAAATTTTATTTTTCAGTAACTTATCAGAATATATACTTTTTATTGGTCTAATTAACTATTAGATCCAACTTAGTAGATCTTGTTCCCAAGAACATGGTTTACTACATTAAGTCAATGCTCATAGATTTACTTTTATTCTAATATTAACTAAATATAAGACTAAACAATTATTTTCCATATTTTATCAATATATTATTTTCCATATTTTATCAATATAAATAATCAAGACTTATTAGTACTGTTATTGTGCCACCAATGTATTATATCTCTTGAATACCCATGAATAGATTTATTTCAATTAAAGAAACTACAAAAATAAAAACTTGATTTTTGTATATAGAATCCATTTATTGAATTAATATAAACATTTAAGTCATAATTGATTTCCCTTTCCTACTTCCTTGTTTGATCCATTATTCTCAATGAATAATGTATCACCCACTGTGGTGAATATGAAATTGTCACTATGTTTTTATCATTCCTACCCAGTATGTGTCTCTAGAACATTATTTTACCACAAGATATTGTGGAATTAGTTCCTATGAAAACAAGTTGTGAATCTCTATATTTGATTTAACCCAAGTCAATATTTCCCCCATGATCTCAAAAAAATATGTGTACCCTTTTATAGAAATATAATCTACCACTTGAATATAACTATTCTATTTTAGGGATTTTTTTAATATTCTTAGAAACATTTAGGATAATTACTTTATATGCACATTGTGTTTTTCTTGATACATGTTTATTTATTTCCTTAAAAAAATTAATATAAACACATATCATTATTAAATAATGGATTTATATCATTCTATAACTCATGTGATATCAATTTTTCATTATAGTTGATATAGTGTGTCTTGAAAAATAATTGAATTGTTTTCAATGCGTATGAGTCTGAACATTGATGCTCCATTAACTTACATCATGACTCTAGTTTTTATAAGGAAATTTGTGTTTTGAAATTACTACACACCATATTTTGTTGATAAATTTCTACATGTAAGACTCAATATCGATCCTTCTTACTAACATCATATAATTAATGCGTATGAAGAAATTTGAGTTTATAAATAAATCCACTCTATATTTTCATGATTGATGAATGGTTTCTAAATATATTCTTTGGAACACTAGCCTAAAGAAACTCATATCATATAACCATGAATTTTATGTACAACACATTAAAATTCCTTAAATATATTAAAGGAATCTTATAAGTTATATAAATTTACCTCTATCTTAGCCTTATAATTTCTCACACTCTCTAGATAAAATAATTTTGAAATCTATGGGGAATAAATTTATTTATAAAGGTTTATTTATCCAATATTAAATAAGCATTTGTGTTGACAATACCTAATTTAATTAGTTCCAAATAGTCTAAAACCATACTAGGTATATTCTTTAAAACTACTTAGTTATAATAGAAATAGAATTATCTTACAAAAATTGGGTATAAATCAGTATTACATTTTATTTTCATCATTTATTTCCAATTATTCAATAATTAATGAACTATTAATGGATTATTAGATGCTGCAAAAATGATTATTACTATATGGAATAATGTCTCATTGTGTCTAATGGAAACATGAGAGAAATGTTTTGTTAATACTTTAAAAAAAATCAACTGGGACCATTAAGCATTAAAATTAGAAGTTGTGCACTTCTCACCGCTTACTTAGGAATCACACTTTCTCAACTACTTAGAGAATTCACCAAACATGTTTCCACATTTCTATACTAAATTGGTTTTAGTATTTGGATAAAAATGTGTGACACACATTAAGTATACAATACTCAATATGTAAAACTAAAAAACACATAAGATGATAAATATAAAATAAGTTTAATCCTTTTATTTCTTCAACTCCAATTTATTGTATTTTATCTTCCATATATTTATCTCATGACATATAAGGAAAATTTCCTCCTATAAGATGATCTGACTCTTTTCTTTGAATGACATCATGAAGGTGTCTTTAGTATCACACATTCCATTGGAATTTTCATATTTACTTTCAAATTGTTCACAATAAGATCTAATGATTATGATATCTTTATATTATTATCTTATTGTTGAAAATTACCCAGAATTTAATGGATAATTTTATCCATAATGTTCAATTTATAATCCTAAATGAAACTAGAGTATTTTGGTTATATATATAATAATGGAATGTATTTAAATATCATGATCCATCATTTAATTTATATGTATTCAGTGTAATATTATTCTCATCCACATCTCACATAACATTCTCCTTGATGGATTCTTAGAGAAGAGAAAACATATAAAACCATCCATATCCTTATTTTGTTCCAAAAAATCATTGAACATTTATTTTTGAATTATGATGTAATCATCAAATGTGATATCCATGTTTCTATTTTAAGAATATCACTCAACCTCTCTTCGTGAGGTGTGTTCACAGGAAGTGGGGATACTCATATAGAATTTATTATATCATAGTACTTCATAAAATAAGATATACTAATCTTATAAACTCATGATAGTGAGGACATGTTCTTTTTTCAATATTAATTGTAGCATATCTTTGTTATTACTTTCCATTTTATAAAAAATAAAATTTATTATGATTAGTAATTTATCATGATTACTGATTACAAATTATTTATTATTTAAATATTTATATGTCTCCCACTATTTTATCATACCTTAGTAGACCTCACCACTAGATTATGAATACCCAGTAACTTCATTATTCTTATGGAAGTGATCATTGAAACTTCTCTTCATAGTCCAAACTATTGTTGTGCTACTACTTAGAGAGTTTACATTAGTCATTTGGCTAACCAACTATATAACTTGAAGCTACTTGAACTATTGAGTGAAGTCCCATCTTCTAGAAACCAAAAACATGATTTAACCAACTCTTGGCCTCTCAAATGAAAACAAGATAACTATAGATACTTTTTTGTTTTCATATTTAGTTAAATAAATTGATCACTTTAATAATAACTCCCTATTTCTTTGATGCACCCCCAAAAATCGATGATGAGCACCTCATACACCTAATTTTGTTCAAATTCAAATAACGGAAGGTGTTACAACTTAATATTTATTTTAGGGCTTTATTATCTTGAAAAATGAAATCATTTTCTATTTTATATTATCTTACTTTTCAATCACACTCACATATTTTAAATCAAATAAATACAAAACATTCGTCACATATTAATTTGTTTTAATCTATGCATTTTTTTTTATAATTTTATATTATTTCGTAAACATAAAAATTCATAAAACAATAATAAGAAATCCATAAATTAAATAAATATCATGAATAATCTTGATCATTTGGCATTGGTTTATCCATTTATTCTCAATGGATTAACCATGACCCCTGTGGTAAAATACCTAAGTCGTGTCTGACTCATATTGTAGTTCACACCCCAATCTAATTTACCCATCTCTATCCTAGAATATAGGCTTATCTCGGTGTGGTACACATATTATAACATCCTTATCATTATATATATACTCTCAAGAAACTAAAAAATACATGTATAAAAATATTGATCAAAAAACATGCCCTTATACATATCGAGTGGGGAAACACATTGCGCAGATAATCAAAAATAAATTATTTATTACATAAATTGCATGAAATTTCAATAATTAATTAAATAAATTTAATTCTAGACATTAATTGGTTGTTTGATCTTCAAGATCAGTAAACATGTAAGATTTATGTGATATTAGATTAATTTTTCTATAAATTTTACTTGAGCTGTATTTAAATGAAATAAAATAAATTTATTTAATTTTAATTTATAAAATAATGATTTCATGGTCCAAAAAATAATTTTAAAAAATTAAAAAAAATTATTCACAATTTTTTGAAATTTTTCAAAAAGAATTAGTCCTTTGGGTGACCTAAAAATCACTAAAATGAAATTCTAGGCCATATCTAGACCCATAGGACGCCAAGTGGTTCGGGTAGGGCCCAATCTGACCCTGTCCAAGTTGGGCTACCCCATTGGGCAGCCGAGTCTACAAAAGGAAGGTTTTCATGTGCATTGGGAAGTGGGGAGGGGTAGTTCTCTATTTCCCTTTTCTTCCCTTTAATAAAATTATTTTTTCAAGATGTTGTTGCCCACCATTGCTAGTGGCTTTGTAAAATTTGTTGCTCGATTTGAGGATAGGAGATTCATAGGGGTGGCACAACCACCCCTTTAAAAAAATTATTTATTTATTTTTAAATAGGTTCAAAGCCCCCAAACTTTTGTTTTATTACTTTGTTTATAATTTTACAGTGCTTGAGATGCACCCATTTCCACTATCTTCTAAAATTTTTTATATTTAAAATAAAATATCAATGACTTCTAAAAGGTTAAAACATTTTTTTAAACATTAAATTCCAAAATTTTGTGGAAAATATGATGGATGAATGGAATATGAATTGGATGAAAAAAATATTCTCTTGATGGAAAAATTATTATGCCCGCCAAAATTATAGTTGTTGTTCCGAGAAAGACATAATATATCACAGTAGACACAACTTGGGCTAAATTAATTTTTTTTCAAATATTGACCCTCCATTTTTTATCCATCTTTTGATCATAAAATTTCTATATATCAGCCATCTGATATCAGATTGGATAATAGATAGTAGTAATGGGTCCATAAGGATGCCCTCTTCACAAATTTAATGAAAATTTATTTTTTCTATTGATTATAAATTTTTTTATCACACTAATACTAATTGGAGGTGCTAGGGAATACAGTAAAAGAAAAGGGGTTGTGGAATAAAAATTTTATCTTTGGATCAATGTAAATACTTCATCTTCTATGATGCATATCCCAGTACAAAATTCCATGGATATCACATGAATTGATTTAAGCAAAAAAAATTAAGAAATTAGCTTGATAGATTTGAAGGTGAATTTGAAAATTGTTCATCAATGGGGACCAGTTATTGAAGGAACCAATGTCGAATCAGTCCAGATCATCCAGAAATTATTAGAAATCAAACATGTACATTTATCATCAATATTTGAGGTGCTCTCATAGAGATTTGATTAATCCTTTGATGTCTCAATAACCAATTCTACATTGATCCTTCGATCTGTGAAGGATAACTTGGATGAGTTACTTAGATTTAGTGCTTATCTATTTAGGATGTGGGGAAATATGGGAGAGAGGCTATCAAATTTTTGTGATGAATAGTTCTATGTATGAGAGCCTCCTCTTCCTTATATAGTGAAGTATATATTACATGAAATTGTCTCCCTGACCCTTGAATATGTATTGAACACAAAATAACCTAGAAAATGAGTTGTTATGACCAATTAAAAGTGTCATAAACATCATTGATATTTTTATCACTTACTTGTAATATAATAAATACATTAAATATAAAAATTATCCATTAACTTGACTCTATATTACCACAAATATTAAATGAACATTGAATATTAAAATAATATTTTTTCATTAAATATTTTTCCATAAATTCACTTAATATCTTCTAAATAATTTTAATAATTAAATTCAATACAAATTATTCTAAACTTAAATAATATGAATTTATTTATTTTATGGTGATCTTTCAAAACCATAAATTGACCCAAACACCATGGTGGGACCCACCATGTTATAAAATATTATTCATAAGAAGATGATAGAATTTAGAATATGCTAAGTGTATGGCCTTCTAGGACCATGTCTCAATATAAGTGAATAATATTCATAGATGAGGAGTGGAGTCTAGAAACACATCAATTATGCTAAATAGATAAGGTATATTCATAGAAATGACAACCTTTTTCATGAGAACACATTGTGTAATATAATCTCTTTGTCATGTGATATCTTATAAAGCACGATGCATTCTTGATTTCATCATCCTTTATTTATTTTATTATTGGTTAACCCCGTGAAGAAAACATACCTTATTCCACAATTTCTATGGATTTGGTGAATTTAATACTATATTGATCAACTAGGCTTGAGATATCACTTCCTTTTAGAAGTGAAAAATTATCTCTTGATTATTCAATCAATGTCATAGAACCAATGGTGCACCCAACACACTCTATATCTTGATGAAATAAATGTCATATTTTTTTATCTTGTATAAAAGTATATATTAAAATGGTACACAATGGAAATAACCTCAAGATATGAGACAAATATGCATGTTTGTGGATTAAAAAAACCAATGAAATATGAAACATGTGGTGTTTCTATTAGTGGGTCAGTCCTTGTGATCTAATCTACTCGAGATCACCAAGTGAGAACTTCAAGAGATGAAGGCTCAATGATTATAACCCCCCAAGACCATATGGTAACACATCATTTGTGTCCTATCATTATGATTTTTTTGGACTATATGACATAATTTTAATATTTCTATCTATGCATCTCTAGGTTCTCACTATAGCCTAGAAACCTATAAGGAATCAGCCTTAAACATTACATAATCTAGATATTTCAACTAGATTTCACTTCTCTACATCCCCAAAGATATTTTTGGTTTAGAGTTTTAGAATGTTTGGACATAACTCATACATATCAACCCATAAGAATACTAAAGTGGGTACCATTAAAATAGTATTCGTTTCTTCCAAAACATAAATTTTTAACACAAAAAACAACATGATTTCTTTGACTAATATTCAAAACATTTAACTTGAATTCCTTATTTCTCTTACAATCCCTATAACCTATGAAATTTTTTAAAAATATGGGATGAGAAAACAAATATTAGTAATTGATATAAAAATAAGGAAATAAACCATTAGTCCATGAATACTTATAAACATATGAAATCATTTTCACAAAGACATACTTCTCACCCATATATACTTACTTTCTGAAACATTATATTTTCATAAAACATTATAGAGCATATATAAAACCATAAAGGTATCTTATGGAATTACTTACTTATATTTTAACCCTTGTGTCTACCTTATGATTTGTAACCCTCATGACTACCTTACAATGTAACCCTTACGACTACCTTATTCTTTAACCATCATAGTTACACTTGGAGTTACCATACGACTAACCAACAACTTACACATACCAAAAGAATTGAAGGGAGATATAGGTTCCACCCTTAATCATAAAAAATTCACAATAACTAGAACATAATCATAGAACATGAATAATATTATAAAAACATTACTTTTGAATTTCATAAAATAGAATTTAAAATAGTTTTTTTAAAAAGTCCCTTAAAAATATCATATAATTCATTTCAGAAATTAATATAATGAATGGAATATGTGTATAAACTGAAAATACACATAATAAAACATAATATAAACAAAAAATTATCACACAAATAATCTCAATACCACATAATTAATATTGTAGAAGGTTAACCCAAAGAATGGAAATTGGGTTATAAATTCCCTTACATCAGGTTTGTTTTACATAAAATGTGCTTAACACTCATGTATAATAGTTAAAACAGTGTTTTTAATATTTTAAAGAAAAATATTAATGTTTATAACACCTAATATGATCATTTTATAACATCATTCCACCCATTAATTAATAATATTTTGTTATTTACATTGTTTCGGGTGCGTGCTTTACATGATTTCCATGGTCGGTTCGTAAAGAATTTTCTTGTCGAATGGAAGTGAAACTCTAGAAGTAGAATGAAATGGTATTAACATGTTTCCAGAATATTAAATTATTCCATAAATTAATTTTTTTATATTGTATTATGATGAATCATTAGATTAATCATTAGTGATTTTTGTTTAGATAATTTTGGAAGGTCTTCGATAATCATGAATTTGTTTCATTATATAACTTAATATTATATATATATATATATATGTTAAATCTAGAACATAAAAGAGGTTATATAATACACTTTAAAATATTTTTCAACCATTAAAATGGTTTTATGACCATATTTTAAGGAAGTAATGGAAATTGAAAACACATCGTCCACGATTTTGGTAAATCAGCACATCACAGACAGTGTTTTTATTTTTAGAATAAGAAGAAGAGGAGAGGAAGAATGATGATGAATTTTTTTCCATAAACATGATAAAATCCAGAATATATAATATTATGGATTTTTCATGCATCTTGGATAAAGATAGAGGAAGGGAGTATATGAGAAGAAAAGGAATTGAAAAGAAAACACAAGAAAATGAAAGAGGATTCTTTCCTCTTGATCTCTTCTCCTTGAGATACTCCTTAAGGTCATTGGTTTTGGCCTTTTGGTGATACCAAAAGGTCATGGATGTGGGATGGGCCTTGGGAAAGGGATTTTTCTGAATTTAAAAAATGATCAAATGTCACGACCCGTCCCCCAAGACCCATGTCGTGACTCCCCCAAGTCCGCCTTCCATAGGCCAGGAGCTGGTGACTAGCACCGAAAAGGCATATCCCTAAAATGGGAAGGCATTGCCTTTAAACCTATAAAAACTCATAGAGTATAATGTAACAAGAGTAAACCACATAAACTAGAACGTAATAAAAGCAATTATTAAGTAAACTATTGTAGTAAAGAGTGCTGAAAGTAAATGGGGTGGAATACAAGCACAACTGGAAAAAGTAAAAGTACAACTAAAAAGGTACAAAACAACTGAAAAGTGAAAGGTAGATCCTATATCGTCCACCACGGATCCTACCTGAAGGGTGGGTATAGATCACTATTTGTAGTCCTTGCGTCACGTCACGCCAAAAAGGCCCACCTCTAAGCACCACCCAATCCTAGCTCCATCATCCTCAATCAACGTTGTATGTCGTCTACACCAGACACAATAAGGTGTGGGTGAAGCCCGTGTATGGGTGAGTATAATGGTACTTAGTAGGGACCCCAAGTCCCCCATAGGTCTCCTAGAGTTCCACAAAGTAAAACCACAAAGCATGAAGCAAAAGTACACAACACAAGTTAGCTAACACCATGTATCACTTTAGGTCAAGGGTAGAAAAGTTACCACATCAATGAAGTCCTCGGATTCTAGAGAACTCATCCTCTATTGAGTACAATGGGCCTGCTGGGTCACTCCGAGCCACTTCCCACTAACCTTGAATTTCTAAGGCACTCCTCCCCATCGTGTACCGTGGGTCTCCCGGGTCACACAGAGCCTCCCTCCCCCATCGTGGCCTACTGAGGTACTCCTACCCATCGCGTAAGATGACCACTCACCAGTATGGCCTGCTGAAGCAATCCTCCCCATCGCATATTATGGTCGTCGAGTCACTCCGAGTCGAAAAGTCAGCAGTTGTCAGGTCTCAGCCAGTCGCAGGGTTCCATACATACACTACAGGAAAACGGAATATTTGCGACGGGATCCCGTCGCAAAAGACCTTTTGCGACGGGACTCCGTTGCAAATCGCCTGTTTCCAAAAACGGTGTCGCAAATAAATGTTTTTGCGGTGATCCTGTCACAAAAATAGTATTTGCGACGATACTTTTCCCCCATCGCAAATTGGTTTTCGTTTATATATAAAAAAGGTATTTGCGACGGGTCGTCGCAGATATATTAGTTGCAATGGGTTTCTGACCCGTCGCAAATGGGAAATTTAAAAAATATTTGTGACGTAGGTATTTGCGACGGACCGTCGTAGAAATAGTTTTTACGACGGTTATTCTTCTCGTCGCAAATGGGGGAGTAAAAAAAATTTTACGACGGGACACCCCGTCGCAAATACTCCCGTCGCAAATACTAAAAAAATAAAAAATAATAATTAATACAAATTGTATAATATTATATAAAAATAATAATAATATTAATAATATAAAAAATTCTATTATTATAATATAAATAAAAAAATGTATAAAATATAATTATGAAATATTAATATAAAATAATAATAATATGAATATAAATAATATTATATTATATAATAATACTAATATTAATAATATAAAAAATTAATATAATAACATTATTATTAAATTATGTATATAATAATAATAATAATAATAATAATAATATAAAAAAATTATATTATTATAATATTAATAATAAAAAATATATATAATATAATTTTGAAAAATTAATATCAAATAATAATAATAATATGAATATAAATAATATTATATTATATAATAATAATACTAATATTAATAATATAAAAAATTAATATAATATTATTATTATTAAAATAAACATACATATTTATGAAAAAATATTATTAATATTATTAATATTAATAAAATTATAAAATTATAAACTTCTCAATATTTACAATAATTATAAAATATTAAAAGTAATATTACTAAAATAAACAGACATTAAAAATATTACTAATAAGTAATAAAATATTAAAAAAATAAAAACAAATTAAATCATGCAATATTCGTACCAATATGAAAGAGGAACTGTAAATAGTTAATATGACAATAAACTACGAACTCAAATGTTTATTACATGTAAAAAAAATTACTGGGGGTGGATAATCTTGAGGACCTGGAGGAGGTGGAGGAGAAAACTCCATCCCTAAACTATGAGTCAGACGACGCATATACTCCATCTGCTCCTGATGTTGCTCCTCATATTGACGCCTCTCCTCATCGTGCTGCTGACGCATCTGCTCCTGCCATCGACGCATCTCCTCATCGTGCTGCTGACGCATCTGCTCCTGCCCCTGACACAAATCCTCTATAAGCTGACTTTGAGCATGCAGCTACTCCTCATACTGTGAGGCAGAAGATGATGTCTCTCCACGAGCTCCTCTCGAGCCAGACGCCGACATCGCAGCAGTACTATAATAAGCTTCAGGAGTCAAATGAGAGTCGATACCAACTACTCGGCCCTTTTCGAAGCCATACTGGGTCGTCTGCATCCATGTCATCTCATCAAAATGGTGGGCACTAGTCTGATCACCTGTCTCGTCTTGACTCTCATCCTGTGTCTGAGAGGTCACGGCCTCATATGACTCCTTAAGTTTCAATTAGAAATTAAAATAATGAAAAGATTATATTCATTTAATTTGCAAACTGAAAAGAAAATAATACTGACCACAATCTGACGCTGGCGGTCACCTATAATCTCTCCAGTAGCCAGATCAGTGTACATCCTCCAATAAACGCCGTATGTCGTAATACCGGGCTGCTCGGCTTCCTATATGAATATAAAATAAACTTTTTATATTTAAAGTTGTATAAAATATTAAAAAAAAGTACTTACCAGATGCTCTCTATACGCACTGAATGTACGACTACCGGCTCGATACGTCACCTCTTGTCTCCCCCGATTCTGTCGACCCAATGCAGATCTCCTCTGAAACCCACCACCCAACCAGTGTGTACATAATCCATCCCAAACGTGAGATGAAATGTACTCTGGTCGGTGGGCTCTATAGGACTCATCAAATTCTGTCACTCTGGCTTTCCTCACAGCCGCCTTTCTCAAATTATGCAAAAACTGATGGAAACGGTCACGCATAGACACCACCCATGCCGCGTGGATAGTGTCACACATGCTCTCATCGATGGGATACTATAAACCCTAATATAAAGTTATTAATGAATTAAATTTAAAAATAAATAATATTTAATTACGTACCAGCCAATGATCGAACATGGGAGCCTGCACATCAGCGGGAATCTGATCCCATGTGAGCCAGGGCTGAGAAAAATAATTGCGCAAGATAGCGCTCCCCTGTCCAATAGCTATATGCATAAAACTATGGAAAAAGAACAAATAATCAAACAATTAGAATATAAATAAATTATAATGAAAGATAACTAAAATACATAGGTTACCATACCACCGCATGTGCGCATCGAATCCAAGATGTGGACGTCGCTCCGGGATAGGATCTGGAATCATCAGTCTAGCAAGACCACGCCCCCTCCGAGTGCTCCCTGTAGTGCCAATAGCCTGAGGGTCAGATGACTCAAGAACCTCATCATCCATAGGTAGATCAGCCTCCAGCAACATACGATACGTTTCTGAGTCCATCTGAAACATGAAATGATTGTTATTAGAAAATAGTTGAAAATAACTATTATGTATAGATATATATTTGTTATGATTCTATCCAGTATTTTACTGTGTCAATGTTCATCTTCATCATCATCTTAATAGTTGTCAATGTCAATGTCTTCATCTTCCTCATCAACATCATCAATTTACATATTAGTTTCACTTTCATCATCTCTTTTCATTTCAAATTTAGTTGTAACATCATTGACAACATCGTCACCATCGACCCTTAACTGTGGGGTGTCATCCTCGATATTCATGTCTCTTTATGAAAAAGATGTGTTTTGAGGAGTGTCCTGAAAAATTTCATTTCCTTGTACTTTAGTGGAACCACATCCAGTTTGAGTAAACTGATTTTCTTGAGATTTAACTTTTATTACACTCTACCAATCATCTAACTCTTTTGTAGTAGCATAGTATTTTGCATAATAAATTTGATGTTCCTGATGAGCCAATAAAAATGGTTCATTTACTGCAAGAAGAATTTTATGTTTAATATCAAAAATTCCATGAGTCTGATGAATATGCAAGCCTCTCTCAGTATCTAGTCATCGACATTTAAACATTGTTACATAATTCTGTCCCAAATAACAGAGTTTAATAATTTTTCAAGCATGCCATAAAAGTCAAATTCAATATCTCTATGATGTGATCCCTTCAAACAAACACCAATATTCATTGTTTTCTTTGATTCCCCATATTCACGTGTATGAAAGCGATAACCATTCACCACATATGAATTATAAGATTTAACCATTTTGGATGGTGGGCTACTCAATATACACAATCGACTATCAATCTTATCAGCATGTACAGATACCTGAAAATTTGTACAACATTTATCACTATTACAAGTAATAAATTGATTTTATATGTAAAACCAAAAAAGAATGTACGTTACCAGTTTTTGAAACCAGTAGGAAAATTTTTTTTGCCGACGTTCTTCTAAGACAGCTGCTGTAATTTGTGGAAATTGTTTCTTGATATGATCATCATATAACCTACAAATACAATATGATTAATTTATTGTAACTGAATCTATAGAATAAGGGATAGGAGCACTCACTGTACAATTGGTGACATTTCTTCACAGTTGAGTAGAACATATGTATGAGCTCTATGATGTTCATCATCTGAAATCCATCTATCATGAACTCCACCAAATCCAAGTTCGGGCTGATTGACAACTGATAATTGATTGTTCATATCATCATCAACATTACCCTCATTCCGGCCCATGCGGTTAAATTTTGAGGTATATTCAGATTAAAAATAATGAGAGCAGAATAAAGAAATTTACTCCTGCAAATAAGCTTCAGCAATTGAGCCTTCAACTGATGCTTTGTTACGTACTTTTTTCTTCAATTTCTGCATGCATCTCTCAAATGGTTACATCCAATAAAATTTAACCGGACCTCCACATTTTTCTTCATGTGGAAACTGTAATATTAAATATTACATTGAGTCAAAGAAATCCGGTGGAAAGATTTTTTCCAGTTTGCATATAATTACAACAACAGCTTCTTCCAGTTTGCTTAGTGTATCATAGTCTGTTGTCGCCGCACACATTTCTCGGAAAAAATATGATATATCTGTTATCGAATCCCAAATATTAGAATTCAACAAACCTCTTAATCCAATAGGAATAAGTATTTCCATTATAACATGACAGTCATGACTTTTTAATCCGGTAATATGACCATTTTTAACACATCTTCCCAAGCTGGAAGCATAGCCATCTGGAAGTCTCAAATCTGCAATCCACTGACAAAATAATAAGAGACTTTCTTTCGTCAGTGTATAATATGCTTTTGGATTCATTAATCTTTGTGATCTAACATTTTCAAACAATTCAAGTTCTGGTCGCCTGCAAATTTGGGCAAGATCTAATCGTTCCTTTACATTATCTTTGGTTTTACCCGGTGTATCCAAAACTGTATGAAATAAATTATCAAAATAGTTATTCTCAATATGCATGACATCCAACATGTGTCGGACCAACAAATCAGACCAATATGGCAGATTCCAGAAAATGATCTGTTTTGTCCAATTGTGTTCTTTCCCAAAGCCATGAATTGTCTGTTGGTTTATTGTTGGTCCAAAAGTGATGGAAGGTAATGAAAATACAAATCATTGTAACTCTGTACCTGAGATCAATTTTGGAGGTTCATCTCTTTCAATTCTTCCTTTTCTGAAATGAGATTTATTCCTCCGAAAAGGATGATCGATTGGAAGAAATCTACGATGACAGTCAAAATAGCAAGGTTTTTTTCCATTCACGAGCATAAATGTTTTGTTGTCTCCTATACAGTAAGGACATGATTTCGGACCATGTGTACTCCATCCAGATAACATTCTATATGCCGAGAAGTCAATAATTGTCCACATCAAAGCATCTTTCATTACAAAATTCTGTTTCGCAGCAGTATTATATGTACCAACACCATGACTCCACAATAAATTTAACTCATCAATCAATGGTTTCAAATAAACATCGATATTCTTTTTCGGATGTCCTGAGATTAATAATGTCAAAAGGATATAAGTCTCTTTCATCAACATCCATGGAGGTAAATTTTACGGAGTTATAAAGACAGGCCAACAGGAATACTGACTACCAAAAGATCCAAATGGACAAAAACCGTCAGTAGAAAGACCCAATCGCACATTCCGGGATTCTAAAGAAAAAGATGGATGCAATTGATCAAAATGTTTCCATGAATCACCATCAGATGGATGAATCAAGCTTTTACCATTTGAAATATTGGTTTTGTGCCATGACATCAGTGTCGTTGTGTTCTGAGACATAAATAAACGCTGCAACCTGGGTGTAAGCAGAAAATATCTCAACTGTTTTACAGGAATCAATCCAGACTTTCCTGATTGAGCTTCTTTATACCTCGATTTTCCACATGTGGGAAAACTATCCAACGACTCATTTTCACCAGAATATAAGAAGTAATCGTTTGAACATGCATGGATCTTATGATAACTAAGGCCCAGATTACGAACCAGTCTCTTGCTCTCAAAATAATTAGCAGGCAGCACATTTCCTTCAGGTAATAGTGCTTTAACCAAAAAAAATATCTGATCAAAACAGTTATTTGACATTCCATTATCTAATTTAATAGCCATAAATTTTGCAACTGCTTCTAATTTTCTTATCTTGCAACTAGGATATAATGCATCCTCAGCACACCTGAACAACTCATCAAATTCAGATGGTGCCAACTCGGGAGGTAAATCAACATCATCCTCGATTTTAGTTTGTTGAATGGATGACCCTGTAACATCATGTACCAAATTCTGAAACCATGATGGATCTAGAATCAAATTATTAGTATCTTCTCTGGAACTGCATTCACCATGTTGATACCAAAAAATATAATCTGATTGAAAACCATAACGCAAGAGATGTTTCCCAACGATGTCAAATGTCTCAAATTTTCTCAGAGAACATTTTTTACAAGGACACTTAATTGTCCCTTCTGAAACAAATTCCTGGTTTTATGATGAAAATGATAATAAATCTTCAACACCATTAACATATACAGGATTTAAACTAGAACCGTTTGGATTTCTGCACTGATTTATCCAAGCGCGATCATCTAATAATGATTGATGTCGATTTACTTGTTCCATATTCATATATATGTTTCTACAAAATTTAAAACCATTACTGTTGTTAAATAATTTGATATAAGAAAAACAATATCCTAAAAAGAGAAGTTACATAATTATAGTTATTTCTTAGTAATTACCAATAATTATAGGCGACACAGTTAATTTGTAATCATCCCCACTCATTATTATTAATTTAGTAATACTTAGCAATACCTGGAAAAATGAAATATGCTTGAATAATGAAATAAAATTTTTTAATCATCATTGTGTAGATTATATTACTAATTATTCTTATTTGTTTCCAGTGGATTGGCGGCAGCTCTTTTGCCTGATAACTCATCTCCTTGCAAGGACATGAGTCGTCATGGAAAAGAACCTCTTTTGTTCGATGTCTCATCTCTTTTTAACATTCTCCCGACTGAAATCAGTATGAAAAACTTGCTCTGACATACGTTAGAGCACATTTTTCATACTGATTTCAGTGGGAGAATGTAGTAAAGATATGAGACGTTGAACAAAAGGTAGACGCCAATCCTCTAGAAATTGTGCCAATTTATAACCATGTACTCGAATTTATTTGATTTTTGATTAATTATTACTAATTATTACAAATCTCAATATTTCCAACAGATTTTGCTCTATTCTTAACATGTTCAAATCTTAAAGGGTCATCAATTTTCAGGTTATGCCTAATAAAAAGTTTGCATCATCCATGTCCAATGTAAACTCTATAATTTTCCTTACATGGTTGATCACCTCGCAAGTAGTGTTGTAATAGGACGACACAAGTAATTTCCTTCTCGTCTTTAAGAATCATTTCGCATGACCCTTTACATAGATCATTCTTCCTTGAAAAATTAAGAGAACTTCAGTATCTTTCCCATAATTTTTCAAGAAAGAATGGTCAATGTAAAAAGTCATGTGATATGATTCTTATAGATGAGAAAGACATGAATTGGGTTATCCTATTACAACGCTACTTGTGAGGTGATCAAAAAAGTAAGAACAATTATAGAGTTTACATTGGACACGGTTGACGTAAACTTTTTATTGGGCATGACCTGAAAATTGGAGACCCTTTAAGATTTTAACATGTTAATAATAGAGCAAAACTTGTTGAAAATATTGATAATTGTAATATTTTATAAATTTTTTATAATTTTAATAATATTAATATATTTTTTATAAATATTAAACATATAATAATAAAATGATTATATTATTAGTATTATTTAATTATTAATATTAGAGTAATATAATATTTTATATTATGTTACTATTTATGTTATTAATTATATTACTAATTATGTTATAATTAGTAATGTGAAGATATGCATATAGGTCGGGTGGTTAATCAATCATTGAATAGAAAAACAAACGTGATTGACCGCTCATCCACCTCAATTTTCTTTTCATTTATGTGTTGAGGTTGACAGGAAACTTCTCCCTCCACATGTAATATTTGCTTTTACAGTCAAAATTATAAACCTCCTCACCTCTATGCTGGCAAGGAGGTTGATAATTTTGACAGTAAAAACAAATATTACATGTGGAGGTAGAAGTTTCATGTCAAGACTCAACACACAAATGAAAAGAAAGTTGAGGTAGATGAGCGGTCAATCACGCTTGCTAATTTTCCTAATTGTTTTTAGTTATTTCCTAATTGTTTTTAGTTGTTTCCTCATTCTTTTCAGTTGTTTCCTAATTCTTTTTAGTTCTTTCCTAATTCTTTTTAGCTGTTTCCTAATTCTTTATAATTGTTCCTAATTATTTTTAATTATTTCCTAATTATTTTTAATTGTTTCCTAATTCTTTTTAATTGTTTCCTAATTATTTTTAATTGTTTCCTAATTCTTTTTAATTGTTTCCTAATTCTTTTAAATTGTTTCCTAATTATTTTATTTTTAATTGTTTATTTTTAATTATTTTCTAATTATTTTTAATTGTTTCCTAATTATTTTTAATTGTTTCCTAATTATTTTTAATTGTTTCTTAATTCTTTTTAATTATTTCCTAATTATTTTTAATTTTTTCCTAATTATTTTTAATTGTTTCCTAATTATTTTTAATTATTGTTTTCCTAATTATTTTTATTTGTTTCCTAATTATTTTTAATCGTTTCCTAATTATTTTTAATTATTTCCTAATTATTTTTAATTGTTTCCTAATTATTTTTAATTGTTTCCTGATTATTTTTAATTGTTTCTTAATTATTTTTAATTGATTCCTAATTATTTTAATTGTTTCCTAATTATTTTTAATTGTTTCGTATTATTTTTAATTGTTTCGTATTATTTTTAATTGTTTCATAATTATTTTTAATTGTTTCCTAATTATTTTTAATTGTTTCCTAGTTATTTTTAATTATTTCCTAATTATTTTTAATTTTTTCCTAATTATTTTTAATTGTTTCCTAATTATTTTTAATTGTTTCCTAATTATTTTATTTTTAATTGTTTATTTTTAGTTGTTTCCTAATTATTTTTAATTATTTCCTAATTATTTTTAATTGTTTCCTAATTATTTTTAATTGTTTCCTAATTATTTTAATTGTTTCCTAATTATTTTAATTGTTTCCTAATTATTTTAATTGTTTCCTAATTATTTTAATTATTCTAATTATTTCTAATCAATTAAATCTAATTATTTCCTAATTATTGGATAATTATTTTAATTAAATCTAATTAAATCTAATCATTTCTTAATTATTTGATAATTATATAATTATTTCTAATTAAATATAACTATTTCTAATTATTTCTAATTAAATATATTTATTTCTAATTATTACCAAAACATCATCCGGGAGTGTCGAACCAAGAGTGCAGCAAGGCCCGTTGTCGTGTACCAGGTTACCCCGAGTCAAGCTCAAAACACCTTGTTAGAGTTTTCACTCCTAGGTACATATGTGCCAGAGCCGCCTCTACTTGTTTGTATCCAGACAAGGATTATTTGATACAGCCACTTAATCTAATTATACTATATAGCTACTAAACATTCTATTAAAAAAATTAAAATTAACAATTAAAAATAAAATTAACAATTAAAAATAAAATTAACAATTAAAAATAATTTAACAATTAAAAATAATTTAAAAAATAAACAAAATATAAATACCTTCGATATTTTGAAGAAATTTGTGCCTCCTAACTCCTTCTCTCCTCTTCTCGTAAGAAAAAATTAAAACGAAAGAAATTTCCTACTTAGAACTGGAAGTTAAAGAGAGAGAGGAAGAGAGATCTAAATGATTTGGAAAAAAACGGGTGGGGGTATATATAGGTTAGATTATTTGCGACGGTCTTTTTTGCGACGGTATCCCGTCGCAAAACTAGGTATTTTGGATGGGATCCCATCGCAAATACCTTCGCCCGCATTAATTATGGGCGGCGGTTAAAAGGGTTTTTGCGACGGGCCCATCGCAAATAGCTGCCTGCCGACATACCATTAGCGACAGGCGGATATCCCCATCACAAATTCCTATTTATCGCCGCCGGTATTGGAGATGGACCCCATCGCAAATACCTTCGCTCGCATTCATTACGGGCAGTGGTTAAAAGGGTTTTTGCGACGGGCCCATCGCAAATAACTGCCTGCCGACAGACCATTAGCGACCGGTGGATATTCACGTTGCAAAATCCTATTTACTATCGCCGGTATTGGCGACGGGACCCATAAAAAATAACACCTGCTGAATATTTGTTTGCGACGGGACAATTACCCGTCGCAAATAGTATTTACCACCGCCGGGTAGTTGTGGCGGGTAGAAGGCGACCGTCGCAAATAGGCTTCCCATGTTTTGGCGTGCAAACTGCACCATATCTATTGCGGTGGTTCCTATATTACCTTCGCAAATAACTGACCATTTGCGACGGGAATATATTCCCGTCGCAAATACACTTTTCATTGGAGTTTTTGTGACGTGAATAAATCTTGTCGCAATAATTGGTTTTTCCCATAGTGATAGTCTGCTTGGGATAACCACTCCTCAAGCCACTCGTAGCATCTTGATATTCATATAAGTCTCCAAAAGGTATGCCAAAAGATCATTTTCCTCAAGAGGTTCCCAAAGCTGCAAACATCTCGCCAATCAGATGGATGGTCTACAAGATACGGGTGATTTAGTGTCGAGGGCCCGGTTGGATTCGTAATCGATCCAACCCGGCCATACCCCAAAATTCTCTAAAACTCAATTGGACTATCTCAAAAGGATTGCCTCATCCAAAGGATCTTGACGCCATAGAGGGTTCATCAAACGGACGTCCTGTTTAGAATTTAGGGAATGTTTTCTATAACAAGTCGGTACTGGGTTTGGGTCCGGTCTGCCTCGGTCAGACTGGCCCGACTCGGGTCCGACCCGACCCACCTGTGCCACGGGTTAGGCCACGGGTTGGCCTGGTCGTGCATGGGAAACCAAGGACACCCAGATGTGATGCGTCTGGGTAGAGCTGACATGGCGTGGGGCCATGTCAGTGGGTCAACCCTTGGGGGTTGACCCAACGCGGTGCCACTTGGCACCGCTGGTCCTCCGTGCCATGGACGACAGGTTGTGGCTCTACCTCCGGGTGTGTCGCTGGTGTGTGCCCAGTCCCCCAGCCATCGGCCGAACCGGCGGCCTCTGCTCCCTCTGTGGCCATCGTATGTCGCGACCCTACTGTTGCGTGGGTGCGCCACCGAGGGCGTGCCCCTCCTCTGTCCACCGCTGCCTGGGGTGGCGACCGGTCTTCCACCAGACATGCGGTCGGTGCCCCCGCGTACTACTGTCGCGCCGCTGTGCGTCATCACCGGTGGCAGGGTGTTCTCTAGGCCTCCAGTCTCACACCGGTGGCCCGCTTTCCTACACCATCTGCGCCTACGACCTCCTAGGACTACGTTCTTCACTACAGTAGGCCATGCTTTAGTTTGTTTTCAACTTCAAAATGGGCGATCACAGACAATGCACGAATGGAGGGGCTCCGGCCTTGTTCGTGTCAGCCCACACCCTCCGCTTTAGAGATAATTCTGGGGGAGTTTCAAGAAAATGTTCAAGTTGATTTTATGCCTTAATTCAAAACCCATTCCAAAAAAAACACACCCTCCCACATATAGATATCATTTAACAGATCAACTTTTTAATGTGTTGATCTGTTCTTGTCAATTTAGTAAGAAAATTTCAGGGAGAACCTAAATAAATGCAACCCCCTACCTTGAAACATTGGAGATCGTTCGCGGTTGAGGGGGTCTCGTTGTTTGTCGTCCCTACAACAAGCCGCTCTCGCCGCTGCTCAAATATCAAACTCCAGTTCAGGGTTTCGGTGTCTCATGTCACCTTCTGCTGGGATCGGCTCCATCCTCTAAGGGCTCAGCGTTACGTCACTCCAACAGAACATCATTGCTTGGAAAATCCTGTCTGATACACCTCCCCAAGCTCTATATTTAGAGGAGAGGGGGAGGGTAAGTTACGACGCAGGGAGTTAATGGGGGATCATAAATTATAAATCCTCTTAATCCCCCAACAACATCATTACTTAGGATTTGGAAAGTCAAGCCATTCACTGGCTTGACTCATTGTGGGTGACACACTTCGCTTGTCTGTTGGTGGAAAAGAAATAAAAAAAACAATAAAATTATTTTATTTAATTTCTTTTAAAAGTCACAAAACGTAACTTCTTATTGGGACCTAATATGGTCAAAGTAATGTCTCCCTTAAGTGAATCCCAGTGATATGGATTCAAAGGTTCCCTCAGAGTTTTAATATGAGCACCGGTTCAAAATTTTGAAAAAGTCAGTTACTCGTTAACTGAATGTACCTTAAAAAAAGTTCAGAAATTAATTCTGGGCACACTGGACCTCGGATTCACGCACCATAAATTTTCATGAACTTGTGAAATTATGTATAATTAAAAAAAATTACATGGAAAATCTGGGTCTTTACATTCTCCTCACCTTAGGGATTTTCATCCCAGAAAGCCACAACATAGACTAAGGAAACAAATGGGGGTAATGAGCATGAATCTGAGCCTCCCACTCCCAAGTGCTCTCATGGAGGTTCCTATGATTCCAGCGAACGTGTACCATAGGTATCAACCGCCCATGAAGGAATCCCTCCTATCGATCCTCAATATCTACTGGAACCTTTGTAAACATCGCACCATCATCTAAGTCCTACTCACCATAGTCAATGACATGAGATGGGTCGGGCATGTATACCCTCATCTGGGACATGTGGAAGACGTCGTGCACCCTCACCAACTACAGTGTAAGTGCCAAGTGATATTCCACCTAGAATATCCTCCAAAGTATCATAAATGATCTGATAAACCTCGCTGATAACTTGCCGCCTCAGCCAAATCTTCATAGTCCCCACCGAGGAGAGACTTGCAAGAATACGTGGTCCCCTACTGGAACTCCAAAGGTCTCCGCCTCCTGTTATCATATGACTTATATATGCTCTATGCAGTCTTCATCCACTCTTGGATGATCTGCACCTTCTCAGTGGTAGCCCGTACCAACTCCGGGCCCATAAGTGCTGACTCCCCTAGGTCTGTCCAGCATAGAGGTGATCTACAAGGTTGTCCGTACAAGGCCTCGAATGGTACCATACCTATGGTGGAGTGGTAACTGTTGTTGTAAGAAAATTCCACCAAGGTAAAGTGATCCTCCTAACTATAACCAATATCTAGGACGTATGCATGAAGCATGTCCTCCAGCGTCTGTATGGTATGCTTTGTCTGACCATCCTTCTGAGGATGAAGTTGGTTCTCAGACGTAGCTGAGTCCCGAACACCTCCTACAAACCCTTCCATAACTGAGATGTGAAATTAATATCATGGTTAGATATTATTGTTTATGGAACCCCATGGAGTCGCAAAATCTCCTGTACGTAGAGGCGTCCTAGAATCTCTACTGATCCCTGCTCTCTGATATGTAGGAAGTGGGCTGAATTTGTGAGTCGGTCAATGATCACCCAGATTGAATCATATATCTTGGATGTACATGGAAGCCTTGTCACAAAGTCCTTGGAGATCCCATCCCACTTCCACTTCGGCACCTCTAGGAGTTGTGCTAATCCTGATGGAACCTGATGCTCATCCTTCACTTACTGATAAGTGAGGTATCATGAAACAAACTCCGCTACAACCTTCTTCATCCCTGGCTACCAGTGCTGACGTCAGAGGTCCTGGTACATCTTTACCACACCAGGATGTACCGCCAGAGGGGACGTATGGAACTCCCTCAACACCTCCTCCCATAGTGCCATTGGTACCATGGTACGTCCCCTGAAGAGGATAATGTTCTCCCCACCTTCATAAAATCAATCAGGTTCTAGTCCTGAGGATATCTGAGTATGTCGAGCCTCACAGTCAATGTCCCCAAGCTGCGCCTCCTTGAATCGCTGAAGGAGTGGGGGTGTGACTGCCATAGATTGGAGGTATGATGCTCTATCTCTATCCATGAAGGATATATGAAATGCATCTAGCTATTCTGTCACCTCACTCAGTAACTGCAGACCATACCTCCTACTGAGTGCATCTACTACCATATTCCCCTTTCCAGGAGTATAGACTATCTCAAAGTCATAGTTCTGGAGGAACTATATCCATCTTCGTTGTCTCAAGTTCAGGTCCTTCTGAGATAAGATATACCTGATACTCTTGTGATAAGATTAGAATGTAAGACATTCGCCCATCAAGTAATGTCTCCACATATTCAAGGCAAATAACATTGTTTCTAACTCTAGGTCATGGGTAGCATAGTTCTACTCATGTTGTCTTAGCTATCGTGAGCCATAGATGATTACTACTTGCTCCTACATCAGGACACACCCAATTCCGGTCCCTGATGCATCTCAGTAGACTAAATACCCCATGACCTCTTCTAGTATCCTCAAGATGATTTCACTCATTAGTCTCTGTCTCGGCTCCTAGAAACTCTGTTGTAATCTCTCCGTTCATACGAAAGGTTGTCCCTTCTTCGTCAAAGATGACAAGGGTGATGCAACTCTGTAAAATTTAAGCACGAGTCTCTGTTAGTATCCAGCCAATCCCAGGAAACTCCACACCTTTGTTATACTCCTGGGTGGATCCCAAGCAAGTACAACCTCTGTCTTCGCTGGATCTACTACAACTCCAGCCTCCGAGATATCGTGTCCCATAAAGTGGACCTCTTATATCCAGAACTGGAACTTTGATATTTTACCATAAATATGGTGCTCTCAGAGTGTATCTAGAACTATCTGTAGATGATAGGCATGCTCCTCCTCCATCGCTAAGTATATCAATATGTCATCGATGAACACCACCACGAAGAGATTGAGGTATAGCTGAAAGATCCTATTCATGAGTCCCATGAAAACTACTGGGGTATTGGTCACACCGAAAGGCATAACCAAGAACACATAATGGCCATACCGATATCTAAAGGTCATCTTCTGTACATTATCATCTCATAACCTGAGCTGATGATAGCCTGATCGGGGGTCTATCTTTGAAAACTAGTAAGATCCCTTCAGCTGATTGAAAAGATCATCAATCCTCAGGAGTGGATACTTGTTCTTAACAGTAACCTTGTTCTGGTGTCGATAATCCACACAGAGTCTCAAACTTCCATCTACCTTCTTTAAGAACAAAATCAGGGCTTCCCATGGAAAAACATTGGGTCTTATGAACCCATTTACCTGTAAGTCCTCCAACTATACTCGTAACTCACGAAGATCTGTGAGAGCCATATGATATGCTAGTGTAGATATAAGTTCCAACCTGGGGTACAGGTTGATGTAAAAGTATACCTCTCTGCATGGAGGTATCCCAAGAACATCATCAGGAAAGACATCGACATACTAGTCCACCATTAAAGGATAGCTTGAACTCTCAACATCAACTGATCCGAGGGTAAGGCTAGCCAACTGGTGAGTAATCGGCTGCACCCTCCCCTAGGTAAGTCCATTCTATGCTGAAACGGTTCCATTATTACTGGTGAAGGAAAACCTGGTCTCATCCGTGCAGACACACCACACTTTATGCCTAAGATAATCAATCTGAGCATAAACTGTGGATAACCAGCCCATACCAAAGATGGCGTCATAAGGCCTCAATGACACTACTAGGAGATCCCAGTCAAAGCTCACACCTCATAGAGTAAGCTCACACTACCATCACTAGTGTGTAATCATCGAATCCACTCTCGTAGGAGTCTCTATCCGTAAGTATTGAGCCAATGGATCTGTCAGAATCTCTAAGATCCGAATGAGGGATGTGGCAATAAAAGAGTGACTAGAACCTATGTCTATAAGAAATAAAACTTAGGTGTAGTAGACATAAATCATACCTCTAATCAACTCCAGAGCCCTGTGTTCATACGCCTCAGCTTCTTAGAGCTAAGCTCACCCCTGTCCTCCTACTCCCTATGGTTAGGGTGGACCTCCGGGCGGTGGTGGTGGTAGAACCTCGGAATGCTGCCCACCGCCTGATTCATGACCAGCTCCTCTTCCTTGTTCGACACCCTACGGACCACCTCGCTCGAACCTCTTCCTGTGCCTTGGTTTTCCCTCAATTGTCTGTTGGTAATCTGTATGGTGGGTTGGGCAGTGGCGAGCCATATGACCCTGCCCGCCACACATATAACACTGCGTGGCTCCCTACTGACTCCCTCTGGACTAGGAGCCTCATACTGCTAACCCGGAGTCCTGGGGTCTTCCTCTAAAAGTACTGGCCCACTTGGGCCCACACACTTGATGCCTGCTACCTGATGAAGACTCTACTGCCTGGGGTCTGCTATCGGCTCTAGCTGTTGGCGCCTGCTCTGACAGGAATATCTCTGCAATAAGGTCCCACTCAAATACTTCTGCCTGGGTGGGGATTCCGAGGGTCACCACTAAAGCCCTAATCTCCCTTCTTAGCCCCTTCTCAAAGGTCTGATCCCTGAATATAGGGTCTCGCACCATATCTTTACAGTAGTGAGAAATCTCTATTAACCTCACTGAGTACTCAGCCACTATCGTGTTGTCCTGCTGAAGGTGAAGCAGCTTCTGAATGCGCACAGAGCGCAACGTCGTGGGAAAAAATAATCCTGAAAAATCATCTCAATGTCAACCCAAGTGAGGGTTGCCTCATCGTGAAACTGGATGGTCAAGCTCCACCATTCCCCAAATGATCCCTGCAGAAGGGTCACCACCAAGATCGTTATCTAGTCGGGTGGTGTCCTCACTAAGCGGAAGAACTGCATCACGGCCTCTAGCCAACCCTTAGCGACTCGAGGGTTTGTCTCACCCCTGAACCTGGGAGGTCTTTGACTCTGAAAATAATGAAGGGAACTAAGCCTACGAACATCATCTACCAGAACTACTGGTAGCAGGGGCTGACTATCGGGTGGTGGTAGCACTAGGGCACCACCCAGTGGGGCCATCTCAAACACTGGTCCTTGGATAGATGCCTCGTCGCTGAGAGGGCTATCCTCAAGCATCTAGATTCTGGTTGGTCATCCTCATGGAGTCATCCTGAGATATATCAAGATGTGCCACAATTATAACATTATACCTAGTGAGCTGACTTTTAATTGAAATCACAAAAATGAAAACACAACAAGTATTTTCATGCATTGTGCTAAAAAGCAAGACTCAAGGTTCCAGTGTATGGATACATCGGCTGCCAAACCAACCCTGAACTCCCTAAACCTAAAGGTCATACTTTCAACACTTAAAAATATTACTTTAAAACAAAAACACAAACTCCTGGTCTCTAAGGTAGAACTGACCACCTCTGATACCAGTTTATCCTGACCCATCCCCCGGGGCCCGTGCCCTAACTACCCCAAGCCCGCCTTCCATAGGCTAGGGGAAAGTGACTAGCGCTGGAAAGGTGTATCTCTAAAACGACAAGTAATTTCCTTTAAACCTATACAAACTCACAGATTAGGACGCAACAAGAGGCAACTACACAGACTAGAACGCAACAAAAGCAACTGTAAAGTAAACTGCTATGGTAAAGAGTGCTGAAAGTAAAGGGGTCTGGAATACAATCCCAACTGTAAAAAGTAAAAGTACAACTGAAAAGGTTCAAAATAGCTGAAAAGTTAAAGGAAGCTCCTAGATCATCTACCAGGGATCCTACCTGATGGGTAGGTACAGCTCACGATCTGTAGTCCCTCTGTCATGTCACGCAAAAAATGTCTAGCTCTAAGCACCGCCCAGTCCTACCTCCCTCAACCTCGATCAACATTGTATGTCATATGCACCAAACACAACAAGGTGTGGTAGAATCCCGTGTAGGGGTGAGTATAATGATACTGAGTAGGGACCTCGATACCCCCGTAGTTCTCCTAGAGTTTCACAAAGGAAAACAACAAATCATGAAGCAAAAGTACAGGTATCACTTTAGGTCAAGGGTAGAAGGGTTATCAAATAAATTAACTCCTTGTCTTCTAGATAAATCCTCCTCTATCGAGTACAATGGGCCTTTTAGGTCACTCCGAACCACTTACCACTAACCTTGAACAGCTAAGGTACTCCTCCCCATCGCGTACAGTGGGTCTGTCGGGTCACACAGAGCCTCCCTCCCCCACCGTGGCCTACTGAGGTAATCCTCCCCATCGTATATTGTGCCTTCTCCATACCATGGCCTACTGAATTACTCCTACCCATCACATACCATGGCTTTCAAGTCGCTCTGATTCGAAAATTAAGCATTTGTCAGGTCTCATCCAGTCGCAGGGTTCTTTACGTAGTGTGATTGGGAGAACCACTCCTCAAGCTACTCACCGCATCTTGATATCCATATAAGTCGCCAAAAGGTATTACAAAAGATCTATCTCCTCAAGAGGGTCCCAAAGCTGCAAACATCTCGACAATCAGATACGTGGTCTGCAAGATACGGGCGTTTTAGTGCTGAGGGCCCGGTTGAATTTGTAATCGATCAAACCTAGTCGTACCCCAACTTTCTCCAAAACTCAAGTGGAGTATCTCAAAAGGACCACCTCACCCTAAGGATCCTGATGCCATATATGGTTCATCAAAAAAACATCCGATTTAGAAATTAAGGCTTGTGTAACAAGTCGGTACTGGGTCTGGGTCAGGTCTGCCTCGGTCGGACCAACCCGACTTGGTTCAGCATGGGCTGACCCGGATCGACTTGGGTCGACCCAAACTGACTTGGGTCTGACCCGACATAGGTCTACCCGGCCTGACCTGGCTGGGCTATGGGTCAGGCCGCGGGACAGCCCGCTAGTTCGCGGGTCGGCCTGCTGGGCAGCGGGTCGGTCCGCTGGGCCGACCCTGCGGTGCCACTCACCTTGCAGCATGGGCCACCAGGGACACCCATATGTGATGCGTCCGGGTAGTGCTGATGTGGTGCGGGGACACATCAACGGTTCAAACCTCAGTGGTTGACCCAAGGCGTTGCCACGTAGCGTCGCGGGTCCTCCGTGTCGCGGCCGACTGGACGCCACTCTGTCACTGGGCATGCTGCTGGCTCACGCCCCATCCATCGGTGGCCTCTGCTCCCACCGCGGCCATCATAGGCCATGACCTTACTACCACGTGGACGCGCCACCAGGGGCGCACCCCTCCTCTGCTCCACAGCTGCCCGTGGAGGCGGTCGGTCTTCCACCGGACACGCGGTCGGTGCCACCACGTGCCACTACCGCACCGTTGTGTGTTGCCGCTGGCATCAGTGCCGGTAGTAGGTTGTTCTTCGGGCCACCGATCGTGCACCAGGGGCCCGCTTTCCTGTGCCGTCTGAGCCTACGGCCTCCTAGGATCTCATTCTTCACTTTGGTAATCCCTACTTTGGTTTTTTTCTAACTTCAAAATGGGCGATCACATACAACGCACAAATGGAGGGGCTTAGGCCTTGTTCATGTCGGCCCGCGCCCTCCGCATTAGAGATAAATCTGGGGGAGTTTTGGGAAAAGGTTCAACTGGATTTTATGCCTTAATTCCAAACTTGTTCCAAAAAAAGAAACACACTCTCCCGCATATGGATATCGTTTAACATATCAACTTGTTAATGAGTTGATCTATTCTTTTCATTTTAGTAAGAAAATTTTAGGGAGAAACAAAATAAATGCAACCCCCTACCTTGAAATGTTGGAGAGCGCTCGCGGTTGAGGGAGTCTCATTGTTCACCGTCCCTAGAACAAGCCGCCCTCACCGCCACTCGAACGTCAAACTCCGGTTCGGGGTTTTGGTGTTGCACATCACCTCCTGCTAGGATCAGCTCTGTCCTTTAAGGGCTCGGCATTACGACACTCCAACAGAACTTCGTTTCTTGGCGAAGTTTGTCCGATACCTCTCCCCAAGCACTATATTTATAGGAGAGGGGAGGGTAAGTAATGACATAGGGAGTTAATGGGGGATTATAAATTAGAAATCTTCCTAATTCCCCAACGACGTCGTTACTTAGGATTTGACAAGTCAAGCCATTCATTGGCCTAACTCACCATGGGTCCCACACTCCGCTTGTCCGTAGGTGGAAAAGAAAGAAAATAAAACAATAAAATTATTATATTTCATTTATTTTAAAAGTCACAAAACTTAACTTCTTCTTGGGACCTACTGTTGTCAAAGTAAAGTCTCCCTTAAACGAATCTCGGCACTACGGATCCAACGGTGCCCTTATATTTTTAATCTGAGCACCGGTTCAAAAGTTAGAAAAAACTGGTTGCGTGTTTACTGAACGCACCTTAAAAAAAGTTCAGAAATTAATTTAGGGCACACCAAACCTCAGATTCATGCGAAGTAAATTTTTGTGGACTCGTAAAATTCCATGTAATTAAAAAAAATTACATGGAAAATATGGGCATTTACATCAATTCCTGAGAGGTGTGAGAGGAAGAGGGGGTGAGGGTGGTATTTATAGTGGATGAGAGGAGGGGTTTTCCATTAGTTTAATATTTTTTCTCAAGAATATGAATAGTCTTGATTAATGAGACCTAAAACAGTAAATAAAGCATGTGAGTTCGAACCAATGGTGATTAAATCACCCATGATTCTATGAATAGTGTATTTAACTGATAATGTATATGTACGGTAAATTATAGTATTTTACTATTCATTAAAAATTCAAGAATTTTAGAAAAATCCCAAAAATTCACCCTAACCATTTTTCGACATGTAGAATTCAAAAATATACTCCATTTTTTGAAAATAATTTTCTAAATATTATTAAATTAATTTTTAAATAAAATTATAATTCATTCGAAAAAATAACAATTTAAAAACAATAACTCATTTCATATCACCTTGAAAAATCAATCAAGATCTCATTATCTTATAACCTTGTAAAAATAAAATAATATTAGGATTTACTATTCATAATATTTATATTACTATTCATAAGGGTATGATACTATTCACCAAAAATTGAGTTTGTTCTATCAGACTCCAAATATCTTACTGATCGCAATCGTGTATTTCTGTTTTTCAAAATTCAAAACAAAAAAGCAAAAAAAAACATGTTTAATATCTAGTTTACAAATATCCCCTTAAAAGAAGTGTTTTCATGCATTTTAATTTATTTTTAAAACCTTGAGGTGTTGAAAAACCACTTTAACCTTTTGATATGACAAATAATATTTGAAATTACCTTGGTAATAGCGGAATCAAAAATATCAACACTATTATGGCATGTTTTCATAATGAATAACTCATTGTATACATGATATGATAATAATAAAGTAATATTAAAGTTAGTTCTAAGGTACCCAAATTTATAACAGAAACATGGTTAATCAGTTAATTAAAATCCCCTTAATATTTTCAAGACATGGAAAGGATAAAATAAGAAAACATTTATGCATAGTAAAACAAAATCCCTTATGTTAATAAAAACTAATTAAACCTTCCATCATCTAAATTAATATGAACCCATATTTAAAGTGTTAGTTTGGTTTCATTCAGGGGAACTTTTAATTATCAGGATTTCATAACTAAGATAGTTGGTTTACTTAACCAAATATATATTATGTTTAATTTCCTTCGACTTCCCAAAAATAATTTAGAGGCAAGTGTTGTGGAAATACTAGTATGGATATTTTCATTGTGGATTCCAGTAAATGGTTCAAGGAGATTCCCATTTTTAGTTAGAAATAATACATACCAAAACACTTTATTTTGATTTTCATGGCCTCCATCTGAATTAAAAGAAGGAAAATATAGATCCCTGACACTAAAATTTCTAAAGTGATGGTAAATTATGAGTCCAATGGTGAGGTTCACTGAGACATGATATAATAGTGTAAGAATTAATAAAATTTTAATTATTATAGTGTCATATAAATTGTAATAAAATATTATATTAATAATATTATATTTTTTATAATTATAGAATAATGAAAATTTCATCATCCATATTTTCCCCATTATCAATTTTAGATAAAAATAATATCTTCACTGAAAGTAACTTCCAAGAATGGTTTAGATGCCTACAAGTGGTGTTTCACCACGAATGGAAATATTATGTGTTAGAATACTTAATGAATGATCTGCCTGCAAAGGAGATGAGTGATGAGGATTTTGTTGTCTATGATAAAAAAATGAGTGACATAGTCGACATTTAGTTTTTAATACTTTCATAAATGTCAAGTAAACTCAAGAAATCACATGAATACATGGTTACTTATAGAATACTCATGAATTTCTATAGTCTATATTAGGATATAACTAGACTAGAACAATTTGAGATATCCAAGTCTCTATTTTAGTGAAAAATTGGAGAAGGTTTTCTAGTTGGGCCTCAAATAGTGAAACTCAATTTCTAAATTGATTGTCTATTGGTTCTAGGGTTTAAACCATTTAAATAACTAAGCACTGATCTCTTTTTTTATAAATCCATTAGAGATTGTCCTTCCTTTTTGTTAATTTCATTATGAACAACATAGAGAAGTCTCTCCTAGATCTTTTCACTTTACTTCTCAAATTTTATAGTGATACAAACCATGAAATGACTTCCATATTTATAGTGAATAAAAGGAAAGGTTGGGTTAAGAACTCTAAATCAAAGGATTCTTCTCAATGCCCTTCCAAAAAAAGAAATATCATGTGAAAAGTAATGGAAAAATATTCTATCTATTTTACATGAGGGAAGAAGGTCCATTGGAAGCAAAACTACACCCAAATAAATAATCAATGGGAATCTTTGATTGTGTTTGTTATCAAATGAAATTTATCTATTTCTAAAAATTGGATTTTAGATATAATATATGTGGCTCACATATGTATTCAAATATAGTAACTAAGTAGAGTTTGGATGATTAAATGAGGTGAGGTTTATCTATGTGCATCCAATAGAGCCATACTTTCTATCATGGATATTGGGGACTACCAACTAAAATTGTGAATGAGAATATTCTTTTTTTTAAAGATTGTTATTAGGTTCCCTTATCCACTAAAAACATTATATCTATATCTATACATAATACAGATGGATTTATTTTCAAATTTTTGAGTAAATATTGGCTCTTTTATAAGGAAAGCATATGTTATGGTAAGGTGTATTTAAATAACATCACTTATGTGTTAGATTACAAGAACTAAGTAATGGTACACAAAAATGAAACTAATTCATATGATATATACCACAATGTACTAAAAAATCACCAGCTAGGTCATGTAATTGAAAAATGATTGACTATATTACAAAAAAGATAGATATTTAGAACCTTTTGAACTAAAATCAATTAGTGTACATCATGCATGCTTACAAGAAAAAATGACCAAATATCCATTTCATGAAAAATGTGAAAGGGAATGTAGCTTCTAGAATTGGTTCATACCAATGTGTATGAACCATTTCTAGCAGAAGAAAGGGGTGGGTACTCATGCTTCATATCTTTTAATGATTATTTTAGTATATATGGATATTTCTAATTGATGAGCTATAATACATATTCCTTTGATAGATTCAAGGAATATAAGAATGAATTTTAGAACCATATTGGAAATCAGATTAAGTGATTCTACTATTATCATGGAAGGGAAGATCTTAATCAAGTCTTCATTGATTATTTACATGAGTTTGGTATTCTATCCCAACTCAAACCTCTTTATAAACCATGATGTAATGATGTAATGATGTAACTGAAAGGAGGAACTTGACCTTTTTTGACACGGTGAGATCAATAATGAGTCATACAATCCTTCTATTATCATTTTGGGGATACACATTATAGCCAAAACATATAATCTAAATAGAGTTCCAACTAAAGTGTCAAATAGTATTCCATATGAATTTTGGTTTGAAAATGAAGCCATGATGTAAAATGTATGAGTTTGTAGATGTGAAGCTTTTTTAAGGATATTTATGGGAAAAACCCTAAACCTTGAGGCACTAAGTGTATCTTTATAGGGAATCTTATGGGAAAAAAGGAATACTCCCTATACATCCATTTATATGCAAATTTTTTGGTTTAAATATGTCCCAAATTCATTGAGAAGGATCAAATATCTAAAAGAAATAGTGTGAGTGAGATAGAATTTGATGATTTCCAGGATCAAGATACAATAGAGTTGGAACAGGAACAAATTCCATAGAGCTTCATGGAAGAGAATGTTCCAAATACACACACTACTGGAATTTTACCCTTTACCAATGGTTCAAAACCATTGGTAAAGGATTGGAAACCGTTGGTATATTATATACCAACGGTTTCCCAAACCGTGGCCAAGTAAGCCGTGGGTAAAGGCTTATACCAACAATTCTGTGGAAACCATTGGTATATGTGTTAAAGTAAGAGATATACCAATGGTTTCATGAACCATTGGTATATGTTACCCTTATACCAATGGTATAAAACCATTGGTATATAGTGCACAATATACATCCAAACGATATACCAGCGGTTTTGAAAACTGTTGGTAGAAGTTTATACCAACGGTTATAATAAAACTATTGGTATAATATACATCAAAAGGCTATACCAACGGTTTTGAAAACCATTGGTATACATATGTTGCAGCTCCACAGTAACCAGCAGCCACCTCTAACCTGCAACACTCCATGACCTGTAAGAACACATACAACCAGAATCCAAAATCCTACATGGGATGTTTAAAATTCATCCAAAATTCAGAAATTTAGAAATTTAAAATTCATTGAAACCACAACACAAGAGAAAAATCCATAATCCAACACATCCACAATCTAATACATCCAAAATTGAAATGAAATAACACCCATAACACCAATACAAAATTAAAATCCAATGCATCCAGAATCCAATACACATATCAATATTCAAAATTTAGAATTCATTACCAATATATCCAGAATCCAATGCATCCAGAATTCAAAAATTTAGAATTGAAAAGCAATAACACCCATAACAATATTTAAAATTTAGAATTCACTCCTCACTCAAACCACAACACCAATACACACAAGAGAAAAAGCCTACATATTATAGGAAGCACATGGTATGTTTACTCATGGTCTTGGGTTGACTATCTTAAAACCAACATAAAAACTTGGGTAGAGTGGACAAGGATCATGATACATATAAGATAGACAATAGTAGTGGTCATGTTATTAGACCTAGGATGAGTTATAGGAATCACATGGGATGTTTATATTCCTCTAATGACTATGTATCCATGTATAAATGGTTCCTGATGTGTTAGTGGGAAACATTGGCCAATCGCGACATATGAGATGGTTTCCCAGAATAACCTACATGTTTTTCATAGATTTTTCAATTGGAATAAGGGGGTATGTAGATAATTGTAATTTGTTCTCCTGGGTGTGATGTGAGATGAATCCCCATTTTTGGTAGTGGGTATGAATATTCAATTATGTCTTTGGTATTGGGTTTCTAAAGGGACTTTGGTTTGGTCCTAGAACCCACTGTTTGAGGATGGGATTGGCATATTAAATGTCATGTGTTTTAGAATAGGGGTAGGAGTTAATCACATGAGAAGTGGATTGTGTGAGGCTATACCATGGATCCTTGTGTCAAAGTATCAACACAATCCGAATACGTTTGGTCGGTTTTCCATATGTCAGTTGTTTTCACTTAAATGTTGTCCATTTTAAACAAAAGACTGAAACTTTGAGTGATATTGACCACACCATGCCTCAGATTGAGGTGGGTTTGACTCGTACATGTCACATATGACCCATGGATCATTTCCCTAAAGATCAAGACAATCTGAATGCGTGTGGTCGGTTTTCCGCATGCCAGTTTTTGTTTTCACTTAAAATGTTGTCCATTTCAAATAATAGTGAGACACTTTGAGTAGTACCGGCCACACCATGCCTCAGATTAAGGCAGGTTTGACTCATACATGTCACAAATGACCCATGGATAGTTGTGATAAAGTATCAACACAATCCGAATATGTTTGTTTGGTTTTATGTATGCCAGTTGTTTTTACTTAAAGAGTATCCATTTTAAACAAAATAAAGACAATTCGAGTGATAACGGCCACACCATGCCTCATATTGAGGAAGGGTTGACTCATACATGTCACAAATGACCAATGGATCATTGTTCTAAAGTATTAATAATATCCTAATGCGTTTGGTTAGTTTTCCATATGCCAGTTGTTGTTTTCACTTAAAATGTTGTCCATTTCAAATAAAAGTGAGACAGTTTGAGTGGTACCGGCCACACCGTGCCTTATATTGAGACGGGGTTGACTAATACACATCAAAAATGACCCATGGATCATTTTGATAAATTATCAACACAATCTGAATCCGTTTGGTTGGTTTTCCGTATGCCAGTTTTTGTTTTCACTTAAAATGTTGTGCATTTCAAATAAAAGTGAGACACTTTTAGTGGTACCAGCCACACCTTGCCTCAGATTGAGGTGGGGTTGACTCTTACACATCAAAAATAACCCATGGATCCTTGTGATAAAGTATAAACACAATATGAATAAGTTTGGTCAGTTTTATGTATGCCAGTTGTTTTTACTTAAAAGAGTGTCCATTTTAAACAAAAGAAAGACACTACGAGTGATACCGGCCACACCGTGCCTCATATTGAGGCAAGGTTTACTCTTAAACTTCAAAAATGACACATGGATCCTTGTTCTAAAGTATCAAAACAATCCAAATTTTTTAGGTCAGTTTTCCTTATGTCAGTTGTTGTTTTTTCTTAAAATGTTGTCCATTTCAAATAAATGTGAGACACTTTGAGTGGTACCAGCCACATCGTGCCCAAAATTGAGGAATGGTTGACTCATATGCATTAAAAATGACCCATGAATCCTTTTTCTAAAGTATCAACACAATTTGAATGCGTTAGGTCGGTTTTCTATATGCTAGTTATTGTTTTTACTTAAAATGTTGTCCATTTCAAACAAAAGAAAGACACTTTGAGTGATATCAGCCACACCGTGCCTCAGATTGAGGCAAGGTTGACTTGTACACATCACATATGACCCATTAATAGTTTTCCTAAAGTATAAATAGAATCAGAAAGCATTTGGTTGTTTTTTGTATGCCAGTTGTTGTTTTCACTTAAAATGTTGTCCATTTCAAATAAAAGTGAGACACTTTGAGTGGTACCGGCCACATCGTGCCTCATATTGAGGTGGGCTTGACTCGTACATGTCAAAAATGACCCATGGATCACTTTTCTAAAGTATCAACACAATCCAAATACGTTTGTTTGGTTTTTCATATGCCAGTTGTTTTTTTCACTTAAAATGTTGTCCATTTCAAATAAAAGTGAGACACTTTGAGTGGTACTGGCCACACTGTGCCTCATATTGAGGCAGGGTTGACTCTTACACATCAAAAATGACCCATGGATCCTTTTCCTAAAGTATCAACACAATATGAATATGTTTGGTTGGTTTTCCATATGCCAGTTGTTTTTACTTAAAAGGGTGTCCATTTTAAACAAAAGAAAGACACTATGAGTGATACCGGCCACACCATGCCTCAGATTGAGGTGGGGTTGACTCTTAAACATCCAAAATGACCCATGGATTGTTGTGATAAAGTATCAACACAATCCTAATATGTTTGGTTGGTTTTATGTATGCCGGTTTTTGTTTTTACTTAAAATGTTGTCCATTTCAAACAAAACAAAGATGCTTTGAGTGGTACCGGCCACACTATGCCTCTTATTGAGGAAGAGTTGACTCGTACACCTCACATATGACCCATGGATAATTTTAATAAAGTATCAATAGAATCTGAACTTTTTTAGTCAGCTTTTCGTATGCCAGTTGTTGCTTTCAATTAAAATGGTGTCCATTTCAAATAAAAGTGAGACACTTTGAGTTGTACCGGTCACACCATGCCTCGGATTGAGGCAGTGTTGACTCCTACACATTAAAAATGACCCATGGATCCTTGTGCTAAAGTATCAACACAATCCAAATACATTTGGTCAATTTTTTGTATGATAGTTGTTGTTTTCACTTAAAATGTTGTCCATTTCAAATAAAAGTGAGACACTTTGAGTGGTACCAGCCACACTGTGCCTCGGATTGGGGAGGGGTTTCCTCATACATGTCAAAAATGGCCCATGGATCCTTGTTATAAACTATCAACACAATACGAATACGTTTGGTTGGTTTTCTGTATGCCATTTATTTTTACTTAAAAGGGTTTCCATTTTAAACAAAAGAAAGACAACATAAGTGATACTAGCCACACCGTACCTTGGATTGAGGCGTGGTTGACTCGTACACGTCAAAAATGACCCATGGATAGTTTTTCTAAAGTATAAACACAATCCGAATATGTTTGGTCAGTTTTTCGTATGCCAGTTGTTGTTTCCACTTAAAATGTTGTCCATTTCAAATAAAAGTGAGACACTTTGAGTGGTACTGGCCACACCATGCCTCGGATTGAGGTAGGGTTGACTCATACATGTCAAAAATGACCCATGGATCCTTATGAAAAAGTATCAACACAATCTGAATGTGTTTGGTCAGTTTTCTATATGCCAGTTGTTGTTTTCTCTTAAAGTGTTGTCCATTTCAAATAAAGGTGAGACACTTTGAGTGGTACTGGCCACACTGTGCCTCGGATTGAGGCGGGGTTGACTCGTACACATCACAAATGGTCCATGGATCCTTTTACTAAAGTATCAACAAAATGAAAATCTCCCAAGAGCTCATAAGTGTGGATCTCCTTCAATCCTTGGGATCCAAGATGTCGAATTAAGAGTGTGGTTGTATCTGGAATCAAGGTAGGTGGTCGGTGATTGGTACTGAAGTAATAGTAATGGAATGTTAATTAGATTGGGACTTAGGTTGAATCTTGAAGATATATTAGATTGGGCTCAGTGACCTTATGATGTAGTGATTGGTGTGATGATGTCGGTGATACACAGTTGTGTAAGGTACCCAGTGGAGGATGGGTATATATGTGGCGAGGGTTATGAATGGTAAGAGGAGGGTGGGAGGCCTATACAGGGTCCAGGAAGGAGGGGGGTTGTACGAGGTCCAGGGAGGATGGTGGGGGGATACTTGGGGGGCTGTCTGGGGGGTTGTCTGGGGTCCAGGAACAAGGGTGGGGAGGCTGTCTGGGGGGCTGTCCGGGGTCCAGGAAGGACGGTGGGGGGGTGTCCAGGGTCCAGGGAGGAGGGTGGGGGGGCTGTCCGGGGTCCAGGGAGGAGGGTGGGTGGGGGGAGGGGCTGTTCGAGGGGCTTCCCAGGGTCCAGGGAGGAGGGTGAGAGGGGCTGTCCGGGGGGCTGTCTGTGGTCCAGGGAGGAGGGGGGGTTGTCCGGGGTCCAGGGAGGAGGGGGGCTGTTCGGGGTCTTGGGAGGAGGGTGGGGGGGGATGTCCAGGGTCCAAGAAGGAGGGGTAGGGGTGTCCGGGGTCTAGGGAGGAGGGGGGCTATCTGGGGTCCAAGAAGGAGGGTGGGGAGGCTGTCCGGGGTCTAGGGTGGGGGTGGGGGGGGGCTGTTCGGGGGGCTGCCCAGGGTCCAGGGAGGAGGGTGTGGGGCTATCCAGAGTTCAGGAAGGAGGGGGGGTAGTCCGGGGTCTAGGGAGAAGGGTTGGGGGCTGTCTAGGGGGCTATCCGGGATCCAGGGAGGAGGGTGGGGGCCTGTCCGGGGTCTAGGAAGGAGTGGGGGGTGTCCGGGGTCTAGGGAGGAGGGTTGCAGGCTATCTGGGGAGGCTGTTTGGGGTCCAGGGAGGAGGTGGGGGTTGTTTAGGGGGGCTGTCCCGGGGCCTATCCGGGGGGGTTGTCTAGGGTCCAGGGAAAAGGGTGGGGGGGCTGTCCAGGGGGCTATCTGGGGGGATGTCCATGGGGCTGTCTGGGGCGTTGTCTCGGGTTCATGGGATGGTATTTACATATTTTCTAGGAAAATTATTTCAATGTTAAAAAATTAATTTCAATATATAAACTTCTAATCGGACCACCAATTTTCTAAATTCCACTAAAAATTTACAATTTCATTAAAATAGGGGGATTTCATAGAAAATCATCAAATAAAGTTTTATTATTTATAGATAAAAAATAAAGATAATGTGACTTACCTAATAACACATATATTTAGGCACAAAAAATCAATAAACATCAAAGGTCAGTAATATTAGTCAAAAATCAAACAGATCAATCTGTCCCTCATCACCATCACTATAATCACCATCATATTCACCCTCACCCTTGTCCTCATCATTGTACCCATCATCATCCCTTCCCTCCTCCTCGCCCTCATACTCAGCCTCAGCCTCCTCATCACCCTCCTCCTCCGCCTCAGCCTCCTCCTTTCCCTCCTCCTCTTCCTGGGCCTACTCCTCGCCCTCCTCCTCCTCTGCCTCACCCTCCTCCTCACCATCGTCTCGACCACCACTAGAACCACCACCTAGTACACCATATATAGAATGCATCGATGAAATATATTCATCACAAGTAGTGTTGGCCTCCGGTGGAAGTGTTGGACATAAATCTTCCATCAGTTTCATAAATGCAGTGTTTTCCATAGTAGACTATTCTTCCATCTCTATGGCCCTTTTTTCAGCCTGTTATGCATGTGCCTTAACCTGCTGCAACTTAGTGTCACTAAAACTCATACCTAAGGATGGCCAATACCTCTTTGTAACTATACTCTTACCAGGTCAACATCATACTCTACCAGGGTGATCATCTCCCAACACTTGATGTAAGTGATCGTTTGGCCCAAAATTGTCAGGTTCTTGGGCATCAAGGGCCTCTAAACCAGCCTGTTAAAAATATAAATAGATTATTAAGTTACAAAATATAGATTAATTTTTTAAATCTAAAAAGTAAAACTTATAATCTGCTACTGAGTTGGTTCATTAACCGCACTTCCATCTTTCTTCTTTCTACTCGAGAAAAACAGTTTTGATCGAGGCACACATCCTTCTATATTCAATTTATGCCTCTAAAATGATATTGAATGTTGGAAACCATAATTAAAAATAGGATACCAAAAAAATAGTAATTTCTTAACTAAAATTATATAAAAACTTTATCAATCGAATAAATTATAGAAAAAGAAATAGAAAGTGCAAGTCATAAATAAAGATTATAAATTTTCATACATGTTGTCTCTCATGAACTGGAATCGTAATATGTCCCAATGTGTGGAAGTATTTCTTAGAATCAATGTTTTTTTATTTCATCCAGATGCATCCTAAATAAAATTCAATAATTAGTATTAACTAAAAACATGAAAAATTTCATTTAAATACCTCTAATTTGATTAATACCATAAATTGGCTAGTTTTCCAATGAGTAATCATCTGTCAGTACTGTTATAATAGACAATCATCCATGATAGGGACCACCTCTAAACATGTGACCACTCTAGAACTCCATCCAATGTACAAGTCATGCTTATAAGCTCTCTAAAGCTCACATAAATCCTTTAGACGTGTTGGTCGTGCACCATCACCATCGGGGAAATTAAACCGCAGCTGACACCAAAATATTAATTCATATAATTACAAAAATTAATATATTGCATTAAATACAATATATTTTTGTACCCATATCTCTAACCAGGCTTTATCCTTGACTTCATTTGGGATTTGTCTCTATGAGAGCGGGCTAACAGGAATGATGTCGGAGTATTTGGAAAGCTTCGACAAAAAAACTCCAACTTTGCTGTCCTAATTTTTCAATCATCTGACTATCTTTATTGTATTCCACCATCAACTGCATGTAGTGGTTCCACACTACACGCATGAGTGTACGCCCCCTCTTCCGCCTCCTATCATTATATGTATCTGTTATGAAATAAAAACAAATATTTTATCAATACATGTTATAATGAAAATAAAAAATGTTTTAACAATTTCTTGGGGTTGTATAAGTATACATGCGGTAGTATGATCAATGGGCGCCACTAGATTCGCAGAAAATGAAGGAACACCCTGTACAGATAGAGTGAGTCCCAATGTATGCTCCGTAGGGATAGAATCGGGCGGAGAAGGAGTCGAAGAAGATGGGATATAAAATCCCAAAGAGATCGAAGCAGTAGTAAAAGAAGATGACAGGGATGGATGAACAAATACTGGATGGGGAGTGGGAACCATCATCAGATATGGTACATACGGGTGAGGAGGGTCAGATGTAAAGGGTTGTGAAAACATGGGAGGCATAAATATCTCGTGTGTCCCTAACGACACACCGGTATCAGAATGTGGGATAGATGGTATGTCAGTGGGAGGGGCAGGGTCTAATCGGGTACGCCGACCAGATCGTTTAGCTCCCGTACCCCCCCCCCCCCCCCTCATACAAATAACCCTAGTACTGGGACCACTACTAGGCTTCTCATAAAATAATTGTCACCTAAGAGATGGATCCTGAAAAAAATGTTTAAAAAAATTAATTACATGACATTATATATAATTTAAATAAATATATTTAAAATAAAATACTCACTGTAGGCACTAGTGGTGGAATGCCCAGCTCAGTCATGCGAAGATTGTTGTCCATAATATGTTTTCATCACCTCTCTTTAATTGGTTTCATTTCCTACATTTGAAAACAAACCATTTACCATCTTTGAGTGGGGATACATCTCACCTGCACAACCATTAGTTGATATGATTCACTAACTACATAAAAGGAGTGTCTATGAAGACTTCAAATCAAGTTGATTCATATAATCATGACACTTGAATTGTAAAAACAAAATAGAAAACAAATCAAACTAAACTTATTGGGTATGTCATGCCACACAAGTCACCACCTGGTTTAGGTAAAATCCAAATAGAAACAAAGAATAATATATGAAAAACATTAAAACTAAGTTAAGACTTACAGATTTAAAGTGTAGAACTAAAAAATTTACTGACATTAGATGGATTTATAGGGAGAAAGGAGTTCCCAGCCTATGTAAAGAGAGAGGCCTCTAGTTTAGAATCCAAGGGGGACTTCCCTAAGGCTTCCTAAATCATAATCACTATGAATCCAAGGTAGATTTACCCAAGGTATTCTAAACCAAATCATCATGAATCCAAGGGGGTTTCCAAATAGAATTAAAATCTATGTTTTTCATATTAATCGTTGGTTGGTTTCATCAAGGAATTCCAAATCATTAATCAAAGAACAAGTACTCAAAAAATAAATTAAAATTTATTTATATTCATTTTCTATAGGTATCATATAAGAGGAACATGCCTCAAGTCCCATTATATATGTGTTATAGGCATCCCAAATCATTCACTCATGTTCAATAACTCATTATTGGCACCCCTATGCTCATACCTTTCATTACCCAATTAGTTCCCCAAGTCAAGCACACCCCTCGGGTTGTTTCACATGCGTGGGGGCTTCTGGAAATCAGGGGAAATGCAGAGTTATCTACTTCTGTGTAATCAGGGGCGGGCTGTCCATGGGGGTGGCGGGGCTGTCCAGGTGGGGTATGGGGTGTCCAGGGGGTGAACGGGCTATCCGCGAGGGTGGCAGGGCTGTCCAGGGGGTAGGGGGTGTCCAGGGGGTGGGCAGGCTATCCACGGTGGTGGGGGTGTTCAGGGGGTACGAGGTGTCCAGGGGTGGGGGTGTCCGGGGGGGTGGGGGGAGTGTCCAGGGGCATAGGCGGGCTATCCACGGGGTTGGTGGGCTGTCCAGGGAGTAGGGGGTGTCCAAGATGTGGGCAGGCTATCCATGGGGGTGGCGAGGTTGTCCAGGGGGTACGGGGTGTATAGGGGGTGGGTGGGCTATCCACGAGGGTGGCGGGGCTATCCAGTGGGGTAGGGCATGTCTAGGGGGTGGGCGGGATGTCCACAGGGGTGTGACTGAGAGCTATGAGATTTAATTGGGCTTTCATTCAGGTTATGAAAAAAAATGATGGGTATTAAGGATTAGAATAATATTTTTTAGTGAAAATCCAATTTGGTAGGATTAGTGACTTGATAACATGATGGTATCAAGTTTTCAATTGGGAAAATATTGGGGAATTGGATTATAAAAGGCTCCCAAAACCTTCTAAGGATATATTATTTCTAGAAAAATGTTTTGTGGGAGAAGGAATTCATCCTATATAGTTGATGTCACTTTTAGATCATGTGATGCCTTACTCATCAAGATGACTAGATAAGAACCAAAACCAAAGAGGCCTCAAACCTATCCAAATCTCTAGAAGTGATGACTTCCTAGTGCTTATTGGTGAACTATGAAAGTGATGACTTCCCACCTGCACAACCCCCCTCCCCACCTCACCCCCAGTAGACTCCCCCTACACAACCCCCCTCCCATCCACCGACTGCACAACCCCCCCCCCCCACCTGCACCCCCCCCCCCCCCACTTGCACAGCCCCCCTCCCCCACCCCCACCTACACAGCCCCCTCCCATCCACCCACTGCACAACCCCCCGCCCCACCTGCACCCCCACCTGCACAGCCCCCCTCTCCCCACCCACCACCACACCTGTACCCCCCCCCCCCACCTCACCTCTAAACATACTACCACCTGCCTGGCCCAGCCCCCCCCCCCCAACCTACACACTCCCCCCCACTTGCACAGCCACCCCCCCCCCCACCTACACCCCCACTTGCACAGCCCCCCCCCCTTCCCCCACCCCCACCTGCACAGTCCCCCTACCTCCACCGCCACCTGTAAACCCCACCCCACCCCCACCTCACCCCCCAACAGACTCCCACCTGCCCAACCCACCCCCAACCTGCACACTCCCCTCCCCCACCCACTTGCATAGCACCGCCCCTCCACCTGCACCCCCCACTTGAACACCCCCCCACCACCCTGACCTTCACAACCCACCCCCACCTCCCACCTGTACAACCCCCCCCCCCCACCAACCACACCCCCAACATACCCCCCCCCACTACACACCCCCACCTGCACATCCCCCTTCACTCATTACACCCCCCCCCACCTAAACACCCCCACCAGCACACCCCCTCCCCCCACCAACTACACCCCCACCCACTGCACCTCCCACTACCTGCACCCCCTCACTTTAAATAAATTGATTCACACATGACAGCAGAACAAAAACAAAAAACAAATCAAATTGAAATTATTGGGTAGCATACTGCACGAACCTTAGGTTAAATCCAAATAAAAAAAACAAAAAAAATAGATGCAAAACATTAAACATAAGGTACTACTTATAGATTTTAAGTTTAGAACAAAACAACTTTGTGATTTAAGATGGATCTAGTGGAAATTTTCCGAGCGAGAGAGTTATTAGGTCTCGGCTGAGCACTTCAATCGCGTGGATGGGAGATTGGGTTTGCTGGGAATTTAGGGGAAACCTTTCCCAACAGTTTTAAAAAATCATTGGGAAAGGTAATATTTACCAATATTTTAGAGAAACCATTGGTAAATACTTCACTAAGTCAACCTTTACCAATGGTTTGAATAAACTGTTGGTAAAGGACCCCTATACCAACGGTTCTGTTGAACCATTGGTATAAAAGTGTTGGGAAAACCCAACTTACCAGTAGTGATATGTACTAAATTAGAGTATAATATATGTTAGAGAACCTGAATGATATGGTTTTTTAGTCACCAAGGATGATGACTCATTATTAGTTGATAATAATCATCCTCTAACCTACATGGAAGGAGTAAGTGACACCAATTTTTTCAAATAACAAGAATCTATGAATTTAAAAAAGGATTCCATAAACCAAAAATAAGTATGGATTCTAGTATATAATATAGTGTATGTAATACCCATTGATTGTAAATGAGTATTCAAGAATAATATAAACATGTATGGATAGGTCAATATATATACAGAATGACTATTTTCAAAAGGGTTCAAATATCATTAAGACATAGACTATGAGGAATCCTTTTCACTAGTTTAAATGCTTAAATCTATCAAAATTCTTCATTCCATAGTGGTTTACCATGACTATGAGATATTGAAAATTTATTTTAAAAAATACTTCCTTAATTGAAACCTTTAGGAAGATGTCCATTGGACACAACCCTATGGGTTTGTGAATCAAAAGAATTTCAAAAATACATGTAAATTGAAAATATCCATTTAAGGATTAAATAAAGAATCATGGTTAGGGGGAAAATGATTTGATGAAGCCATAATTGAATTTGGGTTTATAAATAATGAATGTGAGCCTTGTGTATATAAGCGATTCAATGGGGGTGCAGTCATTTTATTAATAGTTTATATTGATGATATACTGCTAATTTGAAATTAGATACTAGTCTTATAGTCTTATAAATCATGGTAAAATACATGATTTTATAAGAAGGACTTAGTTAATAAAGAATATATTCTTGGGATTAAGATCCATAATGATAGATACAATAGGATTATCAGTCTAAGTCAAGGTATATATATTGACAATATGTTGAAGAGATTCAGTATGGGGAACTCCAAGAGGGGGAATTTTTTTATGTGAAAAGGTATCTGTAGACACATGGGGAATGAAAAAAGATAACAAGGATTCCATATGCATTAGAAATTTGTTCATTCATGTATGTTGTTTTATGTACTAGTATAGATGTTTACTATGCCTTAAGTGTGGTAAAAAGATATCAAGATGACCTAGGTGACTGCCATTGGATAGAAGTTATGTCTATATTTAAGTATATTATATGAACTAATGATATGTTCCTGGTCTATGGAGGCTATGAGGAACTAATCATTAGATAACATGTAGATGTTAGGTTCCAAACAGATATAAATGATCTGAAATTGTAGGTGTGATACATATTCACTCTCAATGGAGGGTTTGTGAGTTGAAAACCCTCATATCTGGTAATGGTCATAGATTTTATAGTAGAGTCTGAGTATATTAGTACTTATTAGATATCTAAAACATAATTTTTGATATAAAACAATTTCCATGAGCCTGACATGGTACCTACAAGTAAATACCCTATCACACTTTATTATAATAATACTGTAATTGTGGATCTTGAAAAGGAGATGAGGTCACATCAGCTGATGAATAACATGATTTAAAAGTATAATCTCTTGAGGTATTTTTCTTAAATATGTGAAGTAATAGTTAGAAGATTCTTTATGGAGGATAATTTGGAAAACCCCTTGACTAATGCCTTAACTCAGTAGAAACATGATCTTCATGTGGGGTAAAGCAAACTAAAATTCATTGGAAGTTGGATATAGTCCATGTTATAATCTGTTAGAGTTATTATTCTAGAACTTACTATTTATAATTTATATTACATGTATATGTTATGAAGTTAATATTAATTTAAATATCTTATTACATATCATTCAGAGTTATGTGTGACTTTAGTGTAATAATGTCATAAATTATCTTTCATATCAAAAGGGCATAGCAGTTCCCTACTATGATGAGAACATTGAAATTCCATGACATTACACTTAAACCCAACTCTATAGTCAGACAACATTATATGATAGGACACATAACATGTTGTTTTTCAGGTGTAAGTACTCATAAGTAGATGAATCTTTTAATCATGAAGTTCTATCATGGTAATCTACAATATGAGATATCTGAAGAACATACCCTCTAATAGGAATTACACATGTTAGTCTATCATTAGATATTCTTTTTGTGAGTGCCTATAAGGGTCCTTGAACTTTAATATTCTTATTAATGCATTTCATGACTCATGCACTTAGATGTATTATCGTAAATCATGATGATAATAAATCATGGAAATGTTGGGTATATTGGGTGCATCATGAATGATATATTATTAATTAATAAGTTGTGGAATGAATTTTCCCTTCCATATTAATATAATTTGATATTTTAACCTTTGATTGAAATAGAAATGTCATATTAATTTCCATAGACATGGTGTAATAAAGATTTTGTATCATATTTTATAAGAAAGATGTATTAATCATATAGGTTGATGACACGGGTGTACAACCTTCTTGAAGAGATATTGAGATAAAGGGATTATATTACACATTGAGAAGATAGAGATTAGTTTTTCATGAAATAAGAAAGGTGAAGAGATCTAAAAAACAATGAAAGATGATCAATCGATATCGCTAGCACCTGGAAATTAATCAGTGTCATTTAGAGATCAAAGGAGCACTTGTGGATCACTGATAAAGGTATTCTAATACTAGATCCTATATAGTAATTGATAGATTACTAAATAGGGTTTTTTAAAATTAATGTCTACTGTGAAGAAAGAAATCAAGAATTAGGTAATCATTCTTCACAATTAATAAAATTAATTATAAATTTTACATGAAAAGAGTCCACAATTTGTTTAGAAAAAGCATATTTTCTATATTCAATTGAAAATATTTGTTGTTCATTACATTCATGTCATGTACAATATATGAATGATCCATAAAATCTGACATTCACTCCATAAGGATGATACCTTATAAGCGCTTTCGCTAAGACCATAACCAACATAACACTATCACATATTTTTTTCTACATGAACAACATCCTGAAAATATCCAACATACAAATAATTATATTAATTTAATTAAAATAAAAATAATTTCTTTTTCAAACATAAATTTTTAAGGCTTTTCAAAAACGGTTTACCAAAAACATTATCAATTCCTTTTACTTTCTTGAGTAGTTGATCACCCATTAATGGAGATGATGTTGTACATTATTTTGTATTTCCATTGAATGATGCCATCCAGGATATCTATTTATGTAATTAGGGTAAAAAAATTCAATTTACTAAACACATAGTATTTGAGGAATTTTTCCACAATAATTAGTGTGTACCTTCATCGCAGATTGGACACCCCAATATTCCTTTAATGCTATAGCCTAGAAAATTTATATTAGTTTGAAAGTCATTAATCGCCCTGTACAAAAGGGATCTCAATGTGAACTCTTGACCTCTATGATTATCATACAATGTAACACCTATATCCCACAAAAATTTTAGATATTAAATAAATAGAAAAAATATACATCAATATCATTACTGGGTTATTTTGATCCATATATAAGAAGAGAAAATATAATGTATTTTTGGTTTGTGAATAACCATAGTGAAAAGTTATAATTTACCAAAATAACTAGTAATGTACTATAAGTAGTACTTTTTACACAAAATGTATTTATTACATTTATACATAATGTAAGTTGGTTGTTTCTAAGGTTTTTTCCTAATTTAGGATACTCATAATCAATTTTCTTCCACTTAGGAGAGCCCCTTAGGTGCTGTATTTTTTCATCTATAATTCCTATATCTTCATTCCATGAAAATTATATTATAGTTTCCAAACATCCATATATTCTTTTAAACCATTTAATGATTTTAAAATTCCATAAAACTTTTGAATGACTTGATTAATATTTATAATATTGACTTATGCCACATATATGAAATTTTCTAAGTGATTATTTGTCCATATTAAAAAATATACAATCATTAGGAAATAAATATATTTTTTTATAGATTATACCAATTGAAAATAGAATTTTTTTAATATCATATGTTCAAAATTGAAGATCATTTCCATTATAAGAGTATCATTTAGAAGACCAAGTAGTTCTGTAAAGCCGATGTCTCTTCATCCACTACCAAGATTCAAATTATATAACTTCAATACTACAGACAAGGTCATATATTTAGTAAAACTAGTATAAAATGGTCTCTTTTTAAAACTATTTATCTTTTAAAATTCATTTTTCAATCATGAAGTTCATCTGCAATTTTTATTTTCATTTATTCTATACAATCTCCATCATCATTTTCACTATTATTCATATAAAATGATTCTTAAATTTAAGTATCATCCCAATTAGTATATACATTAAAATCTTCACCTTTTTTAGTCCAACATTTATAATTTCAATATATTCTAAGGAAAATCAAATGTTATTTTAAAAATTTTGTATGAATTTATCTTGAATATCAACAACATAAATACATGAGAAGTATTTGAGAAGGGTCGTATGTAAGCTCTATTATAAACATGATGAATTATTTAACTCCATCCTCATAGTCCTTTGTCATATTATTTCTTCCATCCATTTGTGATTCATCTTCATCATATTAGGTCCAAAAATATTCATTTTTAGAAAAAATAAATAAATACACATAAGGTATTCATATAATGTTTATATATATTGATTTGAAAAAAAGTTTTATAATTTGAGTATAAATACATAATTATGTATATTCCAGTGTCTAAACCTATATTTGTGTAATTATATAAAGAAAATTCTTTAAATAAATTAAAAAAATCATAATAAAAGGAGTAAATTATTAAAACTTCTAAGAAATTTGATTATTATCCAATTGAAATTCCTACAGACTTTGGACTCTCAAAGAAGAAATTAAAACAAAAATTTTAATGATAAAAATGGGTAAAAGTTGTTGTATTCTCATGTATGGATAACCTATCTTGTCTTAAACTTTTGAGAGTTTGAGTAAAATATTCAACTTTCTTTTACAAACTCTTGTATTCTTTATTTTGGAAATGATTACATTTAGTTGAACTATTTTTTTGTTTTTTTCTTTCTTACCAAAAAATTTAATTGTTTTTTATCTCTAATTAATATGTTTGAATATGTTTGATTGAAATGTAACTGCATCTTGAAATCTATTATAATAATTCAAAAATGAATAATAATGGTTTAAATTATTTATAAACTATTTAAAGTTCTCGACAATTAATTTTAGTTGTGAGCATAGTTTGTATTCAATTGAGACCTACTTATTGATGATCGTTGATTATTTATTCAGTATTACCAAAAGAAAGATAATTCTCAGTGTGATTATGGTAAATAATCTCATTGATTTTAACCAATTTAGCTATTAGTTCTCAATTATGGATAAAGTACTAAAAAGAATTATTGCAAGAAATATTTTGGACAATTGAGAATAGAAAACTCATATCATGAACATGTTTGAGGTCACCAGTCTAAATCTTGTTCGTAATATCTTCAGAAGTTGAATTCTTCCCTTCTCAACCCTCTTTCACTCTTCCAATTGTTTTTTATTCTCCAAAACCCACTGTTTTCACACTCATTTTCCAATAAAAATATCAATTTTGAATTATATTATAGATTTGTTTTTAATAGAAAAAATTCAATTTATTTTTTATTAGATAATCTATTATGTGAAAAAGAAGTCAATTAAAAACCTCCTTAAGAGACAACTTAGCACAAAAATATTACATTCATAAGTAAAAAAATATTTTCATTGGGACTTAACGATAAAACTTCTACCATAAATTTTCATCATTTTTGGAGGTTACCAAGAAGTTCATTGTTTTTCATATTTTAATTCAAATATTTTTTTAAAAATATATATTATTAATTTAAATTTCTAATTGAAAACCATTTTTCTGTATCTAAAATCTTATTATAAAACACCCACACACTAATGTTGAGAAATTTAACCTTGAAATTAATATTAATTTTCATAATAAAGTCAAAAAATAAGTAAGAGATTGATTCGATGACTTTAGAAGAGTCTATTATGGCCAAAATTTGTAAAGAAAATTATAAAATATCCATAGATATACTTGAAATTTTAAAAACACACAAACTTAAATATACTAACCCTTTTTAAATCATGGAAAAATAAAGAACCATGAAGGAATTTGCTACATCAAATATGGGTAATCGAAAACCTGATGGTCTTGATCATTTTTTAAGGGTCAAGTATGTATGGTATTGATAGGTCAAGGGGAATGAGGGTAGTATGGTACATGGGAAAAGAAGAAATAAAAATTGTGAAACAATTCAAGATCAACTAAAAAGGTGTACAAGGAATCACATACCTTTGGTTTTGAGAGGGTCAATTCAACTGAGAAGTTTAGGGGGGGTAGAGGTCGAGTTCTGTGAGATCTTGAGCGATATGAGCGAGTGGGGTTCTATTAGGGTTGATATAAAAAGATCAAGAACAATATTATTTGTGCTTTATAAAAAAAACTGAAAAATGATAGGTTTTAGTTGTGATTTTTTATTTTAGTACTCATAAAACCATATTTTATCAGTTCTTTTTTTTATTTGTTGATAAAAAAATTTAAAATAAAATACAAAAATATTAAACAAATATATATTAAAAGGAATAAATTATAAAAAATTAAAACAATAATTTCCACTATTAATGAATAAATAATCTTAAATGCATGAATGTCATAAATGAGTGAAATTTAATAACTAGAAATGAATAGACTTCAAAAAGAATAAAAAATGAATAGATTTTATTGATTATATAAATTATTAAACAAAATAAAATGAATATATATTAAAATGAAGATGAATAAATATTGAATATATATGTTACGGCCATATTTAAAACATTAAATGATAATGAATAAATATGTATAAATAAATTACAAGAAAGTAAATAAATAAATATTCAAAAAGAATATATTATTTTAAAAAGTAAAAAAATAACTAACTTTATTATTGAATAGCGAAAATTAGATAATATTAAATGAATTAACTTTAAAAATAGTAAAATTTAATAATTAAAAATTCAATATATTAGAGAAATATTATAAATTTGAATAAGTAATATTCATTATATATAATAATAATAAAATTAAAAGTTAATATAGGTTAAAATAAAAATAAATACATATTAATTATATAGATTGAAACCATATTAAAAATATTAAATATTAATGAATAAACAAGAAAAAATAATAATTATAATAGATAGTATTAGGAAAATATTAACGAATTAAAACTAAAAATGAATAAATTAAAAACATATTAAAAAATAATTGATATTATTAATGAATAAATAATATTAAAAATGAATAAATTATAAAAATTAAAAAATGGTAAAAAATAGTATATATTAAGTAAAAATAAAAAATGATTTAAATTTACCTATTAAAACATAATATATTAAATATATTATTTTAATAAATAAAATTCTAAAATGAATATTAAAAATTTAATAAACTACCAAATTATGTGTGTATGTTTGCGTTTTTTCATATAAAATTACATTAATTAAATATATATGTGTAGAGAATTAATTTATATATACATATATAACATAAGTTTGATATGTGTTAAATTGAAAAAATGACATTTATATAATATAAAAATTAAAAATCTATTACTCACTTAAAATTAGCAAATATTTTTAAATAAAATTACATTTTAATGATTAACCATTTTTTCCCTAAATGTAAGACTTATTAAATACATATTTTGTATTATATAAATAATATTTAATGAAACATTATATATTGATATAAATATATATATCAATATGAATATATTTCTATAAAAAATATTAAATATATTAAAGAATATTTATTCGTAAAATAATATTAAAAATGAATAAATATTAAAAAATATTAAATGAATAAATAATAAAAATGAAAAAATCATGAAAAAAGTCAAAAAATTAACATTTTTAATGATCAAATAATATTAAATGAATTGTTGTTAAAAAACGAGTGAAATTTAATTAGAAAACGAATAGAAAGAAAAAAATATTAAAAAATGAAAAAGGCTTATTGATTATATAATTTTTTTAAAAATAAAATGAATATATTTTAAAATTAAAATGAATACATATATTAATTCTTTAAATTAAAATCATATAAAAAATATTAAATGATAATCAATAAATTTGTATAAATGAATAATACAAATGTATAAAATTACAAAAATATTAAAAAAATAAAAAATAAAAATGAATAAAATTTTAGAGTGTTATAAAATTTATTAATGAAATAAATAAAAACAAAAATCAATAAATTATATATATATATATATATATTAAAAGGTGATAAATAGTGAATATTAAATAAAAATATATAAAAAGAATAAAATTTAATTTGGATGGAGGTGATAGGGTTTGGGAGCTCTCAACGCTCCCATGGTGGTGTCAATTCCTTGGTCTTCTAGGTTTCGTTGATGATGATGGGATTCAGATCTGCTACTTCTTCTATTCCGCACTACATTGGCATTGCTCTGCTGGCCACAGTTGGTCCAAATAATGTGCATCAATAATAGCTTGTGGTTGGGGAGGAGCATCGAGTTTTGGTTTTTCCTTCTCGGTCAGCTTCGGTTTTTCCCAGATCTGGCAGGGATACGGTTAGTTCGTGTTGATATATGGGTTTTGTACATCGAGAAAACAATTTGGTGGATCTAACTGCTTTGTATTTACTAAGAAGGCTTGGTTTTGGTGTGGATTTGCATCAACCTATGTTGGATCCGACTAGTGTGCGCTCTGTGGATGCACTCGGTTTGAATGTGCATCGATCTTGTGTGGATGTGCATCGACCAGCATATCCAACTAGTTTATGATGATATGATGTAGATGTTGGTGGCATATTAAACATGATAACTTTTAGGGATTTTGGTTTTGGGAAAATTCTCTTAAAGGGATCGGTGGAACATATTGAGGCAAATCCAGTTGCTTTCACTGAGCAGATTGAAATGGGGAAAACATCCCTGATTACATGGCTCATTCTGCCTAAGCGAGAAAATACTTTAAAGTTTGATTATTTGATTTGTCTAATTTATTTATTATGGGAATTATCTGGTTGGAGGTGTGTTTCCCTTGGTAGGGGATTTTTTCATCATATTTTTTATTCTAATGAGGAGATAAATCATGTGTGGTGCATTGGTTCCCTTATTTTAAAGCCTGGTTGGCTGCATTTTCATGAGTGGTCGATGGAATTCAATATTTCATAGGTTGGGAACGTTTTTGTGCAGATTTGAATTAGTCTTTATGGACTCAATTGGTTCCTATGGAACCCAATGGTTCTTCATGATATTTCTCGGCCAATTGGGACTCCTTTCGACTTGATAAAGATGTGGAGCAGGTGTGCTTTTGTCACTTCTCTAGGTTGTTGGGGGAGATCGTTCTTCAATCCACCATGATTGATAAGTTTTTTCTTTCTAATCCTACATATGAGATTTTAATTAATATTGACTATTAAAAGAAATGGTTTTTTGTGATTTGTGTTTGGTTGTTGATAAATTGATTACTTCTTGTCAGAGGAAAGATTCCTGTGAGAAGTGTGGAATAAAGGGGCACCTCACTGATCATTACCGAAGGAAATTTAATATGAATGGAATAGACTTTTCAAAGCCTCTGGGTCATACTGGGACTGTGTCAAGTGGTGATGTGCGGGTTTCTGAAAAAGGAAACTTGTGTCATGTCAAGGGGTTTATGGATGCACAACATCTTGTTGGGATAGGTAGTGGCCCTTCTAATTGGGAAGATATTGCTAAGTTGCTGGATGATCAAGAATTGACACAGAAAGATGACCAGAACTCAATTAGACAATCCCTCTCTTTCAAGGATACTCTAATGTCCAATGTGGAGATTGATGATGCAATGACTTTGGATCATGGTAAGGCTGACATGAAGGGGAGTGGTGGAGTTCTACTGGAGGAGACTCGACACTTAGATTAGGTGCATGGTGATATTGGATCTTATAATCAAGTGTTTGTACATTGTTTCCCCATGGGTATAGTCTAGGGTTCTGAGGAGGTTCTGGTGACTTCACAACACAATATTTTTCTGAGTTCAAAGCATTACCCTAGTGATAGAGAACAAGATCATGTTGATATTGTTGCTAATTCCAATGATTTGGAGCAGCTTAAAGATTCTATTCAAGATGAAGTGGACAAGGAATAGACCATTTAGAAAGCCTTGACTTCCTCTGGTAGGAAGGATAAATATATTTTCACTACATCTGATCCTAGAAAATCCTCTCCACTATTGGAGAGGGAAGATCTGGGAGGGGCTTGGCATCAAGTTAAGACTGGGAAGCAGGGTCTTCATCTAAAAAATCGAGGATGAGGACGTGGTCGTGATGAGTGGGCTGGTGGGCATGGCCTAGTGTCCTCTGGGTCTTCTTCTAAAGGGATCACTCTAGAGTCGCAAAATCTCAGGGAGAATTACTATGTTCTCTTTAATTAAATAAGCCCACAGTTAGAGTGGGAATATTCTGATGATGGTGATGATTTTGGTCATGAGAATGATCTTATTATGGATTTGTAGTTTTCTTGTTTGGATGAGGGCTTTCCCTTTTTTGAACCTTTCCACCCATTTTTCTCTTTTCTCTGTCATTTTTTCTTTTCTAATAAATTTTTAGGAGCGGTTTCGCCTGTCTTCTGAATATTTTGAGTAATAAAATTTAATAATTAAAAAAATTATATATATTAAACATTAAAATTTTGAAAATTAATATATAAAAATATAAAATTATAAACACAACATTTTATTATTTGTGTATGTGTGTTTCTATAAAATTGAATTAATTATGTTTATATGAGATTATTGTATGCAATATTATGTTCAAATACATATTTAATCAATATTTTTAATTTATAATTAAATATTTATTATTTTATATATATATATATATATCAAATTGAAAAACCAAATAGCATTCATAAAACAAAATTTTATTAAATGTATATTAATAATAATGAGTAAATATTTTTAATTAGTATCAATTTTTAATTAACTTATAAATAATTTTTCACTAAATATATGACTTATTAAGTGTAAATACATATTTAGTATTATATAAATCATGTTTAAGAAATATATATATATATATATATATTTATATATTAAATAATATTTTTCATAAAATATAATTTTTTCTAATAAGACCAACTTTTATCAAGGTGAAAACATGCGCTGAAAGTGGTCACTATTATCAATTCTAGAAAAAGCATTGATAAATTTAACTTTTATCAATGCTAAGAAAAAATGATTATAAAGTTGATACTTTTGTGAATGTTTTTTTAGTACTGATAAATATACACTTTCTCATAACTTTTATCTATCATAGATAAATCCACCCCCATATCAGCGCTTTTTATTAGCACTAATAAAGGGAACCCCTCAATATTTGTGATTTTGTAGTATTTAATAACTAGTTAGATGGGTTATCTATGAGGGGCTATGACTTATCATTCCAGCCTGTAGGTGTTTGTGTGTTTCTTTTTTTTTCACCCCCAATAACTAACTTATTATTATAGAAAACATGTTATGTACACATAGAAGTATTTATATGTAATTTTAGTATATAAAAATTGAATCTAAATTACTATATTAAATATATAAATACATTATCTATATATGTTTATAAAAAATGTGTTATATTATATACAAAAATATATTATATTATAAATATTCATATACACAAATACATGTGTGTGTGTGCGTGTAATATTTGTGTGTGTGTGTGTGTATTGTGTATATTTAATATATATATTATAATTATTTATATATATATTATATATACGCACACACACACACATATATAAATAAATTTATTTATAAATTTAAGTATAAATATAAATTTACATATATAAATATAATTATTTATATACATTATATAATTATTTATTAAATTATTATATATGCTTGTGTGTGTGTGTTTGGTGACACTATAGGCATGTGGTCATGTGATTTGGTTGCATGCATGTGTTACTTTCCCCCAACCATGGTGTTGGGGGGGGTTCTATTGAGCAGTGTGTGAGGGATGAGTTTATCATATAGACGAGGTAGAATGGGGGAGGGGGTGTAGGAGAGGTGAGCGATTAGGGTTGGTGCGCTGTCGAGGCCAAAAAAGGGGTGGTGTGGGGGCAAGACTGGAAAGTGGGGGTAGGGTCCCAGATGAGGTCTGGGATAGGGCTGTTGAGAGGGGTGTTAGTCGAGGCCGACAAGTTAGGGGTAGCGAAACTACTACTAGCAAGTAGGGTAGGGGTTCCATGCAAGTTTGGGGCTAGCGAGCAGAGGTTCTATTGCTAACAAGAGTGGGCAGTCACTTTAGCAGTGGTTTTTGTGAAAGCAATATTAATACTTTCACTATTTGAAAAATCAATATTTGTGATGGGTAATTTTTTATCGAATACTATATCATAGCAAACAACTAAAAAATGTGGGGTTATTTTCCCCAAAATAGTGTTCCCATCACAAATAACCATAAATATTTTGGCATTTTACATGGGACATGGCCCCCATCAAAAATTATTTTGGCACAACTATGCACCATTCCATGGGAAGTATTATTTGTGGAGGTCCATTTCAAATAACTGAGAAAATTTTTGTGAAGGATATAATTATTTATCTCTATTAATCTATCCATGAATATTAATTACAATGAATTATATATTTAGTTTCTATTAATCTTTTTGTGATGGATAATAGTGACAAATATCATTATCCATCACAAAGGATTTTCATAATTATTTTAGTGATTGATTTTCTGTCACTATTAACCCATCACAAATAAAAATTAATTAAAAATCACACAAACCTTATCTTCTCCCCTCCTCCCCCATTTTTCTTCTCCCCTTCACACATCATCTCCCATTGCGTATCCCTCAAATGGTCCACCCCAAAAATCATATATATCACTTGATTTATACCATATTTTGGTTTAAATTTCCCATGTACAGACTCCTCTTCTCCCATCCTCTATTATTTTTGGGATTTCTCATTCAATATTTAAAAAAATTGGTTTGGTCAAACCCTAGGTAAAAACATTTATTTAATTTATATGGTTAATTTTCTATTTAGGGTTACTGAAGATTTATTATTCCCTATTTGGGTGTTCACCATCAAATGCAACATGTTACATCTCTACATTAGTTGATTCGAATTGATTTGAGGTATTTTTCTTAAATTTTAACCTTTATATTTAATGTTTTTTTCTATTTGTGTTATCTTCTTTGTTTATTTTGAGGTATCTGGCCACCCCGCTAAATCCTGAGGCACATGTTTATGCTAACATCTCACACACTTCATATATATATATATATATATATATATATATATATATATATATTTCATATATGATTGAAAAATATTTTAAGTTATATATATATATATATATAAATACTGAATTATTTTTTATTACTATATATATATACATAATTTTATTTAACATGTGTATTTTTAGCTGCATCAAACTAATTTGGAATTTATTATTTTATGTTATTGGTGGAAACATGATTATTATGGAAATTATTTATAGGGTTTTCTGATATTTATATAAACATTGAAAAAGTTTATATAAATCAATTTAATTGGTCAATTATTTAATTTCATGAAATATAAATTATGAGATTTAATTTATGGAATGATGATTCCATATAACTTTAATGTATGTGGAATTTTAGTGGAGTATTTAATAAATGTAAAATAATGCTCAAAATAATTTAATATAATATTTCATAATGGAAAAAAGAATATTTCAGCATTATAAAAAAAATATATAAGAAATCACAATTGTAGTAAAAATCTTGTTAAAATTAATCATTTAATTCAAACATTATGAATGTTGTTAAATTTTTTTAAATATATTGTTGAATGGTATTCCTTATTGAGATTATTTTGAAAGCATTCTTATGGTGATATAATTTTTAATGAATTGTGATAATTCTCATATTTTGGTCGTGGTTTTAAACCATATTTTATTGTTATATTATTTATTTATTTTCATTTATTTAAAACATGTGAATATAGTTTTGTAAATTTTTGGATATTAACATGTGAATATACATATATAATCATTTTAAAAATACTTATAAGGTTTTTTAAATATATTGATTCTGATGAAAATATGTTCGGGTCAGGAATGAAACAGTCCAATGAAGACTGGGTAATATATCCTTTTTTATCTTGTAAAGTAGTTACCATATTTAAGTCATTCACATTGGGTTCAACATTGTTGGTTTCATCCCTGAATAAATTTGTGTTCACCCGATGGCTGATTTAGGGGTTTGAGTCTTGTGAAATCATTCATGTTGGGTTCACTATTTCTAAATAGTTTCTAATAGGTTTTTTCATGGAACCAGAAACACCCAAGAGTTTTTATCCATGGGGAACTGCTTTCTAATGGTAGACATTCATTGGTAAATTTGTCCAGCGATGCTTAAGAACTCACATTTTTCGATAGGATGGGAGGTCGGTCTCATCACACCCTTTTGAGGGGAATTATTTACTACTCCATGATTATCTTATAGATTTAAGGTATGTTTTTGAATCTTTCATTAATTCCCAATTCTGATGTAGGTCACCCTTGAATTAAAAATAAATTATTATCGTGTATGGAACTTAGAATCATCTGTATGTATCTGAGGTTCCTTATCAATGGATATATCTATATGCATCTAGGGTTCTACATCAATGGTATCCTCTTATGTACTAATTAGAGATTCTTTGATCGTTATTATGATTATGCTGGTTTTTGAGCCACATAGTGGGGTGCTCTAGAGTGTATCATTATCTAGGAAGATGGGAGTGGTATTAACTTTGGTATTAGACCCTTGATATTGGATTCCTATATGTCTTCATGAAAGGAATTAGAACCGACATATTTTGGTGACACATAATGGGGAACATCATACCTTTTAAGGTCATGTAATAAGGACTTAACCATGAAGTTTAGTCTCATAAAAAAACTAAATCAAAGAAGAAGGCACCTGGTAAATGTTTTGTGAGGGACTTATGAAGAGGCTGACAGAGAAACCTGAAAGGGATATAAATTTTTTGGTTGAATTAGATCATTATAGAAATGTGGCCCATATAGAACAAGGTTGATTTGGGTTGTTGTGTTTGAACCTCAGGGAGGCTTCCTACGTATCCAAATTGGATGAGAATCAATGTCCACATAGTTCAGAGATGAGGACCTTCACCTATGTAGGCCCTTGAATGTTTGTCTCATAGTGGAGTATGACCCTTTTAGGGTATTAAGTTGCGTCTTACTTCTAAATAGGATGCCATGATGAATGGGGGTTATGATTGGGGATTACTCCTAAGAATTATTCCCATAGATTAACTTGTCTTGGGGATTACTTCTAAGGAGGATGCCCAAGTTAGTGAAAGGTTGGGGATTATACCAAGTAGAGGCCCTGATTTGGGTTTAGTCTTAGACTTGGAATGATTCCCAAAAGTCTTGAGATCATGTGGATGTCATGAACACTGTCAACCTCTAAGACCATATGAGTTATGATCGGTGTGAGAAACAAGAGGATATGGAAGATATGTAAAACCACACAATATTATTTACCATGAGGTTGGATATATTTCCTTGAGGACCCACACCTATGGTGGCACTTTTAAGGAAGGATAGAGGATGATTAAAAGGAATATCCCCTTTCCAAACATTCATTTGATGGTGTGGATTCTGTGATCATGGATATCATTTGTGTCACATGAGTCTAGATGAGTCGTTCTTGAATGATATAGACAAGGAGGAAGAGAAAGATCCAGAAAACCACCCTTCTCCTCTACTGGTGGAAGAGTCCGGGGCTAAAACACTTCATCCTCTCCAATTTACCCCATACTGGGTCTAGTATGGAGACTGAGCAAGGAATGAAGTGGGAGAGAGAATAGAGGAATCTAGTTCCCCTCCCATCTCTGAACAAGTGGCTAGGAGTCATAGAGGAGTAGGAGTGCAACCTCATGTAAGAAAGGATAGGGGCTTACTCTAGGAGGGATGCTGTAAAATTGGTTCCAAAGTGGGAGAGAATGATCTCATTCCATGTTGAATGGAAAATAAAGTGTGATCCTTACCCTATCATCCAGTAATTAGAGGCTCCAGGTCTTAGAGATGATAAGATGATAACATATTTCTAGCCCTTGTTCCGGAGACCAATAATTTGATGGCATGCACCCTAGGGACCCTAATCGGAAAATTGGATAAGTGAGAGAAACCTATTACCATAGGAATACACACAAAAATGGGGGACACACTAGTGTTCCACTCTCCATGGTTGTTCAAGTACAAAGTCCTTGTTAGAGGTTTAAAATTAGCCCCCTCATGTGATGGATCCAAAGGGAGAGGATCCCTTCCATTGGTGAATTGGAAGAGGGATCAAAGGCAGGCACATGTAGGTCTAGAAATATAGGGAAGAGGTGCCTCACACAGGGCCTGGGAGGAACTGGGAGTGATTCATACAAGAAGTGGGATCATGTCTATGTCTTAGGTCCTTTTCCAAGGTCCATGGCTCGGGTCTACGGCTTAGGTCCTTAGATTAGATCCTTGGATCAGATCCTTAGCTTTGGTCCGTGGATCAGGTATTTGGCTCATGTCCTTGGATCAGGTCATTGAATTTGGTCCTTAGATTAGGTCCTTGGTTGAGGTCCTTAGATCAGGTCCTTAGCTCAAGTCCTTGGCTTAGGTCCTTGGATCTGGTCCTTGGACCAGGTACTTGGCTCAGGTACTTGGATTCTAGACCCTAATTTGACTTTGATCCAACTCATCCCCTTTAATTCTCTCTTATCTCGGGTTTTAAAGAGCTACCTAAGATATTTTGGAAGACCTAGGTGAAGGGGTTTCATGACCAGATCACAAAGGATTCTTAAGAATTATTAGTCATACAAATGAGGAGCTTAAAAGTCCTATTTATGGACAAATATGGAACCCTGGGAAAGGGAGTTACTCTGTGCATGTTGTCCACGTAGGTTTTCCATGCAGGATGACTACATATGATGTCTGTGTAGGCTGATACATAGGATATCCATGTAGGTCTGATGCACATGCTTTCCACATAGGGCTGATGCGCAAGTTTTCCGTGTAGGCTGACATACATAGTGACTCAAATTCCTTTACACAAGTTTCTAACTTTCTAGATCCATAACTTTTGGTCTGTGAGGCTGTTTGGGCT